>OW240913.1:172111988-172128836 GCA_933207985.1 Pelobates cultripes
GGGGAGTGAGAGGAAAAAGGGGGGGTGAGAAAGAGGAAAAAGGGGGGGTGAGAGAGGAGAAATGAGGGGGGGTGAAAGAAATGAGGGGGGGTGAGAAAGAGGGTGAGAGAGAAAGGAGGCGGGGGTGAGAGAGAAATTAGGAGGGGGAAGAGAAACTAGGAGGGGGGGAGAGAAATTAGGAGGGGGGTGAGAAAGAGAAATTAGGAGGGGGGAGAGAAATTGAAATTAGGAGGGGGGGAGAGAAATTGAAATTAGGAGGGGGGGAAGAGATATTAGGAGGGGGAAAGAGAAATTAGGGGGGGAGAGAAATTAGGAGGGGGGTGAGAAAGAGAGAAATTAGGAGGGGGGAGAGAAATTGAGGGGGAGAGAAATTAGGAGGGGGGGTGAGAAAGAGAAATTGGGAGGAGGAGAAGGAAATTGGAGCGGGAGGAGAGATTGACATTCATCACACACAATGCACCCCTTGCACACAGAAAAACACACAATGCATTACACACACACACACACACACACATACACAAGCAATGCAACTGTTACACACAATGCATCCCTTACACACACAGAAACACACAATGCATTCATTACACACACTCAATGCACCCCTTACACACATTCAATGCATCCCATACATACACAGAAACACACCTTGCAGCCCTTACACATACAAACACAATTTCACACAATGCATTCCTTACACACATATCAGGACATCCCTACACACTCCACCCCCTGTGAACAAACTCATTGGTGGAACATGAAGGTGGACCCTGGGACCCAGACCTTGAGCTGTGTAAAGGACCCCCCAAAAAATGGAGCTGCTTCCCGTTCTCCCAGAACATTGATTTTTGTGACCACAGTTACAAACCGCCTCCAGAGAGCCTGTTCTGCACCAGACCAGTGGAGCCAGACTGCAGCTAGAGCCCATCATCATCCTCATCTGGTTGTAAGTAGGCAATCTAGTATATTATTCGTGGCACTAAGCTCTAATTTACCTCACATTAAAGAAACACTATAGTCCCCAGAACCACTTCAGCTTAATGTAGTGGTTCTGGTGTCTATAGCCTGTCCCTGCAGGCCTTTTAATGTAAACACGGCGGCACTGCAGCACTGGCGTTAGTTAACATGGCAAATCATATGGGTGGGGCATTGTGATGTCACAAATCCTTGCACCGGCCCTCGCTGGAGGGGGCTGATAAACTGGTCGCAAACAGCTGATAAACTGGCCGCACAGAGGAAATGTGTATGTGTGACTGTCTGCCTGTGACTGTGTGTGACTGTCTGCCAGTAACAGTGTGTGACTGTCTGTAGAAGGGGCAGGACAGAGGTTTTGTAGGAGGGGCGGGGCAGGACAAGGGTTTTGTAGGAGGGGCTGACAGCGGATTTGCAAAGTTTACAAATTGTAAAAAAAAAAGAAAGAAAACCTTTAACATTTTTTACAGGTTTTTTTTGCCAAGCATAGGATCCGCCCCGGGTGCCAAATGCTCTAGGTACGCCCCTGATCTGAACTACAAAACAATCTGCATTAGAAGGAGAGGATACCCAGAGAGGCATATAGTAAGGATATCACTACCCGTTTGGTTTCTCTGACTGCCTGCAGACAATTTAAAGCCGCTCAGTTCTGTTATGGGCATATCTTTGATAAGAAATTATTTCTGAAATGAGGGGGCCTGTCTAAGGAGGCAGGCTTATGGTGCAGAATTCTACAACACATTTTAATGTTTAGGACCATTCCTTTGATAATTCTTATGCTGTACACTAACTTTTTTCCTTTTTTTTTCATTTTGTATTTACTAGAACGTATGGACCTCTCTACTACAACTCTCCATAATGTTTATTGCATTGTACAGAACTCAGAAGGAAACAGTCATTTTATAAATAATACCAATTAATGAAACAAATGGAAATAAAGAGATGCCATACAAAGATGTCAACTAGTCTTACTGAAAACCTGTCATTAAATTAATAAAGTATAGCTCAGGTGACTTCAAAATCAATATTGTCACTGTAACTGTACCTGACACATTTTGGGCACGAGCCCTTGCTACTGTAATGAAGCTATCATTTTGTGCACATGCACATCATTTATAATTGAACAATTTCTCTGTTGGCATTTCAGGGAGTCTTTTTTAAATCTTTAAATTCTATCTTATTTTTATAAATTAGAGTGTCTGCCCAATAAATGCTTTGTATGTCCTACACAGAATGGAATTATCCCATTCAACTGGGTTGACATAGGCTTACCTTGCGAGCCTCAGGACTCATATCTGGAATCAGAAAGAAAATAATGAAGAAACATAAAATAAGAGACGTGAATATAGAAGAAGAAAGTAATAAAACAAACTGCTTATAATTCACACTCACCATTTTGCTTCATAACTTTGTGTAAGTTTGCAGATGGTTCTGTATAATAAAGCATATAAATACATTTACAAAGATTGGTTACACGGGTTTTGGAATTTCTTTACACGTGTCAGGAAAATTTAAACATAGCTGCCCCATTAACCAATTTTCAATGGTTTAACGGTTATATATACCATGTGATGTGGATAAGCCCCACTATATAACCTCATCCATTCTACACTGGTCCAAATTCATATTAAATCCCCAAGCCCCCAAGTTGTCATGCAAGCATTGCGCATGGGTTAGTGCAGAAACACTAGGTTGTAGTAAGGGTTTTTTTGCTAGTTTTTCCTATTTTTGCCCATCCCTTGATATCATTTTCCTACTGTGTCAGAGTAAGTTATCGTTATTGTTGTTTAATTTATTCTAGTTATAACATTCCTATTGTAACAGACACACCAGCACAGAATTCACTGCACTTAAATTTAAGACTACAATATATATTTGATGAAGGAGTTTAGGATTCATAAACATAAATAACCTTATTTCATTACATTTTGCTTGGAAAATTTATATTCATACATGGCTGTTCAATACAAGGGGGTATGAAGTTAAAACTCTAAAGAATTTTATGTTGTGAAAGAAAACTTTGCAAAACAGCCATCAGGTTAACACAAAATATCTTCAGTATCTAAACTCTGGCAATGCAACATAGCAAATTAGGTTGAAAAAGTCAAGTTCAGCCTTTCACAAATGCAAGTTGCTGCTGTCCATACAAAACCAGAGTTACTCTCTGAAGTGTAAAATGTTGGATATTCAAAGTGAATTCAAAATTTTAGATCACATTATTTGAACAGCTCAATTCTCCAAGTTAGCTATGCTTTTAGTTGAGCTATTTTTACCTAAATTCATTTAGAATTCCCTACAAAATACACTTCATTGATTCTTGAATAGATGATGCCTAAGTACATATGGTGTAGTTATAAAAAATAAAACAAAGGCAATTATTAATATGTATAGTTTACCTTTAGAATACCATAGTCCTCACTACCTGCTCTTTTCACATTCTACATCCTTGTACATTATTACAACTAGTATACAATTATACTAAACTGATCATTTAACTACAACACATAGCAGGAGTAGTAGTTTAGATTACTACCTGACTTTCTCCTAATCCTGCATGATGCTAAATCATCTTTTGGACTTGCAGTGGATTTGCGATCTATTTCAGAAGTGTAGGAGAACCCTGGATGATCTGAAAATACATATAACATAATAAAATAAAACTGTGCAGTGCAGTGGGGGAATTTGTTTCATGAAGTTGTTAGATTACAAACAGAAATTAGAAGATGGAATGATGAGGCCAGGAATGGAAAGCAAAATAGCATGGCATTAGTGACAGATCCACACATAAAATATGAGGGACATACTCAAAGTCCTATCATTCATTATTAGCAGTGTTAGATTATATTCAAGTGGTTTGGTTGATATTGTTGTAAACAGGTAAAACTGCTGTTAAAGTGTTCAATTTTGGCAAAGAGAAATAAAGCCTTCAAGTCACTGACTAGACAGTCAAGTAGATCATCTGTATCTATTTTCTCAGACACCATTACCGGTTTCGTATATTCCAAACAGTTACCTTATTTTTGTTCAAATACCATATTAAGGATCTCTCAGTAGAGATTTCCCTTACTTTCATATACAATTTTAAGGGCTATGCCCTGGGTGGAATTGGTACCACCCACACTGACCAACCCTTAATCGGAATACTTTTGTGCAAGGATCAATCTTTCTATATTTATTGTTGTAATTACTATACAATTATAGCAAAAGAAATTTAACATTGCGTTTTGATGTGCAATTATGTTTCATTAGCATGCAAGGGACAGTAATTTTAAAGCCAAGGACTGGGCACTGTGGATAGGCCAAGCGTGTCACATGATGCTCTTAGCTTATCACTTGCTTCCCATTCACAAAGCAGTGTGAGTTAAGTATGTGCCAATCAGTGGAGTTCCTCATTGAGGCCTTAGACACCCTTGAAAAGCAGGGGGCATAGAGAACGGGTGCAGTTTTCACAACTTTTTTGAGGTTAAATTGTTTATAAACAGTTTAACCCCTCAAGGTGAGATGGCACCATATATGATTAAGTTGGAATGGTGCCTAGGTTGTCCCTTTAACATGGCAACTCTGCCCATGTAAGATAAAGCAATTCATGAGTAAACAAAAAAACAATTGAAAGCTAGAATATAGTATTCGTTAAAATGTTAAACTTTAGATTTCAATAGCAAGGTAAAAAGGAAAGCAACTACAAAAACGGTGGAACACTAGGTTCCAACAACTGGTAAATGATGCATACAGCATAAAACAAAGTATCAAATAGTGTGCTTGAAAAGCCATTTAGTTTAAAAAGGAAAGCATAAAAGAAAATCTGGACAAAGGAATGAAAAAAATTAAAACAAACTTACGTATGGCATCCATTTCCAGTATTGCTTGCTTAGCCTAGAAGAAAATAGAAAGTACATCATAAATGCGAGACACTGGTATAAGCATATCATTGTTACTTTATGATCATATATGGATCTCCCTTTAAATGAAGACCTATAAAGATTAGAAACCAGGTGTCCAATATTAGAACAATACCAGACCGGCAGTGTAATGTATTTTAAGAAGCATTAATAAATACATAAATAAATAAATAAACTGCATGGTGTTATATGCAAACAAGATTAATTCTTGCAAAATTGAAAGATTTATTAAACAAAAACCATTAAATTCACACACATATGGACCACTCTATTAAATAAATGAGGCCCTAAATAAATACACTTTTCAAATGCAAAACCCCACAATGCCACTTGGTGTCGGTAAAGTACCACTGATGGCATTGAACATTTCCTTTCTAACAGCAGACACTGTTTATGGACATATTTAACCTCAGAATGTTTCTTGTTTAGTTGAGCCAATCTTGTATTAAACTATTATCCAGTGCTGGGTCAAACACCTTGTTGCAGGTTTTCCTATAACTTTTGTCCAGTCCAATGCTTCTTATATATAAGCACAAAATCCAAGGCTTTTATGAGAAGCATTAGAGTTGTTTGGCATCATCATGCTTTGAAAATCAAAGAACTTAACGAGGGTCTCTATTGACTGGCAGTTTTATATAGCCGCTAGAAGCATATTTTAGGCACAATTTAAGCATTGCTGCTTCTCATAAACTGCAATGTTTTACATTATCCTAGAAAAGGGACAACATCTGTGCAACAAAACATTAAGATGATACCAGAAAATAGAAAAATAAATAAATAAAGCATTTTCACGCATACACATTTTATTGGCATCAAGAAACACTGATCTGGGGCTGCTAGTCTCCGTTCGGCGTGTCAAGTATTGTGACATTGTCACCACGACATCCAATCAGCAGAGAATGTCGCACAGACAAACTACATTTTTCAAAGTATAAAAAGCAAACTGCATGGCTGGTCAGTAGCACTAAGTAACTTCCTTCTCTTGCATTTGTTTGCCAATCACCCTTGGCAGTGTAGAGTCATTTTAACATCATGGACAAGACTGTTCCTATAAAGTAATTATAGCTTGCCTGGCATAAAAACAAAGGTTTAATATTTATGGCTTCAGCTGCCAAAAGGTGAGGTTTTAAACATTTTAGAATAAGTAGAGTATGAGAGTGATTGGTATACTAGATTAACCATTTATGATGGCAGGCCTTATATGTTGTTGATCATGACAGGTTACAAAGAAGTGGCGAGTCTAGTACACTATTTTAAGTTGTACTTTGAATTTTTACTGATATGTGTGGTTAAGTTATAAAAATGACACATTATAATAATAGAGATCAGAGCTGCCTAGCCTGGTTTGTAAGTTACATTTCCCATTTGCTCAAGCAGATGACTGTGGCGCTAAAGGCAAGTACCACTGCAATAGGTGGCATTTTCTCAAACTCTCACGGACCAATGATATCTTGTGCAGTGAAAACAATGGGGTCCCAATAGGTCCAGTACTAATACAAAATATTCTGCTTACCTAGCAAGTTTTTTTTATATTATGTTTAGCTATTCCCTATATTAAAAGGTTAAAACAAATTAAATATAGAAACCTATCTTGTAACTGGGCGTCTCCATCTTGGCTCCCTGTCAAACATTATTATAAATATTGTCATATTCTCCCATTGAGCATGGTTAATGAAAGAGCTGAAAGATAAACAATGCTCTTGTTTTCCTTTCCTTTTGCATTGTGTGCTCTGTCTGTGCCTGGACTGAATTGGACCGTGATGTCACTTGCTAAACTTTTTAATATAAATTTAAAAAGACAACAAAGCATCAAATGTTAAAAGAATAGCACAACATATTGATGATTTTCAGGGACTATTTCTAGAGAAGTAGCGGTTTCCCTTTAAGTGGTTACACCGCTGCTTAGGGTCTTCATTTTCCACCATTTTAGGATAGAGAGCTGAAACCAATATGAATGTGTACCTCTTATGATGTTAGAAAATTATTATTATTTTTTTTTAAACACAACTTCATGTTTAACTGCATCTCAAGCATTAAAGCTTTCATTTAAGGGCTCTTAAAGGTGTAGGTAGTCTTTGTTTATAATCAGCATTGCTGTACAAATGCCAAGCAGTCCCATCTTCAATGTTTCCAATTAAATATTACACATACAACAAATATACCTTTGCTGGAATTTTTGCAGGGTGGTTCTCAAGGATCAATCTCTTCAAATGCAGAATCCACAGTCGTTTATCCTGCTGTGACTTGGCCTGTCAAAACAGTATTCATCAACTTCAGTACATTAACAGTGACAGGGATTGTTTTTAGAACTTTCTTTGTCTCATACAGCAATTTAACACAAACTATTTTTAATTTCAAAGGATTGTCTTAAAAAAGGCATAAAGTTTATATTGTGGTATGTTACAATTGAATATGAAATGTTAGTCACCACTACGAGTTACTGTTGGGGCACCACATACTAACATACATCTTAAAGGAACACTATAGTGCCAGGAATTCAAACATTTAATCCCAACACTATAGTGTTTAACGGTTTACCTCTCCTGCCACCATCAGATCTCTTAAAAAAGGTTTCCTGCCACCCTAGTTCACTTTTCCCCCCCACGGCAATCTTGCCGTGGCTGGCACCGCATCCATGGAGGAGATCCTCAATCTTGATGATCTCATCCAATCAAGTGTTTTCCCATAGGAAAGCATTGGGAGGCTATTGCGCATGTATGGCAAAACGCCATGCTGTGCCAATCAGCATCTTCACACAGAGATTCATTGAATCAATGCATCTCTATGGGGAGCGTTCAGAGGCACCTCTAGTGGCAGTCTGAGTGACTGCCACAAGACGTGCTCCTAGGCAGCAATGTAAACACTACATTAATATTCTAAGATTTGGTACTATCTTCCACTACTATACTATCTAAGGGTAATAAGGAATAGCTGTATCTAGGTTTCTGAATTGTATACAATATAAGTAAAATACCCTGAATGGCTGTGAATTCATGTTAGTGCTTCTATGCAGACCTTCTACCTGTTGTAGGTAACCTTTGGCATTCCAAATGCTGTGGACCACATTCCCCTGATGCTTTGCCAGCATGTGGCTGCACGAGCATTATGGGAGCTGTAGTCCACAAAATTTGAGTGCCAAATGTTGCCTACCCTTGATTGTGGGTACAGTTGCACTCCTAAGATTTCCAATAATCAACCTAAATTCATGGAGAAGTTTTGAAGGGCTCGTGTATCTTACCACATTCTAGCTGCAAAGAGCAACACCCCTCTTCTCCTGGAAGGGAATTAACATTTTAACCCCTTGAGGACCAAACTTCTGGAGTAAATGGGAATCATGACATGTCAAACGTCATGTGTCCTTAAGGGGTTAAAGAGACCTCCAGTGGGGCATGGAAAACTTTAAAAAGGGCCATTAATTTACTTGATATTTCATTGTTTTGTGCAGTAAACAGCACTTTCATGGCTTCCATAATTATTAACAGCATTGGGAGATTTTTCAGCAGTTAAAACTCTTCTGAGCAAGGCCCATTCAGATCATAGTATTTGACACACTGTGATATAAGCACTTAAAGGACCATTCTAGGAACCCTAATGAACCCAGCTTAAGGAAGTGGTCTGGGTGCCAGGTCCAGCTAGGGTTAACCCATTTTTTTATAAACATAGCAGTTTCAAAGAAACTGCTATGTTTATGAATGGGTTAAGCCTTCCCCCATTCCCTCTCATTGACAGCCGCTAGAGGCGCTTGCGTGCTTCTCACTGTGATTTTCACAGTGAGAGCACGCCAGCGTCCATAGGAAAGCATTGATAATGCTTTCCTATGCGACCGGCTGAATGCGCGCGCAGCTCTTGCCGCGTGTGCGCATTCAGCCGACAGGGAGGAGAGAAGGAGGATCGGAGGAGGAGAGCTCCCCGCCCAGCGCTGGAAAAATGTAAGTTTTTAGCCCTTTTCCCCCTCCAGAGCAGGGCAGGAGGGGGACCCTGAGGGTGGGGGCACCCTCGGGGCACTATAGTGCCAGGAAAACGAGTATGTTTTCCTGGCACTATAGTGGTCCTTTAAGGTTACTACTGGTTTTTCATCCAATTAGTCTCACTGTATCAGAGAGTTCCTTATCAGTGCTCAACATATTTTGATTATTTTAATCGTTTGTCTGTGAGCAGACCAGACATGCCCACAGACAACAAGAAAGGCACAGTCCCAGTGCAACAATGTATAGGAGATTATTTATATATATATATATATATATATATATATATATATATAATTTTAACATTTTTTTTAAATTTTATTATTTATATTTTTTTCCCTCTGTCCACTGAACCGGTTTAATTTATTACAACTTCTCCTCGTAAAAGTTAGTGTTCAAAGTCAAAAATCTGTTTCCTTCACATATTATTTTTTCAGAAAGAGCTAATCAATTAATGGCTTAATCAGTGGTCTCCTCTTCCTGATCTCCTTCAAGATATACTTATCAACTTCCCTCAGTTTTCCTGTAAGTACTCTGCTCCTTTCCTTTGATTATGTTTGCCATTTGAATCTATAGGAAAGAAGAGTAATTTACCTGCACAGTGTGCTGTATCTTCGGGTTCTTATAGTGGAAGACGCTGAAACTAAGTGGTTCTTTTGGAATCACCTCCACAAGCATTAGATTGCAACACTACAAACAAACAAAAAACACAAACAGCAATAAACATAAAGTGACATTTCATGTGAAGTGTAAGTTGTTTCCATAAATAGCAAAAGCATTTTTGAATTCTATAAAATGCATTCATCATCCATATATCATTTAAAACGGTCTCTCAGAAGCTGGTTTGTCATGACCCATATAGGCTTTTTTGGAGTGTCCTCAAATAATTCAAAGTGTTGTGTTGTTTGCACCAAATTACACTGTTCATCATGTGGTTCACATGTTGATGGTTTTAAACACTTTCCTTGACTAGGCAAGCTGTAATAACAGAGAGCTAAGAGCTTATCTTTTACCATTTGAGTAATAAACACATCTATACTAGGTCTGTGTAGAGCAAACAGTTGGCAAAGCTTGACTGGGTCATCTTAACACCCCCTCTGTTTCCCCCCTCATAAAAACAAAGCAAAAACAGAGAAAGACCCATAAAGCTCTCAACAATAGACATGAGTAAAGTTCACAACTCTAGTCTTTGAAACAAAATTTTGTAATGGACTCAAACCCATTGTTTTTTTCCCTGTTATGTTAAGTATATCATTATTTATGCCTTATGCAAGGAGGGAAGGAAATTATCTTGACTCCTCAACATAGACTTTAGTTCTGCCCTCTGTGTCATTTGTCACACAAAACACAATCTACATATGACTTGTGAGTCACTGCTACATGTGCGGAGTTCACTACGGAAACATTGTTTTAATGAATAGGCTGTCTGGCCAGCACTCCACTGATGTGACCTACCAGGATATGAGCTTTGTATGTGTATGTATCTTCTCTTTTCTTTGTGATGAGAAGCAGTCTATCAAACAGAAACAAAGTGCGTTCATTTTTGGCTCGCTGAATACGGAACGTCCCCTCTAAAACAAGCTCTCCGTAACTTGTCAAGTCTAGTCCTTTCCAATTTGTGAGTAAGCTCTGGATTTCCTGTATGTGGCGAAAACAAATGAATTAGGAGACATACTGTTAACCTTTTTTATGACATGCATGGCCACAAACTGGAAAGCTAATAGTAACTCCTCCAGCTGGCATTTCAAAAGTTACATAAGTTAAAAAGCAAAAATAACTATTTCAATTTAAATGTAAAAATCAATGCATTATACACAAAAATATACCACATTTAAACACTATCTTCCTGACATAGCTAACTATATCCCAATAATAACTGATCCGTTACATGGAAATGTCTTATGACATTATTATTCGAATGCTGCTTCAACATTCATGAGTGGTCCAGTGGTCACGGAGTCGAGTGAGAGACAGCAAAAGTTTTAAGTTTCTGTGCAGTATGAACAGGAAATGGCTGCAGATCTGGCAGGGGGCATGGCCAGGACTGAATTGGAGGTTAGAGGGAAGATGGATGGGAAATGGAACAGAGGCTCAATCAGGGACTAGAAGGGAGGATGGATTAGCATTTAGAGGGAAGCTGGAGCAGGAGTTTCTGGTGACAGTAATTTGATAAGTCTGCAATGAAAGGTGCTAGTTATATAATCCTTACAATATCATGTAACCTTATAATGCCCCCACAGCAGCCAATATACCCAGAGATGAATCCACCCTTGCTTATTTTAAACTCCCTGCAGTTAGTTCCCTCAAATCCTGCCCAAGTGAAAACTGTTACTAGACCACCAGGTAATTAAACCCCTAATGAACCACAGATCTACTCTGTGCAGAAACTTCTGTGGGTCGGGAGGGAAAAAATGGTGCGCGGGCGCACACACACACTCACACCCACCATGGTTACATTACACACAGTCAACACACACAAACACACACTATGGGAGGGACAAAGGGACAGACTATGTGTGGCGAACAGAGGTTAAGATACTTCACTGAACTCAAGCAATTCACTGAACTCTGAATTTCTACAAATTAAATATGAATGAGGCCAAAGCAGTGGAGGCTAATCCATAGGGGCAGCGCCCCACTAGTTTATATTGCACTAAAAATAAAAGAAATAATATAAAAATGATTTAAACTGTAGTGACTTCAAATAGTGGTTTCCTACCTTTAGCACTGCAGTTCTTACAGACTAGCTTTCCCATGATACTGAGCCAGCCATTCATATGGCTTAGTGTCTTAAGAAATATAATGTACTTGAAGTGGAGTGTTACTGGTAAGGCATAAGGGTCATAAACCATAAAAATAAATGTTTTATGAGAAAAAATTTAATTTTGAAACAAAGACAAATTGGCCGCCAGGTGACACAGTAAGTAATAATAACTTTAATATATTATTCATAGAATATGGGTATTAGTTTAGGGAGAGGGATGAGATCAATAATATGTCTAGTACAAATAAAAGTAAATCATTTTAAATCCATGCATAGTACTATATTGTTAAAAGTTACCGTATTTTGATACATCTAGAGTACTTTCACTTTATTGTCAAAAGCACTCAGTCTGGTATAGTTTTTTTTTTTTTTTTTTTAATAAAATCTTCAGCAGTGCTGCTCATGTCACAAACAGTTGACCTCAATATTATCTTGTGCTTTAGAACTCTTCACTTGAATATGCCAATCCCAGGGGTTACTTCATGCCACAGTTGCCTAATTACCAACAAAACTGCAAAAAAAGCACTTTCTTGAACAATGATTTCAACAGATAAAGATCCACTGACAATTATCTATGACCTTGTACTGCATCAAAACAAGTCTTACTGATTCAATACAGCTACTTTATAGACGTACAATTAGGAAGTGATTAAACTTAAAATTATATTTTTTTTACTTCCATCCCCCACATCTGTAGAAATATCCAGATGGCAGATATTCTTCACTGCCAATCATTTTCCAACAAAATAGCTGTATTACTGCAAATGTTTAACATGTTATGGACCAATAATATAATACATCAAAATGGGATCTCTCACTCATTTAGCATTTAAAGGACTGCACATTACAAGTACACAAGTACAAAAATACAAAAATACAAAAAAAATAAATACAATCAATACTGGCATAGTGTTTTAAGGGACCAGATTGTTAGATTTAGAGTTTATGAATGGGCTCTCAAGAGACTGAATGAAATTCCACCTCAAAACAGCCTTTTCTTTGGACTATAAGAAAATCAGAGCAGAAGGTCAAATATCCCCTCCTCAAAGAGGCAAAAGCCTTTCTTTTAGGGCTTGGCATGAGGTAACCCTCATTACCGCCCCATAAAGGGGTTACTGGGCAAAGGGAACATCTAAGTTCCATATATTTTCAGGTAAATTAGAGGAACACTACAGCATTAGGAAGATCCCCTCAGCACAGCAGTTGCTCCCCCGGATGCCGCCTGGCTCTCTCACTGGTGTCGATTCCAATGTTTCTCATACAGGAGCATTGGAAACTGATGCATATGTGCAGCAAGAGGTGTGTTGTATTGTTTTTGTTTTGAAATGTTTTTGTCTCGTTGAGCTGCAACAAGCTCATGTGTAAAACTCTTTGGCTGAAGTTTATTTGGAGAAATGGGCACTGTAATTCTCAGTGCTCTGCCCATAAGCAGCTGTGCAGGAGAACATAATCCTTCTAGTGAAGTGCACGATAGTTTAGTAGACCATAATGAACATCTTGCCCGGATGACTGTGCCTTCAATAGAATGAATTTGGCGATGCAAACATATTTTTCAGCAAGCCCGTTGGTAGATATGGACTAAGAGGCTTATGCTTGATGCCTCATTCCCTCATGAAGTATTGAAACTCATCACTTGAAAATTGTCGACCATTGTCTGAGACTAGTTCCTCACACACCATGCCTGGCGAGTATTGATTTGAAAACCAATATGATAGTGGACAATTTCAGGTCCTTTAGCTGTACAATTTCAAAATATTTGCTGTAATAGTCAACAATGATCAGGTAGTTTTTCCTCTTCATTATGAAAAATGTCAGTGGCTAGCCTTTGCCATGCACGAGAAGGGATACTCCAAGGGATGAACGGTTCTTGTGTTCTGCCTTTGAAATTCACTGCATTTATCACAAACGTTCACAAATCTTTCAATATCAGAGCCTATGTTAGGCCAGTACACCAATTCACGTGCCCTTCGTTTGCACAGATCAATGCCTTAATGTCCTTGGTGAATTTGTTCCAAAACCAGCTACTGTTTACATTTTTGGTCTGAGTATCCATTCAGCCATAAAGATAAAGCCCTCGTTATTCGACAATTCATGTCTCACAGGCCAGAATGCCTGTAGCTCTGGTGGCAGCTTCTTGCGTTTCTCTGGCCAGCCACTGCACATGACAGGACAATTTTTCTAGTTGTTTGTCCTGCATTGTTTCCCATCTTATTTTTTCCAGTCTGAGATCTGATACTGGTACATGTTCCCATGGCCACAATTCCAGATCCGGTTCCTCCTGTACTTCATGTCCAGCTGGGAACCCCCTGGATAGTGTGTCTGCCTTAGGGATTTCCTTCCCTGGCTTGTATTTTACAGTGAGATCATATGGTTGTAGTTTCATTACCATTCTCTGGTGGAGTGGAGGAACCGAGTCTAGTGGTTTCAGCATTATATGTTCTAAAGGCTTGTGATCAGTTTCCACTAATAGCGGACGCCTGTAGATGCATTGATGAAATTTTTCACACCAATTTACAATGGCTAGCATTTCCTTTTCAATTTGGGCATAGTTGGGTTGGGCTGTTGTGACTGCCCATGAAGCATAGGTTACTGGATGACCTCTTTGTAGCAGTACTGTACCCAACCCAGCTTGCGATGCATCTACTTGAAGGACAGTGTCGCAATTCACATTAAAAAACATTTTAAAAAATGGTTCAGACTGTTTACTGATTGTTGATTTTATTTTCTCAAATGTTTTCTGCATATTCATATCCCAAGACCAGCATGCATTTTTCTGAAGCAGGGATCGTATGGGTGCCATTTGCTGCGCTAAGCCCTGTGAGAACTTTGACAGATACTTGAAAATACCCAGTGATGGTTGGTGCTTGCATTTTGGTAATGGCTTATATTTTGTTGGGATCAGGTTTCAATCCTTCATTACTGATGATGTGCCCAAAGTATTTCACCTCCTCAACTCCAACCTGAAGTTTGTTTGGGTTTAGTTTCAAATTTTTCTCACGACATCGCTCAAGAAGTGCAATTAGGTTATGGTCATGCTCTACATGGTCTTTGCCATAGACCAACAAATCATCAATTATAACTTCCACACCCCGCAGACCCGAATGAGCTCATTTGATTTTTTTCTGGAATATGTCCTGAGCAGATGCTACCCCAAAAAGGAACTCTTGTAAAGTGCCATTGTCCAACAGGGGAGTTAAACGTGGTTAGGCGACTACTCGTCTCGTCTAGACGCAGTTGCCAATATTCAGATTGTGCGTCTAGCATACTGAACATTGATGCTCCAACAAGTTTATGTGCAATATAAATTGCTTTACGGCCTGTTATTTTTACTCTTCGTACAAAATATATAATGTGCTAGGCCTTTTGATAGGTATTGTTCATTTCTAGTTTTTTACCTACTGTTGCCGCAGACTTGCCTATATCTAATATGTCTGCATTGTTTTTTGCACAATCAAAATAAAGAATTTAAAAAAAAAAACAATTTTTCAACTGCATTTTCTAAAAAGAAAAAAACATCTAATGTTTACATTGCAGTTTCAAAACGAAAGGGTCACTGCACCAGACCACGTCATTGAGATTCATTGGGCGACTATGGTGTGCCTGGTTTGCTAGCCATCACTGGGGAAACTGATGTGTATTATATTTAGAATTTATTACTATTGTGATTTTATGGTAGAAGATGGTTGTAAAGTTAGCTGTTAAAGGGACACTATAGTCACCTGAACAACTTCAGTTTAATGAGGTTGTTCAGGTGAGAACTATAGCTCCTTGCAGCCTCTCTCATGTAAACACTGTATTTTCTGAGAAAATACAATGTTTACATTGAAAGCTAGGAACACCTCCAGTTGCAGTCACTCAGAGTGAACCAGAGGGACTTCGGAGTTGATGGAGGCATAATATGCCTCCATCCACTCAGATCTGCTGTCAGCAGAGCACAGGGCAGCACTGTGCACAGCATCCTGTGATTCAGTGTCTCCTCCCTCTGCATGCAGACACTGAACTTTTCTCATAGACATTCATTGATTCAATTCATCTCTATGAGGAAATGCTGATTGGCCAGGGCTGTGTTTGAATCATGCTGGCTCTGCCCCTGATCTGCCTCCTTGTCAGTCCCAGCCAATCCTATGGGGAAGCATTGTGATTAGATCAGGCTACAACTTCTGATGATGTCAGCAGACAGTTTTTTTTTTTTTTTTTAGGCAAACAGCATGCAGAGTTACAGCTTCAGGCTTGAATACAGTAAAATGTAGCTATATTTATGGAGGTGTGATGGGCCCAGTGGGGCTAAATGGTGGTGTTAACACTATATGGTCAGGAATACAGGTTTGTGTTCCTGACCCTATAGTGTTCATTTAATTAGCATGGAAATGACTGGAATGGGACCTGTGCAGCTTATATTAACTGGAGTAGCAGCTGATACGAACACTGGGTCACAGGCTGTATCATGTATACTAAGGTTACTAGAGATAGAATAAACAACACAGTCCTTACAGCAGCACAAATAAGGGTTCAACTCATACAAGCATGCTTGGATACAGGTTGTTAACATAGCCCTAATATGCTGGTACATCATTTTAACTTGGCTACAAAAATGGAGGTCCTATGCAGGCCAGGACTGGCCATCGGGCACACCGGGCAAATGCCCGGTGGGCCGCGGTGGCCATGGGCCGAGGCCGGCAGGGGAGGTCCCAGGATCTCCCCTGCCGGTCTATGCAGGGCGGCGCTATCAGAGCGCCGGCCCCGCTGTTTTCCATGGAGGGCCGGTGGGGAGATCAAAGATCTCCCTCACCGGCCCACATGCAGGATATTGCGGCCGCCGGCGGGCAGAGAGGGAGGGACCCAGCGGAGCTCTAGCTTGCAGCTCCGCCGGGTTCCTCTCGCGAGATCCGGCGCGTTGCCATGGCATGCCGGTCCACCCCACCCAGGCTAAAGGTATGAAGGGAGGGGGGGGGATTTAATGCCTGTTTTTTTTTTGCACCCCCCAACACACACACAATCCATTCTAACATTTATACAGCACTCTCACACCCATCACACACAGCACTCTCACACCCATCACACACAGCACTCTCACACACAGCACTCTCACACCCATCACACACAGCACTCTCTCACACAGCACTATCACACCCATCACACACAGCACTCTCACACCCAGCACTCTCACACCCATCACACAGAGCACTCTCACACCCATCACACACAGCACTCTCACACCCATCACACCCAGCACTCTCTCACACCCATCACC
>OW240913.1:172128936-172243877 GCA_933207985.1 Pelobates cultripes
CTCACCCAGTCACCCTGCCACCCCACCTGTCACCCCCTTTCATGCTGTCACCCTGCCACCCTACCATCCCACCTCTCAATCCATCTTACCCTGCCACCCCATCTCACCCTGCCACCTCACCCTGTCACCCCATCTCATCCTGTCACCCCTCTCTCACCCTGCCACCCCACCTGTCACCCCTGTCACCCTGCCACCCCACCTCTCATCCTGTCATCCCCCTTCCAGCCCACCTAGCACCCTGCCATCTTGCCCTGTCATTCCCCTCTCACTCTGTCACCTCACCCTGTCACCCCCCCTGCAACCCAACCTGTCACACCCTGTCACCCCACCTCTCATTCTGTCATCCCCCTTCCACCCCACCTGTCATCCCTCACTCCCTCACTCTGTCACCCCCTCACTCTGCCAACCCCTCACCCTGTCACCCCCTCTCACCCTGCCACCCCACCTGTCACCCCCTCACCCTTCCTTCTCTTCTCACCCAGTCACCCCCCCTCACCCCACATCTCACCCTGCCACCCCACCTGTCACCCCACCTCTCATCCTGTCACCTTGCCCTGTCATTCCCCTCTCACTCTGTCACCTCACCCTGTCACCCTGTCACCCCACCTCTCATTCTGTCATCCCCCTTCCACCCCACCTGCCATCCCTCACTCCCTCTCACTCTGCCACCCCCTCACTCTGTCACCCCACCTGTCACCCCCTCACCCTGTCACCCCCTCACCCTGCCACCCCTTCTCACCCAGTCACCCCACATCTCACCCTGCCACCCCACCTCTCACACTGTCACCCCCTCACCCTGTCACCCCACCTCTTACTGTCACCCATCCTGTGACTCTCACACTGTCACCCCCTTACTCTCACCTCACCCTGTCACTCCCCACACACTGTCACCCCATGTCACACTGTCACCCAACCTGTCACCCCCTCACCCTGCCTCCCCTCTCACCCCACATTTGACCCTGTCACTCACCCTGCCACCCCACCTGTCACCCCCTCTCACCCTGCTACCTCACCTGTCACCCCCTCACTCTATCACCCCACCTCTTACTGTGTCACCCACCCTTTGACCCCCCACCCTGTCACTCCCCACACACCATCACCCCACCTCACACTGTCACCCACTAATACTGTCACCTCCTCTCACTCTGTCACCCCCCCTACACTATGTCACCCTCCCTCACACTAGGTCTCCCCCCTCTGTCTCTTCCCTTTTACTCTGTCACCCCCTCTTACTCTGTCACCCCCCTAACACTAATGTAACCCTCTCACACTGTCACCCCTTCTTACTATGCCACCCCCTCACACTATGCCACCCCCTCACACTATGTCACCCCCACACACTCTGTCACCTCTCTCCGCACACACTGTCACCCCCCTCCATACACACTATCTCTCCCTCTAAACACACGGGCACCACTCTCTGCACTCTGGCACCCTCCTGCTCTTTTTACACTCACCCTGCCACAGTTACTCCTTTACTCACCCTGTCACCCCCTGAAGGCAATCATTCTACACACGGTCATAAAGCATAGCTTCGCCGTGAACTTAAAGGACCACTCTAGGCACCCAGACCACTTCAGCTTAATGAAGTGGTCTGGGTGCCAGGTCCCTCTAGGGTTAACCCATTTTTTAATAAACATAACAGTTTCAGAGAAACTGCTATGTTTATGAATGGGTTAAGCCTTCCCCTATTTCCTCTAGTGGCTGTCTCATTGACAGCCACTAGAGGCGCTTGCGTGCTTCTCACTGTGATTTTCACAGTGAGAGCACGCAAGCGTCCATAGGAAAGCATTGTAAATGCTTTCCTATGCGACGGGCTGAATGCGCGCGCAGCTCTTGCCGCGCGTGCGCATTCAGCCCAGGAGGAGGAACGGAGGAGGAGAGGAGGAGGAGAGCTCCCCGCCCAGTGCTGGAAAAAGGTAAGTTTAACCCCTTTTCCCCTTTCCAGAGCCGGGCGGGAGGGGGACCCTGAGGGTGGGGGCATCCTCAGGGCACTATAGTGCCAGGAAAACGAGTATGTTTTCCTGGCACTATAGTGGTCCTTTAATGCCAAAGGCCACAGGCAGTAACACAAACATACACATGCTCAGAGAAACATGCATACATATACAAAGATACTCACTGCCAGACACACACTCTCAGGCACACACAGGTAGACAATGCAACGACGTATACAAAGACTAATTCTCTATATCCAGTACTGCAAGCCCGCCCTTCAATATATCTACAGCTTCTTATACACACACGTGTCAACTGCTGTTTTTTTCCAATAATGGTGTTAATGGGGGCCTCATGTATGAGTTTCGCCTAAGGCCTCGCCAAGTCTAGAGCCGCCACTGGCGATAAATAACAGAAATGTTAGCAGAGAAGGGTTTGAAAAGGCGAATCAAATTTATTTCAAATGATGGGAAAGAGAGGGAAGGGGGGTTGGGTAGAGGTTTGAAGGGGCAGTGAGGTGAGAAGAGAAACCCTACACCACCACCTTTACATTCAGAGTGTCTTGGGATGTGGATAAGTTGAAGACCTCCAAAGGATAAAGATGCAGGGGTAGCAGTGTCAGAGGGGGAGAGCAATGTTTCTGTTAAGGCTAGTAAATCTAGGGAACGAGAGATTAAGAGGTCGTGGACAGCAGTGGGTTTTGTAATATTGCAAACAGAGCGTGCATTCCAGAGGGCAGTATTGAAGGAGGATTTAGAGGAACATGAGATGGATACGAGATTGGTGTGGTTCCTTGAGTTAGTACGTGGTGGGTTTGCTGAGATGGGACTGGGATGTCTCATTAGGGACATTTACCTTTGTCTGATACCAGCAATGTTTATTGTATGTGTAGAAGCCCTATAAAGGGTTAAATGTGAAAGGGTTTATAAAATACTCCTTCCTGTCTTATTGGAGATTCATGGCTGATATCAGCAAATCTAATGACTAGAGTATGACTCACCTTTTGAGACTTGCCTTGACGTGGCAGGTGAGCTTATATTCAAATGGCCATTGGAATGAAACTAAAGAGCCTCCATGTAAATTTACATTGGGATTTGGGCCAAAGCACAGGTAACTTTCTCTTTGTTTTTACTATGTATTTTGAGCTATTAGATACTAAGCTCTGCTCGCCTCCTCTTCTTTCCTCTCTGGGAGCTGTTAAGCAGTGCTATGTTAGTTTTGGTATGTAAGCTCCTGCAGTAAGTTCCATGCAGCGGCGTACATACCGCGGTCACAGGGGTCGCAGCCCTGCGGACCCACGCGACTGAGTACCAGCTGCCATATTTTGCAGCCCCGGCTCGCAAGGTAAACCGCCGGGGCCGCATGTTAAGGGGTCCATCGGGTAGCCCATGCTGTCAGGGCCACCCGATGAATATGGATTGTGAGGGGGCCCGGTCTGCGCTGGGCGCTTTAACAGCGCGACCGGGTCCCCTGTGATGACATCACAAGCTGGGAGGAAATGACTCCCCGGTCACTCCTCCCAGCTATCAGAGCCCACGTGGGCAGGAAGCAGGAAGGAAGAGGGAGTCAGAGTGGGAACTCTGACTCTCATAAGACTGATGCCCCACTGGACCCCAGGGTAGGAAGAATTTTGTGTATGTGTGTGTGTCTCTGTATGTATGTGTGTGTCTCTGTTTTGTGTGTGTGTGTGTGTGTCTCTGTATGTGTCTGTGTCTCTGTATGTGTGTCTGTATCTGTAATTCTGTATGTGTGCGTCTGTATGTATCTGTGTCTCTCTGTGTGTGTCTCTGTATGTGTGTGTCTGTATGTATGTGTCTCTGTGTGTCTGTGTCTCTGTGTGTGTGTCTCTGTATGTGTATGTCTGTGTCTCTATGTGTGTGTGTGTGTGTCTGTATGTATATGTCTGTGTCTCTGTGTGTGTGTCTGTATGTGTGTGTCTCTGTATGTGTGTGTGTGTGTATGTATGTGTCTGTGTGTGTGTCTGTGTGTCTATATGTATTTATGTGTCTGTCGGGGGGGGTGTCTGTCTGTGTGTATGTGTGTGTCAGAGGGCCCACGGATCGGGGGAGAGAGGAGAGGGAAGGGGAGAGAGGTGAGAGGGGAGGAGAGGGGGCCCCCACTGAGCAGTTTCACACTGGGGTCCCATGGAGTGTGTGTACGCCATTGATTCCAAGTATGGTTGTGAATGATATTATACAACTGCTAAAGTAATTGAATGATCAATGAAGATTTGGGTAAGAATCCCACGAAGAATACTTTTTTTTTTAAACTGTTCCATGTTTGAACAGAATGTGGTAGTGTTTTACAAAGATCTTAGTTCTCCAACATCATAGCTGTTTCTAAAAATAATCCAAGTCCAGTGAGTACTTGTCTGGTTAATCTTCTTTCCTACAACCAGATTTGTAATGGGCTATAATCAGTGGTGGAACTATGTGTGTCTGTGTTTATTTGTGTGTTTTCTGTATATGTGTGTGTCTGCATGTGTATCTGTTTGTCTGCATGTGTGTGGGGGAGGGTAGACGTATGGGAGGGTAGGGTAGACGTATGCAGGGGGCCCAAGGGCAGTTTCTAGTTACGCCTCTTGCTAAAATATATTAATCTATAATAGTATATATAGATTAATCTATAATGTTCTGGCTGCTTCTTTTTGTAAATTAATAATGCATCTAAAACACAGATGTGTATATAGAGAGAAAGCCTAAAAAATCATGGAATACAAGATCAGACAACTTCCAATTTTTCAGAAATACAGCCAATAAATTATTTATTTACAGATTGTGCTCTAGATGATCTGCTTATTAAGTATGAGTGTACCGTGCAGTAAAGCCAAATCCCAACACCTTCTTCAAAGACTGACTTGGACACATTGAGCCACATATACTATTTCATGTTAGGTGACAGAGATTTCTGAAGCACCAGGCCATTGGGACTTGGGTCTCAGAGTCTAGTCAAAGATGCCCCCTCTGCAATCCCAGTGATAACCCCTGTGACACTTTTTTTTATTGTTAATGCTATTTACTAGGCAGTACCAAGAATATGTAATTGGAATAATTTATTGGCTCTCTTTCTGGAAAATTAGACGTTGTCTGATCTTGTGGTCCATGATTTATTAGGGTTTCTCTCTATATATAAATATATGTGTTTTAGATGCAATAAAATCCTGCTTTAAAACTAATAAAACTGCATTGCCAAATTTCTTAGAATAAATTATTTGTTAAAATCCAATATGTCCCAAGTATTGTATATGTATGATGTGTGAATTAAATAATTGTAGTTTGTAAATGGAGTTTACATAGACATATTTGCCTTGGCCCAAAAATAAAATTACCATTTCCATGTTTGCATTCTTCTATATCTAAAGTAATTGTAAATGATTAAAAACATGATGGCGTCAGAGGGTTAAATGAAAGAATGAACAGTGTTTACTTTCAGCATGCTCCACATCTCGCACATATACATAATGTAATATCTCTCCTACCCAAAACAAAAGATGTTTCATCTTAATAATCGATGCAGCTGGATAGAAAATCTATTCTCAAAACATTTATAAATGTCCATATTGGACATCTTACATGTGTCATAGGCCATTCCCTTGCCATAATACCTATTTTGTCATTAATAGCACTTTTTTTATAATAGATCCCCCACATTTACACATAAACATTTCACTTACACTTATACAAGAAGAGGAATGGTGTCCTGTAGTATGTAGTACTGAAATGATGCAGGAAAAAAATCTTAATCGATATGATGTGTAAGAAGTCTACATACTGCACTGCGGCACGCATTACTTTTACTTGTTGAACGATAACCTGGTGGACTTGGCTATCAAACTCACTTACACATACACCTCACTTTCACTATTTTACTTTATTACCCATATATTGACCCAATTACCTTTATCCGTCATTATATAATTCATAAAAAACTATGTTGCCAAGTTTAGACACACTCTGCTCTTAAGCTCTCATTCCACTCTACGCAGCTCAGTCTTTCACTCTTCCCTCCTTATTCACCACTGTTTCCCCTTCTCGTCAGCTTTCACTCTCCTTTTTCCCACCTTTGATTTCATCAGTTGTCAGCGAGTGATGCTTTCTTGGTCTCACATCAAATTGTGTCTCGACTCCAAGTGTGCAACCATAGAGGGATACGGTTAGTGTGTGTAGGAGGGAAGGAGTATGTTTGCTGCACTAAATGTTGAGGCACACCAAGGTATTAAGGCTCCCGCAATGATTTGATGCTGCATTTGCTCGAAACCAACAGCAGTGAATTCTGACCACAAAGCATATCAGCCAATCATGATGCCCCTTAAATCAGAGCATCCTCCTTCCTGTGGTCTTTAAGCTCCAACATCTTCATGCATAAGTAAATGAGTGACATCAGAAATTCATTCGGGGGACAGATTAAACATGTGTAAGGTCTAAAGAGCCTTTTCAAAAAGAGCCTAGATTTAGGCATAGAACAAGGCGACTGCCAGTTAAGCAGCCATCCATCCATCAGTCAATCATTTATAAATCTAAAAGTAGTCTGTACTTTAGAGAAAGTAGAGGAGGATGAAAAAAGTCACCAATAAAATAGCAGATATAGGGGGGAGTGGCTGACAGAGAGACTGAGCGGACGTCTCTGTGTGAGGTTCCGTACCAGAGAAGAAAAAATCTTCCTGACAAAAACTTCACCCCCCCACCAGAGGACACAATGGGGCACAAAAACAGAAAGGCTCAATGCCCAGAGTCAACTCGCTTACCAGATATCTGGCTCTCCTTTGAAAGGCCCATGCTGCGGCCACCAGCCAAGATGGTGCCAGTGGCCAGAACAGGAGATGATGGACTCCCCCGAGGAGGAAGAACCCCTCAGGCCACACCGGTCGGGCGGGGAGTCCAACTCATCAGAGTTGGATGAGGATTCAGCCCCCTTCACAAAGGGGGATGTAAAGAAGCTTTTGCTGGACCTCAGGAGGGTATGGAAAGAGGACCTTCAGGCGGTCCAGGCAGAGGTGGGGATAGTCCATAATAAATTTTGCGCTATGGAGGGGAAAGAGGCTGCCAGGGACAACCAAATACAGGAGGCTAAGACACAAATGGCCTCGTAAGTGCAGAGGCTAAACCGCACAGTAACAAGGCTGGAAACGCACCACAGGCGAAGAAACATATGCCTCAGGGGGATTCCTGAGGCGATCGGAACAGAGAGGCTACTACAGTATACACAGAGCCTCATAGACACACTAGGAATCAGAGGGGGGTCTATCCCACCACTAATCACCTCGGTGTTCAGAGTCCGCAAATCCCCAGCAGCACCAGAGGGAGCTACTAGGGACGTCATAGCGGTGACACGCGATGTGTCTGTCAGGAACGCGATCATGATCTTCTCCAGAACACTGGGGAATATAACCTTTGAGAAGTAAAGTGGCCGTATATGGAGACATTCCAAAAATTGGCACCTGTAGCCAGGAAACTGAGAGACTGCTGTATAAAATATCGCTGGGGAATGGAAGGGTCCCTTGAGGTGACCGTTGGTGACATGTCCCATACACTGACGTCGGCAGAAGACCCCGAGGAGTTTTACAAACACCTTGGCTTGCATCCCCAGACCCCGACAGAGACACCCTCCAGGCAGCATCAAGCGGGCGGAAAAGAGACTGGCACCAGTATGACGCAGAGACTGACCAGACCATCAAGAGGAATTGCCTCCCGGCGCTGGACCCTAGACTACATCTCACACTCTCAATCCCAAGCAGAGACCCTCCCAATCCAAAATCACAGAGATTAGTCTGCACCAAGGCCAGGCCGAGCCTAGACATTCGATCCAGTTCTTACAGAGGAATACCCTTAACAAATAGCCAAAGTCAGATTCTCACTGTATTTTCTCTATCTATATGCCTTATGTTAGCGGTTGCTAAGTGTTCGTACTTATATAAACTGGAAAAGTTATGCTTTACTCATGATAACTCAATTAAAAAAAAAATAGAAAAAAAAAATAGCAGATATAGTACAATTTCCCTTCAATAAAACCTCTTTTAAAGCTGTATTGTCATGAATACTCTGTGTTTCATTTAGACGTATAAAAAAATTGCAGTGGATCCATTTTATTTTGTTCCCATAAACTTTTCCCACGTATTCACATGGGGTCAGCTTTACATTTAAATATTAACATATAATGGATTAGAAATGTTAAATAGTTTGTCACTTCTAGATTCAGGAGAATCAAAGATAGAACAATATACACTTTTGAGTTGAGAGAGAACTTTTCACTCTGAAGAGGATTTTAAAGTGGGAAAACTCACAATAACAAACAGGCTTTGTGCATTTCTAATGGTGTTTGGGTGCATTCATGGTGGTGAGAAAGTTGGGTTAGCTATAAGGTATTGTGTGCAAACACAGTAAGACATAGTAATCTCTACTGCTATTCTTTTAGAACATTTAAAGGAGCACTCCGCACGCATAAAGCACTTCAGCTCGCTGAAGTGCTTTATGCATCCCGGAGCCTGTCACATTTGTCACAGTTTGTAAAAGTGCTGATTTAAATAGAAATTGGCACTTTTATATTTATGGCAGAAACACCTCCCTGACTGTCAATCAGAGAGCCAGGGAGGTTTTCTTTCTTTTCCGTTAGCTAACAGAAGTGCTAATGGTGGCGGCAGGTGCACTGTGCAAGTGTGCTTCTTTCTTCCCTCCATCTCAATGAGGCTCATTAAGAAGCATTGAACGCCATGTGAGCACAGACTGTTAAAGGCTTACAATTAGATCTGCAGCTGTTTTTATATATACCTATTTGAAAAAAGGCAGAAATGCTTGCAGGTTTCATTGAGGGCATATATACTATACAATATAGATTGTCAATAAAAAAAATGTTTTGGTTGTAATAAATAAATGGCATACAAGCATTAAACATATGCTATAATTACAGAGTACTTAATGACTGCTTTCTTGTGAATATTAAACAAATAAATTCAGGAGGAAATGATGCCAAACTAATAAAAAATTTATTAGTATAGCATTTCTGTACTATAAATTGATTAAATTTTTTGAACTTTTACAAGGTGTGAAAAGATTTAGCAGTACACTTAACTTGATGCTGTTGAGTTGTATATTTTTTATCTACCCTGCTTGTAGTGTCCTGTCATTGACAGTAGGAAACCCTGGCTACTTAGTGAAGGGGTGTCACATTTACATAAAACAAAGCTGACTAAGGATTACACCATTTGTGAGACGATGAACGTACGTATTCCAACAAAACCAGTTTAGACACAAAGGTGATGTGTGACAAGTGGGATCAATTTGAATTGAGTAGAGAATATAAAGAGGGAAGTTTAAAATATTTATAAATGTGACTTAAGTAGTAAACTAGTGAAATGGAGAGTTATCTGCCAGATTTAAATTTAACAGTGACAAAGGTCATGGGATTAAGAAAGTAGGGTTTTGAGAAAACATAGAGATTGTGTTTTATGCGGCTGAAATAGAGCAGGTACCTATCGCCTATTGGTAAAGGTAGTATCTTCTTAAATGATCACTATAGGGTCAGGAACACAAACATGTATTCCTGACCCTATAGTGTTAAAACAACCATATAGCCCCCCTGGGTCCCTCATGCCTCCATAAATATAGCAAAATCTTACTGAAGCTGTGACTCTGCATGCTGTTTGACTCAGAAAAACAAGCATCCTACTGACATCATCAGAAGTGGTAGCCTGATCCAATCACAGTGCTTCTCCATAGGATTGGAGACTGACAAGGAGGCAGATCAGGGGCAGAGCCAGCATGATTCAAACACAGCCCTGGCCAATCAGCATATCCTCGATGAATTGAATCAATGAATTTCTATGAGGAAAGTTCAGTGTCTGCATCCAGAGGGAGGAGACACTGAATGTTTGGATGCATTTTAGGCAGCCATGACCCAGGAAGGATCTCTAACAGCCATCTGAGGAGTGGCCAGTGGAGTTATCACTAGGCTGTAATGTAAACACTGCATTTTCTCTGAAAAGACAGCGTTTACAGCAAAAAGCCTGAAGGTAATGATTCTACTTACCAGAACAAATTCAATAAGCTGTAGTTGTTCTGGTGACTATAGTGTCCCTTTACATACACAATATCAATGTAGTATAATTCAAGAGACAAATAGCCACACAATATATTAATCAGTTGTTGTGGTTCCAGTGCACCCAGAGGCAATGAATGTTTGATAAAGGGCTCCTGATATATTGTATTATGTTTAGCCATTACATGTGCATAGTCGTTCCTTAGGCTTCTCCCTAAAATATCTTACCCCTTAAACCCCATAAACACATGGACACAAATATTTGGTTGAAAAAATATCACAGCTTTTATGATTGTTTTATAACATAATAAAAGGTCATTGTGAACACACACTCCACATATTAAAACCCAGCAACTTTTTTAATACAACAATACCCACAGACAATGACCCAATTATAAATAATATCAATACATCAATACAACCATATAACATAAACAGTTAACACAGCCAACAAGGGCATAAACAGTTATTACAGCAACCAAGGGCATCCTTTTCCAACTGTAGGGGTATAGCAAGATACCTGTGCACATCTGGGTTCTGAGCTACCGACAAGCTCGAACCTACCAATACCAAATACAAACCTAACTATTCATCCTGAACTTAAACTATCCCCCATACCAAGCCAACTTACCCCCTAATTTTCCTATTTATCCCCCTCTGCTATGACCAAATGGAAGATGGAGAATACCAAACACCCTAACACAAACCTCAATCAACAGGGAGGGAGGGTGGGACACCAACAATAAGGTGAGAATTTAATTAAAATGGCTCATCACCTAAAATGTCCACCATTTATGGTATCCTTAAGCCCTGCCCCCACTGATCACTCATCCACTTAAAATGCAATATGTGGCATTGACCACAGCCATAATAGACAGGTCTCACAGACAACCTCCCACCAGCCCCCTAAGCAGGACCAAGTAGTGAGCCTCCTACACAGGACTAAATCGGGAATGTGGGACAGAATCCTAAAATAGGGACTGTCTCGCTGAAAGCAGTACAGTTGGGAGGTCTGAGGCTTTTTAGTATAACACATTTTTCAAATAAATTAGACTTTCTTTGACCATACCCTGTTCCCTGGCTGAAATTAAAGTCTTTGTTTTTTTCCTAAAATAGTGTTATTTTATCTAGAGGCTCATACAAAAATGAGAATTTTTGTGGAAACTGACCACAATATATTTTGTTATAAAACTGGTTTACAGTAAATGTTTAAGTTAAGTAGCAGTGATCATCCAAGAGAAAACTATTAAATTACTTCT
Organism: Pelobates cultripes; assembly: GCA_933207985.1. Lineage (NCBI taxonomy): Eukaryota > Metazoa > Chordata > Amphibia > Anura > Pelobatidae > Pelobates > Pelobates cultripes. Next base: position 172,140,165 of record OW240913.1, read on the forward strand.
TGGATGCGTGTTTGGAATTGTATTTAAAACAAACTAAACTTTGCGAAATATCTTGGTCAATGTATATTCTCGAAAAAAGGTGGATGTTTTCTAAAGCTCTTTTTTTTTTATAAAAATGAGAAAGGGTTCTAATGTTTTCTAAAGCTCTTTTTTTTTTTTTATAAAAATGAGAAAGGGTTCTTTGTAGAATCAATGAATGTCCAACGTTAATAACCTACATTGACTATAAAAGATGGGAAGTGACTCACCTAATGCAGCTGTTTGAATCCAACAATGGGGCAAATGATTAAGTCATGAAACTATCAGCGTAATCAAGGCCTTATTTATAAATTTGCAGTCACCCATTTTATCACTTTGTCCCTTTGCTTAAAATGTCTAATTGTGGAATGCTGGTTTCATTAAAAGTTTTAAAAAAGAAAAGAGTTCTGACCTGACTTTTTCCAAAATATATTTTTATTGTAAAATAGTAGAAGATAGGCATACATAGTCAACACATATGCATTAGCAATCAAAAGAGTAGTAACATAAAATGCTCAACATTACAGAATATCTAAAGTTGAGCATTGCCGCTTGAAATACACTAAGTAGAAATGTAACATACAGCAAACTGCAAAGACAGGTCGATAACATGTGAATAGAATAAATGAAAAGCAGCGATAAATCATTTACAATGAACAGGTATATTACAGCTGTACATGGAATCCAATCTATTAAGCAGTCATAAAGGTGGAGATAGGGAGAGTAAGGCTATAAGGGAAGAGAGGGGAAGGGAGGTAAAAAAAAGAAAAACTGGACAAAGGCCCCTAAAGCCACACTTTTAAGCCTTCTAATTAGCTTAATATTGGATTTTTGGGGAAGGACATGGGGAAAGACTACAGGCACTATAACAACTTCAATCAGATGAAGTTGTTAAAGTGCCTACAATGTCCCTTTAAGCACATAGAACCTGCACACTGCATATATATGCACTATAAGCACCAATGCACTATTGTCAAAGACTATTATAGTTCTCTATGTTTATTTTTCTCTTGTAAGTTAAGGCAGAGACAGCAACATGTGATAAAGGTAACAGAACATGGCGTATGGACAGACTATACAGATTTGGATGCCAAGATTGCTTTGTGTTATGTCTTTACAATTATCATACTTACTGTATTCTTTCTGTAATAGTTAAAACAATATATTAAGCATTGAGTTGTGATTTTGTTATATACATACGTACACAGAGTCCATCGGGCCTGGTGCTGACCATTATGAAGGTCCTAATTACAGAATCTTATTGCCAGAGTGCATCATTTTTAGCACTTGTTTTGTGAATGGGCACTAGAATCCTGCACAAAGCACTTCAGCAGCACTCTCTGCAAGTTTCTGTAGGTTTGGTGTTGGCCTGACAGGTCCTTTCAGTGGCCAATGACAGGAGACATGTCACTGGCAATGCCCCATGATGGCCCAACCATCATGATCTCATACCACCCAATGTCACAATCAGCAGCCCAGAAATAGCATCCCACTGGGAGAATTCTTATCTGGTTGGTACGCTCATGATACAGTGAATTATGTTATGAAAAGCACACATTGGTGGGTGATCACATGCCACTAATGCTTAAAGAGTATCTGCCCCGTATAAGTGGGTGCAGGTTTTTTCACATACTGTCTCAACATATGTAAACTAAATGTAGCTTTGGCTTGTTTTTCACACACAGGTGCAGCCTGAAGTTTAGCCAAGGTTTTGGTTGATAACAAAGAGTTACCTTTCCGGTGTGTTAATATAGTTCAAACAAGTCAGTCAACAAACAATTCCAAGACAGTATTACATCATTTGTGGGCAAAAGACTTTGTGTAACTTGATAAGTTTTATGGCAGAGGGTTAATATATTATTATCTTTGTTTTTTTTTAGGCATGTGCAACCACCAACACTAATAAAGTTCTAACTAATGTACTTTCTATTCCCAGAGCTTTGCTGTATTTTTTTTTACCTTCACAGATTTCTTAAGAAGTTAGGTAAACAAGGAAATAAATGCAACATTATTCCCTTGAGAAACTAGCATCAATATTCAGTGTTTACATTGTGCGATACAAATCTTTGGCACTTTCCAACTTCTAAAGACAAATTGACTGTTTGAAAAAAGGCAATACTTGCAAGCTTGCAAAAAAAAAATGGAAAATAAAAAAAATATTGCACCATGGCGTTTTAAAGATAGTTTTATAGTTTGCTCAATCGAAAGAGGCTTTTTCTTCTCCATTATACTCTAATATACCTCATATTAGACATAGACTGTGAAATATTCACTTTCCTGAGGATTATAACATGAAGGAGCCGAGATCTGTGCTTCAAATATGTCACTGCTCCCGTACAATTTAAGAAAGTCTTAGTACTGCAAAGCATGCTGGGATATGCTGCCATAACGCATTAAACCAGAACTGGGAGCAGCAGTGAACAGTGACCATAAAATAAGAGGTCTGTGCTGGAATAAGCACTTTTTTCGACATGTATACAGATAACTGCTAACACTTAATATTATGATTTTTTTTCACAATACTAGTTACATGTTACCCCCCCAGCTTGGTAGGGTAAGGTAGCTCGTGGTCTGTAATAGGCCTTATTAGAATGGAATCTGGTTGTCTTTGACCACTGAGTAAATATGCATCCCATGTACTTACATACTTTGAACTAAAGAGTAAACTATTATTTTTTAGAATATAAAGAGAATATATAATTTTGATGCGTATTGTAATGTTTGTGTCTAAAAGTACACATACTATATCATATATTTCAAAGATTAAAAGCAACACTGTTGTTTTGGCTTTGTGTGTTTAGTCAGCAGGATCTCATTTAGTTAACCTCACCAATACTCAATGTCTGAAGCATGACGGGACCCATAGTGCTGAGTGTAATTACTATATGTGATAATCATTGGCTTTATTTGAGCCTTGTGCCAGTGTGCACTGGTATCTTCAAAGTTTAGCTATGATGAGATTAACACTAACCACACACTACCCGTAGAGCAATGTGAAGCTGTCTTCTAAGGTCTTTTTGCCAACAAGACAGCCTGCTGTCTGCGGTGTCTGTATATAAGCTGAATGAGAAAACAAGACATGCATTTGTAATAATAGTTTGTGCTTGTTTGACTGGAAGCAAATTATACTATAGCCGAAACATGAAGGGACAGAGTTTGGAGATAAATAGTAATATTTTAAAACTATATTACCAGCACAGCACCAGTTGCCAATTAAATTCAAATATGAATGTATAAAGCAGTCTGAAGCATGTAAATAACATTTGTAGTGGTCACACTAATACCAAAACCACTACAACTCACCCACACTCAGCCTTCTAAGGCTATCATTATCACTCAGTTTGAATGGAATATCATGGCTGCTATCAGCCTATTCACATCTCATTTCCATGTTCAGTAAATAGTTGTGTGTATCAACCTTTTGAGACACCAAATGCACATACACACAGCTGAAAATTAGGATTCCTCTAGAGCTGGGACAGGAGGTGGGAAATCTGTTTGGCATGTTCACCCACCCAGTAAATTCAGAACAAACCAACAACTTGGAAGCATCTCGTGTTTAATAGCATTATATGTTAAAACAATGTCATGATAAGTCGTTACAGAGTACAAACATGTGAAAACAATATACTCAGCAAGAAAATGCCATAGTGATAAATTTAGCTCATACTAACACGTGATATGTCATTATAAAATACAAACATTGGTAATGGTATATAATATATTCAGTAAAGTAAAGCTGGAAGACAAAGAGCAGTTTAAAATAGAATGGCAATAGTAATGTATCAAAAACAGTATGCATTCAGTTCTGGTATAGTCTATTTCTAGGAGCAAGCCGATGAATATCCAGTATAAAAACCAAGCAAATATGTAAAAAATAAATCAGCTAGCATGATTTGAAATAAAAGTGTAAATAGGCTACAAGGTTGCAGAGAGGAGAAAGAAAGAGTTATGAAAAGAGTGTGGAAACAAGAAAAGAACATAAAGAAGAAAAGAGAGCAAGGAAAAAGGAGAGAAGGAGAACGAGGGAAAAAATGGGGTAAGGTGGCAAAAAGGGTGAACAGGGCTAGAACAGTTAGAGGTGTAGGAGACTATACTGAGCCGCAGTGGGCAGCAAACCACATAAACAGACCATATCAGAGTGTCACCCCCTAGGAAATGTGACTATGGATATCAAATCCAAGTATCTGGCAGCATCTGGAGAGGAGAGACATTCCTACTAGTAGAACAATTTCCGTGTGTAATGCTTCATGCCCTAACTGTGATAGCCACTAGGTCCTCTCACTACTGAATGTGCTCAACTTTCTGATCCACTGAATCACTGAAAAACGATGTGTTTTACAAGGACAGCATGATTGCCCCTTTGCCACATCAAGCAGACAAGACACTAGCTAGCGAGAGATGGTGTGGTGAAGTAGCAGCACCCCAAGTTCAAAAACCGGTGGTTCATCAAAGAACTTTTCAAGAATGGTATAGACTTCATTCCAGAATTTCTCAACTAGAGTACAATGCCACCAAATATGAACAAATCACCACCCCCCTTGCCACCAACATAGAGGAGAGTATAAGTGATTACGGGCATGAAGAGCCATTGGCATGTGGTGCCATCCAGTGCAAAGTTTATAAGAATTTATTGCAGCCACGCTGACAGAGATGGCTTATGAATCAGGTTCTGGTAAGATCTTAGACAGTCGGTGTAAGTACTTGGAAGGATCTTGGATGACAAGATGCATACTAAATGCATACTTGCAAAAACAGAATATTCAAGGATATAATCTTTCAGTGTAGGGTAATAACTGCTTGATCCAAGGATAAATCTGACTGCCATTCTGGAGTCAAGAAGGAATTTTTTTCCTAGCTTGTTGCAAAATTGTGCTTCAAACTGGGTTTTTTTTTTGCCTTCTTTTGGATCAACAGCAAAAAAACAAATGTGAGGGAGGCTGAACTTGATGGACGCAAGTCTCTTTTCAGCTATGTAACTGTGTAACAAAGGAAGTAAAACACATGATCCTGGACCCAGTCTTGCAGATACTGTTATTTTTATGCAACTATGGACAGGGGGTCCGTGAACAGGGTATTCATGGTATACCATAACCTATGCAATGATGTAAAATTGCTGTGGTGCTTAGAGTGACCATTTATGGCATATATGTCATTAATTCAGCAAGGGCTAGTCTCAGGCGTTTTTGGGGCTTTCCCAGGAAAATTGACTATTAATATGAGACAGGAATCATCGAAAATGTAAGCTGATTTGCATTAAGTGCATTGCCTGTGACTTTTTTAGAGTAAAATTATATATATATATATATATATATATATATATATATATAATAAAGTCAGGGGTGCAGTCACAGGTCTTAGATTAAGTGATAGGTGGTTTAATAGTAATACATCTGTGCAAAAATCGACGTTTCGACCCCTCAGGGTCTTTTTCAAGATCATACATGTAAAAATAAAAGAAACTTACCAATAATGTGAGAGGAGATCGTGTGAACCCATCACCCGCAGACTGCGGAAAATCTGGTATCTTAGCAACCACGTTTGTTTCCCGCAGTACGTCAGAACAGGATGACGTCACTGCAGCTTCCAGCACTTTGGGTTAGTAGCAGTCTGCGGGTGATGGGTTCACACGATCTCCTCTCACATTATTGGTAAGTTTCTTTATTTTTACATGTATATATTGTCACTGTATTGTATGCACTGTGATCTTGAAAAAGACTCTGAGGGGTCGAAACGTCGATTTTTGCACAGATGTATTGAAGTTTTTTTCGTACTATTAAACCACCTATCACTTAATCCAAGACCTGTGAGTGCACCCCTGACTTTATTATTTATGTTTTGAACATGGGTAGCACCCAGGCAAGATATAGTTCTTTACATCAGTAAGGAGAGTGCCAAGCTGCAAATATATGGTATGTACATATATATATCTGTATATATATATATATATATATATATATTTATACACACATACAAATCAACGATTTATTTGATTAATTTTTATTTTGGAAGTATTACAGTAGCTTAAGAGTCACATTTGGACTGAAAAGTGTTCCTTTTTTTTCTGGGAACTCAGTCAGGTTTTCTACCAGTTAACTGTATTCTTGAATATTTAAATGGTTCTATCCTTTTAAATAATTCTAATCCTATTCTATTGTCTGTCAGATATAGATTTAGCAGAATAGAAAAACTCTCTGGTCTGGTGTTTTTACTGGCAAGCTGCCATCCAGCATTAAGTATTCCAGTCAGGTACACCTCTTGAAACATATTAGAAATCAGAGCCAGGCTAAGCCCTTCTTACAGGAGATGGGAATTTTCACTAAATATAATACTTTTAATTGCATACTTTGGATCCATCACAAATCTGAGTACTTTACTGGAAGATGTTGAAAACAAGTAGCAGAGTCTCTCAGAGACTTAAAACATGACTGAAAAAATAAAATGCTTTTTGCAGATTCAATATAAAGATTGCAGAAGCTAGCTATAAAATGCACGCTCTGCCTAAAGGTAGCACAATTATATGCACAATATCATTTTCATTTTTGAATTATGCAACGTGAACTAAAGGTATATAGCCTTTACAGGGCCGGACTGGGGATTCCAAAGCAGCCCTGGAAAAAACATCTATGCCAGCCCCATAAGTCATTGCGCCATATATTGTTGCATGTAATATGTAAGGCTATGTCTTGCCACCCTAGATGATTGATATATATATATATATATATATATATATTGCTTTTTCCAATATAAAATATTGGTCCTTTCAGAGTAAAAATTTTAATTATACAGTAAGCATACTCACATGCAGACACAGACAATCTCACTGACACAAGCTGATTGATACACAGCCTCATAGACAAACAATCTCACTGATATACATAAGGCCATTGACATAAAAACACAAGCTCACTCAGTAGCAGGCACACACACACACACAAGCAAGCCCACTCACTAGCAGGCGCGCACACACACCCACAGGTTAATGTAGTGGTTCTGGTGTCTATAGCCTGTCCCTGCAGGCTTTTCAATGTAAACACTGACTTTTTAGAGAAAAGGCAGTGTTTACATTGCTTCCTAGTGACAGACACTCAGACGGTCACTAGAGGTGCTTCCTGTGTCAGTGCGGATTGGCTGAGATCATCAAGCTTGATGATCCCAGCCATAGAGGCAGGGCAGTCGAGGGGAGACCAGCACGACGTGGGGAAAAAAAAAAGGTGAGTAAAAAACACACATACACACACACATACCATGATACAGACAGACCGTGACACAGACACACCATGACAAAGACAGAAACACACACACACACCGTGACACAGGCAGAAACACAGACACACCATGACAGACAGACACACACACCATGACAGACACCTTAAAAAAGACACACACACACACACCTTAACACACACACCGTTACACAGACACACATTACATGACACAGACAGACACACACACCACGACACAGAGAGACCGTGACACAGACACACACACACCGTGACAGAGACAGACACAGATTACATGACACAGACACACACACACCATGACAAACACACACACCATGACAAACACACAGACACCATGAAACAGACAGACTGTGACACAGACAGACACACACAATGACACAGACACACATTGCATGACACAGACACACAGACACACCATGACACAGACAGACACACCATGACAGACAGAGACACACACACGACACATACTGACACAGACAGACACACACCATGACAGACAGAGACACACACACACACACCATGACTCAGACAAACACAATGACACAGACACACATTGCATGACACAGACAGACACACACACACCATGACATAGACAGACACACCATGACACTGACTGACACACCATGACAGACAAAGACACACCCACACCATGACACAGACACATACACCATGACACAGAGACACCATGACAGAGACACACACACACGACACAGACTGACACAGACAGACACACACCATGACACAGACAGACACACACACACACAATGACAAAGACACACACACATACACATACACTCACACTGACACACATAATTGCTACCTGTGTGCTGGCGGCCGCATGGGGAGCTCAGTCTGATTGCGGCTGCATGGGGGAGCTGGCTCTTCTGGCGGCCGCAGAGGGAGCTCTTTTAGTGGCCGCAGGGGGAGCTGGCTGTTCTATCTCTGCTCCTCCGCCCTAGCGTGCAGCTTAATGAGACCGGGGCCGCTGGGGCGGGGGAGCAGAGACAGAACAGCCAGCTCCCTCTGCGGCCGCAGGTCAGCCAGCTGCCTGCCCGGCCCCAGATGCCGACGGCCCACCGGGAAATTTCCCGGTATCCCAGTGGGCCAGTCCGGCCCTGAGCCTTTACGATTAGTGCAAAAGTTAAAGGAACTTTAATTGCTACAGCTTTTTGTAGTGGTTTAGGTTCTACAGGGCTATACGTAAATCCAATCTTTTTTTTTTTCTTCAAATCATTTTCAAGTGGTTTAACAAGAAAGGCTTTTTTCTAAAGTGTAGAGTAGATGAATGGCAATAGTAAGTGATTTAGAGAATCTTTCCATTTTGACATTAAATGTGTATTTACTTTGAATTCTCCTTTTTATGAATAACCCTGTATGGGTTCCCCTGGTACCCGTTTACTCTGCTTGTTACATTATATTGAGCAAGTTTATATCCTAATTATCTATCCAAAATATTTGTACAGAGTGAGCATGCAATGCCAGGCTCTGATCAGTGGGATATCGGAGCACTGAATCATTGTAGCCCCTTTTGAAGATGCAACATTTCTTTTGATTCTTTCAGAGCCACAGAAATGACATAGGATCCCTGCTTTGTGTGACAGGGAATCCACTTACTATCAAACCACTTTAAAAAAGTTTGATAAAAGGAAGAGGGACAGCACCCACAGCCGCCCTGCCCTCCAGGGCTTGGAGTGTCTCTTTAAATGATCGCCCAATGCAGCTAATCTACAACAATACATCATTATCAGATAATCAGACAGAAAATGATGCTTGGCGACACATGATGAAAACATTTTTTGAAAATTCCTGTGCCATAATTAAAGACTATCTGTATCTCATTTTTGCAGTGAGACAATTGTCTGCTTTTAAAGGCAGAATATTAATATGCAGCATTTTTTACATAAAATTCATGGGAGTTACTTTAACTTGCACACAGCAGCAGGTGCTGTTAGGGGAATCAGATTGGGAGGGATACCCCACCCAGTTCCTGCTCAGACTGGTTCTGAGGATAATTTGGATCAGACCCTGAGACTTGCCACAAACCAGAAAGAAAATTATATTTTAATGATATACATATTATTAGTATTATGTTACATTTATTATCTAGATAAAGCATTGGAAAAAGACAGTAAAATCAATCCCTTGTTTAATGTTTAACTCACTGTAATAGGTTTAGTCAGTTAGTTTTTGTTAAAAAATTTATTTAAGTGCATTGCAGAGCTGTATGGCTAAACCTCCTGTTATATAAAACAGACAGTAAACAATACTTACAGTCTACACAGGAAACATACATGTGATAAAATAGTGCTTAGAAGTGGATTAGTGTAAGAAGTGATACTCAAAAAATATAATATAACCAAAGGTTTGCAATCTGGAATTGATTAAAGCAGAAACATTGCATATAATATGTAAACATTATTATTAAACTGAGAATTGTGGAAAATGTGACAAATTTCTGGCAAAAATAGTTGGGCATGAAAAATACCTAAGTGAATCTTTACAGTTCAGCTAGTTTGGGGGTGGTGATCCATGACTCCACTACAGCACTCCGGAGCTCATTTTCTGTGGTAAGCCAACCGCAGGGTCCCAAACAGAACTGATATCAAGGTCCTGTTTCACCATCTTTTATTTAGGCCTCAATTTAATATTTTTAGTATAGCCTTTTCAAACTATGAAATCTTTTTGGATAAGCCTTTAAAATGTTTTTCAAAATATTAAAATATTTGAAAGCTTATAAAAAAAAAAATATTAGATCGTGGCCTTAGATCCCTGGTATCTGCATCCGTGAACATTAGTCAATAGTCCTTGGGCATCATTAGACATGCTTGCGCTGTGCATAGGCACTAGGACCCTGTTGAAAGCACTTCAGCACAGTTGTCTGCATGGTCCTGCAGGTTGGGTGTCCCATTAGACAGGACTCTTCTGTGGGGTCAACCAATTCTGGGCATCGCCAGTGATGCAAATTACATCACTGGTGACGTTCCCTCTCAGGCTCACCCACCCTGTCCTGCTCTCATTCCTCCCAGTGTTGAGAAGTATGGAACTGTGCAGGACTTATCTTATTGGCTGAGAGTGATTATCTGACCCTCAGCCAAAGAACTAGTCTTGCACTGCAAGGCTTTGCTCAGGAGAGGTAATGAAACATCGTAAGCAAGAGATTTTAGCACTCCTGGTACCTGAGATGAGGCTGGAAGCTGTGCCCAGCAGTCCCAAAGTAGTTGTAGTGTTTAGAGTGTTCCTTTAATGTCCTTGAAATTTCACATATACACTGCCCTAGCTGAATTATGTATTGCATTACTGAAGGGAAAATGTCAGTTGTCTGAAAATAAATTCCTTCACCTCAGTAAACACTGCTGAAGTGCTTACATAGATAAGTAGTAAAGAGGAAATAAATACAAAACACTCTTACATCCGCAGTATTTCTGTCTCTGATGTAATTGATCAACGATGTTCCGGACAAGCTCATGTGTACTCAGACATCTTCTTCAGAAATTGGCCTATGTGTGTTTGGACATATATTCCAAAATGCTTTACGTTTTCATGCCCATCACGGAGTTAAACTAATTAGCATCACATGGTCTGGCTGTGCCATGCAAATCATATTAAAAAAATTATTTTTACTTTTTTTAAATTTATTTAAAAAAATAAAAAAATAGCACAACCCAGAGCTATCGAGTTGTAAATTAAATAAAAATATAATAAACTAATGTGACAGTGCCAATTAGTTTAGAAGTAATATACTTAATGGTCCTCTTCCAGTCTCCAGGCTGGTTGCCAAACTTATGTGTCACTATGCTAGTCCTTTATGTGATAGTGAGTTATAAATATAGCTGCTGTGGGGCATGTTACTATTTAGCACCCCCAGAAAGCACACGTAACACCCTGTAATGCTAGTGTGCAGATAATAATAACAAAATGAATGCCTGTGGTGTACATAATGCTGCAATGAAGATCAAAAAGGTTTTTGTGTAATTATATTACTGAAGACCATGGCTTGTCCAGTGTGACTGCCCTCTTAAAATTGTTACAACTGTACCTAACCTTTTTGGGAACTCTAGGACAATGATGGCTACTAAAAATGGTTAGATATGTCCATTTGGTTCCTAAACGCTACAATCACATGTGAAACCTATGCAGATACTGTGTCTGCTTAAAGACATAGTATTGATTTCATTGTCCCCAAGATGCTCAGGTTCACTTTCAGATAACAAGAACCTTGAGAAAATTAAACACCATTAGTTTAATTAACCGATTGATAAGATGGTAATATAAAGATGCATTACTTTTTTCTAAAAAAATGATATATGGTTATTTTATTGTGGCCATTGATTTTCAAAACTGCCCTGTGTAATATTAACTAAATCATAACCACGATATGACGAAATCATAAATATGAGTGCTTTATTTGGGAACATACAGGTCTTGTTTAAAGGAACCCTCCAGACACCATAACAGCTTCATCAAAATTAAGTATGTACCTTTATCAAGTTGTTTTTATGAATGGGGATCCGCTGATTGGCTGAGAGTGTCAGCTGACCACTCTATGCCCATCCTCTTTTGTAATTTCTGAAAGTGGGCGCGGAAGGGGACAGAAAGAAACAAGCAGAGAAGAATTTAGGGTAGAACCATTTGCGAACGGTTTAACCCCTAAAGGTAAGGAAGTGCCAGGGGCCTTCTGGCGCCTTAACAACTTCATTTTAATTAAGTTGCTTTGGTGCCCTTTGTGTTCCTTAAGTATTGTGAGGTCAATTTGCACTGTCCCAGGTTTAGTGGTCCAGTCCTAATTTGGGGCATGATCTTTGGCAGTGCTTTGTGAATGAATGAGTATTTCTACATGGCTTGCACACATACAGGTCTGGTTGGCAGCTTGCATGTCTGCCTGGAACAGATACGCTAACACACTTTCTAGTCCTCTTGACATTAACAACTCCACTGTGTGTCAGCACTGATATTCACCATTCCACCGGCCAAGTGTCCACTTGACAGCTGTTGGAATTTAGTTATATTAGCACAGCAGCAGCATGTAGAAGTCATTGCAAGGGAATACGTAAAGACAGTCAAGATTATAGAGGAGAGACAATCAAATGTTACCAGCAACAGTAAGTTCTGCAACACATTCAGATCAGTAACTAGCAGTTGTTATTATTCCCTTCTAGATGGTGCCTAATTTGAACCTACAAAATGTATCTTCAAGCATACAGGGAGTGCAGAATTATTAGGCAAATGAGTATTTTGACCACATCATCCTCTTTATGCATGTTGTCTTACTCCAAGCTGTATAGGCTCGAAAGCCTACTACCAATTAAGCATATTAGGTGATGTGCATCTCTGTAATGAGAAGGGGTGTGGTCTAATGACATCAACACCCTATATCAGGTGTGCATAATTATTAGGCAACTTCCTTTCCTTTGGCAAAATGGGTCAAAAGAAGGACTTGACAGGCTCAGAAAAGTAAAAAATAGTGAGATATCTTGCAGAGGGATGCAGCACTCTTAAAATTGCAAAGCTTCTGAAGCGTGATCATCGAACAATCAAGCGTTTCATTCAAAATAGTCAACAGGGTCGCAAGAAGCGTGTGGAAAAACCAAGGCGCAAAATAACTGCCCATGAACTGAGAAAAGTCAAGCGTGCAGCTGCCACGATGCCACTTGCCACCAGTTTGGCCATATTTCAGAGCTGCAACATCACTGGAGTGCCCAAAAGCACAAGGTGTGCAATACTCAGAGACATGGCCAAGGTAAGAAAGGCTGAAAGACGACCACCACTGAACAAGACACACAAGCTGAAACGTCAAGACTGGGCCAAGAAATATCTCAAGACTGATTTTTCTAAGGTTTTATGGACTGATGAAATGAGAGTGAGTCTTGATGGGCCAGATGGATGGGCCCGTGGCTGGATTGGTAAAGGGCAGAGAGCTCCAGTCCGACTCAGACGCCAGCAAGGTGGAGGTGGAGTACTGGTTTGGGCTGGTATCATCAAAGATGAGCTTGTGGGGCCTTTTCGGGTTGAGGATGGAGTCAAGCTCAACTCCCAGTCCTACTGCCAGTTCCTGGAAGACACCTTCTTCAAGCAGTGGTACAGGAAGAAGTCTGCATCCTTCAAGAAAAACATGATTTTCATGCAGGACAATGCTCCATCACACGCGTCCAAGTACTCCACAGCGTGGCTGGCAAGAAAGGGTATAAAAGAAGAAAATCTAATGACATGGCCTCCTTGTTCACCTGATCTGAACCCCATTGAGAACCTGTGGTCCATCATCAAATGTGAGATTTACAAGGAGGGAAAACAGTACACCTCTCTGAACAGTGTCTGGGAGGCTGTGGTTGCTGCTGCACGCAATGTTGATGGTGAACAGATCAAAACACTGACAGAATCCATGGATGGCAGGCTTTTGAGTGTCCTTGCAAAGAAAGGTGGCTATATTGGTCACTGATTTGTTTTTGTTTTGTTTTTGAATGTCAGAAATGTATATTTGTGAATGTTGAGATGTTATATTGGTTTCACTGGTAATAATAAATAATTGAAATGGGTATATATTTGTTTTTTGTTAAGTTGCCTAATAATTATGCACAGTAATAGTCACCTGCACACACAGATATCCCCCTAACATAGCTAAAACTAAAAACAAACTAAAAACTACTTCCAAAAATATTCAGCTTTGATATTAATGAGTTTTTTGGGTTCATTGAGAACATGGTTGTTGTTCAATAATAAAATTAATCCTCAAAAATACAACTTGCCTAATAAATCTGCACTCCCTGTAGTATCTCAAAAATGTCTCTTAGCAAGGGTTTTGTTAAAATGTCAGCTGTCATCTCTTTTGTTGAGCAGTACTCCATCTCAATACATCCTTTCTGGTACAGATCTTGCATTGCGTGACATCTAATGTCAATGTGCTTGGTGCGTGCATGTACTTTCTCTGTTTGCACCATCTTTACATCTCTGGTTGTCTATCAGTCGGATGGGATTTGGCTCTGGCATTGCCAAGTCCTCAAAAAGTTGGCTAAGCCATTGTCTTCTCTTGTTTGTGTCTGCTGTGGAGATATACTCTGTTTCTGTAGAAAAATGTGCTACTAATTTTTCCTTACCACTAGTCCAGCCAACACAACCAATCCCATATAAGACCACATGGCCACTCATAGATTTACAATCTTATTTTGTATCCCAATCTGCATCTGTATATCCTACTAGTGTGAGATCTCTGACATCTAATTAACTTTAGATAAAGAGATACTTTGAGATATCTTACTACTTTCTTGAGTGCAATGCTATGATGTCCAGAAGGTGACAGTAAAGTAAAGTTGTTTGTTTGTTTTTTAAATCGTGGGTACACTTTACTGTCTGGTGTACAATTTAGTAGATCCTGCACACTGGGTAATTAACACATGATCACAGATTTAACAAATGTGTAGGCATAGTATAGTTAACTTGTGGGTATGATCTACTAAATAGTTTTCACTGAATAGATAACCAGCAGGACCAGCTTGTAGTGTTGCATGTGAAGATCGTATATAAGCCTCCCTCTACGCACACACTGCCACAAGCAGCATCCCCACATATTTATTTATAAAATATTTTACCATATGCAGCCTCCTTACACACACAATTATTATAATTACAATTATATGTATAGCACTAAAATATTCTGCAGTGCTGTACACTAGGTAAAACTTGACAAACAACTAATTCCAAAAAATAAACATTTGGCATACAGGAACACAACATCACAAGCAGGGTCCTCTGCATGTGCAAGTAGCCTTGAAGCACATACAACCATAGGCATAAGTAAGTAAGACACCAGGTAACAAAAGAGGAACAGGGCTGGGAGAGAGTGTTGTGTGTCTGTGGAGTTTGCGTGTAGTGTTGTAAGTGTTTGGAGGCCACTTGTGGTGTTGCACGTGAGGAGGATACTGCTTGTGATGCCACCAGCAAAGTGCCTCATTAAATGCTTAATGGAACACTCCATTGCCCCCCAACAATTTAATTGAAATATCACTGTTATTTATATACACCACATTGAAAACATGCTTGCATTTATTTATACATTTTTTATTATGGTTAAAGCTGAAAACAGTTTGTAAAACCTGCAACTCTCTTGTCTGCAACCTTTGTAAGCCATCCCCTTTTTCCCAAACCTAAATTTTTAATCTGTGTTTGAGAATATTCCAATCAGAGGCTTCTCATTTTTGGGAAAAAAATACTTATTTTTCACTTTTTCATCAAATTTGTTCCAGTAGAATCTAAATGATCGATTAACTCTGACATGTCTTTCTAGGTCACCAACCTGAGAGAGCTGCATATTAAACAGTTTTCTTGGTCAACACAGTTTTTCATTTAGACTTTTGCAACTTTTGCTACTGCCATACAGTTCTTCTAAGACTTCCCATAACAACTTGGCTGTCATTTCTTAATAAGGCATAAATCACTGTTAAAGGACCACTATAGTGCCAGGAAAACAAACTCGTTTTCCTAGCACTATAGTGTTAATAGGTCCCCCCCCACCCTCATGGCCCCCCTCCTGCTGGGCTCAAGAGGGGTTAAGGGGTTAAATTCTTACCTTTCTCCAGCGCTGGGGACTCTCCCTCGGCGCTGGGGACTCTCTTCCCTCTTCCGACGTCATCCGCCGAATACGCATACACGGCAAGTGCCGCACGCACATTCAGTCAGTCCATAGGAAAGCATTTTTCAATGAGACAGCCACTAGAGGCTGGATTAACCCTAATGTAAACATAGCGGCTATGTTTACAGCCGCAGAGTTAACCCTAGATGGACCTGGTACCCAGACCACTTCACTGAGCTGAAGTGGTCTGGGTGCCTATAGTGGTCCTTTAATCACCTAACTGGAGATCTCAGTTCTTGTTTTACAAATCATTCTGTATTTTGAATACAGCTCATCCTGTATTCTGAACTTCCATAGCAGGTAGTTTGTAAATGTGAGAACAGGCACAGCCAACACAATCCAATTCCAACACAATCCAAAGATAGAAGAAAGTGTAGGAATTATTTTGTCTTGTGGGAAAGCCTGAAGTTAGCAAAAGTTGACAAAAGGAGGAGTTTTCCTGTCCAGAACCAGTCCAGTAACAACGGTGAAATTCGGGGTATCATCTCACTTATTTCAAAAGGTGATCTGCGGAGTCTCCTGTAGTCTCACGGGATCCTCCATAGACCTCAGTGTAGTACTTTGGTGCATGCAGATGAATAACCAGGAACCCAAAGAATGTCTGCAGAAAGACAATGGCAGTGGTTGTGAGATACACTGTCGGGTAAGTAAACCTTCCTTTCACTGCGCTCCACCCCACAGGACCCTAACTGGACATGCCACCTTTGGGTGTGATGTATCCACTTTAATTAGATCTTTTTTCCTGATTACCTGTTTCCAAGAGTATGTTTCACTGTATTACTCTCAGCTACCAAGAACCTGATTGTCGAATTATACTTCTTTTTGGGTTGACAGCAAATTATTGCTGCTTGCTTCTGCATCTATCCTCTGTGAAGTGGTAATCATTGTAAGATTTATCTTGCAAGCCAAG
This sequence comes from Pelobates cultripes, assembly GCA_933207985.1. Lineage (NCBI taxonomy): Eukaryota > Metazoa > Chordata > Amphibia > Anura > Pelobatidae > Pelobates > Pelobates cultripes. The sequence continues at coordinate 172,156,957 of OW240913.1, forward strand.
AGCTGATTTTACACGGCACAATCTTTCTGACCTGTATTTCTATCAAAGAAGGAGATCTTGAGAGTAATTTAAATATAATTTCTTAAAGATTCCCTTAAAGTAATATTAGATGCTAGATTGCTTTGTTTAAAAGGCCCTGTGAAGGTTTCGATTCATTTTGCAACTTGAGCACGATGACCCTATTCATTGTCAACATTTTTACTGTGATACTTCCTTGTTGCAACAGTTCATCTAAAGCCAAGACATCTTGTACTGATGCACATGTTAAAAATAATGTAAACTAACAAAACATGTTTAAAGGGATTCTATAGCATTAAGAATACAAAATTGTATTCCTAACACCATACAAACCTCTGGTCCCCCCTCTCCCTTGCAATCCCCCACGGATTTGTTTACTCACCTGATTCCAGCACAGATCTCCCTCAGTGCTGGATCAGTGCTCTGCCTCTTCCATCATCTGTCATCTGATGGGAGTACTCTATGCATGTGGGCGTTGAGTGTCTTGCACACAACATGAGGCCTTCCCCATAAAAAAAACCATTAAATCAATGATTTCCTATGGGGATTTCACTTACGCTGGATGTCCTAATGCAGAGCGTGAGGACGTCCAGCATTGTTTAAGGGAAACAGAGTCTGGTAAATTCATGGAAGCACTTCTAGTGACTGTCTGATAGATGGGATGTGCATGGGCAAAAAATTTGGTTTGGTTCGGAAATTCGGGTAAGTAAAAAAATGTATCTGCTTTGGCAATTCGGACCAATGGCATTCTGTTCAGTTCGACACTTCGGAAATTCGTAAGCATCCAAATGTCCGAATGGCATGAAATTCGTATGAATGTACATTCGGAACAAAACAAATTGCATATGTCTGTGGTCACATGATTGCAAGCCATCACCTTGACAGCTTGATTTATATACTATCCCATTTCAATGACTCTGTGTGCCTTCATTGGCCAAGTGTCAGTGACAAAATCACCAATATTGTAAAGTGCTACGGAATCTGTTGGCGCTATATAAATGGCAATAATAATAATTATAATTGGCTGTCGTCTTACATCAATCGCAAAAATGTGCTCATTTCATTGGACAGGGAATAGTGAAACCGGATTGGGTAAGCAAGCATTACATTGCACAACAGGAGTTAGCTTATTGGTCAAGATTGCGGTCATCATTCACGTAATTTTCCCTCCCTCTCTCTTGTTTTGCCATTTTTTAGAAATCCGAATCACTTCAGAGCTTCGGGGCTTCGGCACTTCTGAACTCCCAAATTGCGTCTCTTCGGAACTTTGTAAGCATCCGAATGTCTGAATGGCATGAAATTTGTACGAATATACATTCGGAACGAAACAAATCGCACATGACTACTGGTAGACAGATTGTGAAAAACTGCAATGTTTTACATTGCAGGACTAAGGGGGACAGATACATTTCACCCAGGCTACTTGTATGAGCTGAAGTGATCTGGGTGCAAATAGTGTCTCTTTAATTGAATGGCTAAAATATGTGTTCATCTGAGAAGTTGCAAGTTACTAAGAAGGAACCTCTGTTAGCTCTCCTGAGCTAAATACTGCAATGCAGGACTTAGCTCATTGTCTGAAAATGTCAGTACTGTAATGCAGGGCTTAATTTAGCAAAGTTCCTGTTTATGAACCTACAGCACTGCAGGTAGTGGAGGTGGACAGGGTGCCTGGCACACCCCTGTTAAGAAATCATACATTGAAAAATGGGGTTTGACACATTATGGTGAGAGGTTATAGTCCTTGGAGTGTTCCTTTAATAGGAATAATGAAATGCACTATATCATTTTGAGGCAGATCATTTATAAACTCATATACCATGTTTGTAGTGTTATTGCAATGTCAAGTGCATGAAAGTAGGACTAGGTAGCAATTTAACATAATAGTAGCATAACATATTAAATGGTTATTATTTTGTACAAAGTATCATTATATTATACACTTGGGGACCTACAGGCCCCTAAGTGAGATTGGGCATATTCTAGTCATCATTCTAATGTGAGACTACTGTTCTTATTATCTTCAGGATCCTGGAAGATGCAGTTCTACGGCAGCTGGAGGTTATTGGTAATTGTAAGTCAAAGAATATTTACTAGCATTAGCATTTAAACATGAAAAGCCGGCTCTCTGTACAGTAGATCAAAGTGAGTATCCACCCGTTTTCCATCGCATTTCTGTGTACTGGCAAACTGACAAGGCTGGCTAAAGATTAAAGAAACATATGACATCAGTAGCTACCCCCTACGGAACCTGCTATTTAAAAGAAATTAATAAATTAAGGGTTATATTAAACCATTTCTTTTGTTATTTAATTCAGCATTTCTAAAGCTGGAGAATCTTTGGATTTCCTTGCCTTTTGGCAAATCGATATGGCTAAGATTCAAACCAGTTGTTATAGATTGATAGGAAGCTGCAATGTCATTAACTAAAAAGATTCCTCTCTGTACACCGGGACTACCATTATCTAGCTCATTGTGAATGATAAACTGAACTTATCACAGTGGACCTTTAAAGGTTAGAAGGGTGTTTTAGGTCTATGTATTACATGAGTATGTATTACCTTTAACATCTGCATCAACACAGTCATTAAGAAATTTTTTTAAAAAATAAATACTTATTGGGCTATGTACAAAAATGAGAATTTGTTCAAAGTGAATTTCCAATTTAATGCCAAATTAGCCGAAATAAAACAATGGCTGATTAGCCAATTTTTCCAGTTTGACTATTTAAAATTTAAAATTTACTTTGAATTCTCACTTTAGTAAAGAACCCTGCTAGATATTTCATTACATGATATATTGAGTACAAAGCTTATATTTTCACTTTCCATGTACATGTCACTTCTGTTTTTAGAAGTGGTCATGGTGATAGGAATCTGTATGTGCAGAGTATCTGCTTGAAATGCTGCACAGACAAATAAATATTTACACTTTTGTGCCATACTTGACCTGGGCATCTCCGAATTGCCTGATCTTAATTCTGTGCAAAAATACATCTGTAGTCAGGGCACACAGCTACATTCCAGTAGCACATGATAAGCAAACTCCGTAGCATCTTCAGATCTAAAACAAGTATGGATCTATGTGAAAAAGACAATAATATTTCAAATCAATGCATTCTGGTTAGGTGTTCTTTTAAAGATTTCTACCGGCATTAAATCCAGCATTGTGCATCCTCAGAATATTATTGGCTGACTGAGCATCATTGGAAATGTCATTACAAACATGTGGGTGCCAAGGCTGGCTACCTGATACTTTACACAGAGTAGCTTACTACCGTGAATTATGTACATGTGTTTTCTGGCAGCAGTGGGCTTGTCTAACTTGGCATGGGTTCCAGTAATTAGTATGGGTTACGTCATGTTTCTTTTTTCAGTTCTATAAATCACATGCTAGACAATGAGAATATATCTTCAAACGTCTGCTTTGGTTATTTATATATTTTTTTTAATAGAACTAAAGTATTCTATTGAATATATGGTTTTCATATTTCCAGCTGTGTTGGCAACTTATCCAGGATGTAGCTTTGTTTCCCTACAGAGTGTCTCTTAGATCACACAGGAATTCTAATGCTATCAGGTGTGCTCAGTATTCTACTCTCTATTCATGGTGCGCTGGCTTATACAGATATTATGGTCCAGCTGCAGTAGCCTACTAGACTATCTTGTTTTTTTACTTAATCTATAGCGAAGGTAGCTTTCGTGTTGTTTGGTCACATTACTAAATAGTCATATTGTTTTTTTCCAGTAAAAATAATCCACCTATAAAGTATTTTGAAAATAATTTATCAGTGATAGCCCCTGTTAAATAATCCCTACTATAGGCAATGTTTCTTTAAATGCTATACTTTTTAATATCTTCTTTAAAAAAACAGAATAATATTCCCTTTAAGTTACTTTTCTAGATAGTTTTTTTAATTAAATGTCTTAAGGTAAAACTTTCTCTTTGTATATAGTGTTGTAGAATATTTGTTTTGATGCTGAACTAAAATAAATAATAATAACCACAGTATGGCTCTGGAATAATTACCCTGAAAGATAGGGCTTTGTCCTACTATGGTCCTCTCTGCCAGGGGGCTCTGGAAACACCGCCCCTGGTGGCCGCCCCAGCCCACTGCTCCACAGGAGTCCCTCTACTATCATTCAGTCCGGGCATGGCCAGTTCTCCACCATTGGCTCAGGCAGGGGTCAAGAGGTTTACGAATTTGGTAGATGATATATGACGCAGCCAGTAAAATGATCTCTGTATTTTGCCAATATTGCCTTCAAATCTTCAAATGTCCTTGTGTCTTCCACCAACACCACACATCGCCTGAATGGGGGAGTACATGGTTTCCTCCAGAAAGCATGGATTTTTTCACCTTTGCAGCAAAAAAGGAGTTAGGGAAACACATACCATTTGTATGCCGGGGTCGACATGGTAGTATGGTGAAGAAGAAATGGTGCTGGCGTCATCGGCAGAGGTTCATCTGACACCTCCCGTATCACCTATCCGATCGCCTCCCAGAATGGTCTGACAAGATCACATTCCCACCGTGTATGTGTGAGAGTCCCTACTGCATCCCTGCAGAACTGGCTTAAAATTTGCAGTTCTCTTGTTAATTCTCCATAATTTCTAGTTTAGTGACTGAGCCCAAATAATGCATAACTAAGATCTTGTTATAGATTACTGAAGAAATGGGCAAGTATAGCAGTATATACATAACAAAATAATAACCAATTGCTAGAAAAATTCAGCAGTAAATATCGAAACTACACTTGCTCACAAATTAGCATCAGCTGATACGAACAAATCAAAATGTCTTTTCATTTGTGTAGAAATGAATCGACCCATCTCGGATTTATCTATGTAGTCTTTCATAGAATAAGATTCCACAGGTAAATCCAGGACGGATTAATTTGTTTGGGTGCAGATTAAGGGAAATTTGATTTGTTTGTACAATAGAAAACCATGGATACATCAGACACATTATGCTGCTTTCTTCATTTTAAGCATTTTTGTTTATATTTTAACTCCTTAAGCGCACATGATGGAAATATTCCGTCATGATTCCCTTTTAATCCAGAAGTTGTGTCCTTAAGGGGTTAAATCTGCTTGCTGCTCACATGTCCCTTTACATAGGAATTCCACTAGTTTTGATTCACATCAATATAAATAATTTGAACTAAGACTAATTCAAAATAAATGGTAGGAAGTAGCTGCTACAATAGCTGCTACGCATGTTGGAATAAGGCTGTTCATGACTGCCAGTAATTTCTAACATATTATTTACCGATAAACATAGCCCTTATTCTTTATAATACAGCATATAAATAATCCATAACACAATTAGTAATCGGGATACATACTGTGCCTTGAGATATGCAAGGATCGGGGCACAGCAGACTCTATGTGAATTAAGGGGAATTTAGGAAATTAATGTAGCTATCATAAATATGATAAGATTGTGCTGACAATCATGATACTGGTATATGTGTAGAGTACTGCAGAAATGCTGGCACTTGGACAGAACAGAGTTTGCTAAATGTACTTGTGAATGCACTTTTTTCAGATTTTACTTTAATGGTCCAGAGATTTGGGGAAATAAATTGGGATTTATTTGCCAGATCCTGGAAGATTGGAAAGAACAAAAGAATGATTAGCGCACATTCACAATGTACGCTTTTATATAACTCACTTTTTTACCCCAGTATAGCTATAAAATATAAGCTATATAGTAGAGCAATCAACACACCCGCACTAGATGCGTGTTAAACCTGCGATGAAAATATTGCTGTTCCAAAAGAATGGTAAGGTGTTATATAGCAAGCTTGAACAGACAGCATCACTGCAACCAGACCACTTCATTGAGATGAAGTGGATTGGGTGGCTTTATTGTCCATTTAGAGGGACACTATAGTCTATAGTGATAGACAGCCACTGGAGGCAGTCTTAGTCTTGCAAGGTAGTTATTGCAGTTTCTCAAAACTGTAATAATTTACAATGCAGGACAAAGTGGGACAGGGTCACTGCACCCAGACCACTTCAATGAGCTGATGCAGTCTGGGTGCCTATAATGTTACTTTTAGTAAAGTGCTCCTCCAATGATGTATGAAAGCTCTGTATTTATTTAGTCAGTGACAAACATTGTATATTTCAACCCATATGGATCTTTGTCAAAATATAAGTGAATAAATACAATAAAAGCGCATTATCCCAGGGCCTGATGTACACTTTGAAATAAGAAGTAATAATTGTTTTTGGTACCACAGGATGGAAGAGCCATGAAGAGTAAACATTAGTTGCCAACATCAAAGCAAAACCTATGCTAAGTCACTTTGGCTATTTTCAACTCAAAGGCAAATCTCTAATTTAAAAAAAACTTGTGACAGAACCGCAGTTCTGCCACTAAGCAGAGACATTCACCCAAATTTCTCACTTAAGAGCTAATGCCACTCTCCCTGGTTTTCCATTTACCAGGCACAGCCCCAGAGAACTCGCTCACTCCAACCCACCTGGTGATTGAGGCCCCTCGCGGAAAGCTGCGAGTCTCCTAACGCTCACTCTGGCCGGCTGCATGGAACTCGCCATCAGGTCGGAAATCAACCGCGGCCAGCTAAGACTTTAACCTGGTGACGACTCTACACCGTGAGTGCAACGAGAACACTCTTTGATCGATGGAGGTGAAGGGGGAGATAAGACATGCCGTTTCATATGTTTTGGGGTATATTGTAATGGCGCCCTGATGGATACTTAACTTAACAGTTATTGATCTTGTTATCTCCCACACTCAAAGGTGCCAGATTGGGCCATGGACCTCCTGTTGGGTTTGTGTGTATAAAAGTGTTTAACAAATGTTGGCAATTTTAATTGAAAAAAAATAGCTTAATTATAAAAGATTCTTTATAATCTCCTAGATGATAATATACATTGGCTTTAACTGAACTAGATGCACCTGGGTCTGGAGACAACCATACTTTATGCATGGTTTTAAAGTCGTTTCTGTTATTGTTATGAATGATTGTATGTCCACGATTTCCCAGAGGATTAAAGGAATGGAAAATAATCCATTAGACACTCTTGTCATTAGTTTATTTGATAAAGCTGAAAAGGTCCTGAAAACCTGTGCAAGGACATGTCACTCACAATTCTTCCAATTTGTGAATGCTTATACAGTCAGTATGTGATTGATACAAAAAAAAAATGAATAAAATTACATGCCTACCAATAATATTATCCACTATGATGTTTATCATCCACTTTAATTAAACATCCCCCTCAATTGTTACAATATGTTTCTTTGTACTGTATGTTGTACTTATTCAAACCAGATGCAATATTTCATTCACTATTAAATGCAATCCACTTACAGAAGAATGATGGAGTGCAGGTAATTACATTTTTAAAACATTTTTTTTTCATTTGGCAGCTACAATGAAATGCTGTTAATAAGATTATTTTTATAGAACTTAAAACCAACCTAGTAATGTATATAAATCTCTTAGAGAGTTAGCATGGGGAGAGATTAGCCTTCCGATTTGATACTGACATGTGAGCTATGTTAATAAATATAATATTATTATTATTATTATTATTCCATGTTATGGCATATTTTACTTTTAAAAACGAAGTGGCATCAGAAAAATGCCTATATATTTAATCTGTAATTTCATCATCTGCACTGCAGGTACAATATTCGTAAACTATATCTACATAATATTTGCATGTGTTGGATAGAGCCTTTCCATCACAGCAGCCATATGTATCATTGACTACTAGAGTTTTAGAATTATTATATGATTCCTTTTGGACTACGTACTCTGCTACATCTCTTTTTATACTTCATTGTCATAACATTAATTGATTTTCCATACTATTGTTGGCTTGTACAACATATCAGTAACTACAGGGTTATTCACTAAGTTGAGAATTCAAGGTGAATTTAAAGGGAATTTCAAACTTGAGGTTTGAAGAGTGAATAAGAAAGATTCTCTAAGCCAGCTATCCTTCAAGTTCAGCTACTGTGGCCTTAAATTTATAATTCACTTTAAATTCTCACTTTAGTATATACATATAAAATATACTTTTATATAGTGAAAAATAAAGAATTACACTGTATAGATTGTAATACAGGTACTCCTCACTTACTGACCGGGTTCCATTCTTACGACCCGGTCGTAGAACAAATTGGTCGGTAAGTGAGGAGTTGAGGGATTCCCTGCTCTGGTGCGTTGAACCAAACCTGCTCCATACCAACCTGGATTGCTTACAACCCTACTTTATCCTGCCAACTTGAATTATACAAACCTGCATAACCCCTATCTGGATATTGCTGCTACCTCCTATTTACAAGGTGTTATTTCCTTACCCTGAAACCTTATTGTTCTTTTTACTTGTCTTACTATGCTACCTATACTTTTATCTCTAGCTTTCTTATTATTTGCAAACATCCTGATTATTTTCTATATAGGGCATATTGCCTAAACCTTTATTTCTCTCACCTTCCTTCTCCTTATTATTTCATTCTATAAGTAATCCTGCTGTTGTGTCAATACCTACCAATAAAACCTCTTTTGTTAACTCTGGCCAAAGTCTCCTATCTGACCTGAACAAGATCATGACAGATGGTTTCCATAAAATATAAACTGCAGGTATTTTATTAGACGTAAACTCAATGCCTTGTGATTATACTCCAGTAACACAAGATTTAACTTATAGTGACAACAGAAACACTACATAAGATATAACTGTGCAAGTTAACAGGTATGAAACGTTAAACACAATGGCATGTCATTTCTCAAAGTGGTGAAAGGTGATCAGGAGAACATAATTAATAACCTTAGAATGCTCTGGCTGCAGTTGCTCGGAGATTAAGATAAATGTATATGCAAATAAATGCAAATCAATAGCTGAAACATTCGGATGCTACTCACAACATTCACACAACAATGGTAACAGAGGACAACTTCAATGGCACTGATACAGAGATAGCTTCTGTTTCAAACCTAAGCCTTAAAGGAACACTATAGTCACCCAGACCACTTCAGCTCAATGAAGTGGTCTGGGTGCCATGTCCCTCAGGTTTTCACCCTTCACATGTAAACATAGCAGTTTCAGAGAAACTGCTATGTTTACATAGCAGGGTTAATGCAACCTCTAGTGGCTGTCTTCCTGAACGTCCATAGGAAAGCATTGAGAAATGTTTTCCTCTGCACAGTTAGAAGGCGGCCGTGGCTCTTGCCGCGCATGCGCATTCCGCTCCTCTCGGGAGCTGACGTCGGCGGGGGAGGAGAGGTCACCAGCGCCGAGGGAGCCCATAGCTGGATTAAGGTAAACTGCTGAAGGGGTATACCAATATTAATTTTAAATTATTATTATTTTTTTTAAATTCTTTAATTTTTCTTGTGCATAAGATAACATACAAGCTTGCATAGCCACGACAGCAGACGCAAGCATTTCAACAATATTTATGTACGTGTCAGAAAAATACAGCACATTTTATATATATATATTGAGAATAACAAGCTTTGATGCATTAGTAAAACGTAGTGTTAATGCCAAGCTACATAAGCTTATTAAAATAATGGTTATGCTTAGAGTTATAGGTGTGTGGCATAGCATTTATGAGGAGAGTAATCGTTGTTACTTTGTTAAGCAGGCTGAGATATGTTTACATGAAGTACGTATGAGAGGTTAGATTATGCACCTAGATTGAATGTACTCCTATGGCTATCGCATGGTACAACATAAAATCAATAGAACATAAGATTAATAATGCCAGCGAGAAAGTAAAGTAATATAATAAAATAATAAAATCCCCTAGGGTCTCCCAGACATGAGTCCTTCTCCAACCGAGCCGGCTGGTAGAAAAGTATGCCCCCAAGTTCGTGGTGAGGCTTAGGGTGCCGTGTCCGGTCTCTCCGTCAGGAGACCAGGGACTCGATTAGCCCAGGGTGGTTTATCCAATGCCGCGTTGTGGCTGTTTAGTGCCCTGCTGCGAGTGCTCGTGGAGCCGCCTTGTGTTGCAGTGATCTATCGTGTATGGTTGGGGTTGACTGGCTGGACCGTGCGGCTGGAGTATAGTCACCTCTGTTGTGGTGAGTACTTGAGGAGATCTTGTGCTCAGTCTCATCTGTTCCCTCCATGTTGCTGCCTTGCGTGGAGGAGGTGAGTGTTTGACTCTCTGCCGCCATCTTGTGGCTTTGTTCCCTGCTGGGGCTGCTCGTTGTCGCTGGGGTCAGGTGGCAGCTGACACGGTGAGTGGCTTTCTGACGGTAGTATGGTACTTTGTTGAAGTCTGTGCTACAGCTTGAGCCAGAATTCTTGAAATATGTGGTCCAGGTTGGACACATGTTCATGTTGCACCTCTTGGTTGTCTGAGGGCCGCGTGGTCTCCGCCATCTTTGGTGCGCCTCTCATCTCTCCAGCTAACCTCCCTGTTACTGCCGTGTCGAGGAGGACCCCCAGGGGTGGACCGGGATTACCCCCGCTGGTCCAGGGGGGAGTTCTGCGGGGTGCCCGCTTGGAGCAGTCGGTCCTAAGGCAGCTCCAGACCGGGAGATCGGCCGCCTCTTCCATCCGTCGCCCGCCGGGCCGCACACTCTCGCGGGCATATCTGGCCGTCTGTTGTCCGCTCATGGGCTGCATCACCGGGTCACCACGGGGACTGAGGGCTGGTAAGTCGCTTAAGGTCTCAGTTGAGGGTTATTTGTGGTCAAGAAATGCCATTTTAACTTAGCATAGTGAGGAGCTCTAGCAAGGCACGTCTTCCCTCCATGACAGTCAGGCCCCGTCCACCCCACCAATATTAATTTTAAACATGATGACCTGCTTTAGAAAATGCTTTGCATCTTCCCTTCCTAAACTGCACCTAACTAATCAAGTCTTTAAAGCGTCATATCTTTTAACATATAACAGTAACGTTTATTTTATAATTTCATTTGTTAGAATAATGCTGATTTTGCATCTCTGGCTACTGCTCTAAGAAATAACTCAGACTGTTGATCATTCTTGATCACTGTTCTTCAGATGCACTCCACTGAAACATTTGGAACATTTTGTTTTTAATATCCGTGTACCAAACATGAAAAACAGCAAGGATTATGCATCTCGGAATGAATTCTGTTTTGGAAAGAAGACATATAAAATGTTACTAAATACAGCCAAATCAACCCCAACAATAAAGCACTGTCCAAAAACATCAAGGACATTTGTTGGAAATACATTTATTGAGCTTCAAGAAAGGACAAGCCATGGGATTTCTTGGACGTTAGTTGCATCTTTGCTGAAAACAAGCATCGGGGTTAGTGGAATGTTAAGTTAACCTGTGGGGAACTTTTTCACTGAACATACAATTGATACTGTTTGGATGCTGCTGTTCACAAGAGATAGATTCACAGGGCAAGATAATAGACGGACACTGATTCAGACATTGTTTATAAAAATAATAAAATTCACACTTTTTTGGTAAGATCTGAATTGTCAGGAATTTGAAGTGAATTCAAAGCCAATATCAATTTTTAGATCAAAATATCCAAACTACAGCATGGTCCTCAGCCTACTGTTCCTGTAACATATTGTATTTGTTTCATTTATTGTTAAATTTCCCCCTTTTATAATATTGTAAAGTGCTGCAGAATAAGTTGGCGCTATATATAAATGGCAAAAATAGTAATAAAAAACTGCTGACGGAGTTTTTTCCTCAATTCAGCTACTTTGTTCTAAAATTTAAAATTACTTTGAATTTACATTGGTTTAACTATAAAATACACTAACAGAGGTTTTACCTAGACTGAGAGTTGTTGGGAGTTCAAAGTGTATTTAAAGTGAACGTCAAATTAAGGCCAAATAAGCTAAGCTGGAAACACAGCTGACTTGGAGAATTTTTCCAGTTCAGCTTCCACTGCCCAAATACACTAAAATCACTGTTTACTAAATATACCCAAATAAAAACTTGCATGCATTTAATAATGCATTTTGTTCATTGCAGTTATATCTAAAGACAGCTTGCAAAAACGGCAGAATGGTTTCCTTTGGAAGCCCTCCCCTTCTAATCCCGCCCAGACTTTCTGTGACTGTCCAATCAAAGACTTCCCAGTGCAGCTCAATGAGAAGTCATTGCAAGGCAGCTGCTCCTGGTAATTGCTGCCTTTTGAGTTCAGTGCAACTAAGCTAACCAAACCAGGAAGTAACAGGACCTATTGTCTGCTTGAAAAACCAGGGGGTGTAACCAGTACTATTTATAAAAGCGTCAATTACTATTGAAATCTGTACTCTTCATACATAAAGCTTTTCAGCAAGCTAAAGCGATTTAGGGGTCTGGAGTGCCCCTTGAAATACACGTTGAATTACCAGCAATTCTCACTTTAGTGAATAATGTTGTTAGTGAATACCCTGTAGAAGGTAGCAGTTGAATCTTCAGTCTCCAGGGAGAGATTAATACTGAAAGTTGTTAGGGATAGTGTAATTTGCAGTTTGGGAAAAGTGTGCATAATGGATAGTGATAGTGCTATTTGTAGTCCAAGAGAAGTGGGCAGTAGAGTATAGAATAGTAGAGGGCTCAGTGAATTGCAGTCTATAGTAGTATAGTGGAAAGGGATTGTAGGATTTGCAGTAAGAGAAAAGTGGCCAGTGCAGCATAATGGTAATGTGAATCAGTGGGTGGCCTAGTGGGATTAATCAGGAGCAGGGGTGGGGAACCTTTGGCCCTCCAGATGTTTTGGACTACATCTCCCTTGATGCTTTGCCAGCATTATGGCTGGAAGAGCATTATAGGATATGTAGTACAAAACATCTGGAGGGCCGAAGGTTCCCCACCCCTGATCTGGAGGCACATGTGAGCAGTGCGCCCTCTGCACTCCCTCTTCATATCTGTGAAAATGAAAAATAACATAACATTTTAGGATAGCAAGAAAGGAAAAAGTTAAAAAATGTTCATATAAACTGCTTCTAAACACTAGCCAACACTATCTGTGTATCCATATATTTAAAAACCAATAACTATATATTATCACTAATATGAGGATTTAAATGGTTTGTTTAAAAATCTATTTAAAAACCAGCAAAATGAATAAACCACTTAACAGTAAATTTATGGCTCTTTCAAAATCACTATGAGAGATATGGACTGTAGGAAGTGATAACGGTTTCTTTGATCAAGTTATAAAGTGGAACAAAGATTACCTGTTTGAAGTGATGTATACACATAAACCAGACAAACATTGATTAATTTATGCTATTAGTTTTACAGTAATAATAAATCTTTAGGAAGTTTATTGTCTGTGATCAAAGTTAAAATATAACATTTGTGATGATATATTACAGTTTTCTTTGTATCAAATAAAGCATTAGCTTCAAAACTTTTCATGAACGCTTTTTGCTGTAGCTATTGCGCAGCATCTATTTGTTCAACGTGAATATAAAAGAAAAATGTCGATAAACGATCCACTAGCAGAGTTATTCACCAAACTGTGAAATGACTATGGAATCAAAATCTATAGGCCATTTTTGAAAAAATGCTCCAGCTCAGCTTTTTTCCCCAGCTTTGCAATTTGACCTAAACGTTTGAAAGTTCTTGTCATTTCCTGACAAAGCCCACTTTAGTGAATAACTGTCTTTTTGAGTTAGTAGTTGTTTAGCTGCAGTAGTTGTAATAGTTGTTTTATTAGTCACCTTTCACTGGGATAAAAAAGTGGTTGATTATTACTCTTCTATCTCTAACTTTGACCCCAAAACTATTTTTAATGTTATTTAAAAGCACACTTTGACCTAAATTCCATAACATGATTCTTCCTTTCTTTACGTTGTGATTTTCTTTATTCTTTATAATGTGAACTTTGAGGTAAATGTTATTATAATTCAAAATTCATTGGTTACACTACAAGTTCCAAATTTACAATGGCGATTGCTCCCTCTGCTCTGAATCTTGATTGATGTCTGAGATTAGCTAGCAATCAAGTTACTCTTTGCAAGTTGTGATGAAAAAGAAATGTTTATGCTCCAAAAACATATCAATATTTTGAGTGAAACTTCAGAAAAAAAGGCCCTTAAGTCAAGCAAAACATGGAAGATCCATCGTTCAATAAATATACATTAATACAGTTCAGTTTTGTGGTAATGTTTAAAACTAACCACGGACTATGTATTAAATGTCCTCCTCTGGGATTAGACAAGTCCTATCTAGATGGTCACCATAGTATCTATATTGATATGTGGTGGCAATAGCCAAAGGTCAAACGAATTTGGATAGTAAACTCCATGCCTTAATGCACCACCCAATAATTCTAGATCCTGCGGCCTTACTTCTTGTCAGACCATTGGAGGTTTTTTAAACAGACACGAGAACTGTTTAATGGCCAGAATCCTCTTAGCTGCTAAGAAAGCTCCAGCTAATATTTGAACAACTGATAGGGTCCTTCATCTTTCTAACGTCTTAAGGGATACAATTGCGGATACCATGTTAATAGCTATGACCAGGGACACCACAAAGCCCTTTTACACAATCTGGATCCCATGGCAAAATTATGCACAACCGCTATTTTGATAAGGCAGCCAGCCTTTCTCCTATTGGACAGAGCAGCCCATCTTCTTCTCCCCCTGTCTCTTTCCTTTTCTTAACTTTTCTTTCGGTCACTTTCTGTTACTATTTTCTAAAATTGTGTATTTGGCAAAATCAAATTTTTACAATATTGTGTACTCTTTCTCTTATTGTTTTATGTTTTTGTCAAATGGAGAATTAAATATGTATAATTAGCAAGTCATAGAAGAATAGTATTATTTACTTCATTTATTATTATTATTATTATTATTGTTGCCATTTATTTAGCACCAACAGATTACGTAGCACTTTATAATATTATGAGAGGGGGGATTTAACTATAAATAGGACAATTTCAAGAAACCTCACAGGAACAATAGGTTGAAGAGGACCCTGCTCAAATGAGCTTACAGTCTATAGGAGGTGGGGTATAAAACACATTAGGACAGGAAATAGCAATCAAATAAGGTGGGAGTGAAACAGAGCTGGAGGAGAGAGTAGAGTGCATTTAAACTCATTCAAGATGCATAGCCTAATCCCTTCACCCAATAAAACATGCAATCATATGACCAAAGCCAGCAAATTTTTTAAACATGTTCAGCCATTCAACATTAACCACATCCTGCCTGCTGAGTGTTTTATTAAAGGTCGCTATCATATTTGAAAACACAACAACTTTTTTGCTCTGCTATATCTTCGCTATATCTGTAAGAAAAAAAGGGGTAATATGATACTGCCGTCATGAACCACATACCCAATTTTTTTATGATTGGCTTCTTTATTTCATCTTGAACCTCATTGACATTAGATACTGATAAGGCATACAGTCAGTGGCGTACACACAATCCATGGGGCCCCGGTGCGAAACTGATCCATGGGGCCCCTCCCTCTCCCCCCCCGACAGACACACACACACATATATACAGACACACATACATACACACAGACACATACATACACATACATACATAGAGACACAGACACATAGACACAGACAGATACATACAGACACATACACACACACACATACATACACACAGACAGACACACACAGACACATACATACATACACATACATAGAGACACAGACACGTAGACACAGACAGATACATACAGACACATACACACATACATACACACAGACAGACACACACACACACATACATACACACAGACAGACACATACAGATAGACAGATACACACACAGAGACACACATACATACATACACACAGACAGACACACACACACACACACATAGAAAGAAACATACATACATACATACACACAGGCACATACAGACAGACACACAGACATGCAGACACACACAAGACACATACATACATACATACAAAGACACATACATACATATAAACAGACACGCACACATACAGACACACACACACATACAGACACATACATACAGACACACACACAGACACACACATATGCATAGACACACTTACATTCACACAGACACACACACGTACAAAGAAACATACATACATACACACATACAGACACATACATACAGACATACACACACACAGACACATACACACATACAGACACAGACACACAAGACACACATACATACAAAACACATACAAACAGACACACACATATACAAAATATTTTAGTCACCCTCCTGTTTCCTACCTTTTAGGTGCAGGAGGGTGACATTCCCTGGGGTCCAGTGGTGGCTCAGGCTGGTGGGAGTCAGAGTTCCTGTCCTTCCTCCAGCGCGGCTCCTGGTGGTTGCTGGGAGGAAGTGACCGGGGCAATCACTTCCTCCCAGCAGTGATGTCATTCGCTGTAAAATCGCCGCAACTTTAAAGGGGAATACTTACTAAGCGCTGACAATTTTTTATTTGCATTGTATATATAGGATTTGGGAAAATTCTTTGTTTGTTTCAGCTGCTGATACCTATTGTACATTTTAGGTACTATATTTTGCACTTAGCCACTTTTTACACTGATACTAACTAAGGTTGGATAGCCAATTAGCTAAGACGCAGTGTTTTACATTATATATGCGCTCTCTTTATTGCAATCTATGGTTTATGTTTACAATAATCAGGTTAGTGAATACACTCGTATTTAAACATTTGCTTATTTTTTTGTCAAAGAGGCCTACTCGGGATGTGGGCTACTTAGTATTCTTCCATTGCACTTTTTTTTTAATATACCGTTCTTCTAGTAGAAGCTTATGAGCAGCCAGCGCTTGTCTTGCTTATTAAGCCAACAAAGTTGGAACAAGATATCATCGTTAATACAAGACAGAAGCACTTAGCATTCAAACAGAAACATTTTGGAGAAAAGAAATGTTATAAGTTAGTTTACTTCAACTAATTTAAAAATATGCACGGATTGATATGTTTGTAAAACAAATGTACACATTCAGCTATAAAATATACGTAAACGGTTTATAGAGGGCCATTAGGTTTTGTTAATGGGGGTGGCAATGTTTAAATTTGGAATACTTTTATGAATACTAGGCTATTATAAATATTCAGAAAGACTTTACGTTATGGTAATTGATCAAATCAACATTTGTTTGGCTGGTCTGTTCAGGAAGTCATTATTTTTCGATTTTGAGGGTTATTTTGTTGTTTTCCAGTGTAAGAGTGTATTTTAAAATATAAATATGTCACAGCATCCAAGTAATGTTCCCTTGGTAACTGTCAGAGAACCAGAATAAATTACAGGAAAAAAACTGAAAACTAAACCAAGTTGGGCTGAACCAAGTTCTCTGCTCCTGCTAAAGTATCAAAGTAGGAAGTAGGAAAATATTACTCTTGAGATTATTAATAATAATTTGCAATATAATTATTTTTAAAAAGAACATCTTACATGACCATGCTTTTGAATGTACTATGATTTTCTGAGTACTGGAATTTGGTTAGTCTGTCTGTCCAACCATCCATCCATCCAGTGCATCAACGAGTCTTACTTGATGTACTGCTTTACACAATATAAGGCTAAAAAGTAATACATAACTCAACAAAAATGACTTCTGCTTGGAGCATTCTTTTTGTAGTTTGTTATTATACATCTGAGAAATGCATCTTTGTACATCAAAACGGATGATAACACAAAAGACAAGACATAGCAATTTGACTCTGTGTATGTTCGTTTTTAATTAACTTTTATAGGTTTAAGTCGTCATATGTTTTTAAAATATGGATTTCCAAAGAACATTAGAGTACGAAGGGAATTGCATATGAGTCCTAAAGAATGTCGTGTTTTGTTTTTTGCCAAACTGCTTAAAAGCAGTATGACAAAAACCTGAGAGATGGGGGCCACCATAACAATAAGCTGAAGTGGCTATAGTACTTGGAGTGCCCCATTAAGAAATATTTGGAAAGGGATGGATTGTGGGTATGCACGATAGGAATGTTACAATTAAATATCTGAACCAAAGGCATAAAGAATTAAATGCACACTATTTAAAGAATATTGGCCTTGGTTTAACATTTTTAGATAAGCTTTTGAAATGATCATGATCTGTTAGAAACGCTTCTCAAATTATTTATCTACAGAAGTCATCTTTAAAGTCTATGGGAACATTTTGTACATGAATAATTTGAAAAGGCTTTCTAACAGATTGTGATCATTTCAAAAAGCGTATCCAAAAATACTAAATCATTGTGTTTAAAAATGTGCTAGTGGTTTATCCAGCATGATTAAAATGTACACACTAAAAATGTACGTTGTGTAGAAATGTTGTATTATTTTGCTTTTTTAGTATACACAGTGGTTAGACTCTCTGTTGGATAATGGTGAATGATAAACAAGTAATGGAAGCCATTTGCAATTACATTCTGTGCCTCCTACTGTGGGTACTGATTGCTTGCATGGTCTTTACAAGTGGATAAAGTTGGCAGAGTGAAGCATCAATCACTTAAAATCTTACTGAAACAGAGTACCATTACAAGAAAAGCAATTTACTAAGTAGAGCATTTAATTATATTATCCAATAAGGTGAATGGGGGAACAAGCACAGGATGTTTGATATTCCCTTGAGCTTTCAATGTACATCATTTAACAGAGGAATGCATCTTTTAGTGTGTGTGCTTGTAAGCTGTGGGTTGCTGTCCGTGGAATAACTGTAGCAACAAATAAATAAACTGCAGCAAAGTTTATTTTTGTTTGCAATCTATTTGTGTAAAGCACACGGTGCTTCAGCTGCTATGCCAGTCCATTTGTTCCGTGGTTGGCCTGATGGTAGCCTTGTTTGTACAGACCACTCTGCAAATGGCAACTTACAGTAGAACTAGGAAATAGATGTCAAACCTCGAACAGATCAGTCACAAATGTTTTTTTTATTTGAATCCAATCTACAGACACAATAAAAATCTTGTAACCAATTTAAATGTTTATTCACTTTCAGATCGTCATAGCAAACACTTATGTATGTATGTATACATTGTATTATTTAATATTATTTAAAAAGAAAAAAAACGCTCTGTTCTTTTATATGAGGTTTTTTTGTCAGTGTTTACTGTAAAATAGCGCGAACATTCCTTGACAGTATAGAATTCCTATGAAATGTTTTTGCCTAAAGCATTTGCATTCATCCCCAGACTAAAATAGGTAGAACCAACTAGACCTGCAGGGAAGCGCTGGTTAAAATTTATTAGATAATTGAACTGGGCATATTTGATCAAGCAAGTAGTAGAATAATCTACATCAAAGGAGACTATGATGAAATAAACACTGTAACACAAAGTACGAAACCTATATCCTCCTTTACAAATCTAGCAATGCAGTGTACATGGTTGGTATTGTGTAGCAGCTCTTGTGATATACCTGTATGTTCCAACCCAGCAGCAGCAATTTATATTGCCTGAAGGGAGTCTCTCGTATTTTCAAGGCCATTAGAAATAGTGACTGATCCGTCAGGATACATATTCACATTATCATTCTAACTATATCAAGACAGGGCCAAAGTATCTATTAAAGGGTTACTCCTGCCACCATAACCACATCTGATTTTTGAAGTGGTCATGGTGGTATCAACCAGGATTTGAACACTGTGCATCCAGAAATATTGCAATTGTGTGCTGGAGGCTAGTTGCACCTCCAGCTCACATGACTTATGCAGCCTAGAACTCTTTACGGAGATGCCTACTTTCAATTCTGTGCATATTTTACATCTGTCGTCAACATGCACTGCACACTGCCAATTGACATAACAATTTCTCCCTTGCAAGCCCTGCATGCAAGTAGATTCTCTTGTCCCCCCTCTGTGCCTGCCTCCCTATCGGCTCCGCTGATATTTTTCCCTCATCCTCTTTCCCCTCCTCTTGCGGGCTCAGAGCACACACATACGCTCTGAAACCATTAATTCCTCCAAGCAAAGGTTTCTCTATGAGAAGCCTTTGAGTGGACCTTGTAGTGGCTCCCCTGACGTGAGACTGGAGCACAACGAGCAGTGCCTGGGGCTGGATTAAGGTAAGTAGATCTTATTTTAAAACACAAAACTTAAATGTCAATAGTGTTATTCTTATTAAATAAAAAGAGGGTTGAGAAAAACCTTTAATGATGCAAGCTATTGAGACCTCTAGCTAAAAAATTTAACTTTAGAACGGAGAGAGAACTAAATTGAAAATAGATGCTTTTGACATAACCTGTTCATCGCCTTTCTGCATGTCTCTTCATGTTTGTGTACAGAAGAACACACATAATAAGTGGTTTCATATTAAAAAGGAGACTCTTGGCTGAATCTTTGTATTAGCCTTTTAATGTATTTTTTGTAAATAACTCAAAAATAACTTTAAAAAGACAAAAAAACACATACAAACTAAACTCATAATGATGTCCTCCACCAAAATACTATAATGTGGGAAATGTAGAGCAATAGGAAAATCATGCATAAAGCACGTCTGTATGCAAATTGAAATTGTACTAACTAATTGCTATATGTGTCAAGTCATGTTTTTCCATGAATAATGCTATTTGTGGATATGCAGACAACACTTACAACCCTCATATGGTATTCAGAAATTTGTATGGCTAGGAGAAGCATAAATCCTCCCATTACATCATGTGGTGGGAGCTAACATGGCTGCAGTGATTTCCCTAGGTAGTTATAGTTCTTGGGGTGTCTCTTTAACCCCTTAAGGACAGAGCTTCAGAAGCTTGTCTTTCACTTAATGACAACAGCATTTTTTGCATTTTTTGCTGTTAACGTTCAACTGCAATTTTCATTTTACTAATTTATTGCACCAACATATATTATATACCATTTTTTAAAGGACAGAAAGGGCTTTAATTTGATGTAACACACATATATATATATATATATATATATATATATATATATATATATATATATATATATATATATATATAAAAATGCTTATTTATTATAAAAAAAATACAGAAAAATGCAAAAAAAATTTAACATTGTGTTTTTTTACAGTTTTTGCAATAATAATGTATGCACAATTAGTGAAGGTTAAGGAACGTAATTAAAAATAAATTCATTTAGTTGTTCTGATTTACAGAATATATAATGTGTCTGGGATTTTACATTTTTTTTGGTAGTTACGGGTCACAAAGCACAATAAGTAAAATAAACTTTTAATGTGGAGCGATTTTAGAATTTGGTATGTTTGTCTTGTAAGCTTAATAGCCATAAAAGAAAACAAAATTGCCTCACAAAAGTATATATTTATATAAAGTAGACATCACAGGCTATTTACCTAAGGTTGTTTTGACACTTTCTACGTAGCCATTTCACCGCCAACCTCCGCTAAATATTGGAGTAAAATTGTGGGGGTTTTTGGTTTTTGGCACACAAACTTATAACAAAGAAATTCTCGTGTGTATTTTGTAAAGTTAGTGTGTGCTATTCCTGTACAAAGTTTTATTTTGTATTCAGTTACATCTGCTGAGTAAAATTACACCCCCATTGTATGTCTTTGGCACTATTTCATGAAGTTACCATTTGTAAAACTAGAAACTCCAGAGTATCTCGTAATGTGCATATTGTGCCTTAGCATGCCCCCATTTTTTCACCAATATATGCCAAAGTATGTGGTAAAAAATAATTTGGGGCATTTTTTACATACAGATTGTATTTTTGCTGGGCAGTGTGTATATTTCATATGTGCCACTAAGTTCAAAACCCCCAAATTATGCTCAGCTAAGTCTTCTGAGTAAAAAGACACCCCCAATGAATGTCTTTGGCACTATTTCGTGAAGCTACAGTGCCATATAGGAGACCAAGCCATATCAGTTTTTACCGAACTTTGAATTTTGACGCTGGGCCTATGTGCAATTTCCAAGCATCTTTGCAGGTTTTAAATTCAAACTACCCCACAAAGGCATACCATTTTTTAAAGTAGACACCCCAGGGTGTTTCAAAAGGTATATTTTTAACCTTAGCGTGGGATCATTTTTCCGCTAGCTGGTACCAGGTGTAGTGGTAATAAGCGTTATTTCTGCCTTTTTGACACAGGCTGTCAGAGCGAGCACCGGTGCTGGGGCAGCCCGATCGGGTGCTCCTGGTCTGCCTCTAATACAGAGGCAGACTGGAGCATCATTAACCCCGTGATCGCCGCGATCTGGGGTTAGTTTTACCGCGTGACGGACAAGGTCCGTCACTTGTCGTTAAGGGTTTCCCCTCTGTGACGGACCTTGTCCGTCACTCATCATTAAGGGGTTAAAGGTTTACTCTAAGTACCATAACCACTAGAGCCTGATGTAGTGATATGGAGCCGGCGAGCCTCATTCACCATTCTAGTGTTCTGTATCAC
Organism: Pelobates cultripes; assembly: GCA_933207985.1. NCBI lineage: Eukaryota > Metazoa > Chordata > Amphibia > Anura > Pelobatidae > Pelobates > Pelobates cultripes. The sequence continues at coordinate 172,179,252 of OW240913.1, forward strand.
ACTGTTTTGAGTTTTTTAGTCCCTTGTTCCACATACTGCTATTTTTACACTTTATTGCTTGAACGTGTCAGTTGAATCATGACCCTCAATTTATGCCACACCACTCAAAAAGGTTTAACACAGAACCAGAGAACTATGCTAGGGTTATGCTAGCACCAAAACCACTACATTGGGTTGTAATGGGTATAGTGCATAGAGTAATTAATCATCATTAGAGGCTAACCAAGTCATATGGTTTGCTGCAAGCCCAAACTGCATTGCTGCACGTTTTTTCTCCAATGTCATAAAGATATTTGTCTAGTCTATTCATAATTTTTTTTAATATATAGGGATATTTTATACTGAATGTTTTTAAAGTAACAGACTGATGATTAGCAAGATTTCATTCTTATTACAATTATAGGTTTCCTAACACTTGACTATCACATTTGTAATTATAATCATTAAAGCACTTGCAGACATAATTTAATGCCAACTCTGTATTATTCATCATTGACATCACCTTCATTCACTGTATTCAAAGAAGATAAACAAGTGGAATAGCTCGATTAGTCCACCAACTATATATCCTGTTCAAACGTAAAAGAGAACTGCAAGGACCAAAACCACTACAGATCCCTGTGCCCCCTATCCCATTGGTAAGCAATCGAACCATTCTAGAATGGTTTGACTTCTTATGTGAAGTCTGCTGCTCACATTTTTTACAGTCATTATTTTGTGTAAATCAGATACAGATGAATTAGGAAATCAAAGACAAGGCGAATCAGCAAGGTCAACACCCCCTTGGTCAGGGATATCTTCTCAACCTGGAGTAAGCCTAAAATTAGGCAACATTTCTTAAAAATAAAAAAAATATACATATATTTTTTTATTTTTAACACGGTTCTCCAGAATTTGTTCTTAGTAATTTCATGTAATATGTGTTCTTATATTATTGGGTGTTAATATGTATAGGTGATTGCGTTTAACTGTATCTACTAATATGCCTTGTCTCGCCATTTCACCTGCATTGTATTGTATCACCTGCAAAAACAAAATCAGCAAGGTACCACATGAAGTGCCTTCTATTACCATTTCAGAAAAAAAATTACCCCGTACGATATCCTAGTCAATTATAGTATCATCCCAGCTGCTCTCCCCATTCAACCTGTAGCAGTCTCTGTGCTTAAGTGGTAGAAATTAATGAATTAATCACTATGTAGATGTTGAAAAATGCGGAGAAAAGAGAAAGACAAGCAAGAAAGGAAGGGTAAGTGATAAAAAGGTGAGGAAAAGACACCCAGACAAACACCCCAAACCATAAACGTGCACTAGAAGACATCCCACTTGTGCCAAGCTGTTTAAATTATAACATTTTAAAGAAATGATTTGTATGAATTATTCACAAACAAAGTAAAACAAATGGAATTTAGTCACTCTGTATGGCTATTCTACACCATTGCTTCAGAGTAATAAAAGATTGATGGGTCCTTATCAATTTTAACTGGGAGAAATAATTACACTAATGGCCATATTGTTTAAAATATTCTCATCACAGGGGCTGGACCAAACCATCATGGTGACAAGACGTGATCCTGGAGAGCTCCCAGTAAAGTGGTAAAAAAAAGCATTACTTACCTGACCTCTGGATTTCCGATCTGGGGCTGGTGGCACAAGCTTGGACATCCTGTGGTCAATAACAGCCGTCTAGCCGTAGTTCTTCTGCCACCACTAGTGAGGCCTAACGTTCACAGTAGGAGGGAGAGGCGGCCGAACTCCCAGCCTGGTGAGTGCAGGCTCTCTTTGAAATAAAGCTGACGCCCCGCAATCCCCCCTCCCCTCTGGACCAGTGAGGGATATCCCGGTCCCTGCTGGAAAAGCCTGTACTTCTACCACACCAGAGAATAAAGAATAATCCTGCTTATTTTGTGACAGCGTGTGACAACTAAAAAGGCTGCCACATCAGAGCTCTTAATCTATCCAGCAGATCTGGAGGGCCTGCAGTGGAGAGAGCTCTTTTGTGCCAGGTTTGATGCTCTCTGCAATGCCTGCTGGCAATGCATAAGCCGCCAAACTCACCTCCCCACGGTCCCCGCAGAACCGGCGACCCAGAGAAGTGCTTTGACTCACTCTGCTTCTTCCGGGCTGGGAGCCCAACCAGAGACGTATCTGACTCACCGTCCACGCACCTGGAGAGTAGTCAGAGCCCTGAAGCTCCCGCGGACCAACGCTCCTGCTCCCTGGAGGAGGAGGACCCCTGGACATAGGGAACAGGCTCCCCTTAAGGCCCGGGCTCGAGGCTGTGCAAAGCTGTGGCTTTCTAGTTCCAGGAATCACCAGCAACAGACACAGATGCTTCAGTGGTGCCCAGGGGGGATGAGAAACAAAAGCATACCTGGCTTGGAGATAAACTTTCCTACGCGGCCTCCTTGTGGAATTGGCTGACTACAAATTGGCAACTTTCATGTGCACCCACAGCAGTCCCCTGTTTATCCAGTGCTGAGATAGACCACTTTTCTTGTTAAAAATCCAGCAGTACAATTTTGTCTCTATTTTAATTTAACTTGTTTATCCATTCTGAACTCAATTAACCAGTGACATCACACCTGTAATCTGACTAGGTAATAGCGTGTTTTATTCATGTAATTTATTTTCTCATATGCAATAACTAAACATGTGTCATACCGTATTGTTTCAGCAAATACCATCTTGTTTAGAATGCTTTCTATAAAACTATTAGTTCTATCTTGTTTAATATTAAAAAAAAGGCTGATATGCTCAAGGTTATAATGTACGTTACAACTATATAGCTGAGATGTAATCACCTGCTATAACCCATTCTCTTTATTCTGTAAAGTTATACTTTGCCTTAATGAAAGAAAGATTGACAAAAAAAAATTAAAAAATATTCACCTAATAGTGTGTGCAAGGAGAAACTCAAGAAGAGTGCTCAGGTTTTCAAATGCACAGAGAAAAAGATATATCTTACATCTACAACAGAGGTATTGCCAAAATGCACAATTTTTTATAGATTCTTCCAGTTTCATTTTGGAGTTCACGGATTCTTCTTTTATAAAAGAGGTATCACTATGTAACATTTGCACACAAAGATATAAAAAATTTATTATCACAGAAACTAAAACGTAATACTTTTTTTTTTTTGAAGTTCATCTAAACTTTAGTTTAAAGTTAAATTATTAGCATTTTTTAATATAGTGTCAACATATTCTGCAATGGTTTACAATTATAGGATAAGGGGATATTAAATGGTAAACATAGCAAATATTTTTCTCTGTTAATAATGTACATAAAATGTTTGGGGATTTGGAGTGCCCTTTAATACGAATTAGAATAGAAAACATAGTTATTTAATGTTGTAAATGAGAAAGAAACGTTTTTCATGACCAAGCCATGAACAAGCAGTCTGTTTAATCTAAAAATGACAATCACATTAAAACCATTACATTTTGATGTCAAAATTATCTTTTATCTCCCTTATGGGGTCTGTGAGTATGTAAGGCATGTGTAGGGGTTTTACCCCCTAATGGTGGCCCTGTTTACAGAATACTAAAATCAAACTACTACTTTACCAAGTAATTTTCATCTATAAAAATCAGTCTAACATTTCCTCGAAGCATGAAATATACAACAATCATGTATAGATTGTTGTTCAAGGATACCACCGAATAAAAGAAAATGACACAATTTTGATTTTGTATTTACTAATTCATCATTTAAAGAAATACCATTTTGTCACATACAGTAAATGCATCAAAATAATCAAATAAAAGCTCAACTATCTTGCTTAATGTTATTTGTTATGAACTTGATGGCGTTGCTCTGAATGCAGTTTCCTAAAAATGCTATAAGAATGTACAAATGTATGTATGTGGGTATGATGCTGATAGTAAGTGCAGGGAGCACTAAAACAAAGCTCCCTGCAGGAATTCCCTTAGTTTGCCTGTCTGATTGATTGGCAGGCAGCATGGTGTGTATTCACGCCAGACTGGCCTGTCAATTGTGCAGACAGACCTGCCTCCTTTCCAGACAAACCTGCACTAAGGGCTAGTGGCCCACCTCCTTTCTATTAGGAGATATGGCTTTAGCCCCAAGAGGTAAGCTGGTGCCAGGGCACCATAACAATGTCATTCCAGTAAAGTGGTTATGGTGTCTGGAGGTTCCCTTTAAATGTGCCTGCCTGGTTCATGAACTCTACATGTGTTTGTCTTTCCTCGGAAAATGATACATCACATTTATTATTTTTTCCATCTGTATTTTCATTTAACCTATAAACCAGTCTCCTCCTTCCTATCCGGTCCAAAATGAAGCTTTCTGCAGTCTTGCGTTATAGCATATTATACTTTATAGATATGAAGCTAGCTTGGCAGAAAGATGTGAAAATGCATCAAGGTGTCTATTTTCCTCCTTATAACTGTATATTCTGTTTACCATTGCTAAATGCTATGAAAGCCATATTTTATATAAATGAAGGATAATTTATTATACGTTCCAAAATCCATATAATATAAAAATCTGTGTAATGATATGGGGTATCGTGTAATTAGAACTGTCTTGCTCAAAGAGCTGGTATGCTAATATAAACATTGAGAGAGCTGAATACTGGTGGGTGGTCACGTTGCATGGAGATGTGTGTGACAAACCACATGTGCGGCAATCCCTGTCACCAAACGCAGGGCTTGCCTTTTCTCTTCACCTTTTTGAGGATGTTTACTCAAGGCTTATTCAGTTAAATGACACAAAGTAAAACATTCTTACATTGTAATGCTTAGCACCATATGGTAGGAGGTACACACTCCTCAGACCAGACGTTTATTTCTTCTGACTTAAGCTGTTTCTAATATCTTTAATAAATAAATAAAGACTATTTTACTTGAATGCTGATCGCTATGGGTTTGCAGAAATAATAAATAATACAATTATGATGTAGTATTTGATGACAGAGTCAAATGTATGGCATAAATAATGCATTATTTTATAGGGATCCAAGGCGTGATTGGGCTGTCTAAACCATGGTTTTGGTGTAGTTAGCAAGTGTGTTTTAATTCTGCAACAATTATTCTTCAACAACATACTACCCAAGTGTCCTGATTTAAGAGGGCCAGCATTATAATTTAGAAAATTATGATAATTTCAGTGACAGTATTATGCGGTTTATAAAAAATTATAAGCTACATAAATATTTAGTTATTAAGTAAGTTCTAAGACAGTAAAATTTGTCATTTTGAATATATTATGCAGAAATTGTGGTTATTCTATGAAACCAGACCAGTCTTAGTAATATCACGCTTGCGTAGCAAACAATTTGTTGAAATTGATTAAAAAGGCAACTAAAACATAATGTGTCTCAGCAGTCTACGCTTGAATTCTGACACTCTGTCCATATTTTGAAGTTAGAGGTATATTCACTAAACCCTGAAATATGACAAATTGTGTAAATGTTTAGTGAAGATGAGATTTGGTGACGCATTGCCCTGCCTCTTTCAAGTGCTTCACTCGTAGCTTCCTAATACTTACAGAATTTCTAATTATTTATCACAGGTAATTTAATATATTCCAGGGTTGGTCCTAGTTTTTGAAGCATTCTGTCAGAAGAACCTGGCCTAAGCCCTGGGGGCAAGTGAATAAAAGCCTGGGAAAACCAGCAAGGGTGTACTCAGCACATTTCATTAGGGCGTGTAACCATGAACAAACAATCAATCAATCGTTCTTTATTTCTACATTTATTTAAAGTTTGTTTATTATTTAAAACTAGATTTTTAAAATACGCATTTAATACACAAGACACATAATAGGAGATTAATCAAGGCAAATACAGGTGCTATAATTAAAAGTGCTAAATAAATCACAGGCTTCCCAACCATCCCAATTTTGGCAGGACAGTCCCTATTTTGGGGTCCTGGCCCATCTTCCCAATTTAGTTCCCTGATGTCCAACACCTAAGGACACCAGTGAACTGCAGCACGGCTCATTTTTAGACATTCTCGCTCTGAGAAGCAGGCACTAAGACCATGCAGAGAGCGCTTCTTGCACTTTTTGCTTAGTCTTATATGTTGGGGGCTTTTTTGAAGGACAGTACACCCATCTTGATTCCATTTTTGCTAATGTTGGGCTGTATGCAATCAACATTAAACCAGTATGTATAATCAGAAGATACCCGACATCTGTCTTGATTCTTGAAGGGCAATCTGATTTTAAAGCCCCTAATTACTGCTGTTTATTTTTCCTAGTGTCCTACTTCTTGGGGCAACAAAAAGAAAAGTCCTCATAAAAAAAGCTTGCAATCTGTCAAGATGATCCTAGGGCGTTTCTGCAATATGTCCATACACAAGAGCTTAAGCAGAACTCTGAACATGTGAAGAGTGACACTATCCCATACGCATTGATAGAGGCTGCTTTAAGGACTGAAGCCTCTGATATTGCCTCAGTGCTTTCCTGTGGGGTTTTCTCTGATGCTATATGTTCTCATGCTATATGTTCTCATGCAGAGCATGAGGATATCCAGCGTCGTTTCACATAGTCAAACTCTGTGAACCTCCAGGAAGCACCTTAAGCCAGTCAGACAGTAGGAATAAGGGAAACAAGGACAGTGCTCCCAGACCACTGCAATGAGCTGAAGTGGTCTGGGTGCCTATGGTGTCCCTTTTTGAAGGGATACTATAGGCACCAAAAAAACTTTAGCTTAAATGAAGCAGTTTTTCAATTTGCAATATCAACTAAGTTCTAAAATATAATGGTTGGAAGATTTTATTGCAACCACTGTACACTCATCCAGCATTATTACAACAACTTCAGCTTAATGAAGCAGTTTTGGTGTATACCGTATTTTTCTCTCCATAAGACGCACCTAGTTTTGTTGAGGTGGAAACGCAGAAAAAAAAAAATTCTGCACAAACTGTCCCATAGGGTTTCTTAACACCCGCCCCCCCCTCCCCTGTTCCATAGTGTTCCTTACCACCCACTCCCCTACGCTGTCCCATAGTGATCTTTGCATCCCATAGAGTCCCCCCCCTCCCCTTGTCCCATAGTGTCCCTAAATTACTTACCAGTATTGTAGCGTGGGCCGGCAGAACAGCACGCATCGCGGTACAGGAACTTACATTTCAGTTTTCGACCGGACTGAAAGGAAGTGTGCACAAGGAGTGCGCACTTCCTTTCATTCCGGCCAGAAACCGGAAACTGAAATCTAAGTTCCTCTACCGCGGTGCGTGCTGTTCTGCCGGCCCACGCTACAATACAGGTAAGTTAAGCTTCACATTCACTCTATAAGATGCACAGACATTTCCCCTCACTTTTGAGGGGGGAAAAAAAAGTGCGTCTTATAGAGCGAAAAATACGGTAGATCATGCCCCTGCAGTCTCACTGCTCAATTCTGTGCCATTTGGAGTAAAATCACTTCTGTTTATGCAGCCCTGGCCACACCTCCAAATGCCCAAGTCATTTTTAATAAAAAGCAGCCCAAGAGGAATTTGCCACTTAGGCATTTTATGTCAGCCATCCTTGTCTCAATGCAAACATTTAAAAGGTTGGGAAATGTTAGTATTTGCCCTACTCGAATACCACGTCCTGAATGACCGATTAACTACCAATAGACATGATAATGGAAGGCAGGTGTAAACTTGCTTGTTCAAAGTATAAATCATTTTCTGCCTGTTGTAATTGCATGGCATCAAATGGCACTCTTAATCATAGTTTGGTAAAATAACGCTCTCACTAGAAGGAAGAGAATTTGCACATTTTGAAGGAAGGTTCTGGATAGAAATCAGTAGCATTTAATGGATAGCAGCGTATCATAACATCAGAAAACATCTTAACTTGAAATTATGGTGCCTTAAGGGGTTAAATCGTTATCAAACCTTTTAATCTGAAAGTTGCCTCCAGTGTTGTTCCCCCCCCAGTCAGCAACCAGCTTCTGAAATTGAAAGTCCAGAGTGCTGCAGGACAAGGGCGATGCATATTTAGTGACTCCCATTCACAAAAACAGAAAAGGTACGTTTCTTTCCTAGCCAGTTTTGTGAAAGGGGAGTCACTGATTGGCCAGTCAGCGTCGCCCTTGCTCGGCAGCACTATGTGAAAGCAAAACTTTAGAAGCCGGTTGTGCCCTGGAGGATGCTGAGATCGGAGCTGGAGGTTCACTTTGGGGTTAAACCATTCAAGAATGGTTTAACCCCTTGATGCAAGAGTGAGCCAGGGTGTCCTCCTAGCAGCAGAACTTAATTTAGATGAAGTTGCTTTGGTGCCTCAAGTGCCCCCTTAAATGGTTACTTCAAGCACAATGATTTGAGTCTGTTTGCACTTTGAAAGCCGCACATACAGAGATTAACCCCTCTGCTGATGGAGGTGTAGCACTACCTCCAAGAGCACTATTGGGGTGTAATTAGCCATCCGGGGTTTTCTAATATTCCTATGCACAGAATTGCATTAATTGACTGACAGCAGCCAGATATTGCGCCTGACTGTAGACGAGCCCGGTTGGACAAAAAAATAATAATGTGATGCATAAAAAACAAATCCATCTTCACCCATGAAGAACTCCACACCGAATGAGCTTACTGGGCAGGAAAAGCCCTTATGAGGGTTTTCCCACATTATGCAACCTCTGTCTGGTTGACTTGTAAGTCAGCTCTCCGACACGTAGCGTATTACTGTACACGCTTTAACTACTAATATATCTTTCCATGTAGCTCTATTCCCAAGGCAAAGTAAGGCATTATGAGAATATCAGCTCCCACTGCAATGTAATTTAATTGACAGCAAATTTAAACCTCATCTGACATTCCAATCTCACTTAATTTATTTCATGTGCAGGCTTGGTTTGAATTTAGAAAAAAAACAAAAACAAATTGAAGTTCAAGGGCTATTAGTTTAGGTTTAGGGCATGTCAAGTGTTAGGCAAAAAAAATAAAAGATGGCAATGCCAACATATACATTTGTCTAGCAAACAGAAACCAAGACACTAAAATATATTTATATAATGCTAAAATGCCAGCGTATTGCAATGATACCTTTATACACATATAGATATATAAATATGTATTTATAGATATATATTTATTAATTTGACAGATTCCCTTTAACCCCTTAAGGACACATGACATGTGTGACATGTCACGATTCCCTTTTATTCCAGAAGTTTGGTCCTTAAGGGGTTAAACATATAATTATGAAATGACGCCATATAGTAAAGACCACGTCTGTACTGGACAATATATTCAGTTATGTGTACAATAATATACGCATTTGCACAAGTAGATTGTATTTAACACAGCTGTTAAAATGTCCACTATCGAGCTTGATTGCTTTGGTAAATAGTTGCAAAGAAGAAAAGCTAATTACTTTGACTGATGTTTACTGTATGCTATGTAACTAAATAAAATCAATTCCTTTACAGGGAATAATTAACAGCCCTAGTGTCTATCCTTGCAACACATTTTGGAAAATATGTGTGTTTTCTTTTTACTAGATATTAGAATATACAGACCAAACAATCAAGTGAACCCTCCCCTTCTAACATCTCTTTGTGCTAGGATAATGGTAGCTAGGGGTTGCCACAGAGATTAGGGTTTGAAAAGTGAGCATGCTGGCTAATAGCTGTGGCCATAGGCTCGACCCACAGACATAATACAATTGTTCAGGGTTCCAAGTGATTTGCTGAGCATTAGAGCTCTCTGCTGAATGTATTGCATTGTTCATCTGTGACAAAGTCCTTAGGTATTGGCAAATATGCCTGCACAGAGCGAGAGAAAGGTATTTATTCTCTAAACAGCTAATAGCGGTTAATTGAAATCTGAATTGCAAGATTTACACAAAAGGGTTTACTGACTAAACACTGAATCGCAAAGAATTAAAACAGAACATTTTAGGCTGAAACAGACAATCCACAATTTATTGCAGTCCATCTCCCTAGTAAAGAGTAGACTTTTAGTCTGTAAGATTTGTTTACTAAACTTTAAATACCGGTGAATTGGAAACTGAAAATGCAAAATGAAAGCTAGAATAACCAATTTGTGGTTAAAGCTGTGTTGGAGAGTTTTGCCTGAATTTCAGTTCTCTGCAATTCAGAGCTTAGTGAATAAACCCCCCAATGTGGCCATTCGGTGAGAAATCTGTGCATTTTAGTGATTTTAAACTGCCATATTTTCTTGCTGGGGACTGTGTTAGTGGGAGGTTTTAGGAGAGAAGGGGGAGGGGTGACAAACAGTTGGACAATCCTAAACAGGTTGGAGACTTTTTTTTTTTTTTTCTCTTTACCACACTGATGGCTGTAGTTTGTCTTTTATTCTGGTTCTCAGGGGAATTTGTTTGAGCCTAGGGATTTGCTTACGTGAAGCAGAAAGTAGGGAGAAGTGTTTATCTTTTATCCTGGATTTTCCGGTTGCTTGTTAAAAGTCCTCTATATTATTTTTTATTTTTATTTTATTTTTTGCAATGGCACATTTACTTTGATCTCCTAAACCTTTTGAGAAAATATATATTAAGAAAAGGAATATGTTTATGAATTTCCGAAAGCATATCAGCTCTTGAATTAGACATGCGGTTATTTAATGCAAAAGCAGCTATGCCTACTGGTAAGTACAATTTCTTTGTTTCATTTTTAGAATAAAATGTAGTTTACTGTCCTGTTGTCTGGATGCTTTTAGCACTGGTAATAACCTTTCCCTTGTTTAAGAAGGTATAGTTATTGTATTGTAGCTCACTTTGTATTGATCCAGTGTTTAGTCCATACATTGTGTATACAGTGTTTGTGGTACATGCCTGCTGCATATTCTGTGACCAGTTCTGTAAAATCCATAGCTATCTTTAGCAAGAAAGCTTGATATCCTAATTAATATGTAGTATTTCAAAATGACTTCATTTAAGGTGCTAATTACTGAGAAGCACCCTCCTGATCTGCCAGTCAGGATAATTAATTAGAGAAATCAAACCCTGCAGTGGCAATCTAATTAGAAACCCTTGCAGAGGATTCCATAGAATGCGTATATTCCTTAATTCAAACTGCAGATTCCTAATGCTTGTGTTTAACTACTGTACTTAAAGGTGCCAATATTGTTTGATGTATATAGCTAATTGATTGTCACTATTAAAGTCCAGTACCTCCCCATTCTTGGATCCCATGCTGATTTTCTCACTTGCTTTAAGTGTGTGTGTGTATGTATAAACATGATCTGATTCATTGTATGTGTTCCTGAGCATACTAGTACTAATGCTGAAATACTGATTTATGATGACTGTGTGTCCTTCTTGTTTAATAGTTAAATTGGTTACTTACAGTTTCTACATATTGAAATTAGACACATTGCTGACTCTTGTGTAGCTATGTTATTCAGCACTAATATTGGCTTCCAGTGTAACTGGTATGCACAAAGCTGCTTAGCTGGATGAATTATTTATTCCACACCTGTTTATATATACGTTTTAATATTTTATGTAGGTTAGTTAAAAATTCCATTTGGTTAATTCCCATATTTATTTCCTCCTAAGCCCCAAAAGTTGTGATGGCTTCTTCATATATCTACTTTTACCATTTAATATAAAACATGTTGGCATAGGTTAACATCAGCATTTTCTGCAATACTGTACGCTGGGCTCACAACATATGTATGTACATTCAGCAAAATGTGGTTGATTTACAGTTTACCCATTCGAACCTTTTAAGAATGTAATACTTGAGTATGACTTGTCTTATTCAGTTGTGACATCTTTTAGAAGTGAACGCTGCCATTTTGATAACCATTCAATGTATGATATGTTGGTATATTTGAGACATGGCCTCCAAAACTGGATACACAGTATATTTTATTCAGGGTTCACAGCACAGTTTTAGTTATCTGATAATCCAATGTGCACAATGTTACAGCCCTTTTCAATGTCAGAGAGCTGTGTCATGCTTGGAGTTATCATTCAAAGGGTTACGAATATTGAATTAAAACATTGTGTGGAAGGAACTGTCCTACAGATCTCTGTTAAAGCAGCTTCGACTAATTAGTGTCTGTGTGTGTGTGTGTCCCACTATAGGATCTCCCTGCTTTGTACAGGTGGAACTACCTATCAATAAGCTAGTGCAAAAGCAGGGGATATTGTTTAGGTTCTTTACAAAATGAGTGCTATTCGGTACCCCTGGGTTAAAATGGTGGACTTTCCCCATGAGCAGCTGTATGCTTCAAAATACTATTCATTTGAGAACAGTGCAGGTCACAAGCTTTCAAATGCTCCCTCTTTCTCTCCTACCAATCACTGCAGTGCTGACTGAAGTCTATCCATCTTCTTGGAAACATGCCATTAACTGTCAGTGGATGTAAGCGATTATTGATAAAGGAAATCACTCAGCCATATAATGTCTTGTTTAAAACATCAATATAGAACAATAAATTGCTATTTAGAGCATTGGGACCACTGCGCAGCTGGTACTTCATTCCACACTTTTATTGTTGGCTCTCCAGCTGGCCTATAGTATTAATCCTTGGGGTGTCTGTCTCTGGGTTGACAACATGATGTGTTTTGGAAACGGTGTGAAGAGATGAGTATAAAACCCCACAAATAAATTAATTTGGTTCCGTTCATGTCATTCAGATTGAAAGCCATAGTTAGACTTTTTTTGGGGGGGGGGGAGGAACGGAGGGTGATATTCACAGCTAGCAAGAGATCTCAAATATACTTAATACGATGTTTCTCACAAAATACAGTACATTTTTTTTGTAACATCAAACTTTTTTTATGATGGGGGTAGGTGGATTCTCAGTTAGATTTATGTGGTCTGAGTCTCCGCAAACTTGGTGGTAGACTCTCTACAGTCATTTCCAAAGGTCTAGGAATGTTATCACGTTGGGGTCCAGTTAAGTATTTGATGGATGATCTAATGCTGTAGCTTCATTCACCTTTCCATGTAATCTAATATGGTACTTGTTGGAGTGTGGTAAGCAGGGTGTTTTCAGTGTTTTGGAGATAATTTTTCATGAAATACACTTATACTAGTTCTGGCATCAAGACGGGTTTCCGTCAACTCTGGAACTGGCTCTACAGCTGCATTATCTTATTTTGAAAGATATCTAATATTACAGGTGAGCTGATACTAATAAACCTGTAGTTGTATCCATTATAATGCTGAAGGTTTGTACATGAAAAGTTCTGAATAAACTCAGAAATAAAGCAACATTGGCTATATTGATATTCCTGTTAACCGTAGTAGTATCTTCAGGTCCCTTGAAGTCTTCATGCTAGGCCTGCAATAAACATGTTAGTTTCCCACTGTGCAGTGTTTGTTTTGAGCTCTGTGATGTTCCCCTAATGTGTTCTTTATTACTGAGCACAATCTTGAATTCACTGATCCCAGTTTAAAACATTTTTATTGATCTATTTGCAAACAACTTAATAGGTTTTTGGCATGTAGTTGAAAACAAATTTCTCTGTTGCAACATCTGTTATTTAAACCTCAAATTTTATGGTCACCGTATTAGCCTTTTTTGCCTAGAAAGAGAAATTCTTCAGAACAGGTGTCTTTAAGACAGTAGTTATTTGAAAGTCTTCAGTCCTGCATGAAGTTAGTCAAATAACGTGGGTTGAACTCAAACCTAGTTGTTACTGAAATGTAATTTTCTTGGGAACAGCTGTGCTTCTCCACAATGAAGACTTTTAGGCTGTGTTAATAAAATCGAGAGTGAAAGATTGATTAAAATTTTTTTTTTACCAGTGAAATGAATGACTTTTACTGGAACAGTTGAGTAAGCAATAAATTAAATACAGCATTAGGGACACATTGGGCAGATTTGCTTGAGTTTTTAAAGAAAACCCCCCCATCCCCCCCAATTATTATTTTTAATTAAATCTTATTGATGGCATTCATCCGTCCGTTCGAATATGCATTGTCACTTTGTAAGGTCTTCTACTGTGTGTTAAAAGACGCATGTATCATTTGACAGAGAGGGGCAAATCTTTGTACAAGTCTAAGATATTTACTTTGTACCTGGTAGAAAAAGTCTCAGTCCTAATGTACTTGAAATTAAAGCTAATAATTTAATAACTATTTTATATTTTTAACATTTCACACACAGTGATTTAACACTGAAAGAGCTGGATTCACCCAGGCTTGTGTTTTATAACTTTGGCGGAAAGGGCTCTGTCAATTACTTGTTGATCAAAATACAAAAAACTCCACTGCCAAAATAAAAAAATCACTGTTTAGTAGAAACATTTAATCATGCATTTATATTGCGGATATAAAAAACAAACACACAGAAAAACAGCTCGCATAAGATGCAGTTCTCTTGTCTGCTGTCTTTGAAAGCCCTCTTCGCCAGACCAGCCTTTCTGTGCCTGTCACGGTCTGCCCAATGCAGCTCAATGAGACAGTTGCTCTGGGCAGTTGCTTGTCTCTTGAGTTTAGCTCGATTGAACTAACTAAACCAGGAAGTAACATGACAGGCTGCCTGATTCACAGCCAGGGACTGTAACAAGGTTAATTTCTATTGAAATCTGTACTTTTTGTGTACACTTTCTTCACACATAAAGCATTTCAGAAAGCTGAGGTGTCTTAGAGGTCTGAGGTGTCCCTTTAAAAATATACCAGTGTTTTGTGCTTTACTCAGTGGGAACTTGCTACATCCTAGTTGGTGGATAATTATGTGTTACAAACCAGTCATCATCCATACTGACAAGTGACCTCATGGAATTATCCCAACAGGTTTTCTTGTGGTAGACATAGAGAATATTTCATTTTTTCATTTTGTATCTTCAAAATAATTTTCCAAGTATTATCTCTGGGATTCAACTTTATAAACTTTATGCACTTGCGGTAATAACCTTGCAGCATTAAACCTGCCCCCCACACTGTGCTGTAAGTTTGGTACACCTCTAAAGTGGTATCATTACAGATTATGCAGTTGAATATTCTCTTTCTTTCCGTATAACAGGGAACGTGACTAACAATAAAAGGATGTCAAAATCAGACTTTTCAGGACCCCACTTGGGTTCTAACCCAGGTCAGTCCCCTCCCTAGCAACGCTCCTGATAGTTACTGTTGTAGATCTAGTTGACATTAACTGCTTTAAGAAATCAGTTTCCACTTCAATTCAGAGTGCTCTTAAAGAGACCTGTTCATCTGTGACCTTTGTGTTTCGGCTGGCCACTCACTTCTGCACAAGTAGATGACACATCTTTGTGAGAAACAAAGGAAATTAAATCTATTGAACATTTCATTGTGAGTTGAAAAACGTGGATCTTTAGCTGTTCATGAATTACAATTCTTGGGAAACGCTTGCAGCCTGCTGTAAAATCAGCAGTAGATATATAGAATAAAGATACTAGTACCTTTCTCTGCTTACCAGATACTCTGCTATTTTATCAGAAATCGATGACTTATTCTGAACAGGAGAAATCAAGAAGCGTTCCGGGCACAGAAGAGCCATGTTTATGCAGACGTCGTGAAGGTTCGATTTAGCCAAAACGTTGTCTCATCCTTTTGATCCGCTTTTGTTTGCCCAGTCTGCTTCTTGGTTTCTACTGGATTGCTGGAGTGTCACCACTCTGGTCTGTGTGAGTACATCTGAAACTGTGTATGGCGTTGAATATGTGCTGTCCTTTTGTCTTTGTTTTACGCTAAACAAGAGGCATAACATCCCTGCTCACCATGTACTCATGAGTATCCCCTTTATCCCACATCTCGCTTATGCCTGGATAGCTTTTGGAATGTTTTTTATGAAAACTGTCATCCCTTTCAACTTTGTACTATAATATGAAACATGATTTCATTTCAGGAACACTGCACAGCATGCGTCCACCGATTGACAACATATTTTAGTCTTCAAAAAAAGCTGCCTGTAGCTTGCAAATAGAAAGATTATGGCTAATATATAAGACCGATCTTTAAAAAAAAAAAAAATTTTAATACCTTCTATATGAAAATGAAGTTTGACCAAAAAAGTATACATTTTTAGAAATGCTAGAGCCTACTTTCACGCTAAAACATCAGATGTGGTTCAAGCCGATAATGTCATTTAAAAGAACCCCATTTAAAAACAAATACAAAGTTTTCTTTTGAAACTGTTGTCAAGTGGCAGACTGTGCCCATAGATGTTTGACGATTTAACAAGTACACTGAGCTGTAATGACTGAGCATAAAGAACTTTTTGCTATTTCTTTTCTATGTCCAACTCTCCTACTTTTAACAGTTGGTGATACCCAGGGCTCAAATTAAAATCCTGGTTTTGTTCTCCGCTACAAATGTCTCCTTTATTTTTAGTTAGATTTGTTTGTTAAATTTGACAAATTGAAATATAAACCCCAAAATAAAATATTGGATTATCCTTCGTTGGTCTTCATTCAGTAATACAGCTGGATGCGGGTTTTACCAATATATGATAGTTAATGACTATTAGTCCTCATTCACAATGATGGCATGCAGCATTGATAGGGTCTATCCAGAAATGAAATAAGTGTTAGAAAAGTGGTTTTGCTTGCCTTTTTATCTTCAGCAAATACATTGATAAATAATTATTAAAAATTAGAATTTCTAAACACCCCTGTTGTAGTACTATTATATCAATATAAAAGACCGCAGTTCTTAAAGTTTTCATAGTATTTATCCTTGTAGCATTGGCATTTAGTTTGTGCTATTACTTGATGGAAGACCCCTATTGCAGTATACTTAAGCAATGAACTGTATTATCTTGGCATATGTTTCTTGTGGTTGAATCCCTGCAGAGTGTGCAAAGAATTGCTTGCTGCATTGCAGGGACTGCAGGGTATAGAATGCAGCTAAGACACTGCAGTATAATATAATGAGACAATACACAGAGATATATTCACATGCATTCACAATTTATTATCATGAACCAATACAGCACAACCCGCTTTTGACATAAAAAGTCAATCTCTCACAGATACACATATTTATCTATATTAAATGGTGACATTCAGTAACAAGTGCTGGGTGAACACAGTAGGGGACATTGTAGCAGAGCGCTAGTCTTAGCAAGGACTCTCCTCCGTTGGTTACTCCAACATACACTCAGGAGCAAGTAGAATTCAAAAGGGAACAGCCAAACATAGTAAATTAATCGCGGAATCTCCCACACCAACTGGACGACACTCTGCTCTGGAGGTATAACTAGTTTTAATGGAGCCACACATGCCCTTTTATGTGAGTCCCCATGCAAGAGGTTTCCAATTACATCTTCCAGGTGCATTCCCCACAGGACCTGAGAGTAGACTGAGACAAAGTACACACCATAATTACATTAACTCTCAGGTCCAGGACATGTACAATATTAATCACCCCAAAACATACATTTCCCCAATAGGTACCCCCTTTAAGTCCTATATCCCTGGATAGCCTGGATCTGAGCGCCCAACATATCCGAAAAGGGATTAAGATCCCACGAATGAAGCCGAAACGCCATTGGGGTATAGTTTAGACCGACCGCACACAAGGCGCCTTCCCAAAAAAGTTCCATGAAATCAGGCATTGCACTCGAAGACCAAACACCGCTGTCCCTGTTCGTATCTAAAGATGGCCGCCGCCACATGTTCGCATATATACGAACAGCGGCCACCCAGCCGACCGCTTGGAACGTTCATGTAATTGTGGTTTGTGGAGGTGTGAATTAACAAGTGGCACACTCCACATATAGGTGGCCTGCAGTTCGGTACTTCGGTTGAACAAGACAGTGGTGATAAGCCAGGAGAATGGTATTTACCGAATGGCCAGGTGAACAGGGGGAAAAAAAACATGATAATCCAATAACAGGGGACCTGTCCCACACAGGGACTGCAAGCACAAAACATAGGGGACAAGCGGGGGAAAAAGAAATGGACAGCCCATAGCAGGAATAAGGGTACTATCCCAAGGCCCATTCCGCTACAGACATTTTTCATAAGTTTTTTTTCAGAGGAAGCATGTAGGCCTAAGGCCGGCTCTGTCTGATGGTAAACATATACAGAAGGGGCATATTCACTGGCCCTGAGTCCCTAAAACCTCAAATATGTATGACTTCCTTTCTAGACCAAATCTCAGTAGACAAATGCTTGGATCATAATCTCAGGAAGGAAGTAAAAATATAACCTCTACAGTGTAAAAAACTTTTTACGGTTTATTAAATAAGAAGACACTGGTGCACACTTTAAACATTTAAATTTAAACAGGGCAAATTATTATTTTATTTGTACAGCACCAGCAAATTCCATAGCGCTGTACAATGGGCAAATACAATGTTGTACATATAACTACGTTTACAGTTCACTCATGACCCTTTTCATGTTTCAATGTATTTGAATCTCTATAGTTTTTTTTTTTTTTTTAATTTTTCAAATTTTTTTATGTTTATTTTCTTTATAAGAATTTTATGTTATTTTCATGTTCTGATTTAAAAATATATATTTATAGTGAATTTATGGAGAGTTTAAAACTTCGAGTATAGCACCACTTTTTTCTGATCTGTTTGACCTTGGTAACTGTCTAACTCAGGGGTAGTCAACCTTTTTATACCAACCACCCACAAATGCATCTTTCTTGATGGTAACATTTCCTTAACGCCCACCAGTGCTGCAGTAACTCTAAATATTTTTAGCACGAGTATGAAATATATTTTTTTTTAGAAAGGAGGGTTTTTAAAAATAAAAAAAGTACTCTTAATTTATCTTTTTATTTCTACTTTATGCATGTTTATAATGTTTTTAACATTATGAAGTTAAATGTGAAAACAATAAAGTAAACTGAAATTACTTTTAACTGGTGATTACTGAGATACTTGAGGCTAATGCTGCGAGACTATTTGATATCCAGTTCGATTTACGTAAGGAACAAATGAAGATCTCCTCTTTCGGTGATATTCAGATGGTTTCTCTGTTTGCTCATAATATGATTAACAGCACTAAAGCCTGATTCTACAAGATATGTGGTAGGGAAAGGTATCAATAAATTGAATATCATTTTCCACATATTTGGATATAACGCAGGCGTTTTTGGTATCCACCACTGCCAAAATTACATTTACTCTCTTCATCATATTTAAGTTCTAATTGTTCTACTTGGCAAGTTATATCAACCTCAGTAACATTTGCTGTAAAAGGATTTATCATCCAGTCACGCACCTTTTAAGTTCAAAATATCTTGAAATTGTTTTTCCATATCCAATTTGAGTTTGTTGAGGTGGCTACTGAACCATTCAATATCCCCCGGAGTTACATCACCTTTTATAAATGACAATTCAGGAAACTGATGAAATTCTCTCTTGAAAATATTATGACGGAGAAGATCAAACTTGTCGATAAATAATGACACAATATTTTTGCAACTTATAAGAGTTATATTGGCGACTTGAAGCTGCAAATTAATTTAATTAAATCTCTTGAAAATGTCTGCCAAATAAAAGGCAGAATTCTTTACTGTTTTTAACTGTTCATAGAGACCAGCTTCATTATTATTACTTTCAAAAAACTGTACGACACTATCAAATAATGCAACAAAACGAGTCAAGCATGTACCCTTTGAGAGCCATCGAACTTCTGTGTGTAAAAGTAACCTAATAAACCGCTCGTTATTGCCCTGGCACAGCTGTCGAAACATTATATCACCTTTTGGCATTAGATTTGATCTTATTTACAGCTTTAATTATTATACTTAATGATGAATGGAGACTTGTATGTAAATGTTTTCCTACAATATGTTGTCTGTGCACAATACAATGAATACACAAAACGTTTGGCACTTCTTCAAGTAAGCAACAAACCCACGATAGCGGCCCACCATTGATGGTGCTACATCAGTAGCACATGCAACAATATTGTTCAAGGGTATATTCTTTTTTGCAAAGTATGATTTCACAGCATTAAATATTGCTAATCCTTTTGTATCTGTAATCAGATTGACAATGAATAGCATTTCTTCTTGCAATGTATTGTTTTCATCAAGGTACCGTACACATGTCATCAATAGAGCATTATTATCTGCAATGTCAGACTTGTCCAATTGTATGGAGAATGAAGAATTTTGGAGAATACCTATAAGTTTATTCTCCAAATTAGCCGCCATTTCGTCAATGTGTCTCTTTACTGTGTTATCACTAATGGGCAATGTTTTTAAAACTTTAGGTATATCCTGATGCATTACTGTTGAGATAAATTCTTTGATAGAGGGTGTTATCAAAGTTTCTCCAATGTTATGGCTTTTAGCACTTTTTGCAATTAATTGTGATGTACGATAGGCTGCAGTTAATCCATCCTCATGCTTTGCATGTAATTTTTGAAATGATGCGGCTATTGTTGAACGATTTTGAAATATTTTATAGATTTCTTGAAAATATTTAATGGGCTTATCTTTACCTTGTGAATGCTTTGTAGCAAGATGTTCTCGCAATCGACTTGGCTTCATTGTTTCATTAGATAATGTCTTGTGGCACAGTAAACACATTGGAAGCTGTTTATTTGTAACAGATTCAATGAAACCCATCTTTAGATACTCTAAATATAAGCCACGAGCATATTTCTTTTTTTCAGCCATGGGTTCTAAATTTGTTGCACAATTTAACAACTAAATTTACTCTTACCACGTTTTTATCTGCACTTCACACAGAGCTTCTCCCCCACCCCCTTCTTTTCCCTTTTATTACAAACCCCCAAAACAACGCTGTGTTAGGTGTCAGTTATTACTTGTCACCATAAAAAGAACTTCCCCCATTTTTTTTTCTACTTTTCCTGCCTTCTTCTTCTTTACCTTCCTTATATTATATCAATATATCAGGGGTCTCGTTTTCCCTTTCTCTTTATTCTCTCCGTCTCCTTCCTTCCTTTTCCTTCTTTCTTTTATTTTACAAGATATCAAAACTTAACTTGCCAAAACATGAGCCATTCTAAACACTGCTTTCTCTCCTCCTTTATTTTATCCCCTTTTTTTCCTATTTTTCTTTTTTTTTTTCTTTTTTTGAATTTTTTTTTGATCTTTTCCTTTTTTATCTTTTCTTTTACCTTCCTTATGGCAATGTCCAAAAGTAAGGCTAAACTAGTAAGCCCACTTATTATTAGCCAACAACAATTCTCTCCTTCTCCGGCCTATAACTTTTCTTTCTCCTGTTTTACAAGTGGTCTGCTCCACTTCTGCCTGTCCCTGCTATCGTGCATCAGCTCCCACTCTTCCCCTTCCTCTTCCCACGTTACACTCGCTCGTGTTAGCACGTTCTCTTGTTCGCGTGCGCATGAACGCGTTCTCTTGTTTGCACGTACGCATTCTTGAGTTCGCGTGGGTTCGTACATGTTTGTGCTTTCATGTGCGTTTGTGCACACGCGCCTGTCTGCCCACTCTCTCGATGGAAGGAGGATTCAGCTTGTTGTGCCGCAGAAGCCCCTATCGCCAACCTGAAATCCTGAAATGCCCACTAGTGGGCGATAGGGACCAGGTTGATCACCCCTGGTCTAACTATTTGAATAAAGTATGTCTACATGTAGTAGGATATGGCAAAAGGACTTGTAGCACCATAACCTCTACAGATCTGGTAAATTAGCACTTTGTTAGCCGTAGCTCTGAAGACTCAGATATCATAGTTCCTGACACTGAGAGCAAGGGGTTGATGCCTGAATTGCACATGCTTTATTAATGAAAGCTGCTAAATGTATTTAATGTGTCCGCAACTAACCATGTATTAAACTCATGGACAGACTGCGTAGGCAATGAGGAAGTGTGTTTGCAGTCTGAAGCGCCCTCTTGGTAAAATGGACACGTCACAGGATAGTTTCTAAATACCAAATACGTAAAACCTCAACAATGCTTCAGTACCTCTGTGATCTAGTTGCATTAATTAAGTTTTGTATTTTTGGATTGGTGGCCTGCAGACTCTTTGTATGCTAGGAGACTGCACAAAGATGGATAGCATGACTCCTTACTAACGTGGTCCAATAAAGTGTGTCTTACACTATTTTCTATATCCGGTGAGGTTTACACTTCTAGAATGCCAAATGATGGCTTCAACCTGCAATGGTTGCCAGCTTATTGCCAACATGGAAATCAATGACTCCACACAATAAAAGCTCTGAGTTGTAGATGTCCCTAATGTGTAAATTCTTTCACTTACTGTAAGCAAAACTACATAATGTAAACATTGTTGGCCATTTGCAGAATTAAGAAGGGTGGTGTTCAGTGAAGTATATTCTTTAAGTTTACCCACAGTGGTGCCTATTGTTCTGTCCTGAACTGAATGATGTGATGTTTCATTTAAGGATCTTAACTATTTCTAAAGTCTGAAGTTCCATGTGATGAGGAGAGGGTGGGTGGAGGGGTTTAAAGCTTTTCTTTGGAAATGAGAAAGCAGGTTATGTGAGTCGGGTTTCAGCTAAAGCCTTTTATCTTTGCATTTTTTATTTTATTGTATTTTCAGATATAAAAACTGACTCATGGTACACAATATTTTCCAGTAAGTACAGGGACTAAAACCTCCTTTTACTTATCAATGTGCCCAGTGAGGTAATCCTTTCAAACACATACAGTAGGCCAAATTGATTTAACCTTGGTGCAATATACTGGGTAGATCACAGCAGGTTTCTTTTATGGAGCTAAGCTTTAAGCTGTGGGCTGAGACTGATTCTTTCACTGTACAAGGCGCATTCTTTTGTGATGAGCTGCAGTCACAGTCCTGATGTCCTCCATCTACAGTCAGTAGTGTTTAGTCTTGTTCTGTGAATATTTTTAATATAAAACCGGCATTTGAACTTGCTTATTCATAGCAAGATATATATATATATATATTATTATTTTATTTTTTTTTAAAGGTTTTGCTTTCTTTAAAATGTCACTTAAAGGGACAATCCAATGCTTGATAGCTTTTGGTTTTGTTAAAGTGAACCTGTTATGAAACAAATTAATGACCCTGAAATCGTTCCCATATACATTGAATACATCATATTTCACAAAGATACATGGTACTATCCATTTAAAATATACAGATTTATTCACACTTCCTCTGTTCCAGCGCTGCTTAGTGGGTGTTACTCTTTGTGTAACACCCACCTCCTTGCCATCATTCCGCCTCAGCTCCTCCTAAAGTCAACTTTGATTTGCCCTGCTAGGGACACATCCCCAAACAGGGCAAATCAAATGAGTGACACTGGCTTCGTTGCCATGGCGTTTGGAATGGTTACATTACATCATTCCATTCCTATACTGATACTCCTAATCTGTTATTGAAAGGCTTTACAGAAATCATATTGAAGAAATACCCCTTTTTTTCTTTGTGATGTCTGCAGCAGATGGGACTAGCCTGCAGCGTTGGCGAATAACATATATATACACACTGTAGTGGTTATGGTGTTAAAGGGCTCTGGATGCTATCCCTCAATTTTAAGTCAAACACTTTTCAAGCAGTTTTGGAAGAGGATAAAAAAAAAATATATATATATAGTTTTGGAAGAGGATAAAAAAAATATATATATATATATATATATATATATATATATATATATTACTTTTTTTTTTTTTTTTATCCTCTTCCAAAACTGCTTGAAAAGTGTTTGACTTAAAATTGAGGGATAGCATCCAGAGCCCTTTAACACCATAACCACTACAGTAGTTATGATTGTGCTTGGAGTATCTCTTTATGTTTTGCTTTGCCATTTCTCTCCTCATAAATATCTTGCAATAGCTTTACTTTAGCAGCATGTTTAGAAAGCTTTTTAATGTATCAGAGAATCGCAAAGCAGAATTTATGGGCTTAAACTGAAGTCCTCCTAGTGGATCATCTGGATTCTGATGTATTAATCCATTTAGACGGCCCAGAAATAAATGCTAAGCAATCCCATTAGCTATGTTAGCTGTATGTAGGCCCTTAGAAGCAAGCTGTTTCAAATGATCTGCATGATGAGACTCTTGCTGTTTGTATGAAAAATTGCCTTTTTTTTTTCACTGCAATGTGAAAAAGGCCACTCATTGCATTGACTTTTTAGGTGTGGGACAGATCAGTTGTACATGAGTGCCCAGCAACAGAATACATACATGTCATTGTAGCATGAATTGAAAGGCTTCACATACATTTTTTTTTTTTTTTTTGTAAAGGGTGTGGCAGAATATTCATATGGGTGGGCCATTATGGAACAGAAGAACAATGATGGGGTTTAAGAGTCTAATTTCCTTAGGAATATAGCTGAACAATCTCTTAATTCTTTTGTGAATATACAGAAAATTGACAGCCAAGACATTTACAAAGTTGTTTTTTTTTTTTTTGTTTTGTTTTTTTTTAAAGGAGCTAAACATCGACTAATGCTGCATGAGATTGTATAAACCTTTTCCAAAACTTTATTTTTTTTTTTTTAATTTTAAAATTATATTTTTTTTAATGTTTCTTGCTAAAAAAAACACTTACTAATGGCCCTATTAGAACATTGTTTTAATTGGTAAATTCTAGTTAAAGAATTAGATTGTGTGTGTAATTAAACTGGTTGATGACGAGCAACAACTTGTCTCATTTCCTGACCTTTTGAGTGCCTGCGCTTGTGTACCAACCCCGTAGCAATGTATTGTACTCAACGGCAAGCTTGCATTAAAAGACACTATAGGCATCAAAACAACTTTAGCTTAATGAAGCATTTTTTATATGCCACTGCAGTTTCACTGCTTAATTCACAGCCATTTAGTAGTTAAATCACTTTTGTTTCAGTTTTTGCAGCCTTAGTAAAAAAAAAAGTATCATATGTTTAACTTGCTCTAGAAGTTTTTATCTCTCTGCAATTTTAACTTTAATCACACACAATAGGCTTGTGTAGGCTGTAGCACACTATTAAGAGTTAGAGCAATTCTAAATTAAACATAATTTTATTAATGTTTTACAATTAAACTTTTGCTATAAGGTTAGTGGAAACATTAGATGACTCTTTACAGGAAATGTTTTGGAAGGCTATGCAAGTCACATACTGGTAGGTGTGACTTGTGATGTATAACCACTGTGATTTAACTCCTAAATGACAGAAAATTGAGCAGTGAGACTGCAGGGTCATGATCTGTACACAGAAAACTGCTTCATTAAGCTAAAGTTGTTTTGATATCTATAGTGACGCTTTAAGTATCAGAGCTTCAGAACTCACCTCTGGACATTGAAGCAAAAATATATTGCATAATTGATACTAGAGCAGATTAAATTGAATAAAGAAGAGAGGGGAGTTCTCAAACATATAAATCAAGTTTAAAAATTATATTCTGAAAACGTAATGAATGGTTAAACACATTCTTTAAATCTGACTTCTTCCTGCTATTTTACAAATTTTTCTGGCACTTCTGGCCATTACCTTCAAATATTTACCTTTCAACTGGTATCACAAGGCACATGTATTCCCTGTAATACCTCACCATTTCAATCCGTGGGTGTGACTTTAGCCATGAAATGTAAGATGGTATGTTGTGCTGATAATAGCATTTATTCGGTATTCTGCTTCTTATCAGGAGATAAAACATGTATGTCTTTCGTTTATGTTTAATGGCTAAATAAACATAGTTTGGTTTGCATTTAAGTAGCTTGATTACATTGTCTAAACTTCAGTAAATATTACTGAACACATAACATACAGTCCAGAAATAGCAAACGTAGCAAGTAGCAATATGTGGGGGAACACAATGATCGTTTTTTTTTTGTTTTGTTTTGTGTTTAAAAAAAAAAAATTAAAAAAAAATTGTGTTTAACTGTATAATACTTAATAGTGGTTTGTTTCCAATTTTAAAAGATACATTTACTAGAACAAGGTAATAAATTGCAACAGTAAAGATATGTTGTTTAAATTGCTGTTTTGTTTTAATCTGACAAGCCTGCTATATCCCCAAACACTGATATAATGCATTTACTACATAATTTCCTTGGTGAGAAAGAGGATAAATCTTTTTCTTAATAAAGAAATTTAAGTATTTCCGTGTTTTTCTTTTCTTTTTTTTTTCTTCTTCTTTTTTCTAGTGGGTGTAGGCACCACACTTAATTTCCATATATGTTTCACCAACTATGATCTTGTTGTTCCATTGTCGTGCAAACATTTTTTTTCAAATTGATGCACCTTAAATTGAAAACTACAAAAAAATATTTTACATTCACTATAAAACTCTGAACAAATTACTTCTTGTATTCACAAAAAAATCTAAAGAATCTGTTTATTTTTCTTACTGCGGAAATGTTGTAAATTTGTTAGATTAACATAACATTCATTTTTATATGAGCATTTTAAAATGTGTAACCTTTTACAAGCTTGTTTTAGTTTAGTTGTCCAAAAACTAATCTATGTATTTTAAATTCTAGATGACTACCATTTGCCTGTTGATGATCTATCAACTGTAATACAACCTCCAAGTCCCAGGATTTCTAGTGGTGACCTACACTCGGCAAATAGACATTTCCAGTATTGTGGGATAAAGAACATGGAGTTGTCAGACGGTGACAGACCAGTTAGCTTTGGATCTACGTCCTCCTCTACTTCCTCCAGGGATAGTCGCTGCTCTTTTGGAAGTCGAATGACCTTGGCATCAAATAGTCATTTGGGCTTGTTTAATCAGGATAAGGAAGCAGGAGCCATAAAGCTAGAACTTGTTCCTTCCCAACATCTTTCAAACAACGACCTTCACATAAACCATTATGGAGAGCAGACTCTTGGAAACTCAAGAGAAAAACAAGCTGCTGAATGTCGGAGTTTGTCGTGGAAAGAATCCAAAGGATCGGCCACAAATTGCGCATTGTCTGAAGAGGTAGAATCTTCAAGTCCAAAGCTCATGTATGTTGATAGAGTGGTCCAAGAAATTCTTCAGACAGAGAGAACCTATGTCCAAGATCTTAAAAGTATTGTTGAGGTAAGGGGCCTGCTTGTGAAAGTGATCTACCAATGTACTTTTGAAAGGAAAATTAGACCCTTGTATTATTTCCTAAAATGAAGGATGGCGGGTCCAGTCAACTATAACAAAGTTGATCACTGCTTTAATTTTGAATGTTTGTATATTTACAAGTTTATATTGCTGAGTATCTCTTGTATATACAGTGACACCCTATGCTTACCCACTCAGGTGCTAGCGAATCTGTCGATTATGTCACAGTTATTGACTCTAGCGACTCTGATCCCCCCCCCCCTTCCCATCCCCAATTATAATTGGTAAGAAGGTTTTTCTCACTAAGGTACATAACCTGATGAGTCTTTAAATGACCACTCCACACCCAAAAGCGCTTCAGTACCCTTTCTATGAGAAATCTGCACTTTTATAAATTAACTGGGGAACTCCTACCTGACTGTCAATCAAATAGCCAGGGAGGAATTCTTCCTACTTCCATTAGGTCCCCTGAGCTGACTCGCATGTGCGACCCGGCTCACGTGGGGACCAAGTCAGACGCTTTTCAATGAGAAACCTCTGATTGTTTATTTCTATGTGAAGAGACTGAAAGTATCTCCTGGGGAAAACGGGGAGGGGCTTACACAGGTTGCAGTCATTAGAACTGTAGGCTTTGTAATCTATTTTAGACTATACTCCCAATGAATACATGTATGTATTCATTGAGGTATATCTACTAAACTGTGAGGGTTTTTTGGGGGGTAGGTTGGAAGAGTGGAGTGGTCCTTTAACTCAAAGAGGGCTTCAACCTCATTATCATTATAAATGCCATGTTAACTCTCCCTCTTGCCTCTATTTTGCCACCTTAAATCAGAGCACTGCGTTAAGTTAAGGTAAAAAAAATGTCCCATGTGTTACCATACATATAACCTATATACCTACAAATGTGAGTTATTAATAAAACACTCCATAATCTGCATAGTATTTTCTTTTACTTGTTTTATTTTCTTTTACTGTTGACATAATATGCCTTTTTTATTTTTACTGTAATTGTTCTTGCAAGTACCGTATAATCTTATATATTTTATTGCTGAGCCTTTATGCCTGCATATTCCATCATTATACGCTTTTTTCCTGACATCTTGTTTATATTAGAAAATGCAATCTAATTGCGTTGTCGGGTGTCTTGTTAAGCTATGATCTTTTTCACTTTAAGATATCTCATGTATTCTCTCTGCATTTAGCTCAATAAAATGTGAGTAACAAAAAAACCCAAAACAATATATTGGGGATATTACTCTGTAAGCTAACAGAATGTGGACATTTACTGTCTCTTCACAGAAGGCTATGGAAATGTATTGGATGCAGATGGCGTGCATGGATACTTTTGTCTAAAAATAAAATCATTTAAAAAAAAATTATGGATAGGGCATGCATGGTTTGTTGCAGTTAAACATGACCAGTTTGATGTTGCAAAATATACTACTTTTACCACACTTTATGCAATAAGTGCTTATGGTGCTTGGAATGTCCTTTAAAATTCTGCCAGTGTTTGAATGCAACAACTTCTTTTCCTTTTTTTTTCCCTTTCTTCCCTTAGTCTTTCTTTTCATACAGTTTTATAGTTTGTTTTTGTTTTATGGTTCTTATTTTGCTATAGTGTCTTTTTTTATGACAACTCTTGCGATAGCATCACCACAAACAGCTGTTTCAGAAAAGGATTGCTATGCACAGCCTATCTTAGATATGTCAGAACCTGCCTTTCATCTGCTTAAACATTCAAAGATTACTCTGTCGATGATTAACTCTGATGTATCCTAGTTTTTAAGTAGTCTTTGACTATTTCTCTTTTAACACACCACGATTCAGATAGTTAATTAATGTCATGGGTAAACTATACATTAAAGAGTTACTTCAAGCACAGTGATTTGAAGTAGTCATGGTACCTGACGTTTGTGCAACAAATTGCTATGCAGTTTTAGACATACACAGGTTAAATCCACTGCTTCCAGAGATGGAGTAACATTGGAGTGTCATAATCCAACCCAGAACAAGATTTTTGTTTGACTAATGTTAATTCTGTGCATGTTGGCTGTCTGGCATCAGCACGCTGACAATAGGTATCGATGACACAATGCCTCCCATCAACCTGGTTTACCTTCCCCTCTAGTGAGTAGGAGTGACATCAGGTTTAATTGGGTTTAATGAAGAACTTTGCTTTGCATCTGGCTGCTTTTTTTTTTGTGTAAAAAAAAAAAAAAAAAAAAATATTCCCAAAGTATGCACAGTTAGGGTTATACCGATGTTGGTTACGGCATGTGATGGTGTAAAAAAAATGCCATTTAGAACAAAATACCTGGTAGCAGGGCAACTTGGTTGGTAGCAAAATACAGATGAGGCCAGTTTAAACCCTTGGGTTCTATCTGTGCTTCCTCTCTTAAGTATATGGTTTGTTGTGTAAGCATATCTGAGCAACTAATTAAAAAATAAATAAAAAAAAATCCATCAGCAGTGGTTCTGAAGCTTTTCAGCGGAAGTACCAGTATACGCCTGACAAAAACTGACCTAAGCTTTAGTGGTCAGTACAAAATTGCTACCTCCCAAGGCAAAAATTGGGTTTGCTGGCCCTTCATGTACCAACATTTCCCTTCATTCTCTCTTCCTGGCATTTTTGCCTTTCTAGTCTCCCCTCTGTCAGTCTCACTTTCTCCACGTTTCTTTGTTTTCAGTGTTTTTCTATCTGAATCATGCTGCATGTTTGTTACCCAGCTTTGCCTATTTCTCGCTATTTCACTGCCAGGTGCTTTCCACTCTGTCATTTTCATCCTCTGATTCTTTGGTAAGCTCTTTCTTAGATGAGATTATATTCACCTGTATATCAAAACCTGTTATAGTCATTTATTTATATACACATTAGATATATTTATATATACATGTAGGTTTATTGTCAGAACTTAACATGGTTAAAATTGCATATTCAGCTTTTTTGCTCTACGGGAAATCTATTTTATTTGGCACTCTTGACTTTCCTCTTTGTTTTCCAGCAGCTTCCTCGTCAGGTGGAGCAAGGGATACATTTTTAAAAAAAAACATTTTTTAAATTTGGCTTTCTGTAAAACCATGAATACAATGTCATATAACTTAAGTGTTGTTTTGTTAAGAACAGAAATCCTTAGGATACAGCTGCTCTGCATGTTTCCCTCTCTTCTCCTGTGAGTTTTAATCTTATACTCGTGGCTGACCCTGATATTGGGTGTTGAGGTACCCTGCACAAAAGTGTAAAATTGACCGCCCCTCATTGATGTGCGGTATTTAGAAAGGACATGTCTAAATTATTTATTTATTGTCACACACAGAAGGACATGGCATAAGCTGCTTGTTTAAGGCATTCTGGGAATTAAGTACAGGGTGTCTGCATTCTCTGTCTTTGCTTTTTAAATAGTTAACATATACTTTTTCCTTCTAACTAGCTATTTGTAGTAAAATAAGCATATAGTCAGGTGTTACAATGACCCTCCAAAGGGTTTACAAAGATTTGGTATTTCCAATACCTACTAACCCGTGCAATTGATCTTTGGACACAAAAATGAACCTATAAAACTTACTTATTTATGTCCCATGCTGAGTGGAAGGTCTTTGGATTTATTTATTAGACATGTGCAATTCGTTTCGGGCCGAATATGAATTCGGACGAATTTCGGGCAATTCGGACATTCGGGTACTTCCAAATGTCCGAATAGCCGAAGTGTCGAAGTGCCGGAATGCCGAACCGAACAATTTTCCCATGCACATGCCTATTATTTATTTATTTTTGTCACGCTGCCTCCAAATGTCTTTTGATGAGATAGATCTGGGAGTATCCATTTTAAGGTTCATGGTTATCCAGTACTAAACTCTATTTAGAAAGTATTTAGTGCTTTGGCCAGACTCACAATGACATTGTTTAGTGGTGAAATACAGAACAGCATGTTATCTTTTATAAGTTTAAGGACTGAAGAAATTAAGAAATTTAAATGAAATATGACAAAACGCCACGCTGCAGCAATCCAAAGGTCTCTATAAGACCATCTGATAGAAATAGTCAAGTTTAACTCATTTATTGGGGCAGAAGCACCACATGCAATGTAAATTGTGCCACATATACTAAAAGGCAATATTTTCACTTGCATGGGTAAAAAGATTGGCATGCCCCAAGACCATTTAATTGAGTCTCTGGGGGCCTATGGAGTCCTTTTTAACTACTATCTGCATAAAATAATGTTGCTTTATTAGAAGCAAGCTTTAGCAATAGATGTAGGCTTGACTATTATTGACCTGAACAGATATATTTTTCATAGACCTGGATCAGCTTAAAGGAAACTGTATGAAATCTAGAATATGATGGACACCCCTACAATTTATTTTCTCTTCCTTAAAAAGTTGGCCTACTAGGCTAATAATTACATGGTATCTAAGAAATAAAGATCAAACTGATAAAACAGTTACTTATGAGCCTGTATACATGGCTTTGTTCTTTGAAGTTAATTAAGATAATAAAATAAATTGCCATAATTTTAATTAAATCAAAAAGCTGACATCTAATCATTGCAGCATACCAGTCTTATCATTCCTACTAAAAGTCTTCAAAGACTGACCAGTAAACCTCCATTCTACCCATAGTGTCCATAAATAAACTGCCTGTGGAATAAGGATGCTTGCTAATTGTGAAGGGTCTGGGACACCAATACAGGTTTGATTCAGTGGTTGTTTTATAAACCCCTATGTTCGTAAATCGAATACATAGTTCATTGAAAACTAAACTGCAAAATTATAGACAAAATAGCCAAGGTCCAACTGAAGTAGAAATTCAGAATCTTTCCAAATGATTTTTAGCTTTTCTAGTGCCTGTGTGACTTTAGAAATATGTTAGTAGATTATTATTATTATTATTATTTATATAGTGCCATCAGATTCCGTAGTGCTGTACAATGGGTAGATGCACTAGATTAATCAGAGGAATACAGTATTTTCATGAGTGTACTATGTAGATAATCTATTAAAACCTACCTATTAAGAACTGTGCGCAGAGAGAAAAGGACAGGGGACTTACATTCAAAGACAATAAAATAGTATGGTGCTTGTAGTATCCTTTTTAACAGTCTATCTTTACATTTATTATTTCTTTGGATAGCATAACATTTATAAAATATAGCACAACACATTTGCCTTGACAATGTCTATTGGTATGTTAGATTATGGTAGTTTTTATTTATTTTTTCGGTTTGTTTTTTTGTGTCTTGTCTTGTGTCATGGTTCCAGCTCCGATGATCATGGCCATCATGCTGACTCTACCAAGAAAGCAAGAGAATGACCACCGAAGTCTAAGACGTAACCAGTCATTTTATTCTGTAACAGTCTTTCCCTCCTGCTAGCAAAAAAGAATGGTCAATGATCTGTCCATACCACTACCTATGTTCAGTCCTCAATTTTAGAGAACTCTTGGTCATCTGTTTTAAAGCACAAGTACAACAAAGAGTAGTTGACCATATGTTGGATGACCGAAATCCTGTAAAAACTCACACGCTGACATAGCATAAATCATGTTTATGACTGCAAATTTGTCACAGTTTATCAAGTTTTCACCAGTTTGTGAGAACACAAATGTCATTGCCTGCGTACGGATGACAATATTGAGGAGTATGGAGAAGGACTCACATTTAGTTTCATCTCTAATGTTTGGCTTTTGCAGTTAAAAACTGGATCCAAAAGGCAAACTGGAAAGAGAAATGATTTCTGTTAATCCTCAGTTGAGCTGTCAAACAGGCAGACTAGAAAAGTCCATCATTTTCATTAGAATATACATGCACTGTTTTATTTTACAAAACTGAAATATTTGTTGAGCAATCCATTTGTAACTCACCATTCGGTTTTGGAAGCAAGAAATGCCTGCAGATGTGTTGCACATTGAGAACAATGTTCCCTAATAATATTCAAGCTTAAATTTAAATAAGCATATCTGTTGTTCAATCAAAAGAAAAGTAACTACAGAATGTTAATAAAGATTTTGGCTAGATTCACATTCTGTCTCAACTGTTTAATTAGATGAGATGTTTCTAGTCTCTATACGATTTATTCCTTTATTCCTTTTATTATTCTGTTGTATTAGAGTTGTACGAACTATAGAAATAATACATTTAAAACAAATGGTCACTGGATAACAACAATGCATCAATCTGGTCTCCTTAACAGTATTGAGTGTAAGCACAAATATCAGTCAAGGACAGATTAACATAGTAATGTATGCTTTGAAATGGGCTCAAGGCAGCCGTATGTTGTAAGGCTTCTGCGACTACACTGGTATTCCACTCATACCAAGCCGCTTTATTTATTAATGGTGTACTGTGCATAGAGGCTGGTTTCATACTATGTTCGAAGCCTGAAAGCCAGATATGTAACATTGCAGTTTTACAAGGAGGCAAATGCAAAAGTTATGTGGGCCAACAGTAATACGTCACACATTTGGTCCACAACTACTGTACCCATGGGAATTTAAATACAACTTTTTTCTAAATAGGTTATTTTACTTTATTTTATTTTTTTGGCTCAAGCTATATTTTTGGCTATATCTATCACTGACTCCATCACTATAGAATCAAGCTGTCCCCTCATCAAGACTTGATTAAGAATATTGCAAAACAGGCTATGTTAGACTGGGAATGATTTGCACAGGTATGTCAAATTTGCCCTAGACAACTGCCCACTCATTGCTCTCTCATCATACAGTAGATAAATTGTAACACAACAGTTTAGTGAGGATGTTTTGCAGAACATCAAGGGGTAAAAAAGCTAAGTGGATCTAAACTTTATTAAATCACTGCAGTCCAGCCAGCACTAGACCTGGCACAGGGCATAACCAAGATAAATGTATTCAATAAAGAAACATGTGATTCTGTATAAAACAGAGCCAATATTACTAGTGTAAAACCAGCAGTAGATACCATCTATGGGTGTCTCACTATTTGGGCATTATTAATCTATTGTGCCTTTGAGATATCACCTCTAAAAACCAAAGTTCGTATCTCTACCAGAGTAATTGTTATCAATAGTATATGTAGGTTTAAGCAATGTCCTCCAGACCTCGAAACAAGGAGCAAAAACATGCGAAACATGCGTGCCTTTTTGGAATATCCGTATGGGGGGGGACTCATTTGACTTATGTTTACACTTGTGTTTTGACCGACTTAATGGGTCTTTATCAGACAGTGTTGTCTCTGGTATTGTATCCTCGACTGTTTATCCCTCATTGCTTTTACCTACATACCTGTATTTTAAGCTGCTAATAAATTTAAAGAACCTTTTTGTGGAGAGCTGCTGGGGGTATTTGATATCACAGCACAAGCTGGGAGGTCCTTGAAATAGTTTCCTCAACTCTACACATCTATATATTACTAAAAAAAATTTATTTTAAAACTAAATATAGGCACCACAAACATTCTACATGTATAACTAGCGCGGTTATCATTCTTTTTTTTTTTTTTCCTTTTACAAGTATTATAGAATTATTAGAAATAAACGCTAGACTTCTATATTGTAAAATGATAAAATGTATTTAATGGTTATGTACAGGAGAAAGTAAAAATTTATATTGTTCTTTAATTGTGGTTTTACAAATCTCAGTATAATATGCCTATAAATACGTTGCCACCAAAGTAGTAGAGTTGTCACTCTGGCTCTTATTTATGGCAGACTATAGTGAAGGAAAAATGGCTGGTCTGGAAAACATCTGTTAAGGTAAGGGTAAAAGGTCACAGGTGAATGAGAACAGGAATCTAACCATTTGAATTTGAACTAGGCTTCCTAGGGTAGCAAAAGCCAATGAAATATAATACTTTACAAAAGGTGAGAGGGGCTTGAAACGTAACACGTCTGCACCCTCGAGCTGTCTAAAACATTTAAAAGAAGATCAAGTAAATTTGTCTTGGGTCTTAAATTCCTTGAGTGAAAATATTGATCTTCTATCTCCTTTGGAGGGAAGTGAAAACATCCTCTAAATTCTGTTTTGGACACATACTGATGTTCTGCATAGTTCTTCCAAAGTCACTGCGGTGTATTCACTAAACAAATAATTGGAGTGAAATAAACAAAATAGCAACATATAGCCTTTTTTATTTAAATGGTCTGTCTAAATGTTGTAATTTGTTTTATCAATCACTACTAAGTGTTTAGTGCATAAAACCCATGGAGGGCTGAACGTGGCTACGTCCTATCCGTTAAGGTCATGTCTTTGGATCTGTGCAGTCTAGGTAGTTGCCATGCTACTTTTAGATGCAAGATCTCAAATGCTTTTTATGCATGGAGGCCTGTACATAGGGTTGCAATATATTTTGTAATTTGTGAATTGTATTGTCCTCACAATGCTCATATAAAATATTCCTTTCCTTTTTTCAGGAACTATCCATGTGGCAAATTACCTATTTGCAGTCCATGGTCTTATTAAGTTGATTGAAGTACACATAACAGAGAGCATCTCTTTCTCTATATTCTTGCTTCAGTGCGTGACTATTAACTTAATAGGAGCTTAGAGTGCAAGTGGTTATCCAAGCTGAGTTTTTAGAACTTCTGAAAGGATGGTTTCCCTTTAAAAATGTCAACTTCAAAATATTGGTAATGGTAGTAATGGCTTTGTATTCATAAGCACACACTACTATTATAGCACCACTGATAGTGTCCTGTGGGGATAATGAGAAAACCTGGACTGTTTGTGTGGCTTGATGTTGTGTGCAGCAATGTGACTCTTATAACTAATGGTACTGTTAATGTTCTGGACTCGGATGCATTTTTAAGGGGGATGGAAGAGTACAGCCTAAATGTGGTGCTTCTTATTCTTGAACATATCTAGCCAGTGGGTGGAAGTGGGGCTGCCACATCCCGGTCCTATCATTTAGTGTTGGCCCAAGTGGAAGCAGCATTGTGTAGACAGAAACTCAGGAATAGGAAGCTCTGTAGGGTTTTCATACTTCTATCTACTCTGACTGCTGTGTCCTGGCCAAGCCTGTGGGAAGGAACTGGGAAAGGCGAGATGCTCAAGAACCATCCCTTTATGCACTTACAGGAATTGCAAGTCATCCAGCTGGCCTGGGAGCCAGCCAGCGTGCAAGGCCATCTGGCAGTAAGCCAGCCATTGTGATCTGGCCTGGACTAAAAAGTTCCACATTAATCAGTGGAGGTAGGTAAGGAAAGTCAAAAGGAGGAAAGGTAACTGGGTAGAGAAGAGTGTGGCAAAGTAGCACAAGGTGTAGGGGAAGTGGAGCATAGGAAAAAATCCTGGCTAGGGGAAGTGGGATGTAGGGGAAAATGGGGACATAGAGACACAATGGTAGGGAAAGTGGGGCAAAGGAGTCCTCAACTTTGGTTTTTCTTTTACGTTCTGGGTATTTTTAAGCTAGAAAAGCTGCTGTAACTCACAACAGAATATCTGGCTTGGTATGTTTGAGTCACAGTCCACTCTGCCTTAACTGCAGGTACTCCCTAACCCAAGGCCGTCTTTAAAAATGATTGGATCATGAGCAAGCATTTGCTAGGGCCGTGCCCCCCCACTCCCTCATATGCAATCATGCCCTCCACCCCAACGCAGTGGTGAAACTAAAGTTCCCTGGTGCAAGAATTTTATTTGGCCCCCAATTGCAAGGTTGGACAAAAGGTAGAACCCTATCTGTCGTGCAACTCCAACAACGCCTTGACAGGTGGGGTTCTACCAATTTCCCATGCTTGCAGGGTACTTTGCACTGTTTGAATGTAAACATGTTTTTGTATGAAGTATGTTTGTCTGAATGTGTTTGAGTTTAAATGCAAGCGTGCATTTATGTGTAGTGTTGTTTTTTGAATGTGTGTTTTTATATATAATTTTGGTGCTCAGACACACTGACACACGCAAATACACAGACACGTAAACTGACATACTGACACAGATACATACACTGACAGACATACTGACACACACAGGCACATACACTGATAGATGTACTGACGTATACACAGGCACATAAAAAGACATACTGACATACTGACACAGATACATACACACACAGACATACTGACACACATACAGACATACCCTCCCGTTTCTGATCTTTTGCTGGAGGGTGGCTTCCCTGGCGTCCAGTGTGGTGCCTGAGGCTGATGGGAGTGAGGAGCCATCCTCACTGCCTTCTCCTCACTTCCGCTCTGCTCCTTCTGCTCCCGCCCGCGCAGCTGCTCTCTCCTCATGGGAGGAAGTGACTCGTGGCAGTCACTGCCTCCCATGTTACTGAAAAGCAAGGGCCTTTTTGTGCTGTTCAAGGGCCACTGCAATGGACCGGGCCCCTGCTGATAGAAGCCCACCGGGTGGCCCTAAGTGCATGGGCCACCTGGTGGGCGTCCTTAGAGTGCGGGGCCCAAATAAATTGAAGGCAGCAGGGCACACACGGCAGCTGCCTTGGGCCCCCCAGGAGTAACTGGGCTCGGGCCAGCTGCCCCGTTTGCCCCGCGTTAAAGATGGCCCTGCCCTAACCAAATGGATACTATAATTTTCTGCAAAATTGCCTGTTGCAAAATGTAACATGAAATGATTTCACTAAAATATTTTAAAGTATCAATCCTCCTTGATAGACACCTAGCTTAAACTTCCATTGTGACGTCTCTAGCTACTAATAGAGAAGGGTTCTTTAAAGCAAAAACAAAAATCGTTGAGCAAGTTATCCATGAGAACTGCCTCACTCCTTCTTGTGCTGTAAACCCTGACTGAGTGGGAGATAAGTTGCACTGATAGCTCCTACTGACTACACTTCTGCTCCAGTGAACTGGAGAAATTCTGGAGAGACAGCTGCTTTTATTTGGCTTGTCATTATGCATGGGATAGATCTTTGAACTATATTGTCAATCTTCCAGCTGTTAACGGTTATAAACGCTACTTTTAATAAAAGGAAGCAGAGCTAATCATTTTTCCTCTGTCACGTTTGCATAAAGGGCATTGATGCAGTTGGTTTGTTTAATAATAAGTGTTTTCAGAACTACAAGGTTCTTTGGAAACACATTTTTATTTCATTTATTTATTTTCTGGGGAATGAGCATCAAGTTTTCTGTATCTTTACCTTGGATTATAATTTACGACATCTCAGAAAGAGCAGAAAATTTTATACATAACATTGACATTTGTTTGGGTTTTTTTGAATAAAGAAAATTAAAAGGTACTGTAAATTTGCAGAATGTTTGTAATGCTTCAGATGGCATGTACTATATACATAATGATAGGATCATATTTTCGAAGCCTCCGTTCCG
Source organism: Pelobates cultripes (assembly GCA_933207985.1). Taxonomy (NCBI): domain Eukaryota; kingdom Metazoa; phylum Chordata; class Amphibia; order Anura; family Pelobatidae; genus Pelobates; species Pelobates cultripes. Next base: position 172,217,305 of record OW240913.1, read on the forward strand.
GCATTTGGAGAGAAAATACCAATGAGACCCAAAAAATGCCAGGAAGAGCTCTGATAAAGTCACTGTCTTTTGTAACTGAGTGCGGTCTGCTTTTTGCTGCTTTGTAACAAAACCACGTACCGTTTACACAATGTCTAGATGTAGAAAATAAGAAAAATTCTGACTTCCTGGTTTATTTTCCAGGCATTGCTGTTGGATTACATGCTTCATACCAATCTGTGTTTCCTTGGTACAGATATAAAGACATATGGAATGTGTTTATGCTATATAAAGACATTGAGCTCTTTTGTGTACATTGTAAGACAGTGCTTGCTCCTTTACACTCTATTTGTGCATGGTACATGGTGGAAAGTCTACTATCTGCAGACGGCTTGATATGAACTAAACAGCCGTGTGCTGGAATTTAACGGGTTTATGCATTTATTATCTATGTTGTGCCCATGCTCAATTTCCACAGATTTAAACTGTATGGATAAATTAGAGCAGGCTTCCCCAAACTCCGGCAATCCAGATGTTGCTGAACTACAACTCCCACGATTCTACGAATGAAAGGCTGAGAGTCATGAGTGTTGTAGTTCAGCAACATCTGGAGGGCCGGAGTTTGGGGAAGCCTGCATTAGAGCAAGCATGTCAAACTTGCGGGCCGCATGCAGCCCACAATGGATATATTTGCGGCCCACCTGCCCTGGGGCCACTTTGTGTTGTGGCTGAAAAGATATTTCCTGTCTCATTCTGGTCTTCCCTCCCATGGCCGATCGAATGCTCCAGGCAGGCCAGCCACTCCCCCTTCCTTCGATCTCGCAGTGCTAGAGGTGCTTCTGGCCTGCTTGAGCAAAGAAGAGCCGAGCGGGAACTGGAGGGCTGGTGGCTCATCTGTAGATAGGGTAAGAGGGGTTTGTGGGATCTTCCTGTGTAGTGTGTTAAATTGGGGAGGGGGGGCATTGTATTAATTTGAGGGAGGGAGGGGGGCGTTGTATTAATTTGAGGGAGGGAGTGGGACTGTGTGTTAAATTGGGGGGAGGGCAGTGTATGAAATTGGGGGAGTGAGGGGGCAGTCTATTAAATTAGAGTGGAGAGAGGAGGATCAGTGTATTAGAGTGGAGTGAGGGGTGGCAATGTATCGCATTTGTGTGCAGTGTATTAAAATGAGGGAATGGGGCAGTGCATTAGATTGGGTCTGGAATGGAGGCGCTGAACCCTCCCCATGGAGATGTCGATTGGCCACACAGCTTTTTGCCACACATGCACAATAGCCTTCCAGCATTAAATTGGCTGAGATCATCAAGTTTGATCTCAGCCAGAGTGAAGAACACACTCATAGGACTTCAAAATCAACAAGATAATGGAATTTGTTACATTCACCATTTCAGTCACATTACCAAACTTTTCTTAGTATGTCAAGGTAGTTGGACTGAAACATTGATTATATACAAATGCATATCTCCTTAAAATAAAATATCTGTTTTATTTACTTTGAAGCCCTACAAGCGTGATGACGTCCAGTGTCAGGCAACTTTATTTTATGTTGTACTTTTCAAAATTAACCTACTTTTCTATGAAAACAGAAGTTTTTTATTTATTTTTTATGGCCCACATAAACTTAAACCTTGTTTATTTAGCCCGTGTTGTCCTTTGAGTTTGACATGCTTGCCAGGAATCTCAGATATCAATGCTCTGACTGTAGTCCTTAATGCGGGAGTTGTTTGCCATGTTTAAAAGAAATGCTTTTGGGGTCTTTTTATAAACAGACCCCCAGAATGCATTTTTTTATTTTCATACCCATCAGATGATCAGTATTGCCTTGATTATTTAAATTATGCTTGCCATCTTTCAAAAAATTTATTTTGAGGGTGTTAAGCGAATCATAGATTTTTAGCTTGTTTGATGAGTAGCGGACTTTATTACCTCCTCTGAGGCCCATGGAGGTTATGATTTTTTGCACAAAAGGGAGGATGTCCCCCTCGCCCACTGTTTCAGGTAACCCTCAGATTCGTATGTTTAATTGGCGATGTCGGGTCTTCAGGGACATCACAGTCCTTTTCAGTCGTTTGACCTGGTCTGTGAGGCTTCCCAGCTGACCTTTGGTTTCACTGAGCCTTTGGTCTCTAGAGGTCTCCTTATCTTCCTATGTATAACACTGATCTTGGCCTGGGTCTTGTGGAGGTCTGCCTTTCAGACCTGTCGCAGATTCACCAGCAGTCTCTTTGTCTCCCTTCATGGAGGGCGAGGAGTCCTCGTCTGACTCTGAAGAGTGATATACTCTGCCTAGGTGAGGCGGATTGCACTGGGTCTGAGACGCCATTTTGGTCTGTGGTGGTGGTGGTGGTGGTGCAGGCCTTTTAAAAGGGGGGTCTGAAGTTGGGCTGTTTGGCCATTTCTGACACCTGTGCCTATGCCCATATTGACTGCAAGGGGTTGCGTCGGCTTGTGAGTGTCTTTTTGGACGATTTAGTCTCTGAACGGCATTGTCATATTGGAGCCCCACTTGTCCAGGAAGAGATTTCAGTCAGACAGTGCCTGATGTGCGATAGCAGACAGATTGACAGGTCAGGGAAGGTGAGGTAAATGGTTATGTCCTCATCATACAAGTGGTATTGAAACCAAGGGAATCAATGCGATATGTTGCTTTTGTCTGTACCTTTGCCAAAGCCAGCACTGAATAAGACCGTTTAGTCTATCATTTGACAGTTGAAATTATGGAGTATATTAAGCAGACTAACTTTATTTGTGTATGGAAAAATATAAAGCTGTAAAATCTATTTCAATGTGCTCTGTTATTGTTATTTTGAATTGCTCACTCACACAACTTTCCTTTCACTTAAATCTCCTACCTATAAATCAGTATCTAGGTTTAAAGAAAGTCAGATAAAAACAGGGTCATCTTCAGGCCCAGGGGATTTTATTTAAACTTGCCTTGCATATTCAGGGAGGGTTTGTAATATGAGAACACAGGTTGCTTGAGGCACTAGGCCGGACAGGTGTGAGTGTATAATTTGTTTTCTAAAGAAAATCTAGATACTAAGATATAGCATTATGGAAAATGCACTTAAAGCGCTTTCCCACACAACTGAAATGTTAGCTAGCGAACTGCTTGCAGGGCAGCTGAAATAGTGCAATACTACTAGGCTTATGGCACATGTATTACACATCCTGAGAATGTTCTCCCTCAACCAGAGCCGGACTGGGACAAGTATTCAATATGGGCATTTTAATGCAGAGCATCACAATAGGAGGGGACAGGACCAGAGAGGGGGCATGTTTTGTCATAAACAATGACATACACCTCTGTCCCCCAAAATGTGGAATGCCACATCAGGGGAACTCATGCTCAGAGCACTGCTGAAAAGCTTTTACAGGGCAAATGCTCTGTGTTTAGTGCAAGCTAATTTAAGGAGGGTCTTGTTCTGCATTTGCTGCTGCTGTATTTATGAGTGTGGGGATGAGGCTTGTTTTTTTTTTTATATTTGCTTTTGAGGTTGCATGTGTGATGTAGGCTGTTTGTGCTGTTGTGTGTGTGTGTGTGTGTGTTAGGCTACCTGTGGAGTTTGCGTGGGGCGAGTTAAACACAAACATGTATTTAACCCCCACCTTGTGGTTTACCTTGGGCCAGGGAGATGGGTATGATGTATCCTGGTGGACAAGTTTCAAACACATGCACCTTGTCTGCAACCCCAGTGAATACATAAAACTACGTCCTGCCTGCACTGGGGAAAATATTAGGGCATTGCCATGTTTCAAGTAGTAGCCCTTAAGAACTAACCCTCCCCTCTAAAAAGAAATAGGCCAATCTTTATTTTTCTGTGCAAATGAGTACAAGCAGGCTTATAGCAATGGTAAGCTTCAATAGTTTGCTTATCTGTTAAATGTTGAACTGAACAGGGAATGCAAGTTATTTAGGGCCAAGCTATTTGAATTATCGTTGTTTTGCAATTTGGCTTTATTTCTGGTTTGGTTGTTTTGTCCTAAAATGAAAACTCCTTGTTCAATTCACCAATTCCCATTGCGTTCTATGGCATAGATACTCCGAGTGGACTAAAAATGTCAATCCTTTTTTAAAGTATTTCTCTTACAAGTTACTTTGTGTTTAAAATATGTCAACAATTTTTTTTTTTAAACTAACACCTTAAAATGTTACCTTTCATTACTATAAAAAAACCTTTTTCATGCCTTCACTTCGTTTTTTTTTTTTTAAAGTGTGTTTTGAAATACCAGTGGTGCAGTTTATCATTTATCTATTTAGACCTACCGTAGTTTTGCATATTGTCATCCTATTGTTTAGGTGACAGAAAGCAACAGCATCCATCATGCCACTCTTATAGTGACTTTCACTAAAATGATACGTTTGGGGTTTAAATTGGCATTTAGGTGATCCGTTTTGGGGTGTTCTCTGTATATGTTTGTGCACACATGTATATATTGTCTTGCAGTTTATTGCAAATTGTAGATCATGCTGGGTGTTGGAAATGTAGCTAAATCTAAAATACACACACAGTTTATTGCTGCTCTCCTTTTTATATCAAGGCTTTTATTGTCTAAAATTCTGTTTCCAAGTATTTAATTCCAACGAAAAGTGAGAACCTTTCTTTTGACATTTAATTTTGTGACAAAAACATGTCCTTGACAAGAAGAACAAAATTGAAACACTTAGACTTGCAGTGGATTTGTGAAGTATGAATACATTTCTGTATATTGAAATAAAAAATACTGTTCCCTGTCTGCACAGCGTGCACCTCTTTGTCCCCTGCTAGAGTTTTGTGAACAGATGAGTATTGTGATCTTCAATAATACATTGACTGTCTTTCTACAATAGGAATGGTGAATGTTTCCACTAATAACGTGAAACTGATATTGAGGATTTATCTTGCACAAGTAATGAGTCGAGAACTGCAGGGTGTGTTTTGAGGTTTTTAAAGCTTTTCTCTCTTTTTTTTTTTTTTCTTTGCAGGATTACCTCAATTGTATTTCTGACCAAGCGAGACTTTCACTAGGAGCAGAAGAAAGATCAGCTCTCTTCGGAAATATTCGAGATATCTACCTTTTCAACAGGTATGTTGGAAGTAAAAGAAAAAAAAATCTGGATATGGACTAAGCGTTATTTTATTTTCAGTAATGACTCTTTGAGATCTTCTCCACTTCATGCACACTTTGGCCTCAATGTAATATTTTGGCGTAAGCTTTTCCAATAATTTAGTATATTTGGATAAACTTTGAAAATATATATATTTTTTTTTTCAAATGATTAAATTATCTAAAATATAAGGATAAAAAAATCGATATATTACAGTGTTAATTATTTTTCAAAACTATTAATTATTTGAAGTGTATCTAAATATATTAAATAATTTGAAAAGCTTATCCAAAATATATTACATCAAGCCCCTTGTCTGTAACATATCTCCACCTCTACGAATATGGTATACTAAAATGGAGGAGCTAAGGATGCTGGATGAGTTGACTCTTTCGGCCTGGTGTAGAACACAGTCTACTTGGGTATATGGGCCCAATGGCTGTCTACAGCCTTCTCACCTATCTCTTCTGAGCTACTCACCAGTAAAGCTATGAAGCTTTGGCTCATTATGGTGATACTGGGCTGGCGGTCATCTGCGTTCTCCTATTGCTCCGGGTTACCAGGTTCGCTCACCCTATAAGTTTAATTTGCCTCTCATGGAGGCTCTTATATTTTTTAAATTAGTTGGTATTTTGTTACGTACCACTTGTATTGTTATCGCCTTATTTTAAGCTATGCGTTTGTTAACAGAATGGACAACCCTGATACACTGATTGTTATGTGCAGGCTCTTTTGTCCATTATTGAATCAAACAATTGTGCTTATATTTGGTGAAAATTTAATTAAAAAGATTTTCATTAAAACAAAAAAAACAAAAAATGTATACCCATGCTAAATGACAGTTTGTATTCCCTTATTTTATACAGTACCCTAATAAATGAATGATGAAATCATTATGCAAACTTATTTGGAATTTTGGCCAACTTGCTTAAGTGATTCAAATCTGTGGATCTGTAATAAACTAGTCTAAAAACTCCCTAATTAGTTAGTAAAGTACTAAATGGAAATATGTTATTTATGCATTTTATTAGTCTCTTACTGCATTTATGAATCTACTCAGCCCCACATTGCTTGTCTGACTTACTAGAGATATTTAATAATTAATTGTTGGCTCTTCCTAGGGATGTATGTCTGTCATGTAATCCGATATTGTATGTACAACTGCATGATTTGTTCTTATAACATTACACTCCACGCACCATAACCACTGCTTTTCTGCTGGCACCTAACCACTACAGTGGGTCGTTATGGTACTTGGAGTGTTCCTTCAATTTTCTTTCTGGACAGTTTAAACTATTCCACATTCTAGAATGTCAGATCAAGGACTACATTTCAGGAAGGATTAGCTTATATCTATTGTTGGTTAAGATATGGGTGTAATAACACTTGAAGGAAATGTTCCAGCAAGGGAAAAAATAAGCTACAGTAGATTTAAAAAAAATTAAAAAAGTCTTCCTTTGTTTTAACCTGCCAGTAAGTAAATAAAATAGATAACAAATCTTTTTGTAAATCTAATTCCTACAAATTTTTACAGATGTTGGTAACTGCATATTGAAACTGGAATTCCCCAAAGCTAGAACAGGCTTCCTGTTATATGCAGATTTACAATCTGAAATAAAATGGCATTTCAATTTAAGTGCCTTTAGTGTGTAAAAAGAGTTTTGAATCAATTTGTTATATTATTTAAATTGCAACTTTATACTCAATAACTTGTACGATGTGTAGGCAATACATACCATTAAATTCAGCAACACAAGTTGACTTATAAAATCAAGTGGTGGTTAGGTTCTTTCTCAAACAAGCTTTGCAAATGAATGTATATTCCAGGACATTATAGAGGTATGAAGTCACAAAAAACATCCAGGAATGTTATACACTCTGGCCACACTTTTAAGCGCATCTTCAAAAATTAAATATGCATCTTTTGGAATTTTTTTTTTTTTTTTAAAGACCTCTCTGCAGATATATACCCACACGGGGTTTCAGACTTGGTGTATTGTCTAATCCACACCTAATAGGATTACAGTTACGGTCAGATCTGTCTCCAGCTGTTATCTTGGTGAAAGTCACTAGTTTTTATTTGAAATCGATAGAGGTTGTTAAAATTCAATTGATCAATTACAGCTATAAGTGAGGGTAAATAAAATGTAGGGTGTCTCTTGACATAAACATTGATTCATGTATCGTAAAAACATTGTCTACTTTCTAAATGCGTTATTTTTTTTAAAAGATTACTCCAACCACCATAATCACTTCAGTAATTTGAAGCGGTCATAGTGATAGGAATCTGGATGTGTAGTGTTTCTGCTTAAATACGTGTACATTCAGATATATTTGCACTTGTATGCTACGGACTAGTTGCACCATCGGCACACGTGACTTAGGCAGCCCATAACTCTGTTCCTGACTGGGTATGGTCAGTTCTGTGCATATTTTACGTCTGTTGTCCGCTTGCACGCTGGCAGCAAATGTAATAATCTTCTCTTTTTCCGCTCCTTCCGTGATTGTGCTACCTTATCCCTCCCTTCATAACTTGAAAAAGTAGGGAAAAAAAAAAAAAAAAACCCTCCTCAACTGCCCTTGCCAGCCAAGAATGTGTGCATGTGACCTGAGTCTGGTGTACGGTTCAATCACAGGATTCTTTATGAGAATTCTGTGTTTGGACTGCGCGATTGCAGGGATGATGTCAGGATGAGACGTGGAATATGGCGGCGGGAACTTCACACAGTGCTGGATGTGAGGTAAGATTAAAACCTTTTTGACAGGGCCTGGACCTCATAGAGAGTATTGTAAACAAACGGCGTAGCCGTATAACAATTTTTTTCAATACGTGTCTGTCTATTTTTCCGTTTTGCTCTTTAAAATGCTATTACTTTAAAATAAACAAATGTTAAAAAGTAGCACATTTAGAATTTAAGTGCGAGGATCTCTTTTTTTTCAAAAATTTGGAAGACTATAGTAAATGTGTAATGTATTAATTGCGTGTCTGAACAATGGATCACTCTTGGTTTTGTGATATTTCTTTTAACAGAAGCTTTTTAAATCATGGTGATGACTATTGTTATTCAGTGATCATTATTCTAATTGTGAATTATGATTTTAATTCTCATATTTCTTAACTTTTCTAGTGAGCTTCTTCAAGAGTTAGAAAACTGTGACAATGACCCTGTTGCAATAGCAGAGTGCTTTGTTTCAAAGGTAAGCTTTAAGTTTCAACTTTTAAACCATAGGATAGACAAAGGGAAATTTAAAATACAGAACTTTCAGTTAAAGGGTTACTTTGACATTTCTGAGAAGGAGACATTTTCAGTGTAATATACTCCATTGGACACTTTGAAGAAAGTCCCCCTCTCAATTTTGCAGTAAAACCTGCCAAAAAAAAGGTTTTACTTACCTGAAATCTAGTTGTGGACAAAGCTCCCGGCCTTATCTTCCATGTCCCCTCCGACATCACTGAGACCATGTGTTATTGGACCATTTTGCTCCTGGCGCGCTTGGTCTATCAATGCAGTCCAAATATGGATGAAGTGGATATTGCTAATGGGGATTTTTTTTATCAATACCACAAACAGAGGACCAAACTTACTAGCACCATAATCACTATAACTGCATGTAGTAGCTATGGTAATTTTTAGATTGACTTTTTAAAAATGTCTTCAAAGAGACACTCCAAGCATCACAAGATTATATACTCTCCTTGAATAGGGTATGGTGCAAGGAGGTTCATTGTCTTCCTTCTTTATAAAGATAGATCATATTTTATATTGATCTGCTAGAGCTCCTCCCACAAGTAATAGTGTGTCTGTTAGTAGAGTCCACCTTAGCCCTGTCTGGGCACCTTGTCCACAGACCCCTGGCTGTCAGCCTGGAGGACTTGGGCTGTAGATATCTATAAACAGCTTGCAAAATCTGCAATACCCAATGGAAGAAATGCAGCAATAAATGCATGAATGTTTGCATTAGGGTTATATCTAGTAAATTGCAAAAAATAAATAAAAACATTTTAAAAAACCCTTTATATTTATATATTTATATTCCAAGACTTAAAATAATGAACCTCCAGCAATCAATGTGCTTCTACATATCTTTGCAAGAAAAAAACAATATGACATTTCTCATCTACCAATTGTACTGTACTTGGTCTGTCTAGGAAATATTCTGTGAAAATAAAGTACATGATCTCCTTTTAATAATGAAAACCAAAAATATTTGAATCTGTCTGAGTTTTCAAGCCTAGTTTGCCTGTAGGCACAACAGTACAGACTTACCCTAATGCTTTTAAAATGAAGATTTTATGGGTGAACTCCATGCAGAATAGAGAACAGTATGAGGAAAACTGTACACTTGCAGACAGAATTGGTAAGGCTAAAACAGTTGGTTTCTTACAATTTTTTTTTACCCTTGAATACATTGATTATTAATGTTATTATAATTTTACAAATGGTCTATTGAAAATCTGGCACCATAGCTTAAAGTGCCAATATAGTTTCTACTTTTTGCATAATTTTAAGCAAATAAGTACTTAAATGTCATTATGGCAAAATCACTGATGGCCAATGCCATTTATTTGGTCAGTACATACGAAGTCCAAGATGCAAGATATTGCCCTGAATGGATTTTCTGTAAACCTTAGTCTTCAAATGCTCAGAGCATTCTTTGTTCAAGTAGCATTTGTTCCATGTTCACTAGCAGCAAAGAAGAGTTGGCACATTTGAATTCTTATTAACACACAACTCAGATCAATATCAGAAGGATAGCATAGTAAGTTGATAAAATAAATCACAATCCATCACTCATAGAATTCCTTGAATTCATAGTTATGTATTTAATTTAAATGTTGTGCAATATATAACTTTTAACCATGTTGTTAAAAAAGCTGTGTCAAACACAGTGCTTTTGGGAGCACATCTGGCCTTTGAAGGGATTAAAAATATGTTAATAAGGATACACCCATATATTATTTATTTAGATCTCTCTGTGGGTTTGATTTCCTATTGTCTCACTGTTAAAATAACAAAATATTATCCTACTATCTGCTGCACATCTGTCTCAGAGCACGGATCACAATCCTCGGCACGAAATGCAACACAGGGATCGTAGAGACCTATAGGGATGGGACAACGACGTGACCACAGGATACGTTGAAATCCAAACGTAATCACCAGAATACTAGATCCACAGGGACACATTAACCTTATCACCATGGGACCTACAGCCTAACTATGACTGCTCTAGCCACACACAATAGGGGAACAAACATAGATGACCTCCTACCCAATGTGGAATCGCTGACAGACCCCCCTCCCCCCGACTACCCACCGTACCCGAGCTAACAGTACAAGTTTCTATAGCAATACAATATCTATAGTATACAAACTGAACTGTGGGGGGTAAGCGGGAGGAGGTAGGGTGGGGGTGGGGGGTGTGAAGGGGTCAGGGGGAGGAAGAGAGAAAGCGAGGGAGAGGAAAAAAAAAATAATCAGAGGAAACAGCTAGTCTTCATAAAAAGGACACTAACATGGAAAAAAAGTCAACCTCGTCCGAAATCCCTCCATCAAACTTGTCTTGATAACAATTGTATTATGTAGAGGGTTGTGTTTAATGACCATGCACTAACCTCTGTAAATTGTATCTTTCCCACAAACATAAAAAAATAACAAAATATGACCCAAGACCTAACCATAGCTGTAATGCCGTTTAGAAAGTGCATTAATACTCTTATTATAGGACCACTAAATTTGCCCAGTCCACTTCATCTCAATGAAGTGGCCTGGATGCAGTGGTCCTGTCTATCTAACCCATAAAGGATTAAACACACCTCTATTGGCTGTTAAAAAGTTAAAGCTGAATTAAACCCTATATAACCTATTATAAACCCATCAGTGTAAAGCTTGTTATTCAAGTTTATATTGGTCAATAATACACGCTGGGAATGGAAAGTCTTCACATTGCCAAGTCTTTCCTACTCTTTAACAGGAGCACTACGAGGACCATACCACTACAGCTCGTTGTAGTGCTTGTGGTGCCCAGAGTACCCTAGCACTAACTTCGCATTGTAAGAAGTAAAACCATTTTTGAACCATTTGTCTTCCTGCTTGGGATCTGCAAGGTATCATTCCACACCTCCACTACCATCTCCCAAAGAGCTGGAGGTTTCTCAGCAGAAGCTTCTGTTGGCTCTCTCCTCAATTATGACCTACAATGCCAAAATCTGTCAAATGCATTTAAGTTCTGTTACATTGGCCTTGATTTAATAAGCTTTCCAAATTATTCAATAATGTTAGAAACATTTTTCAAATTATTTATCTACACAAATTCCTGTACACTTTAATGGTGGAAAGTTTTTCAAGAGTAATAAACCACTTAGAAAGCTAATTAAATTGAGGCCATAGTAATCGAGGTTGAAAAAAAATACTCAAGTCCTTAGAGTCCAACCTTTAAAAAAATAAATATTTTTTTTTTATCTTTTAATGCTGTTGGCAAATATAAATATGAAGCAATTTTCAATTATGCCACAAGAATGGGTGGGGGTAATCAATCTTTTCACATACATCTTGAATTGTCTGTTTTTCCAAAAAGAAATCCAGAACTTTTTTTTTTTCTTGGTAGAGATTTCCACATATTTATTGTTTTTATTGTAAAGACTTGTTCTGTTCCTCTGTTGTAAGCGAAAGCTCATTTCTTCCAGTCTCAACTGCACATATGGGGCTGTATCTAAATAGTAGAACATTATAGCATTAAGGATACATGTTTGTATTGCAAATGCTATAGTGTTCCTTTAACATATTTTATCTTTACTGACAAATCAAATGGACAACTAATGGAAGCTACTGTTTGCTGTTAAAAAGTCTAATTCCCACTGATCACATTCATTCCATGATAGGTGAAACACAAAGTGCTTTGTAAGAGAACACCATTCCTTATCACTTGAGCTAGTTGATCTGTTTGCATAAGAGGGTCTATATAATTACCAAATAGTTAGTCTTGCTGGGGTCATCTCAGAACAAATTAATTATTGAATGCAATGGAGCATTTGATAAATATTTCTATATTGTGGAGCATTGACAAGGGAATTTCAAATATTAAGACAAAACTTCAAATTAGAAAAATTCCTCATTACAGCTATTTTTCTGTCTGCTTATTTTGACCCAAATTGTGCAGTTCTCTAGCAAATAACTGCAGTGATAACATGAAAGTAGTGTAAAATCCATTTTAGACTACCCACTTAAATTAAGGTGTCATTAAACTGTAGTGTAGAGGCATTGTGATTAAGTATTTTAGGAGTAATTATATCAAACACCAGGAGATAACACTCAGTCCCATGTACACATGACATGCAGCTGCTGTCCTCTCCAGCTCCTGCTGAAAGCATATCCTATTGTGTTAAACCAGGAACACCTGTTTCTGGTGCAGTATTATTTTATACAGGGGTGAGGAAGATAAACAGTGTAGCAAGTACTGAATTCTGAAGAAGTCTCTAGGGTTTTCTCTATGCCATCTTGTGATGTCATTAATGTGCTCCCAATATGTTTTTATATTCATTTTGTTTTGTTTTTTTCTTTTGCAGAGTGAAGAATTCCATATTTACACACAATACTGTACAAATTACCCAAGGTAAGGAAAATGTAATATTAAAGTTACAATGTAAGTTTCTTCCCTTAGTACTATTAAAAACGTGTATTTTAATTCATTTGCATTATTCGTGTCTCTTACTGAGAGTATCAATTATGTTTCAGTGGGTATCGCACTTGCTGTAAGACACACCTCCCCTACATATCCCTGTTTGATGCACAGACTTGCTTTCCATAACCGATTGAAAATCCCCAACACTTTGTTGGAGAGAGCGAGCATATCTGTTCTCTCTCCAGTCGCTGCTTGTCTGTCCAAAACGGCTTCAATAAAAAATTCTCGCTCTTTCTCTCAGTGCTGCTACTACTCTCACAAAGATCCCAACCTCTGTCCCCTCGCATGCATTACTATATCTTAGGCTGAAGGCAGGCAGGATAGACACCCAGAGAAGGGTTTCCCTGATAAGACATGCAGAGCACAGCCTTCTGGCAAGAGGGAGAAAGATTATCTAGACATTTGCAAGCAACTCTGCTAGCACATTATAAAGATTACATTTGATTCTCTATAATTTATGATTAAGTTCTATATGTCACGACCAGTACCCATTAAAAAATGCAGTTAAACTTATCCGTAATTCAGCAACGAGACAAACTTAATGCAGTATAATTTGTCCTTGTTGCAGTAATCAAGCTTCACGATCTGTGTTTAATCAAATGCTTCACATAGATAAAACACAGGAGGTGGCTATCTGCATAATCCACCAATCCAGTGGTTGTTTATGAGCAGCATTGAATATTCTCATAGAGAAAAGCATTTGATGCACACCCAGCTTAAGGCATCAGCCAGCATGCAAAGGGTGGACGTAAAATAGATTTAGTTATTGTCTATTATTGTTTGAAGCCCCATGTTGCTGTCAGAATGACAACTAGTGACATGGGAACTGCAAAATGTACACAGTGTTGTTGTTTTTTTGTTTGTTTTTTCAGAAATTATATTGGTTTTAATTGCAAACATTAAGATAAAATTATTCGGATGTCCCATTAAAGTAGAAGACCAGGTATCATATCATAATTTAGTTGGTGATATTTTTTTGTAGCACATCTGATTGCATGTTTTACCATGCTTATTTTAAACTAGAAGTTGGTCTGAATGTAAAATGTGCTGAAGACACGATTTATTGGCACTGTAATCATGGCCTTCACATCACCCTTCAATTGTGTCTAAAAGATGTAACAATGAATATGAAACTCACTATACGTATTACAAAGCTGAACTTTATGTGATTGATTCAAAATGGTTTTTATGATAAACCACTAAATCACAAACAATTGTATGTGTCTACTGCATAGCAAATTTATAATCTCTTCGTCTCATTTTTGCCGTCCTGTTTTAGTAGAAATTCAATTTCAGTTTACAGAATATGGATGTAGGCATAAAATCCTATTTTTCTGTTAAAACATCCCCTGTAAAAAACAGCCGTTTAATTAAATTATATATCTAGGCTGTCCTTGAATCAAATCATGGTCAATGGCCAACGTATTCCGCAGCAGTTTACAATATGATATAAAGGGGATACTTAGAAATAAATAAGACCATTACAAAATGTTACAGCAACAATAGGTTGATGAGGACCCGGCTCAAACAAGACTAGAGGCGGTGGGGTACAAAAACACAATACAGAGGGCATCCGTTGGATAGCAACCAAACCACAAGCTGGAAAAGTAGCAGAGTAGTTAATTTATTTTTTTTTTATCTAGATAAAAATTAGAAACCTGAAGCCTAATTAGCTACATTGCTTTCTATTTCAACCGTGCATTTTATTAGAATATATATGTATATTTCTCTATATCCGAGTGGTTCTCGGTTAGATTCAGAAATCCAGTATAATATATTGGAGAAATCTAGTCAAGGTGAGCCACAGATATCCTATTGTATATTCAGGTTTGCAAGGATTCCAGAAATTGCAATACAATTTGTCACTGAGTGTAGTGGAATTCTGAGTACATTTTATATGCAGATCAAGAAACCTTTTTTTTTTTTTTGCAACAATTAAACGCACATTATAGGCACCCAGACCACTTCAGCTCATTGAAATGGTCTGCGTGCAGTGACCCTGTCCACTTAATCCTGCAATGCTAATTATTGCAGTTTCTGAGAAATGCCAAAAGCCATTGCAGGACTAAGACTGCCTCTAGTGGCTGTCAATGAGACAGCCACTGGAGGCACTTCTGCTGGGTAGGCGACTTTTGTTTGCCTAACTGAAGCTGGATGTCTTCATGCTCTGTGTGAGGACATCCAGCGTCTGTTAAATCCACGTAGGGACATCGGTGCTGGAATCTGGTAAGTACATTAAGGGTTTATTAACTCTTACACTGCCGGGGAAATACAGATTTGTATTCCTAGCAATAATGTTATGGGATAGTTTATGCTATATTTAAATACACAAATCATTGAAGTCCACATTTATTGAAAATAAAACCATTATAGCCATACTTGTTGGAAACCGTTAAGGCCCCTCAATGGTTATGTTTATTTATTTCACCTGTCTAGTTTTTAATGACTCTCTATGTAAAGAGAAAATTGACAGCATGACAAATTCCATATACAAATAGTGTAAAGTTCTTGCAGAGTCCATTAGAATTGTTTCTCTAGTGCAGAAGTCAACATTATTCTGTGTCTACAGGTCTGTGGCTGTATTAACGGAGTGTATGAGAAATAAAATACTTGCAAAATTCTTCAGAGAGCGACAGGAAGTTTTACAACACTCCCTTCCTTTGGGGTCTTACCTATTGAAACCCGTTCAGAGGATTCTGAAGTACCACTTGCTGTTACACGTAAGTGTTCTTCACGTAATAGATGTTGACATATCCTGTGAAATGAATCACTTTGCCAAATGTAAATAAAGGAAGAGTGTCTGGCCTGGAATTAGTTCCTAGGTGTGGTTCTGCTTCTAAAGTCTTAGTATTGAGTACGGAAACACATGGGTTTGATTCCAGCCTCTGAAGCCTAAGGCGAGAAGTTGTTTATTATTACTGCTAAAAAGTGCATGCTCCATGATCATTATCTTTGAAATGTAAAAACTACATGTGCTTTCACCTGTATGCTCAAGAAACCTTTTTTTTTTAAATGTATTATTCTCTATAATCAAGGGTTTGTATGCTTTTTAGGCTTTTTTTTTTTTTTATTACATTTTATTTCGTTTTAAACAAAGGACATGAAAAGGATAGACCACTACTACTACACACTACATCCACAACGGACGCTGTGACATATACACTGTTGGGCAACATAATGACAAACAGCGGACTGAAACATTTATCAGACCTGACAGACCATAACAACTCCACAATGGCCCAAACTTTCCAATATCACCAACTAACACTTTCTGAGCTCAGAGGGGTTACTACATTGGGCACCGAGAGAAGAAACACAGTTCGAGAAACTATGCATGAAGCCCGCTACTAGAAAACTAACATCCCAATGTTTCCACCTGATACAATCCCAACTACAATTGCCTACCTTACTTCACCAGAGTGGGAAAGGAATGGTTCTCATCACCGGTAGAGGATAGGGATTGGGCCCAAATAGTCACGAGAATGATGAAAACACACCCCAGTGTACCCCTACAAGAAATAAATGAAATTTTTTTATCACAGTGGTACGTAACCCCAGTAGACGCCCACAGATTTAACTCCCAAAACTCCTCACTATGCTGGAGATGATAGAAAGAACAGGGAACATACCAACACATTTGGTGGTCAGGCACAAGGGTGGGGGGATTCTGGAGGGAGGTAGCTTGAATCACAGAGCAACTTAGCAATGTCACACTACCCTTCCAACCGGAGATGATTCTGTTCCTTCATATCCCAATCTCAATGAAAAAATTTAAACACTCACTACTCTTTTTCCTGCTAAAAGCAGCGAAATTGGTGGTAGCGGGAAATTGGACATCACAAACCAGGCCTTTGAGGAGGGAATGGTACCAAAAGATAGACAACATCCACAAATTGGAGGATGACTGCCCTAGGCAGATACCACCACTTTGATGCCACCTGGAAACCATGGGCACAATACCTAAAGGAGAAAAGGTAGTCACCAAGGGTGGGGGGGTACTTAACAGGCGAGACCAACTTAAAGATCACAAGCTAGCCAACTAATGAAGTGCAGAACCAGAGTATATTACACGGTCGTTTAGACACTTTGGGTCTACCCACACAACACGATGCAATTCAATATATATATGGGACTAGACCAATTTTGTACATAAACAGTCAATATCTGAACAATAGACTGGGAACAAGAAATATAATCACAGAGTACAGATAGGCCCTTGCCAGCCTAATGAGACTAGGTCCAACTGAAGCAACACATACACCAGAGAGACACCATCACATACTATATTGACTCTAAGTGACAACAATGTAAGAACATATGCCAACACTTGTTTAGAAACAATATTGTGTAACTGAAATTGCTACTTTGCAACAGAGATATGACCTGTAACTCCACACCTAACATATATTTTCTCTTCTGTATTTTCACTGTTTGAACTTTCACCATATTTCTGTGTCTGCAAAAAAAATTTTTGGACAAAAAAGTAAAAAAAAAAAAAAAAAAGGGATACATGTGCAGATATCATCAAGTAGAGCAGTCAAAGACACAGTGCCTGGGTATATTGCAACAATTATCATGTAAGTAGCCATTCAAACATACTCCCTGGATAAGTCAGTAACAGTTTGCCTAGTAGGTGAGGAAGGTTATTTAGTTTTTTGTTTAGTTTTTTTACAGTTTTAAATGTTACACCCAGCAAGCACTGGTTAGCGACCAAATGGATCATTCTCGCACTGCGCAGGATTTTACCTATTTGGCAGCTGGCTACTAGCGCTGGCCCAGACTTTATGCATCTGGTCTTGATTTCAGCTATTGGTGTTCAGTCCGCCTAAAAATCAAAACCAAATTTGGAGTAATTCTGAGCCAGTAGTGCAAAATCTCGATATTGTTAAAAAAATTTAAAATTCTGAATTTTGCAGTCCAAATGGGCATGCGTGTAACTGCATCATTTTGCTCAGTTTGGTATGGAGCCATTTGAATTTCAGTGAATAGACCTCTAAACGTGGGAATTTTTTGTGTTTGTTTTAAAGGGACACTTTAGGCCAGGCGTAAGCAAACTTTGGCACTCCAAGTGTAGTGGACTACATCTCTATTGATGGTGTAAAAATATTATTGGAGATGTAATCCACAACATCTGGAGGGAGTAAGGTTGCCTACACATTTCATGTCACATTAATTATACAAATTAATACTAGCAATGGGTGACTGTAATAGGCAGAAAATGGTTAGCTGACTCTCAGCCAATTACCGTCACCCGTTGCTGCTCAATGATTACTCATTAGCCAAAGCAGCACAGAGGAGACCATATAGGCCAGTAAGATTGTAGGGGACACTAAGTCACCCACACCATTTAATCGCAAACTGCAAAAGTGTCATATTTTAGAAACTGCAATGTTTAAATTGTAGGGTAAAGTCTACCTCTATTGGTTCTGACAGAGGTAAAGTCATGTGGAGCAGAAACCCCCATAGGAAAGCATTGACTCAATGCTTTCCAATGGGGAAGTTAGAATGTGCACGCAGCACTCGTTGTGCATATACCTTAGGTTTCTATTGCTCCGCAATGATATCATTGGATATGGCCATAACGGAGGCGGCCATTCCTCCATCATGGGAGGAGCGTAGGGGAACAGTGCCAAGGTGCTGGAAAAATGTAAGTAAATCTTTCAATTTTTATAGCAAACAGGGGCAACCTATTTCTTACACTATAGCGTTAGTACAGGTTTGTAGTTCTAACACTATAGTGTTCCTTTAAAGGGACACTCCAGACACCCGCCAGCGTTTGGGATCTGAAGTGTATATCTACTAAACAGTATTTAAAAAAAAAAAATTACATTTG
This sequence comes from Pelobates cultripes, assembly GCA_933207985.1. Taxonomy (NCBI): domain Eukaryota; kingdom Metazoa; phylum Chordata; class Amphibia; order Anura; family Pelobatidae; genus Pelobates; species Pelobates cultripes. The sequence continues at coordinate 172,235,889 of OW240913.1, forward strand.
GGAAGTGGAGTGTCCCTTTAATCACTGAAAATTTTACTTCATGAGTTCACTAAAGGGCAGGCATGACCACATTTATGCTGTTCTCTGTTATAGGATTTGCAGTGCAGACAGATTATCAGCATTTGGCTGGTAAACCTCTAAGAGTTTATTGTAAACACATGCATGTGTGATTCAAACTCTTCTCCACTAGCATGCTATGTACTGTATAGAGAGATGATTGCGTAGGAATTGAATAAAAGTGTGAGTACAAAGTATAGCCAGTGTATATGCTAAACATATTGATATGTGATCACCATCCATGTTTTTGCCCATTAGGAAATATCCAATCACCTGGATAAGGACACGGAAGGATACGATGTTGTGCTGGACGCCATTGATACAATGCAACGGGTAGCATGGCACATTAACGACATGAAAAGGAAACATGAACATGATATCAGGCTTCAGGTTGGTTTACTAGCTCATGTCTATTTGGACATCTCTCTTTGCAGTGAGATGGAGTTTGCACATGTCCAAAGCCTTCTCTTGAAAACTTTATGAACCTTTGATTCTTCAACTTTTATATTCATATGGCGATGTTGCTGGAGACTATGGTTGTAAACTTTTGGGATGTGCAATGTATTGTTGAACTTAAAGGTACTCCATGAAGTGAGTAAATGTCAGTAAAGTGGTATGTGTGCCATGCCCCCACCTCCCCCTTAAACCATGCAACTGAAAACACTGTCCAAGAGAGACCATCTTACTGACGCAGCAGGATTTTTAGTCTTCCATTTTTTTCCAATGGAAAAATGTTGTATTGCCTGAGATAATTACCAGATTTTACTAATTACATGACGTAAAGTCATGATTTTATAAAGGACACGGAGGCGAGTATTAGGCTTTATCTCTTTCTTTATTCCTCAGCAGCAAAGAAAGGATATTGATATTTTTAATATAGCAATAACAAAAAGAAAAAAACAAATACCCTTAAGGGTTAACCATATAACATTCCATATCCATTAACCAATAGGATCAGTCCTTGTACTATATCCCTTCATGTGAGGTAAACTACTTCCTCTTTCTGGCTGACGCCGAAGCTGAACACATCAACAAGGGAAAAACATTTTCTCAAACTTGGATAATCTTTCTTAGGGGTTCCGGCGAATGTTCCAAATAATGTTGAGATATTGGACGATCCCGGTTATGTCATCACAGGGTTAAGCTGTAGGAGACAGAGAGATATATGGTAAAATGTATTCGAATATCGTTGTCATACATATATGTTGTACCGGTCCGTAGACAAACGTTTATATCTGAAAACATTGCTTGCGACATTCTAGCATAAATCAGTCTAAATCGCAATCTTACCCTAGAACCTTGATTCTAAACATCCAAAATGCTATAACTTGTTTATGAGCAAGTGGGTGGGAAAAAAATACGTGTACGGCTTACCTTTCAGTGGGCGGGCTAATACTCGCCTCCGTGTCCTTTATAAAATCATGACTTTACGTCATGTAATTAGTAAAATCTGGTAATTTTATTAAAGGACACGGAGGCTCTTATTAGGCTAGTTTAAAGCTGTGATATGACCCTAGACGAGATATGTTCTGTTGGTCTAAAGTAGTATTCCTTGAACGTCGATTCTCGGGACCAGTCAGCTGTGCGGAGGAGGTCTTCCAGTTTACATCCAATGGAGAATGCTTTAGAGGCCATAGCGCCTCTAGTAGAGTGTGCTCCGTAAACGGCTGTGTCGATGTTAGCATTTGACATTATCCATTTCACCCAACGTGTCAGAGTTCCCGTGGATACTGGTTGATGAGGTTTTCTCACTGCCAAGAACAAATTATGTGTTGTTGGGTTCCGGAATGGCTGTGTCCGTAATTCATATTCCTGCAGGCATGCTACCGGGCAGAGGTTAGCGTTGTGAGGAAAGGAGGGATAGAAGACTGAAGTGGTGTTCGACTTCGTACGTCTGGTGATATTAAACAGGACACCATCCGGTGTGAATGATCGTGCATCGATATCTAAGGCCCTCACGTCTGATACCCGTTTGCAGGAAATTAAGCATAGAAGCATTGCCAATTTTGCAGACACTTGCTTGAGTGTGAGGTTCGAGTTTGGGGGCCAATCTTGCAACAACCGAAGGACCATATTCACATCCCATAGGGCCGTGTAACGAGGTTGTGGCGGACGTGCGAATTTTATGCCTCGTAGGAGACGACAGATCCATAAGTGTTTCCCAGCCGGGAAGCCTTCCCAACCAGTGTGCCCAGCTGAAATCGCTGACCTGTACACATTTATGGTGCGATAAGCCAAGCCTTGATCATAAAGGGTAGTAAGGAAGCCCAAAACCTGGTTTATAGGAGCACGTATGGGATCCACGTGCCGTTCCACGCACCAACTACACCATGTGTTCCAGGCATGAGCATAGGAGCGTCTTGTCCCTGGGGCCCAAGCTCCTGCCAATAATTCCAAAGTCGTTTGTGAAACATTCGGCATGGTCCAGGGTCCCCGGAGAGGAGCCATGTTAGGAGTCTGAGATGACCTTGCACCAGAAGTGGATGAGAGTTCCCATCGGGATCTGATAATAATTCTGTGCTCCCTGGAATCAATCTGGGGAGGTCGATTGACATTTCCATGAGGGAAGGGAACCATGGCTGTGCCGTCCAGAACGGTGTTATCAAAACCAACGATGCTCGGGAGCGCTGTAAGTGTAGGAGAGTCCGCGCTATGAGTGAGAAAGGGGGGAAGGCGTATAGCCTGGTGTTCGGCCAATTTTGTAGGAAGGCATCCACTGCCGTGGCGTCTGGGTCCGGTCTCCAGCTGAAGAATGAGGGGAGTTGAGCATTCAGCCGGGAGGCAAAAAGGTCGATGTGCATTGGTCCCCAGAGTTGGTGGAGTTTCTGGAATACTGTGCGATTCAATCGCCATGCACTGTTGTCTCGTAAATGCCTGGAGTGCCAATCCGCTACGGTGTTGGAGAGGCCTGGGAGGTATTCCGCCTGTACGGATATGCTGCGACTCAGGCAGAAATGCCAGAATTCTTTCGCCAAGTTCGTGAGGATTGAGGACCTCGTGCCACCCAAGTGGTTGATGTAGCGGACGGCTGAGACATTGTCCATGCGTAGGAGTATGGAACAATTGGTCGTGTGTCCGAGGAGGCTCCGTAGGGCGAATGACCCAGCCAGGAGTTCCAAACCATTGATGTGGAGTTCTTTTTCTTCGGAAGACCATTTTCCACCTGTAGAGGTAGGACCACAGCGGGCCCCCCATCCCAGTCTGCTCGCGTCGGATTCTATGACTAGATCCGGAGTGGCGCCGAAGATTGCCTTGCCGTTCCATGCTTCCATGTGTTGAAGCCACCATGCCAGTTCCTCTTTTGCCGCGCAGTCTAGAGGTACAGAATCTGAATAGGAGTGACCCAAGCGTAGGTGGGTTGCCTTGAGTTGTTGTAGGGATCTGTAGTGGAGAGGGCCTGGGAAGATCGCTTGTATAGAGGCCGAGAGCAGGCCAATTATCCTGGCTAGCTGTCGGAGGGTTAAGACAGGTCGAGCCAACGTCCTCCGGATTTCCTTCTTGATAAGTTTTACTTTTGCGGTAGGAAGACTGAGCGTTCCGTGTACTGCGTCTATATCGAAACCCAAAAATTCTATCGAGTGTGAAGGTTGTAGGATCGATTTGTCCCAATTGATTAGGAAACCTAGGTTTTGTAAAAGGGTTACTGTCCAGAATAGGTGTTGATTCAGTAGCTGTGTGTCTTGGGCCATGATCAGCATGTCGTCGAGGTATATGATCAGACGTACACCTCTGCTGTGAAGGAGGGCAACTACCGGTTTCAGCAGCTTGGTGAAGCACCACGGGGCTGAAGACAGGCCGAAAGGGAGGCAGCGGAAACGCCACATCGTCTGGTCCCATTGGAATTGTTGACAGTCCTCGGCAATCGGTATTGTGAGGTATGCATCCTGGAGGTCCAATTTTACCATCCAGTCTCCCAGTCTTAGTAGGTCTCGGAGGCAGTGTATTCCTTCCATCTTGAAGTGATGGTATGTGACAAAGGCGTTGAGAGGCCGCAAATTTATTACTGGCCTCATGCCCCCACCTTTCTTGGGTACTAAGAAGATGTTGCTTAGGAACCCGGGGGCGGTAATGGGAACCCTGTATATCGCACATTTTTTCTCCAGTGCGTGAATCTCTCTAACACTAGCTGTTTGTCTAGTGGGGAAAAAATAATCCGATGTGGCAATGAGAGTTGAATCGGCTGTTGTGTAAATTCGATGTGATAGCCGAGGATGGTCTCTAGGACCCATGTATCTGAGGTTAGGTTGTGCCACGCATCCTGGAATTGAAACAATCTGCCCCCCACAGGTACAAAGGGAATGGTGTGTAATGTGGAGTGACTCACCATAAGGCCGACGGCCATAGGAGGATCCCCTGGTTCCGCGTGGATGCCATGATCTGCCCCTGGTCGGGAAGAATGGTGATTGTGCCCTCGGTTCGGGTGGGTGGAACCGGGTTGTGGCGGAGCCTCGATAGCCCCGGAACTGAGTCCGGGAGGGGCGGCCGGACAGACGGCCCCGCTGTCTGCCGGCCCCCCCGAAAACCTTTTGCGAGAACACTCGCTTCATATTATGTTGTGCCTTATCTAGTGCCGTAAATGTGTTTACGTAATTACCCAGGGTCTTAACAAAATTGTCACCTTTTGCCTGTGTGCCAGGCTCGGAGATTGCCAAATGCACTAGTTTTGGCTCGATTTTCAACAATATGGCTTTACGCCGTTCCGTGGCCAAAGCGGTGTTGGCATTTCCTATTAGGCATATGCCCCTCTGAATCCAGCCTCTGATGGCCATCAAGTCAATTGGGGTCCCCCCAGTAAGGGCCGCTTCGACCATATCGAAGATTTTAGCTATAGGCCCGAGTATGTCCAGGATCTTGTCCTGGCAGTGTTTTAAGGAGTAGTCCAAACCCTTCTTGGCCCTCCATCCTGACTTACCCAGGAACTGGGCGACCTTGGGATCCACTTCAGGGGTCACGCAGGCCATGTCTGGGACAGTGGGCCTTGGGCATTCCGCCCTCAGTTTGTTTCTTGTGGCCTTGTCGAGGGGTTTCCTGACCCTAGTCGCAATATAAACGGCCACATGAGTCGTGGGATACCACTCCGCTGAACGCGGATTGTGTAAGGTGTCGGGATCAAAAAGGGGTTCCCCTTGGGGGTCTAACACAGCGGACTCATCCGTCTCGCTCTCCGCGTCTAGAGCTGGAGGCGTGGTGTCGCTGCGTTCGGGGGATGAATTGTCTGAATTAATTGGGTCGATGTCATCGGACCCATCTGATACCTCCTCTGAGTCCGAGTCGGACGGATCAGATAGGGCTTTTGCCCTCTTCCAAGTTCGCACCGTTTTTGCCCGGCGGGGGGCTCTTTTACGTGGGAGCACCACGTCATCAATCTCAACAGGGCGCAACCTGTCCGTCTTACTGGTTCTGGAGGTAGCACCTGACAGATGGTGCGATTTACACGTAGCCTTGCGGCCGCTAGGGACCATTGGCTTGCTATCACTGGATATAGGGGGTGCCGAGCCCGGGTTGTGACCGGATGCCCTAATAGCAGAGGAAATGGAGTGGGACAGGGTGTCCGACATCGCCCCCATGGCAGTAAAAATGGCCTGTGTGACAGACCTACTCATCGTGGCATCCAGGAGCGCCTGGAACTCCTCTGAGTTCACGTGCTCCTGGGATGCGTCCCCAACTCCCCCAATGACAGCAGCGTCTGTAGACATGGCTGTCTTATCACGTTTGCTGGGTTTAGTAGAGGTGGGAGGGGGGGTAACTGTCTGTTTATCAGCAGGGGACTGCATAGTGATCAGGAATGTGCACAGTAGCAGTATAGGGAGAAAGGTACTGAAATAAAACTGTCACTTTTGGACAAAATGCACACTGGCAGCACTGCAGAGGTTAATATACCGGCAGTATAAGGTAAGTGGCTGAGCACTAGACTAAAAGTAAAGGCAGGCACAGTTATACAAGGCACAAGTATTCTGGCACATATAATATGGCAGCTTACCGAGTGTTCCCTCAGGAATGACTCCTGGGGGACACTGGGAAGCTGCCCAACACTTCCCTCACCCAATCAGCTCGCGCCCCTCCCTGTCAGAGTGGCGCGGACCGCGGGCGAAAAGAGCGGCAAAATTGCCCTCAGTTAAGATGGCCGCCGCGATGCGCGAGTGTGGACCGCGCATGCGCGAGCGGCGGAAACAGCCGCCAAAGTAACAGCCGCCCGTCCGGCGGCAAAAACGGCTCGTTCTGGGCCGGAGGGGGTGAGGGGGGGGGGTGGGGAGGGGATGCCTGAGCGACCCCCGCCCGGAGAAGTGGAAGGAGGAACGGGTTATAAACAACCCGAAAAACGGCAGTGCAGGATGGGGCTTGCCTCAGGGAGGAGGCAAGCACCCTGCACTGGGAACAGGAGGAAAAACAAACATCAGTAAAACACACAAAAAAATGAAAATAATAGACAAAAACAAAACAGCAGATATACAAAAGAAATAAATAAATAATAATATGAACCAGGAGAAACTAAACAACACAATATTTGAGGAGCTGAAAAATATGTGGTACTTAGCTGAGGCAGCAGCAAAGAAAGAGGAAGTAGTTTACCTCACATGAAGGGATATAGTACAAGGACTGATCCTATTGGTTAATGGATATGGAATGTTATATGGTTAACCCTTAAGGGTATTTGTTTTTTCTTTTTGTTATTGCTATATTAAAAAATATCAATATCCTTTCTTTGCTGCTGAGGAATAAAGAAAGAGATAAAGCCTAATAAGAGCCTCCGTGTCCTTTAATAAAATTGATCTTCATGAGAATAGCGCTGCAAGGGAGAAAGGGTAATTAAACTCCACTTTTAAGCCTGGCAGCAGGTACCCGGTCACTAGGGCAAATGATGACCAGGGCACTATAGCATTAGAATTACAATTTTGTGTTCCGAACGCTATAGTGTTCCTTTAATACAGAGCCTATGAAGACTGTTTATCAATGAAGCTGTTGTTTCCTAACATTTTAACTATAAATAAAGGTTTTTCCAGTTTATTTTATTTCATAATCATGAGAATTGTGATTTAGAAACTGGGGTTTGAGACAAATAACTAACAAAATAGCCTTCTGGTTGTTCACACTTGTGGTACATATTATAGCGGTTCTTATTGGACATAAAACACTTCAGAAAGTATTATCTGTATGGACAAGAATAGGATAACTGCCCTTTGTCCATGGTTAAATCATGAATAGTCTTTTCTGTATAATCTTCCTTTGTCCTTTCTCGAGTAATTACATGAAAACATATGAACTAGAAACAAAGGAATATATTTGAAATGATCATTTAGTCTCCAAGGCTGGTTTGTGGTTTATTTTCAAAATTTTTCATTTGTTTAGATTTTTATGTGTAGATTAAAAGATTGTTTGTTTGAATGCACAGATGGTGGAGATAGGGAATAATATTTATAGTGACCAACAAAAAGGTAGCTGTACTACACACATGCAGAAATCTATTTTTCTCTGCTGTTTTTGCTTTTAGACCAGGAGTGTACAGACATTAGAAACATAGGACCAGGGCCGGACTGGGAGAAAAATTTGGCCCGGGCATTTTTTTAACAAAGCGGCCCACTAAGAAGGGGGCGGGGCAGAGGAGGTGTGTTTTGTCATCACCAATGACAAACACGCCCCCTCTCAAAGTGAGCATGTTGGTTCAATGCTCTCCCAGGGCAGACCATGCGCAGAGCTCTGCTGAAGAGCTCCAGCATGAGAAAAAAACTCTGTATTTGTTCTGCACAGTGCAAGCAAATTTAAAAACATGCTTGCACTGTGTTTCCTTGCAACTTGTCTCTGGTGTCTCTATAAATGGATACCAGGAGACAAAAATGCCAGGAAAGAGTATTGTGCATGTGTTTGGAGCCTGCTTGTGGTATTGCGTGTGTGTAGAGTGAGCTGATTGTGGTGTGGTATTGTGTAATAAGGTTG
>OW240913.1:172243977-172339983 GCA_933207985.1 Pelobates cultripes
GCTGGTAATATAGTTTTAAAATATTACTATTTATCTCCAAACTCTGTCCCTTCATGTTTCGGCTATAGTATAATTTGCTTCCAGTCAAACAAGCACAAACTATTATTACAAATGCATGTCTTGTTTTCTCATTCAGCTTATATACAGACACCGCAGACAGCAGGCTGTCTTGTTGGCAAAAAGACCTTAGAAGACAGCTTCACATTGCTCTACGGGTAGTGTGTGGTTAGTGTTAATCTCATCATAGCTAAACTTTGAAGATACCAGTGCACACTGGCACAAGGCTCAAATAAAGCCAATGATTATCACATATAGTAATTACACTCAGCACTATGGGTCCCGTCATGCTTCAGACATTGAGTATTGGTGAGGTTAACTAAATGAGATCCTGCTGACTAAACACACAAAGCCAAAACAACAGTGTTGCTTTTAATCTTTGAAATATATGATATAGTATGTGTACTTTTAGACACAAACATTACAATACGCATCAAAATTATATATTCTCTTTATATTCTAAAAAATAATAGTTTACTCTTTAGTTCAAAGTATGTAAGTACATGGGATGCATATTTACTCAGTGGTCAAAGACAACCAGATTCCATTCTAATAAGGCCTATTACAGACCACGAGCTACCTTACCCTACCAAGCTGGGGGGTAACATGTAACTAGTATTGTGAAAAAAAATCATAATATTAAGTGTTAGCAGTTATCTGTATACATGTTGAAAAAAGTGCTTATTCCAGCACAGACCTCTTATTTTATGGTCACTGTCCACTGCTGCTCCCAGTTCTGGTTTAATGCGTTATGGCAGCATATCCCAGCATGCTTTGCAGTACTAAGACTTTCTTAAATTGTACGGGAGCAGTGACATATTTGAAGCACAGATCTCGGCTCCTTCATGTTATAATCCTCAGGAAAGTGAATATTTCACAATCTATGTCTAATATGAGGTATATTAGAGTATAATGGAGAAGAAAAAGCCTCTTTCGATTGAGCAAACTATAAAACTATCTTTAAAACGCCATGGTGCAATATTTTTTTTATTTTCCATTTTTTTTTTGCAAGCTTTGCAAGTATTGCCTTTTTTCAAACAGTCAATTTGTCTTTAGAAGTTGGAAAGTGCCAAAGATTTGTATCGCACAATGTAAACACTGAATATTGATGCTAGTTTCTCAAGGGAATAATGTTGCATTTACTTCCTTGTTTACCTAACTTCTTAAGAAATCTGTGAAGGTAAAAAAAAATACAGCAAAGCTCTGGGAATAGAAAGTACATTAGTTAGAACTTTATTAGTGTTGGTGGTTGCACATGCCTAAAAAAAACCCAAAGATAATAATATATTAACCCTCTGCCATAAAACTTATCAAGTTACACAAAGTCTTTTGCCCACAAATGATGTAATACTGTCTTGGAATTGTTTGTTGACTGACTTGTTTGAACTATATTAACACACCGGAAAGGTAACTCTTTGTTATCAACCAAAACCTTGGCTAAACTTCAGGCTGCACCTGTGTGTGAAAAACAAGCCAAAGCTACATTTAGTTTACATATGTTGAGACAGTATGTGAAAAAACCTGCACCCACTTATACGGGGCAGATACTCTTTAAGCATTAGTGGCATGTGATCACCCACCAATGTGTGCTTTTCATAACATAATTCACTGTATCATGAGCGTACCAACCAGATAAGAATTCTCCCAGTGGGATGCTATTTCTGGGCTGCTGATTGTGACATTGGGTGGTATGAGATCATGATGGTTGGGCCATCATGGGGCATTGCCAGTGACATGTCTCCTGTCATTGGCCACTGAAAGGACCTGTCAGGCCAACACCAAACCTACAGAAACTTGCAGAGAGTGCTGCTGAAGTGCTTTGTGCAGGATTCTAGTGCCCATTCACAAAACAAGTGCTAAAAATGATGCACTCTGGCAATAAGATTCTGTAATTAGGACCTTCATAATGGTCAGCACCAGGCCTGATGGACTCTTTGTGTACGTATGTATATAACAAAATCACAACTCAATGCTTAATATATTGTTTTAACTATTACAGAAAGAATACAGTAAGTATGATAATTGTAAAGACATAACACAAAGCAATCTTGGCATCCAAATCTGTATAGTCTGTCCATACGCCATGTTCTGTTACCTTTATCACATGTTGCTGTCTTTGCCTTAACTTACAAGAGAAAAATAAACACAGAGAACTATAATAGTCTTTGACAATAGTGCATTGGTGCTTATAGTGCATATATATGCAGTGTGCAGGTTCTATGTGCTTAAAGGGACATTGTAGGCACTTTAACAACTTCATCTGATTGAAGTTGTTATAGTGCCTGTAGTCTTTCCCCATGTCCTTCCCCAAAAATCCAATATTAAGCTAATTAGAAGGCTTAAAAGTGTGGCTTTAGGGGCCTTTGTCCAGTTTTTCTTTTTTTTACCTCCCTTCCCCTCTCTTCCCTTATAGCCTTACTCTCCCTATCTCCACCTTTATGACTGCTTAATAGATTGGATTCCATGTACAGCTGTAATATACCTGTTCATTGTAAATGATTTATCGCTGCTTTTCATTTATTCTATTCACATGTTATCGACCTGTCTTTGCAGTTTGCTGTATGTTACATTTCTACTTAGTGTATTTCAAGCGGCAATGCTCAACTTTAGATATTCTGTAATGTTGAGCATTTTATGTTACTACTCTTTTGATTGCTAATGCATATGTGTTGACTATGTATGCCTATCTTCTACTATTTTACAATAAAAATATATTTTGGAAAAAGTCAGGTCAGAACTCTTTTCTTTTTTAAAACTTTTAATGAAACCAGCATTCCACAATTAGACATTTTAAGCAAAGGGACAAAGTGATAAAATGGGTGACTGCAAATTTATAAATAAGGCCTTGATTACGCTGATAGTTTCATGACTTAATCATTTGCCCCATTGTTGGATTCAAACAGCTGCATTAGGTGAGTCACTTCCCATCTTTTATAGTCAATGTAGGTTATTAACGTTGGACATTCATTGATTCTACAAAGAACCCTTTCTCATTTTTATAAAAAAAAAAAAAGAGCTTTAGAAAACATTAGAACCCTTTCTCATTTTTATAAAAAAAAAAGAGCTTTAGAAAACATCCACCTTTTTTCGAGAATATACATTGACCAAGATATTTCGCAAAGTTTAGTTTGTTTTAAATACAATTCCAAACACGCATCCAAGAAGTAATTTAATAGTTTTCTCTTGGATGATCACTGCTACTTAACTTAAACATTTACTGTAAACCAGTTTTATAACAAAATATATTGTGGTCAGTTTCCACAAAAATTCTCATTTTTGTATGAGCCTCTAGATAAAATAACACTATTTTAGGAAAAAAACAAAGACTTTAATTTCAGCCAGGGAACAGGGTATGGTCAAAGAAAGTCTAATTTATTTGAAAAATGTGTTATACTAAAAAGCCTCAGACCTCCCAACTGTACTGCTTTCAGCGAGACAGTCCCTATTTTAGGATTCTGTCCCACATTCCCGATTTAGTCCTGTGTAGGAGGCTCACTACTTGGTCCTGCTTAGGGGGCTGGTGGGAGGTTGTCTGTGAGACCTGTCTATTATGGCTGTGGTCAATGCCACATATTGCATTTTAAGTGGATGAGTGATCAGTGGGGGCAGGGCTTAAGGATACCATAAATGGCGGACATTTTAGGTGATGAGCCATTTTAATTACATTCTCACCTTATTGTTGGTGTCCCACCCTCCCTTCCAGTTGATTGAGGTTTGTGTTAGGGTGTTTGGTATTCTTTATCTTCCTTTTGGTCATAGCAGTGGGGGATGAATAGGAAAATTAGGGGGTAAGTTGGCTTGGTATGGGGGATAGTTTAAGTTCAGGATGAATAGTTAGGTTTGTATTTGGTATTGGTAGGTTCGAGCTTGTCGGTAGCTCAGAACCCAGGTGTGCACAGGTATCTCGCTATACCCCTACAGTTGGAAAAGGATGCCCTTGGTTGCTGTAATAACTGTTTATGCCCTTGTTGTCTGTGTTAACTGTTTATGTTATATGGTTGTATTGATGTATTGATATTATTTATAATTGGGTCATTGTCTGTGGGTATTGTTGTATTAAAAAAGTTGCTGGGTTTTAATATGTGGAGTGTGTGTTCACAATGACCTTTTATTATGTTATAAAACAATCATAAAAGCTGTGATATTTTTTCAACCAAATATTTGTGTCCATGTGTTTATGGGGTTTAAGGGGTAAGATATTTTAGGGAGAAGCCTAAGGAACGACTATGCACATGTAATGGCTAAACATAATACAATATATCAGGAGCCCTTTATCAAACATTTATTGCCTCTGGGTGCACTGGAACCACAACAACTGATTAATATATTGTGTGGCTATTTGTCTCTTGAATTATACTACATTGATATTGTGTATGTAAAGGGACACTATAGTCACCAGAACAACTACAGCTTATTGAATTTGTTCTGGTGAGTAGAATCATTGCCTTCAGGCTTTTTGATGTAAACACAGTCTTTTCAGAGAAAAAGCAGTGTTTACATTACAGCCTAGTGATAACTGCACCGGCCACTCCTTAGATAGCTGTTAGAGATCCTTCCTGGGTCATGGCTGCCTAAAATGCATCCAAACATTCAGCGTCTCCTCCCTCTGCATGCAGACACTGAACTTTCCTCATAGAGATTCATTAATTCAATTCATCGAGGATATGCTAAATGGCCAGGGCTGTGTTTGAATCATGCTGGCTCTGCCCCTGATCTGCCTCCTTGTCAGTCTTCAATCCTATGGAGAAGCACTGTGATTGGATCAGGCTACCACTTGTGATGATGTCAGTAGACTGCTTGTTTTTCTGAGTCAAACAGCATGCAGAGTCACAGCTTCAGTAAGATTTTGCTATATTTATGGAGGCATGAGGGACCCAGGGGGGCTAGATGGTGGTTTTAACACTATAGGGTCAGGAATACATGTTTGTGTTCCTGACCCTATAGAGATCCTTTAAGAAGATACTACCTATACCGATAGGTGCCTGCTCTATTTCAGCCGCATAAAACACAATCTCTATGTTTTCTCAAAACCCTACTTTCTTAATCCCATGACCTTTGTCACTGTTAAATTTAAATCTGGCAGATAACTCTCCATTTCACTAGTTTACTACTTAAGTCACATTTATAAATATTTTAAACTTCCCTCTTTATATTCTCTACTCAATTCAAATTGATCCCACTTGTCACACATCACCTTTGTGTCTAAACTGGTTTTGTTGGAATACGTACGTTCATCGTCTCACAAATGGTGTAAACCTTAGTAAGCTTTGTTTTATGTAAATGTGACACCCCTTCACTAAGTAGCCAGGGTTTCCTACTGTCAATGACAGGACACTACAAGCAGGGTAGATAAAAAATATACAACTCAACAGCATCAAGTTAAGTGTACTGCTAAATCTTTTCACACCTTGTAAAAGTTCAAAAAATTTAATCAATTTATAGTACAGAAATGCTATACTAATAAATTTTTTATTAGTTTGGCATCATTTCCTCCTGAATTTATTTGTTTAATATTCACAAGAAAGCAGTCATTAAGTACTCTGTAATTATAGCATATGTTTAATGCTTGTATGCCATTTATTTATTACAACCAAAACATTTTTTTTATTGACAATCTATATTGTATAGTATATATGCCCTCAATGAAACCTGCAAGCATTTCTGCCTTTTTTCAAATAGGTATATATAAAAACAGCTGCAGATCTAATTGTAAGCCTTTAACAGTCTGTGCTCACATGGCGTTCAATGCTTCTTAATGAGCCTCATTGAGATGGAGGGAAGAAAGAAGCACACTTGCACAGTGCACCTGCCGCCACCATTAGCACTTCTGTTCGCTAACGGAAAAGAAAGAAAACCTCCCTGGCTCTCTGATTGACAATCAGGGAGGTGTTTCTGCCATAAATATAAAAGTGCCAATTTCTATTTAAATCAGCACTTTTACAAACTGTGACAAATGTGACAGGCTCCGGGATGCATAAAGCACTTCAGCGAGCTGAAGTGCTTTATGCGTGCGGAGTGCTCCTTTAAATGTTCTAAAAGAATAGCAGTAGAGATTACTATGTCTTACTGTGTTTGCACACAATACCTTATAGCTAACCCAACTTTCTCACCACCATGAATGCACCCAAACACCATTAGAAATGCACAAAGCCTGTTTGTTATTGTGAGTTTTCCCACTTTAAAATCCTCTTCAGAGTGAAAAGTTCTCTCTCAACTCAAAAGTGTATATTGTTCTATCTTTGATTCTCTTGAATCTAGAAGTGACAAACTATTTAACATTTCTAATCCATTATATGTTAATATTTAAATGTAAAGCTGACCTCATGTGAATACGTGGGAAAAGTTTATGGGAACTTTATTTAGACTAACAAAATAAAATGGATCCACTGCAATTTTTTTATACGTCTAAATGAAACACAGAGTATTCGTGACAATACAGCTTTAAAAGAGGTTTTATTGAAGGGAAATTGTACTATATCTGCTATTTTTTTTCTATTTTTTTTTTTATTGAGTTATCATGAGTAAAGCATAACTTTTCCAGTTTATATAAGTACGAACACTTAGCAACCGCTAACATAGGGCATATAGATAGAGAAAATACAGTGAGAATCTGACTTTGGCTATTTGTTAAGGGTATTCCTCTGTAAGAACTGGATTGAATGTCTAGGCTCGGCCTGGCCTTGGTGCAGACTAATCTCTGTGATTTTGGATTGGGAGGGTCTCTGCTTGGGATTGAGAGTGTGAGATGTAGTCTAGGGTCCAGCGCCGGGAGGCAATTCCTCTTGATGGTCTGGTCAGTCTCTGCGTCATACTGGTGCCAGTCTCTTTTCCGCCCGCTTGATGCTGCCTGGAGGGTGTCTCTGTCGGGGTCTGGGGATGCAAGCCAAGGTGTTTGTAAAACTCCTCAGGGTCTTCTGCCGACGTCAGTGTATGGGACATGTCACCAACGGTCACCTCAAGGGACCCTTCCATTCCCCAGCGATATTTTATACAGCAGTCTCTCAGTTTCCTGGCTACAGGTGCCAATTTTTGGAATGTCTCCATATACGGCCACTTTACTTCTCAAAGGTTATATTCCCCAGTGTTCTGGAGAAGATCATGATCGCTTTCCTGACAGCCACATCGCGTGTCACCGCTATGACGTCCCTAGTAGCTCCCTCTGGAGCTGCTGGGGATTTGTGGACTCTGAACACCGAGGTGATTAGTGGTGGGATAGACCCCCCTCTGATTCCTAGTGTGTCTATGAGGCTCTGTGTATACTGTAGTAGCCTCTCTGTTCCGATCGCCTCAGGAATCCCCCTGAGGCATATGTTTCTTCGCCTGTGGTGCGTTTCCAGCCTTGTTACTGTGCGGTTTAGCCTCTGCATTTACGAGGCCATTTGTGTCTTAGCCTCCTGTATTTGGTTGTCCCTGGAAGCCTCTTTCCCCTCCATAGCGCAAACTTTATTATGGACTATCCCCACCTTTGCCTGGACCGCCTGAAGGTCCTCTTTCCATACCCTCCTGAGGTCCAGCAAAAGCTTCTTTACATCCCCCTTTGTGAAGGGGGCTGAATCCTCATCCAACTCTGATGAGTTGGACTCCCCGCCCGACCGGTGTGGCCTGAGGGGTTCTTCCTCCTCGGGGGATTCCATCATCTCCTGTTCTGGCCTCTGGCACCATCTTGGCTGGTGGCCGCAGCATGGGCCTTTCAAAGGAGAGCCAGATATCTGGTAAGCGAGTTGACTCTGGGCGTTGAGCCTTTCTGTTTTTGTGCCCCATTGTGTCCTCTGGTGGGGGGTGAAGTTTTTGTCAGGAAGATTTTTTCTTCTCTGGTACGGAGCCTCACACAGAGACGTCTGCTCAGTCTCTCTGTCGGCCACGCCCCCCTATATCTGCTATTTTATTGGTGACTTTTTTCATCCTCCTCTACTTTCTCTAAAGTACAGACTACTTTTAGATTTATAAATGATTGACTGATGGATGGATGGCTGCTTAACTGGCAGTCGCCTTGTTCTATGCCTAAATCTAGGCTATTTTTGAAAAGGCTCTTTAGACCTTACACATGTTCAATCTGTCCCCCGAATGAATTTCTGATGTCACTCATTTACTTATGCATGAAGATGTTGGAGCTTAAAGACCACAGGAAGGAGGATGCTCTGATTTAAGGGGCATCATGATTGGCTGATATGCTTTGTGGTCAGAATTCACTGCTGTTGGTTTCGAGCAAATGCAGCATCAAATCATTGCGGGAGCCTTATCTCAATATGAGCTCAACATGCAAGTCTGAGTATACTCTAAAAGGGAGCAAAGAAAAAGGCTGATACAGGCATTTGCGCTACATTCAGGAAAAGAAGCTGATGAGAGGAGTCATAAAAGCTCAATTGACTGATTCTAAGAAGAAATTGGGAAGGGTGGCTTTGACCAACGTTATAATGATGTGCTTTTTAAAAGCACCAAGTTTGTGAATATTGATTTTACATATAAAAAAGGGACCCTGTGTCATAAATAACATTAGGGTAGATTCAGCCTTGCATGTAACATTTTAAAATTCGGGGGTAGAAGTCCAACGCACAAATCCAGTGCTGGTGCCAAAATACCTTGGTGTGCCTCAACATTTAGTGCAGCAAACATACTCCTTCCCTCCTACACACACTAACCGTATCCCTCTATGGTTGCACACTTGGAGTCGAGACACAATTTGATGTGAGACCAAGAAAGCATCACTCGCTGACAACTGATGAAATCAAAGGTGGGAAAAAGGAGAGTGAAAGCTGACGAGAAGGGGAAACAGTGGTGAATAAGGAGGGAAGAGTGAAAGACTGAGCTGCGTAGAGTGGGATGAGAGCTTAAGAGCAGAGTGTGTCTAAACTTGGCAACATAGTTTTTTATGAATTATATAATGACGGATAAAGGTAATTGGGTCAATATATGGGTAATAAAGTAAAATAGTGAAAGTGAGGTGTATGTGTAAGTGAGTTTGATAGCCAAGTCCACCAGGTTATCGTTCAACAAGTAAAAGTAATGCGTGCCGCAGTGCAGTATGTAGACTTCTTACACATCATATCGATTAAGATTTTTTTCCTGCATCATTTCAGTACTACATACTACAGGACACCATTCCTCTTCTTGTATAAGTGTAAGTGACATGTTTATGTGTAAATGTGGGGGATCTATTATAAAAAAAGTGCTATTAATGACAAAATAGGTATTATGGCAAGGGAATGGCCTATGACACATGTAAGATGTCCAATATGGACATTTATAAATGTTTTGAGAATAGATTTTCTATCCAGCTGCATCGATTGTTAAGATGAAACATCTTTTGTTTTGGGTAGGAGAGATATTACATTATGTATATGTGCGAGATGTGGAGCATGCTGAAAGTAAACACTGTTCATTCTTTCATTTAACCCTCTGACGCCATCATGTTTTTAATCATTTACAATTACTTTAGATATAGAAGAATGCAAACATGGAAATGGTAATTTTATTTTTGGGCCAAGGCAAATATGTCTATGTAAACTCCATTTACAAACTACAATTATTTAATTCACACATCATACATATACAATACTTGGGACATATTGGATTTTAACAAATAATTTATTCTAAGAAATTTGGCAATGCAGTTTTATTAGTTTTAAAGCAGGATTTTATTGCATCTAAAACACATATATTTATATATAGAGAGAAACCCTAATAAATCATGGACCACAAGATCAGACAACGTCTAATTTTCCAGAAAGACAGCCAATAAATTATTCCAATTACATATTCTTGGTACTGCCTAGTAAATAGCATTAACAATAAAAAAAAGTGTCACAGGGGTTATCACTGGGATTGCAGAGGGGGCATCTTTGACTAGACTCTGAGACCCAAGTCCCAATGGCCTGGTGCTTCAGAAATCTCTGTCACCTAACATGAAATAGTATATGTGGCTCAATGTGTCCAAGTCAGTCTTTGAAGAAGGTGTTGGGATTTGGCTTTACTGCACGGTACACTCATACTTAATAAGCAGATCATCTAGAGCACAATCTGTAAATAAATAATTTATTGGCTGTATTTCTGAAAAATTGGAAGTTGTCTGATCTTGTATTCCATGATTTTTTAGGCTTTCTCTCTATATACACATCTGTGTTTTAGATGCATTATTAATTTACAAAAAGAAGCAGCCAGAACATTATAGATTAATATATATATACTATTATAGATTAATATATTTTAGCAATAGGCGTAACCAGAAACTGCCCTTGGGCCCCCTGCATACGTCTACCCTACCCTCCCATATGTCTACCCTCCCCCACACACATGCAGACAAACAGATACACATGCAGACACACACATATACAGAAAACACACAAATAAACACAGACACACATAGTTCCACCACTGATTATAGCCCATTACAAATCTGGTTGTAGGAAAGAAGATGAACCAGACAAGTACTCACTGGACTTGGATTATTTTTAGAAACAGCTATGATGTTGGAGAACTAAGATACCACATTCTGTTCAAACATGGAACAGTTTAAAATAAAAAGTATTCTTCGTGGGATTCTTACCCAAATCTTCATTGATCATTCAATTACTTTAGCAGTTGTATAATCTCATTCACAACCATACATGGAATCAATGGCGTACACACACTCCATGGGACCCCAGTGTGAAACTGCTCAGTGGGGCCCCCCTCTCCTCCCCTCTCACCTCTCTCCCCTTCCCTCTCCTCTCTCCCGCGATCCGTGGGCCCTCTGACACACACATACACACAGACAGACACCCCCCCCGACAGACACATAAATACATATAGACACACAGACACACACACAGACACATACATACACACACACACATACAGAGACACACACATACAGACACACACACAGAGACACAGACATATACATACAGACACACACACACACACATAGAGACACAGACATACACATACAGAGACACACACACACAGAGACACAGAGACACATACATACAGACACACACATACAGAGACACACACAGAGAGACACAGATACATACAGACGCACACATACAGAATTACAGATACAGACACACATACAGAGACAGACACATACAGAGACACACACACACACACAAAACAGAGACACACACATACATACAGAGACACACACACATACACAAAATTCTTCCTACCCTGGGGTCCAGTGGGGCATCAGTCTTATGGGAGTCAGAGTTCCCACTCTGACTCCCTCTTCCTTCCTGCTTCCTGCCCACGTGGGCTCTGATAGCTGGGAGGAGTGACCGGGGAGTCATTTCCTCCCAGCTTGTGATGTCATCACAGGGGACCCGGTCGCGCTGTTAAAGCGCCCAGCGCAGACCGGGCCCCCTCACAATCCATATTCATCGGGGGGCCCTGACAGCATGGGCTACCCGATGGACCCCTTAACATGCGGCCCCGGCGGTTTACCTTGCGAGCCGGGGCTGCAAAATATGGCAGCTGGTACCCAGTCGCGTGGGTCCGCAGGGCTGCGACCCCTGTGACCGCGGTATGTACGCCGCTGCATGGAACTTACTGCAGGAGCTTACATACCAAAACTAACATAGCACTGCTTAACAGCTCCCAGAGAGGAAAGAAGAGGAGGCGAGCAGAGCTTAGTATCTAATAGCTCAAAATACATAGTAAAAACAAAGGGAAAGTTACCTGTGCTTTGGCCCAAATCCCAATGTAGATTTACATGGAGGCTCATTAGTTTCATTCCAATGGCCATTTGAATATAAGCTCACCTGCCACGTCAAGGCAAGTCTCAAAAGGTGAGTCATACTCTAGTCATTAGATTTGCTGATATCAGCCATGAATCTCCAATAAGACAGGAAGGAGTATTTTATAAACCCTTTCACATTTAACCCTTTATAGGGCTTCTACACATACAATAAACATTGCTGGTATCAGACAAAGGTAAATGTCCCTAATGAGACATCCTAGTCCCATCTCAGCAAACCCACCACGTACTAACTCAAGGAACCACACTAATCTCGTATCCATCTCATGTTCCTCTAAATCCTCCTTCAATACTGCCCTCTGGAATGCACGCTCTGTTTGCAATATTACAAAACCCACTGCTGTCCACGACCTCTTAATCTCTCGTTCCCTAGATTTACTAGCCTTAACAGAAACATTGCTCTCCCCCTCTGATACTGCTACCCCTGCATCTTTATCCTTTGGAGGTCTTCAACTTATCCACATCCCAAGACACTCTGAATGTAAAGGTGGTGGTGTAGGGTTTCTCTTCTCACCTCACTGCCCCTTCAAACCTCTACCCAACCCCCCTATCCTCTCTTTCCCATCATTTGAAATAAATTTGATTCGCCTTTTCAAACCCTTCTCTGCTAACATTTCTGTTATTTATCGCCCCCTGGTTCCCCACTCCTTTTCCTTGACTACTTTGCTGCCTGGCTACCCTACTTGCTCTTTTCTAAAATTCCATCAATAATTCTCGGGGACTCCAATATTCCCATTAATCCAACTTTCACCTCAGCAGCCTCTAAACTACTTTCAATTACTTCATCCCTCGGGCTGTCACAGTGGGCTAATTCTCCCACCCATGTAGCTGGCAATACCCTCAACCCCATTTTCTCTTATGCATGTACAGTATCTAATATCTGCAACACTGTCTCTGATCACCACCTCTTATCGCTTGCTCTCAAGTACCCCCTCACCCAACAACCTCAGCCTAACCCCCTTCAACTCAGGAGGAACCTTAATTCTATTGACCTCCAGCAGCTGCCAGCTGACATGGATTCACAACTGCTATCCATCCATTCCCTCTCCTGTCCCTCACTGGCCATCTACACATATAACACTAGCCTCACCTCTGCCTTGAAAGTTGCAGCCCCACTTTAAACATGCACCTCGAGGAGGACACCCCCCCAACCGTGACATACTAAATCAACACGCTACCTGCAAAAATGCTCCTGTTGTGCTGAACGCTCCTGGAGGAAGTCTCGCACCCAGGCAGACTATCTCCATTAAAGATTCATTCCTTCTTCAAACTCTTCAATCACTCGGTCTCTGTGACTCTGTACTCTTGTGGTTTTCCTCTTACCTCTCTCAACGCTTATTCAGTGTCTCCTTTTCTAATGATACCTCCTTCCCTCGTCCTTTCTCGGTTAGAGTCCCCCAGGGCTCTGTCCTTGGTCCCCTTCTATTTTCCCTTTATACTGCATCTCTTGGCAAACTTATTACCTCATTTGGATTCCAATACCACCTGTAGGCTGATGACACCCAGCTTTATCTCTCCTCCTCGGGCTTCTCCCCTGACATCCTGCAACGTGTCACTGCTTGTCTTTCTTCCACCTCTGACTGGATGTCTTCCCGCTTTCTGAAACTCAATCTCTCTAAAATTTAGCTCCTTGTCCTTCCTCCTCCTAATACTGATCCTCCTCTTTTGCTCTCTCTTCAAGTTAGTGGTATCTACATAAGTCCATCCTTACAAGCACGCTGTTTTGGCATCATACTTGATTTTGGCCTGACCGTTGAGCCCCACATCTAGTATGTTGTCAAATCATGTAGATTCCATCTTAAAAACATAGCCCGCATCCACCCCTTTCTTATGCAAGATGCTACCAAGGAGCTTGTCCATGCTCTAGTAATTTCCCGGATGGATTATTATACCCCTCTCCTAATTGATCTTCCTAAAAACTGTATTGTCCCGCTACAGTCTGTAATGAATGCTGCCGCCAGACTGATTTTCCTCTCTAGTTGGTCTTCTCACACCTCACCCCTCTGTCACTCTTTACATTGGTTTCCTGTATCCTATAGGAGTCAATTCAAAGTGCTAACCCATACCTATAAAGCACTGAACAATTCTAGCCCCTACTATATCTATTCACAGATCCATAGGTATGCCCCTTCTGGTTCTCTCTGCTCTGCCCGTGACCTTCTCCTGTCAGCTGCTTGCACCTGTACGGCCAACTCACGCTTGCAGGATTTCTCGCGGGCGGCTCCCTTCCTATGTAATAGCCTGCCTACCGCCATCAGACTCTCCCCTAGTCTTCAATCGTTAAAGAAGTGCCTAAAACCCATCTCTTCAGGAATGCCTATAACCTCTACCTCAGATACCTGTCTCTTGCTCTCTTCTAAACTCTCTTTACAAAGTTTATTGTATCTGTAGAAGCCCTATAAAGGGTTTAATGTTAAAGGGTTTATAAAATACCCCTTCCTGTCTTATTGGAGATTTTTGGTTGATATCATCAAATCTAATGGCTAATGTAGGACTCACGTTTTGAGGCTTGCCTTGACGTGGCAGACGAGCTTATATTTCAATGGAAATTGGAATGAAGAGCCTTCATTTTGTTTAAATGTACATAGGGATTTGGGCCAGAGCACAGAGCTCAGGTAATGCTTTAAATCATATTTGCAGGCTTTTAAAACGATACTAAGCGCATGTGTACATTATATCCATATATAATGCTATCTGGAGAGTATTCAATTATATCAGAAGTTTGCACTCCCCAAAATACCTTGATGTTCGTTATAAATATCAATAGCAGGTTATTTTATCATTTATATATATATTTTTTAAATTGCTAGAGATCCCTATAAATTATTGCAACATAAGAAATACAACATGAACAGTAATTAACTGTGAATTTTCAGTTTAACCCCTTAAGGACACATGACATGTGTGACATGTCATGATTCCCTTTTATTTGTGTTCAGCGAAGTCTCCCAAGTAAAACAGTACCCCCCATGTACAGGTTTTATGGTGTCTTGGAAAGTTATAGGGTTAAATATAGTGCTAGCAAATTAAATTCCCTATACTTTCGGCATGGGTTGCCAGGCAGGTCCTGTTAATTGTAATTAATTAAAATACCTAATTATGTAAAAATATTACATAAATATATATGTAGAATTAATAATATATATACGTATGTGTATATATATATATATATATATATATATATATATATATGTATACATATATATATATAATTTTTTAAAAATATTTTTATTTATATATAGGTGTATATATATATATATATATATATGTAGTGATATATACGTATATATTTATGTATATAGATATATATTATTTAGTTCTATGTGTATTTTGATATAAATATATATATATTAATATCACAATACAGTTAGAACGAAATAACACACATCTATATATTTTTTAATTATTTATTTTTTATGATTTGTTATTTTTATTTTTTAACGTATTTACATATTTATTTTTTTATATATATAAATATATATAAAAATAATTATATATATATTTAATCAGTATCAGTCTACATGTAATTTGATATTAATATATATATATATATATATATATATATTAATAGTAAAATACACCTAGACAGTGTGTGTGTGTGTATATATATATATATATATAAAACTATATATATATACATACTTAGATTATATATATATATATATATATATATATATATATATAATTTATATATATATATGATCTAAGTATATAATTATTTTTTTTACACTGATTTTAACTGTTGTTTATTTGAATTCAGCCAGCAGGGGGACTAACTGTCATTACAGGCAGCTACCCCGGCCATGTGATTGTGAGGTCCTCGCAAGGACCTCACTCTCACATGGCCGGGGGGGGGCCGGAGGAGGCAGGATCCACCGTGGAGGGACTCCCTGGGATCCCAGGTGAGTCCCCCGACCGCGATCGCCGGCGACCGGGTAAGTAAGACAAACCGTGAGGGCGTACTATTACGCCCTGCGGAGTTTAGAGGTGCTTAGAATAGGGAGTAATAGTATGCCCTCCTGGTTTCCTGGTTTTAAGAGGTTAATGTTTAGATATCTCTAAAAATAAATAAATATACAGAATGTTTGTATTGTCCAAAAATATTGCTTTCAAATAAATGTTATCAGGTTTTTTCTTTTAATCAAAATAAATTAATTAATCAGCTCAACCTTTTCTGGTTAGCCACCTTATTATTATTATTGCCATTTATATAGCGCCAACAGATTCCAAAGCGCTTTACAATATTATTAGAGGGGAGTTTAACTATAAATAGGACAATTACAAGAAAACTTACAGAAATGATAGGTTGAAGAGAACCCTGCTCAAACAAGCTTACAGTCTATAAGAGGTGAGGCACAAAAAACATTAGGACAGGAAATAGCAGTCAAATTAGGTGGGAGTAAGGCAGAGCTGAAGGAGAGAGTAGAGTGCTGCTCTTTAGGAGAGAGCAAGAGATAGGTATGTGAGGTAGAGGCCTCACCTTTACTTCCAGGACCAATCGATACCTTCATCCATAAGGTTGGGCAAGGGATTCTAAAGATTTATAAGAATGAAACAATACAATGTAACCCATGCACAGAATCAGTTAACCTACATTTTCTGAGTGTAGCAAAGGTGGAAAATGCAATTGAACACTAATTTGCGAGAAACTTAAATGCCTAGCGTAATCCAAAAACAACATCTTGAAACTGTGTTGGTAGTTATTTGAAGTTCAGAGAAAACATCCACACAGAATAGCTCTGCAGGGGTCCCAGCCAAGTAGTAACAAAACAGGAAGCACGTATTCTGTGTTTAGAGACAAATAAACTTCAGAAAAAAATAACTATAACCTCATAGATTTAAACTAATTACTTCACGTGGAGTTGGTCAAAGTTTGGTACATCTAAAGCCAACAAATGCAAGTATATATATATATTACAGCACAAAGGCTTCTGTGATTGGGGTATTCTCTGGTATAGACAAAGTCTGTGCCTGGGAAAGAGGGAGGTCTGCAACTTTTGAAATCAATTTCTAATAACTGCAAACTTAAAAAAAAATACACTAATGTTTTCTTTGGGTGTATACCAACTAAATTATTTTAAAATGTTTAAATATTAAGTGGTTCCTTTAAGTGGTTATCCTGATAGGGTACTTCTACATGATCTCTCTGCTGCTTAGAATAAAGCAACTGCATGTGAGACACAACATTCTAAATACTTAGGTAAGGTTAAAACACCAAGCTGTTGAGTGAAATTTCAGGTTGGATAAGAAATAAAAGGCTGATCTAACGTAACCTGATGATAACAGCCATTTACCTGATCAACCGTAACAACAACAACCTCCCTCCACCAAATAATAATATGACAAGATGAAGACAAATTAACCAAATTTAGGAACACTGTTATCACAGAGGCCTAAAGGATGTACCACTTCCTGTCTCAATAGGCAGGTTTGGTTTGGGCCCAAAAATGATTTGGATAGGACCAAAAGGGATACACTACCACAAAGTGAGCAGATAATGGGGACATGCATGAACGTGAAGCATTTTTTGGAAACAATAAATCTTTGTTTAAAAAAGAAAAAGAAGCAAAACCTTACAGGTCGTGTCCATGTTAAATACTCAAATTAAAATGCTGTTTTCGAATCAAAATCCTTGAGAAATGCATATTGGTTTTCTGGAGTTGTGTGATATTCTAGATATGGCATGAGGGGAAATAGTAAGAATAGGAAAACCAGGATAAAAAGATTACAAAAAAATGACTGCATTATCAGAGAGTAAAATACAACTGAGAACTGAACATCACAAAAGACAGGCTTATAAAGCCTAGTGATTAATGATGACTTACAGCTGTGGCTCACGCAGAGTTTTAACAGGTGTGCATCCCCGTAGCTATAACCAAGCACAAAGCATTTCAGGACAATGATCACATCAAACATCCTGTAACAGGTCTGAAAGGTGCAGCATTACTTGGGTTCTGTGCTGACACCAAGCCAGAACAAGTACAAGGGTCTTAGGAAAGTGAATTCAGAGAACGTTTGTGAACCCATAGAACTATGTGTATACCTGTGTTACCAAGTAACCACATTTGGATTAACTTGCTTTAAATAATCTGCAAAACCCTTTATGCCACAGATGGAAAAATTAGCCCTGCAAACATTTACTGCCAAATACCCCATTTTGGATTGTTCTTCATTAGCAGAGAATTTCAAGTAATTCTCTCCAATGGCATCTTCTTCAACAAAAATAATGCTGAACATCTCCTGCCAAGTTTGATACCCTCCCTGCATTCAAAGGTATAGCTGTAAATTACGTATAAACATTGCTAATGTGACCAGTGTTTTATTCATCTTATTCCATGAATAAAGTACCACAGCTAACTTGATTGAACATTTCCTCAGCTTCATCCCAGAACATGTCCTCTACCTCTGTGCTGTAGTTTCCTCCTATTTTCTACTATTTTGCATCTCTTGAATGAGGAAGACAAGGGTCTCCAGCAACAATACCTTTCAATCAGAAAGCTAGGAAAACACTTCCCTGCTCACATACCAAGTCATACCAATACGTTAATGTGTTACTGTTGCATACCAATATGGGAGGTATGGAATCTGTGATGGAGGGGTAAACAGGCTCATTAGAAATGGTGAAAAGAGAACTAACCTAAGACGGAGAGACAGAAACACAAATTTGGGGCAGTTTTGTGTAACCTGGGGCTGTTCGTAAGTAGGCTGCTGACAGAGTCTTAAATACAGCACTAATCATGACAAAGTCTTGGGACTTACAAAAGCATGCTCCTAGGTAGCAGCATCAGCAAGTCCATCCGCTTTAACTTTCTATGCTTATCAGAGCTATGCAAAACTCTGGATGCCTGCATTCCATGATATTTTGCAGATTTCTACAACACATCTGCCTTCCACCCACTTACCGGCATCAAGCAGTGCCTCCTCAGTGCAGGAAAATATTGCCCCATCTACTAAGGCCCTGATGCAAGATATAAGAGCTACGTCTCCATGCCTAGCAGCCGTATTCTGGCAATGGAGGAAGATATAGGGAACACTAGGCTGGCACAAAGCAAACAGCAATTGTTACTGCCTTAAGCTCTCTGCAGAAACGCTGCGCTGAATTGACAGCACAAATTACCAGTATGGAGAACAGGGCTAAATCCCAAATGTACGGATGAGAGAAATCGCAGACTCTGTCGACAATGCAGATCTCGCTCACTATATTCAGCGGCTACTCTGTGTTGTGCTGACCTCAAAACTGGCTACACAACTGGTGGACTCTTGTTTCCATGCACCTCAGGAAGTTTCTCAAGGACTCTGAAAGAGGGGTCCTCATATGCGCTGCCAGAAACTCTCCATCAGAGCCCTTTGATGGCTCCCAGGTAATTTTATTTCAAGACTTCTTCAGGCATGCCATCATGTGGAGATAGTTATTCAGGCAGAGCAAAAAAACAAGGCGCAAGAGAGTACTGAGAACGGATAACAGCTCAAAAATCCTGCCTTTTGGTGGATCCCTGCTCAGGTCTCTAGCTGGTTTTAGCTCATCTTGTGCTATTACAAAAAGAACCAGGCCAATTGCATATCAGAATGATTCCACCCAAAAGGGCAGAACAGATCCAAAATGCAGGCCGACTTTCTCTGCACGAGAGATACAGCAACCCCAGACAATCGTTTCAACCTTGTTAGGCTCGTCAGTGAGGTATAGCTGATATCCCTCTAGGCACTGTGAGCAAGGGGTCCACATCTGGATTACCCTTTAAACTTCGGGAGAGCAAAAACCAAGGCACAAGAGAGTTCTGAGAATGGACAACAGCTCAAATAGCCTGCCCTTCGGTGGGTCCCAGGCACTCAGGCAGGTTACTCAGTTGCCAATGGAGAACACCATCTCTAATGTTAGGCCTGCACCATCTTCAAAGGGGGACAAAACTTTTTTTAGATACATAAATGAGAAAAGAAAAGTAAAACAAGGATTAGTTAAATTAAAAACAAAAGAAGGAAGATATGTAAAAGAGGATAAAGGGCTTGCTGACTGCCTCAATGAATATTTTTGTTCGGTATTTAAAGATAAAAATGAAGGAAAGGGACATCAGTTAAGAAAAAGGATAAATGAGTCATTTATTACACGTGAGTTTAAAGAGGAAGAGGTTCTCTTTCAACTGTCAAAAGTAAAGTCAAATAAGTCAATGGGACCTGATGGAATACACCCAAAGCTGTTAAAAGAGCTTAGTGGTGTACTAGCAAAACCATTAACAGATTTATTTAACCAATCACTGTTAACAGGAGTAGTCCCAGAAGATTGGAAGTTAGTGAATGTTGTGCCCGTTCACAAGAAAGGTAATAGGGAGGAGTCGGGCAACTATAGGCCAGTAAGCTTTACTTCAGTAGTAGGGAAAGTGATGGAAACCATGTGAAAGGATAGGATTATTGAACAGCTAAAAACACATGGATTTCAAGATCAGAGACAACATGGGTTTACTTCAGGGAGATCATGCCAAACTAATCTTATTGATTTTTTTTGATTGGGTAACTAAAATAATAGATCAGGGTGGTGCCGTAGACATTGCTTACCTAGATTTCAGTAAGGCTTTTGACACTGTTGCACATAGAAGGCTTATCAATAAACTGCAATCTTTAAGTTTGGATTCCAATATTGTTGAATGGGTTAGACAGTGGCTGAGTGACAAGCAACAGAGGGTTGTAGTCAATGGAGTATATTTGAAGCTTGGGCTTGTCACCAGTGGGGTACCTCAGGGATCTGTACTTGGACCCATTCTCTTTAATATTTTTATTAGTGATATTGCAGAAGGTCTTGATGGTAAGGTATGTATTTTTGCTGATGATACTAAGATATGTAACAGGGTTGATGTTCCAGGAGGGATAAGTCAAATGGCAAATGATTTAGGTAAACTAGAAAAATGGTCAGAGTTGTGGCAACTGACATGTGGATAAGTGCAAGATAATGCATCTTGGACGTAAAAACCTAAGGGCAGAGTACAGAATATGTGATAGAGTCCTAACCTCAACATCTGAGGAAAGAGATTTAGGGGTGATTATTTCTGATGACTTAAAGGTAGGCATACAATGTAATAGAGCAGCAGGAAATGCTAGCAGAATGCTTGGTTGTATAGGGAGAGGTATTAGCAGTAGTTAGCAGAAGTGCTAATGCCATTGTACAGAACACTGGTGAGACCTCACTTTGAGTATTGTACACAGTACTGGAGACCGTATCTTCAGAAGGATATTGATACCTTAGAGAGAGTTCAGAGAAGGGCTACTAAACTGGTTCATGGATTGCGGGATAAAACTTACCTGGAAAGGTTAAAGGATCCTAACATGTATAACTTGGAGGAAAAACGAGACAGGGGGGATATGAGAGAAACATTTAAATATATAAAGGGAATCAACACAGTAAAGGAGGAGACTATATTTAAATGAAGAAAAACTACCACAACAAGAGGACATAGTCTTAAATTAGAGGGACAAAGGTTTAAAAATAATATCAGGAAGTATTACTTTACTGAGAGGGTAGTGGATGCATGGAATAGCCTTCCAGCTGAAGTGGTAGAGGTTAACACAGTAAAGGAGTTTAAGCATGCGTGGGATAGGCATAAGGCTATCCTAACTATAAGATAAGGCTAGGGACTAATGAAAGTATTTAGAAAATTGGCAGACTAGATGGGCCCAATGGTTCTTATCTGCCGTCACATTCTATGTTTCTACTGTAAAAAAGGGGCAAGATGTGCCTATTATCACGCCTTTCTGAAGTACTGACTTTTCTCTGGTGATTAGGTGGAGTCTGTCTCAGCTCCATATAGCCCTTCCTAGATAACTGATGGGATTACCCCTCTCATGCCCAGGATGACTGCAACACAAACCTGAGGTGGACGGAGGCAATTCTTATGTTTCATTTGTTGTTATGATTTACTGCGATTGTTACACTGCTCTTTCGCCCCTCCATGCCTTCCAGACATGCCTCCAAGCCTTCTGTGTATTTTTCGCTCCTTTAGATGTTAAGCTAGTGGTTTGTGCCCACCACCTATATACACTGTCTACGTTTTGAAGGTATTCTCTGCTATAGACCTGAAAGTCTGTGCCTGGGAAATAAGGAAGTCTGCAGCTTTGTATTCCCACATGTTTTTCTTTAAAAACTGCAGATATTTTATAAAAATACCATCCAGGTTTAGTTATAATTGAAAATAAATAATATAAAATATAATACCAGTATCAGTTACGCTGCAAATAAGAAAAAATATATAATCTAAGAACCAGAAATGAAAGATAATTGCCCCATGGATAATTTCAATTAGGTAACAATTCCACACATTCTTAAAATAAACTGAAGCTCTGTACAGCTGAGTTTAAAATTCCTTACTGAAACTATGTAGTGTTATATTGTATTGCAAACACAGAAAGACTTCTCTCCATGAGCAACATGATACTAACCTTCATTCTGAGATGCAGTTTCTGTGCCCTCTGGTGTTTTATCTGGCATCTCTGCTGAGACCTGGTTGGCAATACCTGGAGGACACAAAGAATGGAAAGGATTTTCATACACAGCCAAGACATTCCAGTTAAAGGACACCTTTACACAGGCTAGAGGGTCCTGTTACAGGGTAAGTTTCACATTCATTTTCCTGGTGTTTTTTTTTTATTGTTTAGAATTCTTCAGGATGGAAAAAAAAAAAAGTATTTTAAGAGGTTTATAGCTAAAGATATTTAACATACAAACAAAAATACTCCATGCAGAACACTTCAAATATAAATATTGCAATCCTTAAAATTATACAAACATTTACATTTTTCAATTATTTTATATATAATTCCATAGTTTAGAGACAGGTACCATTGTAACAATATAATCAGTGTTATTCACTTCACCTGTCAGTGGTTTAATGTTGTGGCTGATCAGTGTAGTTGGTGAGTAATTCAATTGATTAACACACCAACTGTGTTCTTTTCAAATTTCAGCTTGTTTGGTCAACATGAACACTAAGCTTTTCATAATTTCAGTGTCAACAAAATGAGTGCTACTAAGTTGAATAATTATAATATAAATTGGTATTATTTTATACAAAAATATTTTAATACAATATTTCAAAAAGCTTCAGGCTATTGTTCAAAATGTTATCCTAGATTTCTGTACTTGTTCTAACACTTCTGCTATTTTAACGTAGAAAATGAATGTAAATTTATCTGCTGGCTGCTTATGTAAAGAAATAAACAGCAATGACAATAAAGTACAATGTCGCCATAAATATTGCCATGAGCTAATCTGGCACACAGCAAGAGTAATAAATCAGAGTAAATAGAATAAATGTAAATGTGTAAATGTAGACAGCTATAACAAATCACGCGCAGGTCCCATCTTGGTCTATAGGAATGATTCATTCAGACGGCAGTCAGGTGTTCTGTTACCTCTGACCATTTTACCCTGTGACAGTACAGATTTTAATCTAGTCAGTGATTGGTCATTTCATCTGGCTGATGGAATATAACTGCCTAATTCATTATTTTATTTTTAGAGTTTATTTTCATTTTTATGGCTGTATCCTAAGAAATTTTACAGTGACATGGAAACAATTCTGATATTTACATATATATTTTAATTTGGTCACACTACGAGTTAGATGAAAGACAATAACAAAATACAATTTTCTTACCATACCGTGTTTGTGTTTAGCTGTAATTTTCCTCTTACTCATTTACTTTACCCACACATATTACATACAGTTTTCCTCGCCATTTAATGGTCTTTCTAAAGATACCATTATTTTCATCATATCATAACTTACTATAAAAAAAATAATAAAATATGATGAAAAAGTTTTTAAACACACTTTTTCTAAATTTGACCCTCGAAATCTGGTACGCATCTACAACCGCCAAAAACCACCCATTCTAAATAGTTTCTAAATTTTGTCCTGAGTTTAGAAATGCCAAATGTTAACATGTTCTATGCTTTTTTGGAAAGTTATAGGGCCATAAGTACAAATAGCACTTTGCTATTTCCAAACCTTTTTTTTTTTCAAAATGAACGCAAGTTACATTGTAACACTGATATGTGTCAGGAATCCCTGAATAACCCTTCACATGTATATATTTTTTAAAAGAAGACAACCTAAGGTATTAAACTTGGGGTATTTTGACTCTTTTCAGGCAACCATTTTACCACCAATCAATGCCAAATTAAAAAAAAATAATAATAATTGGTGATTTTTTTTGACACATTTAGCAATTTATGAATAAATGTACTGAGAACTTTAAGGGTTACTGCCAAAAAACACTCCAATATGTGTTTGGCAACATCTCCTGAGTACAGTGATACCACCCATGTATAGCTGTGTCAGGTTCTCTGGGGGGTAAAAGACCTTATTTGGAGGGTGCGCATTCCAGTTTTCCAACTTGGAATTTTCACAGCTGGTCATCATGCACCCATGTCCTATTTTTGAAGCTGGTCAATGTAATTAACGCCCATCAAACCATATATTTTTGAAAAGTAGACAACCCAGAGTGTTCCATATGGGGTATGTCCAGTCTTTTTTAGTAGCAACGTAGTCACAAACACTGGGCAAAATGATCATTTATATTTTATTGTGTGTTAAAAATGCAAAAAATTATTATGAACGCTAACTTTGGCCAGTGTCCGTGACCAAGTGGTTACTAAAAAAGACTGAACATACCCAATTTGTAATACCTTAGGTTGTCTTCTTTTGCAAATGGTATGCCATCATGGGGGTCATTCTCATTCCTGGGCTACCATACGCTCTCAAAGGCAACATAACCAATCTGACAAATTTCCATGTGAAAAAACAGCCTTATATTTGACCCTGCAACTTTCAAAAACACTATAAAACATGTACATGGGGGTACTGTTATACTCGGGAGACTTCACTGAACACAAATATTAGTGTTTTAAAACAGTAAAATGTATTACAACAATGATATTATCAGTGAAAGTGCCGAAAAATGCAAAAAACTACTTTTACTGACAATATCATCACTGTGATATGTTTTACTGTTTTTAAACATTAATATTTGTAATCAGCAAAGTCTACCGAGTAAAAAAGTACCCCCCATGTACAGGTTTTAGGGTATCTTGGAAAATTACAGGGTTAAATATAGTGCTAGCAAATTAAATTCTCTGGACTTTCGCTTGGGTTGTCAGAGAGGTCCCTCAAATTTCAATCAACAAAATTACTTAATTATGTAAAAATATTACATAAATATGCACGTGGAATTTAAATATATATACAGATTTATATATTTGAAGTCTACGTGTATATTTCTGAAATTATTTATGTAATTATGTATATGGACATATGTATATTTCGTATTTTTACTTATATACACATCTATCTATATATATATATATATATATATATATATATATATAATTTTATTCTATATGTATTTTGATATAAATATATATATATATTAACATCAAAATACATTTAGAATAAAATTACATATATATATTTTTTTTTAATTATTTTTACAGTTTATATTTATTTTTAATTCATTATTTTTTTATAATACTATATATACGATATATAGTTATTATATATATATTATATATACGTGTGTAATTTTTCTCTAAGTGTATTTTTTCATATTAATATATGTATATATTAATAAAAAATACACTTAATATGACATTATATATAAGATATATATATATATTTACATATTATATATAGATATAATATATGAATATATATATATATATCTCATATATACATATATATATATATATATATATATATACATACACACACTTTTTAAAAATGTATTAACTTTATTATAATTTTGTTACTTTTTTTTACTTTTTTCACCAGCAGCGGGACTGCCTGTCAGTACAGGCAGTCCCCCTGCTGGCAGCACTATGGACACCTATGGCGGCTATGTGACCACTCTTTCAGAGCGGTCACATGGCCCTTGGGGGTCCATTCTTGCAGAGGGGAGACTGTCTGGGCTGTAAGAAAGTACCCCCATAGAAGAAGAAGATCGAACGCTGGTGGGGGAATGGCAGCGATTTGTAAGTACACGTAGAGGGAGGGAAGGGGTTAAATTTTTTATTTTTTTTATCCCTCGGGGGACTCAGCATAGGCAGAGCATCAGAAGCCTGCCTGATGGCTTCTGATGCTCTGCACTACACTGTAGAGCGCCACGTAGGGTAACCCGGAAGTGATCGCTCCAGGCAATTTGTTTCGGTCCTAATTTAAATTCGTCCGAATTTTGGCAAATTTGGAAGCTTACGAACGTCTGTATTGCCTAAGTGCCAAACTGCCAAATTTACGAAGTGCCGAATTTCGGAAGTGTTGAACCGAACCGAATTGTCGAAGTTCTGAATTGACAAATTTCAGAAGTGCCGAACTGAACCTAATTGCCAAAGTCCCGAATTGCTGAAGTCACGAATTGCCGAAGTCACGAATTTCGTAAGTCCGAACCGAAGCAAATTTATTTGCCCATGCACATCCCTAATCAATATTATTAACTTTAGCTGTCAGTGGCTTTATTATTGTAGCTTATCAGTGTAGTACAAAAAGAACATGTTCAGTGAGTACGGAGTCAAACAGTGGGAGCTGTAATCTTTGTAGATTGACTGTTAGATGTCCCAGGCACTCAGTCTGCAGTGGACTGCAGTAATTCTCATGCTTCATCATCACTAAATAAGCATGGTGGGAGTTGAAGTCCACTGATCAGTTACTGGTTGTCTAAGCTGATTTTTGATCTCTCCATGTACCTTCAAGTACTGGTTGAGCATGGTAAGTGTAACAATATTTTATTGTTCTCTGGTATAATGGTCACCCTCTTGTTGCCCTTCTTAAAGGGACACTCTAAGAACCAGAACCACTACAGCTTAAATCTATCTCTAATGGCTATCACTCTAACAGCTACTAGTGGGGCTTACTGATTGCAGTCCTGCTATGGACCAACTTTCGGCATCTCCATGTTCTGCATGGAAATGCCGATCGCTCCTCATAGAGATGATTTGAGTCAATGCATCTCTATGAGAAGGTGCTGATTGTAGCATCTCAGTGATTGCCGTGCATATGCACTAGCCCAGGGACGTATTCGCCACGAGTCAAACAAGGCATTTTCCAGGGGGCGACAAAAAATGCCCAGGGGAAATGGCTTGTTAGCCTGGAAGCTAACAATCAAGTCGATCGGGCAGCGCTGGCGAGGGAGCACTTTCCCCTGAGCTCTCTGCTGGCGTCATATTCCGGCTCTAGGCATCACTCTGCGGTGCGTGAGGGAGCTGAGCACAGAGCTCAGGGGAAAGCTGCCTGCCCAGCAGCCACTGGACCCCAGGGGAAAGGAGACCTCCCCCCCCCTGGTATTCCCAAAGGTAAGGAGGCTGGGTTGGTTGAATTAAAAAAAAAAAGTGAATGTGTTAATGTGAGTGTGTGTCTGTTAGTGTGTGTGTGTCTGTTCGTGAGTGTGTCTGTTAGTGTGAGTGTGTTTGTCTGTTAGTGTGTGTTTGTCTGTTAGTGAGTGAGTGTGTCTGTTAGTGAATGAGTGTGTCTGTGTGTGTGTCTGTTAGTGAGTGTGTATGTCTGTTAGCTAGTGTATGCGTATCTGCCAGTGAATGTGTGTGTGTGTATTTAGAAGGCGGGGCAGGGGGGAAGGGTGGTGTGCCGTGGGGGGGTGGGGGGTGGCGCCTGAGTTTTGACTTGCCTAGGGCAGCACAAAACCAGGATACACCACTGCACTACCCCCAATGTCCTATGGGATTGGCAGAGATTATCAGTAATGATAATCTCAGCCAGGGGAGTAGTGGCGTCGCCGGCAAGACTAACGCACTGGGGAACTGAAGGTAAGTAGATAATCTATTTTTAAATTACTTCTGCAGGGGGGTGGGGGCTGCTTGTAATTAGGCCATAAATCACTCTTATGTTAGGGATACCTTTAATAAATAAATGAGATGTTATTTCACAAATATTTTCTGCCTTTAATGAATTATTGGCCTATACCTATTAAAGTTCATGGGAAAATATATTTATTGCTCTCCTTTAAATTTGGTTAACCTTTAAAACTGCTGTGAACAGTGGCGGAACTAACGTGGAGAGGGCCCTGGTGCAATAATTATTTTGCACCACCCCGTATTATAATGGTGGACAAAAGGTGATCCCCATCTGACTTACAACTCTCATAATGCTTTGCCAGCTGGGGATCTACCACTTGCACATCCATGCATTGCTGTATTTAGCACTGAGCAATGTTTGTGCATTTGAATGTAAGTATATTTTTGTATGGTGTAAGTGAATATAAGGGTGTGTTTGCATGTAGTGTTATCGTTTGATTGCAATGTTGATATTTGAATGTAGGGGTGTATTTATGTGTAGTGTTGGTATTTGCACATTTACACATACACTGCTACACATTCACACATTCACACACTGATAAACATGCAGATAAGCACACACACAGGCACACACACTAACACAAATGCAGATACACAGACAAACACGGACACAGATGCAGATACAAAGATACACAGATAAAAACACTGAAACACAAACAAATAGACAGACACACAGATACAAACACTACCACACATAAAGATCCAGGTGCACATATACAAACACTGCCACACATGCAGATCAGGTACACAGATACAAACACTACCAGACATGCAGATACACAGTCACACAGATACAAACACTGACATACATATAGATACAGATACACAGAAACACCCAATGACACACATCCAGAGACACACAGAAACACACATACAGACACATTTGCTGGTCTAAATCCAAGCCTACATTTTGGGTGCAGGAGGGTTACTTGTGATGGCTGTGGCTGTTGGGAGTTAGGGGCTTGATATCCCAGTGCGCTACCCCTCTTTCTCCCACGTGGCTTTTTGTGTGTTAGCTGGTTGAAATTGACTGTCTCACTTCCTCCCAGTGCTGTCATTACATTATTAAAGGGGATCAGTCTCATTAAAGAACCACAGCAGACACATGCTCAAAAGGAGGTCCTAAGTGCATGGGTCACTCGAAGGGCCCCCTCAGCATAGGCGTGCGCACGGGGTGTGCCGGGGGTGCCTGGGCACACCCTAATCCCTGCAGCCTGCGCATGAATCAAGGCCGGCAGGGGAGATCACAGGGTCTCCCCTGTAGGTCCATGCAGAGCCACGCTATCCGAGCGCTGACTCTGCTGTGTGCCTCCATGGGTCGGTAGGGAGATCAAAGATCTCCCTCACTGACCCAGAGGCAGGAAAGGACCTGGGTGCACACCCTAATGCAATAGGCTGCGCACACCTCTGTCTCTAAGTGTGTGGGCACTGGTGGTATTTCTGCCCCACTGGGTATGGGATATGGGCACACAGACATTAGCTCATTAAACACCAAACAATTTATACTCTACTATATATTGAACAGCAATGTTTAAGCAACATTTGCTAATTTGTAAATGCTCTCCAAAAATAATCACAGGAGAACTACATTAAATCTCCAACTACATATAGTTATAGTTTAACTATTGCAGCCTGAATTTAGTAACCACATTTTTGTCTGATGCAATTCGGAATATAGTGAATACACTAATATCCATCAGTATTCTCCTGTCAAGTAGGAGATGACCTGCAGCCAGAGCCAGGAATTAAATGTATTTCAGTATATGGATTGCAACCTAATGGTATAGAAGGTTGTGTTTTTATTGATGTTTCAATGTTGGCATGTTACATCCGACTCTTTATAAAAATTGATCCCTGAGTCACAGGCTTTTTTTTTTATCAAACCTGTTTCTGTATGGACATGCACAAAATTTCATGTTTCAGCTTATAGAACATCCTATGTCACAATTTACAGTAAGTTTTCTACGGTAATGTATAATACCACAAAATATGTTGTTCACCCACAGACCTCACTCAAAAAAATATGTGATCAATCATATGGCAAAATGGTCAGTAAGGTTGGCACAAATAGAACTGTTTCACTTTAAAAAAAAAAAAAAGGTATTCTTCCTCAAAACAGAATATTCCCTATTTTATTTTCTTAATAATATCGGCAACCGTGTCGTATCATACATAATTTTACTTTGACCTACATTTTGTAATGAATTTTTTTTTATTTTTGGTTTTGTTTTTTTCTTGCTGCAATTATATGTTTAGTGAATAATAATACATTTACATAAAACTGATAAAGTCCTTCTCAGTTTTTAGACAAATAAAACACTTATATTAAGGGAAGAATACGTCACGTCAGAGAGAATTTCATGACTTGACATCAAATTGAAAGAATAAAAAGATAATATAAAGTTATTTTCGTAA
The DNA here is from genome assembly GCA_933207985.1 of Pelobates cultripes. Classification (NCBI taxonomy): domain Eukaryota; kingdom Metazoa; phylum Chordata; class Amphibia; order Anura; family Pelobatidae; genus Pelobates; species Pelobates cultripes. The sequence continues at coordinate 172,274,028 of OW240913.1, forward strand.
ATGTTTGTTTCTGATTTTAATGCAGTGCTTCCAGTTATGTATATGCATACAAAATATCAATATAGAAATGCTAATTTTAAAATGTTAATGTTGCTATATCAGCAGTAACATCGCTATAGAATGTTCCCATCAAGAGGGGCGGTATGGATAAACTCACAGTCTGTAGTTTTATGTGTAGTTACAGGGGCTGTTTTACTTTCTTACTGTTTAGTTCTGTGGACACCAGATAAAAACTCCCATAAAGCACAGTGCAAGGGTTCTGCCCAAGATTAACCTAAGTCTTTTCTGTCCATGCAGCACCCTTTAACATAGCTCTGAATATGGGAAACCCAGAAGGAGTCTGGCCTGCTTGGTTGCTAGTCGGTCTTCGTTCATGGACCACCTTTTTGTGAAGCCCAAAACTTTTTTCTTTGATTACCTACTCCTTAATTACCTTGATTAAAAGCCAGATTTTAATTACATGTATAACAATCAAAAGGGTGTATAGGTGCTTCACAAAAAATATAAACCAATAATTAGTGTGTACTGAGGTGAATGATAACAGGTGATTCTCCTTTCACCTTAATAAACTGTACATAAAAAGCAAAAATATTTATGCACCAAACAGTGGCCACACTTAGCGACACTATAGTTACCAGAACAACTATGGCTTATTGTATTTGTTTTGGTGAGTAGAATCATTCCCTTCAGGCTTTTTGCAGTAAACACTGTCTTTTCAGAGAGTAAAATCAGTGTTTGCATCACAGCCTAGGGATAACTTCACTGGCCCCTCATCAAATGGCTACTAGAGGTACTTCCTGGGGCACATCTGCACAACATGCATTACTGACATTCCTTTATCTCCTCATAGAGATTAATTGATTCTATGCATCTCTATGAGGAGATGCTGATTGGCCAGGGCTGTGTTTGACTTGTGCTGGCTCTGCCCCTGATCTGCCTTTTTGACAGTCTCAGCCAATCCTATGAGAAAGCATTGTGATTGGTTGAGAGAATTACTTCTGATGATGACAGCCAAGCAGGCAGATCAGGGGCAGAGGCAGCAGCTGCAGACATGAATACAAGTAAGGTTTAACTATATTTAGGGGGGCAGGGCCAGGGGGGCTAAATGGTGGTTTTAACACTATAGGGTCAGGAATACATGTTTGTGTTCCTTTAAATATGTATATAAGTATTATAGTGTGGTCACTATTTGCTGCATTATTATGTTTGCTTTTTATGTTGAATTAAATGTATGTCAATCAATGACAATGTTATTTCTAAAGGGAAGATAGCATGTGTTTGTATGAAGTTTTCCTATTATATCTCCAGAATTTCTTTAACAAACAACATTCATATTAACAATCAGCATCTCCTAGTAGAGCATTGAATCAAAGCATATATATGAGGAAAGTTCAGTGTCTCCATGCAGAGAGATTTTATATATATATATAATGTCTCCCATGCAGTCCTACTTACAGTACTTAATCTATTTCATAAAAATATCATGATTAAAAGAAATATTGGGTTATAGTGAAGCTAGCAAAACTGTAGGATCATTATATCACAATGGATTAGTAGAGAGAGAATGTATTAAAATACAGATCTTATATAATTTTTTCAGCAGGTAATCTTTGGCCATGCCACTGCTCTAAACTCCAATTCTCACAGGTAACTCTGGAGCTCTGTGTGTTAGTATAACTAACCTTTAGCAGTGCACTGCAACTTGTAAGGTCTCATTCTTTCTAACAGTGGAATGGATGGTTCTGAAATGAGGGGGTTTGGGTCAATTGTGGTGTGTCAGTGATGCAGCTGGCATCGCTACAGAAGTCCAAAGGGGCAAGCCCATCCAAAAACAAGCATGTCAGCCTGGTGTGGTTGTAAGCCAGGCTGGCTGACCACAGTACTGGCCAGACCCACTCAGGGCTATACGATCGCAGAGCACTACTAAAGCACTCTGCTCATATAGCCTGAATGTCCTTAGTGTTTCTGGCCAAATTCTGTGTAGCTAAATACAATGGCTTTGCATTATAGGATTTTTAGAATAAGAAAATAAATGAGTAGAATGTCTCTGCATTGTTATTCATTTTATTTTTAATGTTGCCAACTATGTAATGCTGACCTTTATCTGTGCCACTGCTGCCCACTATTAACCAAGGTCACTGAATAGTCAAATCTGTGTTGAAAAGTCTCCTCCTCAGCAGAGAATTTTCATTTTACTTGTAGCGCCAGCTGTCTTGTTCTCCTACACAAAAGGCTAGTCTTTGTTCGTGTTCAGTAATACTAAATTTTTAATTCCATCCAGTGTCATCTCACTGTTTTTCTTTGGACATTGGCCGCTGACATACACAACTCGTTATGATCATCTTGAAATGTATTTAAACATAAAGCTAAAGCAAACCTATTATTTTCTAGAACTCTATTGAGAAGGTAGATTTGGATTTGATCTGCATATTCGGTGGCACCTAGACTGTTGGCGAATATTATGGTTTCCTATTAATGGGTCAATATGTTTTAACTTGAAAACATATGCATCTTAAAAAAAATATAAACTCCTATAATACAATATAATACCAACCACAGTGAACTAAACTAATGCATTGGCCTTCTACTAAACAAGAACATTTCTGGTAGAAGAACTTCTGAATTAGAACGGGTGGAACTGTAAAATACATCTATAGAATTATGGTAAGAACGTTTTTTCTAGACCAATCAAACTACTTAATGGGGCGGACTAAACACTATAAATAGGAAAGCTCATTGTTTTGGTTACTGTGCATCGAGTCTTTGGCAAAAAAAAACCCCTAAAGATGGTTTCTCAAGCACCATTTTGTCTCCACCAAGATTACGCAGGTGTTTCATGCATAGCTGTCCAATCTTGGATGGATATGGTATACTGAGAGCCTCAAAAGAAGTGGGTTAGTCCAGCAATAGATATATTTATAGCACTGTAATCACTCCAATTAATGGCACTTAATGTTTTTCTTTTGTTTTTGTTTACCTTTTAAATCTGGAGACAGCAAGTATTTATTGCCCAAAGTATATTCATTATCATCCCTTTAAAAGTTGGAAGCTTGGGAAGGCTTACTAATACGCAGGCTTCTCTGCTACTTTAATAAGATTAACGTACAGACCAATTTAATGAGGTGCCCGTTTTCATTCAAAGAAAGGGTTGGCTGACTCTGAATAGCCTAGCTGCTTTACAAAAAGTATTAATGACAATTCCGTTTTGAGGGCATTTATAATACTGGCCCAGTTTCACCCTCTCTTGTGCAACTGACAGACAGTAAGCTTGATTTCTTTAGCTTAAAATGCTCACTGGCTACAGATAAAGAAAACAAAACTAATGGAAATGGACTGGTTGGTGTTTAAATAAAGGAGACACAATTAAACAAGTGAAATGACTCCACATGAAAGAAAGACAGCAGTTTGTAATTTCAGAACGGAATAATGTCGCTCTCGGTCATGTTTTGTTCGAATTCTGTTGTTTACCAACGGTGTCCTCATAACTGTTTAATAGCAGATGCTGAAAGAAGGGTCCACCCCAAGGTACCGTTCTTTTTATATTCCCATTAAAGGATCCCAAAATGTAGTATTTTTAAGCTGCATGAATGCAATCTATGCTCAGTGTTACATTGATCTAAATCAATAGATTGTCCGCAGTTTTGTTTATATCAAAAAGGCACAGCTATTCTAGTACATATTCATAAGGAATATCATTATGAAGTTATGCAGCTAAGAAAAATAAATAATGAAGACTGCAGGTTGAGCCCTAGCAGGACTTACAATAAACTTTTGGTGAAATCTAATCTAGGCTTTTTAGGTCTCCTTTACAAGTAGGGGTTGATGTATATTCAAGAAAAGCCTCTTCTGTGGTCCTTGGACTCTGAGAAAGGATATTCAAAATAAGCACATTGTTCTTAGTTTGACCCAACAATTCCCAGGATATTTTGACCTCACAAAACACATACTTTTTTTTTTTTTTAAATCTAGTTTTAAAGCTATTGTGTAAGACTTTAGTACTGGTGCGGGTTTAAATACATTGCTGAAACATACTCTGCATCAGTTATACTAAATCAATGCTTTTTAGCCAGAAAAGGGGGACCCCATGTTGTTTCAGTAGGTCCCTGGTGACTGACTCTCTAAACCTCCTGGCAAAATATTCTATAATAATTTAACTGCTATCCCTAACATAATGGATAACAGTTGGGGATAACAATGACATTCTTATTAATTACAAGTATTCTATGAAATTGCACCTTTGTATGAAGCATTGAAAATCACCTATTCCTTTTACTCTTTCTCAACTCACCACAACTCATTGTTTAGTGAATATCCTGCTACAAAACCTTAGTCTTACCATTTAAGCTTCTCATATATATTTCTATAACTATCAAAATAAAACCAGAGGGAGGTGCCAACTTCTCATACTAGAAAGTTTCATAATAAGATTTATGTGAAAGTTTGAAAAATCACTGGAAGGAATAAAGGTATCTTGACTGAAGTCTTCCAGACCGGCTGCCTCCAGATACCGTGTGTATAGATATATAAATATAATCATACATACATATATACGCATTACACTTAATCACTTTTTTGGCACCATTGCAAATGTATTAAACAGAACAAAAACCTGAAATATCACATTGACATAAGTATAACTTGACTTATTGCTTAGTCAAAGCACCCTTGGCCGCCTCAGGTCCTTTTGATGCGACAAGCTTTGCACACCTGGATTTGGGTAGTTCCTATTCATTTTTGCACATCCTTTCAAGCTATATCCAGGGCCATCTTTTAATTCCTGTGGGCCCTCTCGGGCCGGTGGGGAGATCTAAGATCTCCCTCACCGGCCTAAAGGCCCTTCGTAAGTGGGAGAGAGAGGGCAGGAGGGACCTGGGAGGCAGGAGAAACGATCTGGGAGGAAGATCGTTCCTCCCGCGAGCATGCTGTGTAGAGCGTTGCCGCGCGTTACCACGGCAATGCTCCACACATCATTCTGCTTGCGGGAGTGAAGACAGCTTGTAGCCAGAGGAGCTGCTGGCTATAGATTACTACCCACCACTTTTTAAAAATATATATATTTCAAAAAACATTTGCTCCCTGCACCTTTCACACACACACAGCACTCCTCACACACAACACCCCCCCACACACACACACATACACACACAACACCCCTCACACACAGCACCCACCCATACACACAGCACCCCTCACATACTGCATCCCTCAAACAACACCCCTGACACACACACACAGCACCACTTATACACAGCACCCTCACACACACACACACACAACCCCTCACAAACACACTGCACCCCTACATACATACACTGCACCCTCACTGCATTCTGGGTGTATTCAGCAGTATGTGTCTATTTAGCAGTCTCTGTGTGTGTGTATTCAGAAGTCTGGGTTTGTGTATTCAGCAGTCTGTGTGTATTTAGCAGTATCTGTGTGTGTATTCAGCAATGTGTGTATATGTGTGTACTCAGCAATCTGTCTGTGTGTACTCAGCAGTGTGTGTGTATTCAGCAGTATGTGTGTATTTAAAAGTCTCTGTGTGTCTATTCAGCAGTATATGTCTATATATTCAGCAACCTCTGTGTATTTAGCAGTATCTGTATGTGTATTCAGCAGTGTGTGTGTGTATTCAGCAGTCTGTATGTATTCAGCAATCTCTGTGTGTGTGTGTTTCAGAAGGTGTGTATTCAGCAGTCTGTGTATTTGTGTATTCAACAGTCTGTGTGTGTGTTCAACGCACAGTGTGTGTAGGTATTCAGCATTCTGTGTGTACTCATCAGTCTGTCTGTGTGTGTACTCAGCAGTCTGTGTGCGTGTGTACTCAGCAGTCTGTGTGCGTGTGTATTCAGCTGTCGATGTGTGCATGTATTCAGCATTCAGTGTTTGCGTGTATTCAGCAGTAGGTGTGTGCATGTATTCAGCAGTCTGTATGTGAATGTGTTCAGCAGTTTGTGAATGTGTTCAGCAGTTTGTGGCCATGTTCAGCAGTCTGTGTTCAGGGGCCACCTAAACCACTTAATTAGAGATTAATTATCTTGGTTATCTGTCTTACCCAGGCCCTTGCTCAGTTTGGTCAGGTGGCCAGGTCTTTATTAGTCCAAACTTCTTCCATTTAAGAATCATAGAGCCCACTGTGCTCTTGATAACCTTCAATGCAGCTGAATGTTTTTGTAGCCTCCCCCAGCTTTGTGCCTTTACACAATCATGTCTCTGTGCTCTGCAGGCAATTATTTTTACCATGTCTTGTTTTTTTAGATTTATTTACAGCTGTGTGCCTTGGCAAATCATGTCCAATCAATTGAATTTGCCTCATGTGGACTTCAATCAAAGTGTAGAAACATCTCAAAGATGAGCCAGAGAAATGGGATGCACCTGAGCTAAATTTCAAGTGTAATAGCACAGGGTGTAAATACTTCTGTCAATGGGGTATTTAACTTTGTTAGTTTTTAAATAAATTTTCAAAGGTGTCAAACAACACTTTTGTTGTTGTATCCTTATATGGTATTTAGTGTAGATTTATGTATATCAAGGTTAATCAATAAAAGTGTCAGTTTCTATTGAAATCTGCACTTTTTGTGAAAAAAGGGGGGGACACTCTTCACATATAAAGCACTTCAGTAAGCTGAAGTGATTTAGGGGTCTGGAGTGTCCCTTTAAATGTCAAAACTAAGAAACAGATTATTTTTATCCTATTTGGCATTTTACAGGTTAAAGGCAGACATGATTATTTAGTGCATAACTTCACTTCATTAAGCTGACCCCCTCTGGCATTAAAAGGTTAAGCGTAAAAAAATATACATTGACTGTTCTCAGCATGTCCTATATATGAACACAGGCCCCATTCACTACTGGCCATATGGAAACTAGGTGTTTAGGATTTCAAATGGTGGTTTCCTGTCTATGAATGAAGGTTTTTTACTACTTGGTATCTATGTGGCTGAGAAAAAAGTCCCAGACTAAAAGATCAGATTTTAATAATCAGTTATTCACAGACAGGAACCATAGGTATTTCAACTTACTCTGGGAACTGTTGCGCATATAATAACACTGTTGATATTATAGGATACAGTCATTTAATATGTGTCTCTGTTTTGAACTAAAATGACCTAAAATTTGAATACAGACACGTGTATAGTTAGATCAGAACTAAGTCATAGCTATTCTGATGCATGGCTATCCTTCTGTATTCTGCCCTCTATGCAGTAAGGAGAGGAATAGCAAGGTGTGTGTGTGTGTGCGCGTGTGCGTGTGAGTGTGCATGTTGGGGTTGGGTGGGGGGCAATGCCTTATTCACCTATCATGCAGGATTTGTTGCCTGCAGCCTCACAGAACCATTGTTCTGGTGAAGAAGCAACTATAATTGCATTGGGATGTCTGTTGGCACAATACGGCAGGAGTGAGACAGCAAGCAGGAATTATGCAGAGCCTTGGCTAGCCCAGCACTGTGAGGTTTTGTGAATTGGCTGATACACTTCCTATGAGGCAATGACTGAACGGGCTGCCAGATTGTTATGAGCAGGTATGATGTGGAGATTTCAACTATGGCTGGAGATTTCAACTATGGTATCAGTGGAGTCACATTAAGAATTGTCAATCAATTAGGAATGCACAAATATATGAATACTCCCTAATGCTTATCACATGACGGAGATTGCAAGTTTATATTTTGATATCACGCCTGTGGCGTGTGAGTAGGACCATCTACATAGACATCCATGAGTTTTATGTTAAAAAGGGACATTCACTTGTACTTTGACGCCAGGCCAAATGCTGCCATCCATCCTATTGTAAATTGTAACTGTTTTCTTGTTGCATTTAGCAGACCTCCAAGAACAAGTGATATCCCTAAATGTAGAAATACATACGCACATAGAGGAGGTACATTGCCCATCTTAAAGAGGTGGCCAGGTTTAACAAAAAAATTGGCGCCTCCTATAGTGGGTAACTGAGTATCTGGTAATGGGTAACTAATCTCAGTAATAATACGTCTGCTTTTTAATTAATTTTTTTTTTTTTTTTAAATTCACAGACAAGCTTAAACTAATTTAATGCTATATATATATTAATATATATATATATATATATATATATATATATTAATATATATATAGCATTAATTATTATATATTTATTATATTGGAGTGCATTGAGTAAACTGGACTTGGGCCAGCAAGGAGGGTAAGTTCGGCCCTGTATGGTATAGAACATGACTAGCAAGACTGATGTTGGGGTCAATAAGAAAAACCCATTTTAATAAAATACCTGGCATTCTACATTCAGACAGTGTTCATGGGCATGACACACCAGTCTGGAGGATAGATGCATGGTTGACAAGAAACCTAACAATGTGCCTCAGATTACAAAAGATCATAATGTGCCTCAGCTTTGCTGCACAATTGGACTGGCAAGAATAGGCTTAGTACCATAGTGTACTACTGAGTGGGCTAGGTTACCATAACTGCTCGATCAGAACAATATTAAATAAAGCAATATTTTAAACTGAGTCCCAGCATGTTAACTGCACCAATAAATAGAGTCCTGACCCATTGCTGACTAAACTAGTAACTATCATACCTAGATATCAAAGGTCATAAACATATACAGCTTGCGTCTTACTGTAGTTGTACAGTTCATTTGGGAGCTGCTTGCATGTACCTCTTAGTTTGTACATGTCAGAGTACTCTCTCTTCTTAGAAACACCTTGCCTTCAGGTTCTATAAAAATATACTGTAACTATAGAACTGCCTATTTGACAGAAGAAAATAAGATGTTTGAAATGCATGGTGTTTTTTTTTCTTTCTAATTCTAAACATCCTAAACACATCAAGAAAGTTAAAGTGTGTGGCTGTCAAATACACTCAAAACAGAAAAAGTAGAACAGCAAAAGACATTTTATTATGGACCAATTCAAAATGCACATGCGTTCAAGCATATAAATAAATCCTGAAGGCAACTACAAGAATAAACAAGTAAGACCCTGGAAGACCTTTAATCCTTTAAACTGCTGTAAAAGTCTGCCTTGCCCTTTTTAACGGATGTATTTGTATGTAGTTGTAGAAAATAAAGTGATAACTTTGATATACTGGTGTTCAAATATAGCTATATGGACAGTCCTTTCTCAGAGAACCCTGGTCTAGAAGAAAAGGGGGGCCTCCTCAAGCTTTTGAAGCTATTAATAAAAAAAAGTATTGTTATATATAAGAACTAATGATTAGTATGTGCGAGAAAAACCCCACAACGTGTCATCCGCCATGAATAGTCTTGCCGTATTCTCCCTCCTTCTTGATGTCTAAAGATGCTACAGATAGTGTGAGCAACTAATCATGTTAAGATTTGGGTCATGTTGAAAAATTGACCACATTTCTGGGTATAAACGCCTCAGACATGCTTAGTGCTCTACAGTGAGATTTCTGATGTCACCCATTTGCTTTTTATTGATAAGCCAGATCATACACGCCCTAACAGATATTCCTGCATAATTGGGTAACAGCATCAGAGGGAGGAGTCTTTAAATTAGGTAATTCTCAAAAAAGCTTATGGTGTTGAACAAGGCACTTTGACTTGTTGGAGCAGAGGTTGGGCACATGGGATAAAGCAGGCATTGTCAAATTCCGTGGGTAGATTCTAGTGTCCCACCATCTTGAGACTTTACCAGCTACCTCTGTCCTCCCTTTTTAATTTCAAACAGATAACAGCAACATTTTAGTTTTATAGGTTAGCAACTTGATTCTATAGGTTCGTAAATTGTTAAGGAAACCCATGTTCATGTCTACATTAGAGTGCAAGTTTCTTCTCTCCATGTTTTATTGATTTATTAGTGATGTTTATGATGTTCCATTATGAACAATAACGGAACCAGAAGCTTAGAACCTCAGACAATTTTTCTAATTTGCAGCTGGCATTAAACTGTAAAGCTTTGCGACAGGTAATTAACACTTATCAGTTATGTTTTTGCCTTAACAAACGGGCTCTGTTTTTAAGTTATTATTGAGTAAAGCCTTTCAGACTATTATCATTCAGTTGTGTTTGTTCCCAGTTATTTCTACTCATTGACCAGTCTTAATGGCTTAGCACATGTTTTAGCATATTTTTATATATTCAATCTAACCAGGCTACCCATAATACCTTTTATCGTTATCTGTTGTTGCAGTATGGTCAATTGTAATTTCTTTTCACACTATTAGACATATTTAGGTTTCCTATATCTGGGAATCCACTATGACCTTTTAACATGAAGACAATGGCTTGCTACCATTTTTCATCCCTAAACACAGGGTTCCAAATGTTGTGTGTGCTTTAGGTATTGGGATTGGTACAGTTGGCCCTCAAGAGATGTTTAATTCAGAGGTGGGTGAGTAGCTCTCTACTGAGGAGGTTGTAACTTTGACATGGTGTAAATGGGATTAAGTCCACTTGTGACACTTTTTGGTGTACATGGCTTAAACCTGTGGAGACCCACCTAGCAAAGGGGCAAACAACAGGAGAGGGAATCAGTTTGGGTAGCCATCTACACCAGTGTGAAGAATTCACAGTAGTTGATTCACAGATGAGGGGTTTAGGTATGTATTTTCTAGTTGCACCAAAAACAGGGGCTGGGGAGATTTAAAAATAGTATTGTTTGGGATAGTAAGGAAGGTGCATAGTAAGACATATCTGGGACTTCAAGAACACCCTAGGCGATGGGGGACGTTAGGTGTGTTTTTTTTTTCAAAATGAAGGATTTAATCAATGTCTAGAATCTTTTTAGAATGTAAAGAAGGATAGATACAGGGATAGCCCTAAATTGCTACAGTATGATGGTAAGGATAGACATGTTGACCGCTTTGATTTTTTGCCTAGCCACGGATATTGCCACTTTTCTAACTGAGAGTTGATGGTGGTTACTTGCTTAACATAGTTTCCTGTATCAGCAAGGGGTTACTAGTTGTGAGCATACGGTTGTTTTATAAATGAAAGTGTTTGAAATTACAATTGTTTTAAATTCCTTTCAATAAAGACTACGGCATTAATCCAAACATCTGTTTCTCTGTGTTTATTTTTATTAATATTGTTTGAAGTTTCCTTTCCATAACACATTATTTCAGGTCAACATAGCCAAACGGGAAAAATATTGGAAATTGTCAGCAATGCTTAGAGTTTGACTACACTGGCCTTAAATTTAAATTCTCACTTTAGTAAATAACCCTGTTAATCTCTCTTAACTTTCTGCAGATTACTACCACACCTGATGAAAATCCTTATAGTGTCACAAAATGATGTTACATACATAGGAATATGAAGAATATCTTGTTCTTCGTTTACTTTTTTCGGGGCAGATCTGATATATCGTTTTATATAAATCATACACATCCTACATAATCTTGTGTAAAAGTAGCCCCAAGGGAAAAGCTAAATATTCAGGGTCCCTAAATCCCCATAATTGCCGTATTTTGCAAAAACTACGTAAAACAGTTCACACAATTTAAAAGCTTCACTTGTAGTAAATCACACCGATATATTTTAAAAACAAGACACACAATGCTAGAGGCATAAATGCCAGATGTAAATGCAGTTGGATACAAGCTTTAATGTATAAACAAAAAATCTCTTAATATTCCTTTCTGAGTTTGTCATTTTACCGGTATTCCATGTGGATGTTTTCAGAAGCTTCATAACGGCACATGTACCAAGTAAGAAAAATATTCTGTAACGTTATTATATGCTTTATGTAATAATACAGGACTCTCACACACTCACTGCCAATGGATTTAAAAGAAAAAAAAAATTGTCCCTGCTCGTTTAAGTATGTTTTCAGGAAAATTATGTTTGAAAGGATAAGACAGGTGTGAACTATTCTGCATTGTTTTTAGCCACACTCAAACAACATTTGTTGCCTATTGGAAAAAGGTTGAAGACTAGGCTTAACCCCATTGTGCATCTCAATAAGTCTTGTAATAATGGGAGTTGGAGTTTAAAAACATCTATTGATTTACTGAATGTTTAATGGATCCTGTCAAACAGGTCTGAGTAAAGTTTAAAGGGGAACTTCCTCCTCAAATTAAAAATCTAGTAAAGCGCCATAAAACATCTTATCTTTGTTACTTTGTTACTTATGGCTGATCAAAGAGCTTGTATTCTTACTGATGATAATCATAGATGTTGTACTGATTAAAGCGGTGTGTTCCATAACATTTAACACCTCCCATACCAGACCTAGACAAATTCCACTATCGTCCAGAAACCTTATGTTTCATATAGAGTATTTATAAATATTTTGAATTGTATTTGTATGCTGTTCAACACGTATGTCTTGTTTGTGTCTTCACCCTGAAATTATGTTCCCTTTTATTTTTTATATGCCATAATAAAGTTATTTCAATGAATATTAACTAGAAGACAGCAGATTCATTAGGAGTAATGTGGCCTGCACACAATATACATGTGGCAGAGTAAACTTTGGTGTAAGCATTCACATCTACTACATATTATGTTGTCGTAGCTGCCTGATTTGACCATAATTCTCCTACAGCCATAATGCTGGCAAAGAACTGGAGTGCCAAAGGTGGCTTACCCTTGGTATACAACAATGTTACACCTGAAGTTTGTTTTTGCCTCTTCCTGATGAGGAGGAATGTGGTACAGTGCTACGTACTTCATTTGGGGTGACTTGCATGAAACCACTTTATTTTTATTTGCGTGTCTATCTTTGCACTATTTTTGCTGTGTAGAGAGTAGTGTTGCATCATGGGACAGAAAGTGTACTTATAAATGCTTAGATAGAGTAACAATATATATTTGTTAACTATTAGCTCTACCAAACGGGATATACTTGTCATTACCATGTCTCTTTAATATGAAAGTTCTTGGGAAGCCCAAGTTTCCTCTTCCCACACTCTGTTTTTTCCTTTTGGTAACAGGAAACATATAAATAACCATTAATGCTTCAAATGTAATTGTTTGAGGCAATACCTTTTATTGTCAGCAATTCAGACTGCACTTTATCTTGTTACATAATATAGAATGCTGATTCCTGTCTGTTATCTTACTCATTCATGGGACACACCCTCTGCAGCTAAAGAAACAATGCTGATAACATCACTATGTATCAGTCCATCTCTAATGTATTCCTTGATTTACAACAGTGAGTTAACAGGGAGGCTCAAACATTACTTCAAAGCTAACACTGCTATATAGATAGAGGATAATTTCCCAAAACATTTTTGGACTTAATTATTGGAAGTCACATTTACATTACAAGCTGTATAAATGTTTAATTATGGTGTAATTTTTGTTATAAATCATCATTTAGTTATAGTTGTTAAACTGGTAGATTCACACAATGACTCCTCTACTAGTGAATGCCTTGCATATCTTAAAAGGCCACTGTAGGCACCCAGACCACTTCAGCTCATTGAAGTGGCCTGGGTGCCGTGTCCCTATTTCACTTAGTGCTGTAATGTAAAACATTGCAGTTCCAGAGAACTGAAATATTTACATTGCAGCACTAAGTCTGCCTTCAGTAGCTTTCTACCAGACAGCCACTAGAGGGCTTCCTGGATTGAAACTGACCTTTGATCCGATATCTGACGCTGGACGTCCTCACGCTCTGCATGAGGACACCCAGCGTCAGATTTTTCCCCATAGAAAAGCATTGATATGCATTAGCGCCTGCTCGTCACAGCGCTGGGATAAATTAGGTAAATAAAGAGTTTTTAGCCCTTTATTCACCCGAGCAGGGGGCTCGAGGGAGGGCGAGGCAGGGGGAGCGATAGTGCCAGGAATACATATTTGTATTTCTGGCATTATAGTATCCATTTAAATCTAATTTATACACTATTAAGAAGGTTCTGATCCACTATTGTCAATGTTACTGGTTTACATCCATATAAAATTATTTAAAGTAAACAAGAAGTATTCTCTGTAGTCATTGTACAGCACTATGGAATTTGCTGGCACTATAGAAATAATAAAATAATAATGATAGTCATTCTGAAATCATGAGGCAATCAACCTTCATTGAACAAACAGTACTAAATTAGATATTGTATATCTACAATATATCTGACATGTAACATATATATACACAATAATATCTATATTATTAATAAGATTACTGTTAAGGATTATTTTAGGTAAATATTTTGGTATAGGCTGTAAATCCCATTTACTTATAGCATAGTCTTGTCTATTGAAGTAATCATCCAGAGTGTTCTGCCTGTAGATATATTTTTTCAAGTGCAGCAAGACTGAAAGATTTGTTCCGCATATAACCGAATAATCAAATTGCTTTCCATACATGGTTTCAAAAATTGAAATATCCTAAGGCATGATTTGTTGGAGTCTATATTGTTAGCATTGCATTACACTTATCAGCTGGATTCCACCTGGAGATAAAAATTCTGGAAGGTTAGACAATTAATTATCATGAGGATGTTGCTACGTAAGTAAAATAAAGACAAAATACACTGCGGGCTATGGATGACACTCCCAAGACATGCCTATAAATGCAAATCTATTGTATGGACACATCTTTTTGTGGTTGAAACATACAGGTATATATTCTTCTAAGGATATCACATGACGTTCAACCTTTACTGGTTATGATGCCATAAACTTTTATGGCCTTATTAATATACAATTTTAATATTAGGAAATGCATAATTTAACATTTTAAAATGTAGCATTGAGAGGGGAACTACTACCTTTCTCTAGGTTTATAGGTCTATGAAAAATGTACCTCAGGAACTAGGCCTTCAATGTTTTTGACTGCTGTTCTCATGTCAATGAAATTTCTGGCAGTTAACAATATATACCAAACTTTCAACGTCATTCATTTGAAGAGACCACGAAAACCAGAAATGGACCCTTTATAAATTGTAGCACCCGCTTCTGAGACATTATACAGGGGTTCTCAACCCAGTCCTCAAGAACCCCCTACCAGTTCAGAATTTAGGGATTACCCTGTTGTGTCTAAAGTGTTTGTCCCCCCAACCCTAAAAACACATTAGACACAGCAGAGTAATCCCTAAATCCTGGACTGTTCGGTGGTCCTTGAGGAGTGGGTTGAGAACCCCTGCATTGGAAGTTTGCTTCCACTTGGAAATTGGTACCAGACAAGGTTATCTTGGGAACTGCAATAGCTCGATTTGTTGCTCAAGGTAAAATAACATAGAAATGGCAGTACACAGGATAGAAAAACAAACAATTACAGTCAAGACAAAACAATTAAGACAAAAATAAGTATTTCATTGCATATTTGGTACTTTATGACAAAGCGGATGAGAACAAAGATATCTTTTCAGTTTTTACATTAGTAGTGGCAGATATTAAATACATTTATGTGTCTATGCCCACACAACCTATGATCAGATTTACATATAAACTGCAAATGGTCAAGCAAAGCACTATAACCACTACATCTTGTCGTAGAGCTATTACGTTGCTAGTAGGCTGTGTGTGCTATTTCCCACTTCTGGATGAAATTATTTTTGATCACTCAGACTATCAATGCATTCCAAATATGATGTCTACTCTGACACTTTTAATGGCTTTCTTAAAGTAATATTATACAAGTCAAATTTAAAAAAACACTACCATGCCGCCAGAAGGAACAGTGAAATATGGCTACCAGAAACCCCACGTCTAAAGGGAAGATTACATGACAGCCATAATCTCTGCATATTATGAGATGTAAATCCAGCCTGCTGGCAGCCTGCTAACATCATGACCAAAACAATGTACTATAGTGATTATGGTGCTTAGATTAACCCTATAAAAGCTAATTACTAAAGGTTTATAGATTTTCAATGTATCTGGCTAGCACAGGTTATTAATAAACTTGTAGTTCCAGAAGTCAGAACAATGAAATTGGGGAGGCGGAGCCTAGCTTTCAGGCTGAGTGGATGTGCCATTCTATCAGCTCCTGGCACAAATCTTTAAATCAAGGGCTAAAACCCCAGAAAAGTGGCATGCACATTGCCTGGAAGGGGACAGCGAAGACACACGGGGAAACAGATAGAGATCAAAAACGGAACACTCAACCACCGGGAACCCGCAAACACAGCATGGGGCCTACCTACCATGGAGCTGGGGAGAGGCGGCCGCTTTCCACACCGGCACCTCCATATACAGACCCCGCTGCACACTCACCTCCTATCCCACCCACCCCCCCTGGACCGATGGGGGATATCTCGGTCTGAACTGGAAGTCTGGAGTGACCAGCCCGCCAAAAAACGCACACAGCAAAGTCACAATGCTCGATGCACCTAAGATGGCGGCTGAAACAGCGATACTAGACCAGAGCCTGCACTCACTTGAAAGGCGGCACCAAAACACCATGGAACACACAGACGAGAGCTTCAACCGCTTTTGGGAAGAGTTCTAGGAGCGATATCAGGCAGCCCAGCATGCACAATGCACTCTACAGACCAAGGGTAAGCAGAGCTGCAGGCAGAAGGAGGTGAAGAGAACATCCTTGGGCACAGCAACAGAATCCCCACATACCTCCAAGCCACAGAGTCCACCCAGCAGCATCAACCACACAAATGGAGGCCCAAGCTACGCATACACAAGCGAACCACCAGGCCCCCTGTTACCCCTACTAGGGGAAGAAACTTGGACTATAGCAAGCACCGAGTTAGTGGTCAACGGATGCCAGACCTCATACAGATCTGGGGCAAGAAGGTCACTCTCCTTAACACCCTCACACCAGCGGCTCCCAGAGGACCTCCAGCGGGTACCAACAGTATCCTAGCAGAGGGCATCGACTAACAGGGGCACTATCACAAGCGCTCAACGTTCCGGTAAATGCAGCCACTGCAGCACTGCAGGCGGACAACCTAGAGGTCCAGCATAAATTGGACTTAAGAACAGTATGTTTAGACAATATTCTACCTTGAGTTAACAATGTTTTAGCACTGTCTAGTTAATAATAATAATGTACTATGGCTAACACACTGCAGCTCCAGACTACAGTAACTCCCTTCGATGCAAATCTAGTAGTATAAAATTGTATCTTTACTTTGACATATACATCTCCGTTCTAGCTTGAAATTATTAAAAAAATAAAATTGTGCATGATCATTCGATTACATAGAAACATAGAATGTGACGGCAGATAAGAACCATTCGGCCCATCTAGTCTGCCCAATTTTATAAATACTTTCATTAGTCCCTAGTCTTATCTTATAGTTAGGATAGCCTTATGCCTATCCCACGCATGCTTAAACTCCTTTACTGTGTTAACCTCTACCACTTCAGCTGGAAGGCTATTCCATGCATCCACTACCCTCTCAGTAAAGTAATACTTCCTGATATTATTTTTAAACCTTTGTCCCTCTAATTTAAGACTATGTCCTCTTGTTGTGGTAGTTTTTCTTCTTTTAAATATAGTCTCCTCCTTTACTGTGTTGATTCCCTTTATATATTTAAATGTTTTTATCATATCCCCCCTGTCTCGTTTTTCCTCCATGCTATACATGTTAAGATCCTTTAACCTTTCCTGGTAAGTTTTATCCCGCAATCCATGAACCAGTTTAGTAGCCTGTTTACCCCACTGTAATACATGTTGATCTTCCTGTGGACTGCCGTTGGGGTACCTCAGGCTTGTTGTAAACTCTATATGCACTGCAAAAATACAAAATACAAAATAAAAAAAATAAAAAAAAGAACAATGAAATTGTCCATGTGAGCTTGATTCATTAACGTAAAACTATAACGTTAGGAATACAAACATGCTATAGTTCCCCTTCCTCTTTATGCGTCTCTCCCTCCCACCGTGAGGGTTCGAAAGGTGAGTTTTCCTTACCTTTTCCCTTGCTGTGCTGGTCAAACCACTGATGCTCAAACTCACTGGCTGAGAAGAAGACTGATGATCTGATCCAATCCAATGCTTCCCCTTTGCAAAGCATCGGAGGGCTAGTGCTATTAGTGGCAATCTGCACACTGCGCCATTCAAATCTTCTCAAGGAGCAGCATTTGATTGAGAACCAAGTGTGGCTTTGTTCTCACAGGGAAATGCCTCTAGTGGCCGTCAGGAAGACAGCCACTTGGGTTGTGTGTAAGCTTGAAATGGAAACTTTTCAGTTTCTACAAACTGCAATGTTTCTATTGGGCTAAAACACCCACAACACTTCATTGAGAAGTGACCTGAGTCCCTTTAACGGTCCTTTAAAACACTGCCTTGTTCTCTCATTTAGGAGCAAGTAAAGTGAGACATTCCTGGAAATTGTCTTTGTTACATCTGTTGTATGCTAACAATACCTTTACAGGCGAGTGTAATAATTACTATTACATTTCAATAACTTGCAATGCTATATGAAATACCATTTGCAGACCATTTAAATTCAGCTAAGCAAAGTGTTATAGATTTGCTTAGATTAATTAATGGGCTTCACAGTAAAGTATGACAATGGTCACATTCATTACTTGTATTGGGGGGCTGGGGAGGCTCCCATATTTGAAAAAGCTTTTCAAAGATAATCTAATGCCAGATATTTCAATGACCAATCAGTGACACTCGTAGGGATTAGCATAGTTTCACAACTTAATACAATTTCTAGTTGACTTCATGAAATTACAAATAATGAACGAATAACATTTAGAACAGGTTCAGATTATTGTATTTGGAATAACGAATACACTACTATTTTAGTATTTAATATTGTGAGCTTTATTATGTATTCTAATCGGCATTTGCTTAACCATGATAGGACACCATAACACTGAACATCATTCTGTTATATCTATATTTTGTAAGGTACATCTTGTGGGTTACTTATTTAGCAACATTTCTCTTTTTAATTTCGACACATACTACCCTCTAGCACTATACATTATTGCCATTTTCAGGGACATAATTACAATACACCACATCCGTAATAATTAGGACAAGTGGTCGTCCTCACACGGATGTGTCTTGCATGTATACGAATGTCGATAATATTGTATTATTTAATTCTATTTATGAATTTCTTTATGTTGTTTTATATTAATCTCTATTAAAATGGGCTCTATCTTTATAGAATCTTTATGGTCCAACATTTATGCTGGATCTATACACAGCAAGCCACAATCTATATTTAATCGGCTTTTGATCCGATTGGCAATTTTTATATGTTAATCTTATTCTTGCATTGCCGGGTGAATATGTACCGGTACT
Source organism: Pelobates cultripes (assembly GCA_933207985.1). Lineage (NCBI taxonomy): Eukaryota > Metazoa > Chordata > Amphibia > Anura > Pelobatidae > Pelobates > Pelobates cultripes. Next base: position 172,293,169 of record OW240913.1, read on the forward strand.
TGCCTCTATCTGATGGCTTAAAAACTAAGTCCATAAGGGGTTAAACTCCCCGATATCAGAATCTGTTCTTTTACAATCTAATTAACGTCACACTTCAGCCTCACAGTGATAGGCTGACAACTACTGACGATTTTTCAAATTCCACCAATCAGCAACTGCCACTTATCTTTAAATATCAGTTATTTCCCGCACATCGGCTCCCCTCTGATGAGCTGCGGGCGAAACGCGCGCGTCAGGGGCCCTCGGTGATCCTCAGTCACAGCCATTTTCTGTGCTAAGACCGGTTTCCACATTCTTTATGCTTTGGATCACGAGAAAACTATCCTGTTACTACCTGGGAGGGCGATAATTTGTCGGCTTAGTTCCCACTGCAGACTTTATCACTGTATGGCAACTTACCCGTTTTTTGCATCTAGACCCTCTTTTATTTAGTAGTCAGGATTCTATTTGATCATTGATCAGCCGGAGTATGCGGTCATGACATTACCCCCAGTACTTTAAATACCGGCACATCATTTTATGCCGTTATATATACACACTGAGGCTTCTTCTATTTTCTGTGCAGTAATATTAATCTTATCTGCACTATTTGTGTACATTACCAGTGCCTCTTTTATCATTAGGAGGCACTGTATGTGTACACAACTGACTGTGCAGTCATACCTTCCTTTGCACAATCTATATATATCGTGTGATGCTTAGTTGATTACAACTTTGCACAAGGAATGTTATACTGACAACTGGTGAATCGCTGTTTATGTGCAACTATTATTGGGGCATAGGTCTACACTATACATTTGGACGTATATTCGTTTGCATAGTGTTAGTGCAAAATTACATTTTGCATAGAACATTAGATGGAGGATACTGAAAACTTTTGAACAGGTCCTCCTCGCTTATATTATAATATTAGGTTGAGATTTACTTTAGTAATCTTGAGGCTTGATTATCCAGCAGACATACTTCCAGTTATAGATCTAGTGGAAGCTGTTTAAGTCTCCCTATATTTGACACTTGTTTCAATCTACCCATTTTGATACTTGCTTTCAACAGCTTGACATCGGTGCCAGTTTTATAGGTATTTGTTATGATATAGCACTTTTACCTATTAGATTAATCCACACCTTGGGCTTTTTTGTTTCTTTATGTACATAGCACTTATTTTATAGTTCTGTATATATCATTATTGACACCACTTAGCTGTGGGTATCTATACATTGTTTTAACTATACTATTAAAGGTTATATTTTAAGTTTCTATGGCACTCATTTCCTCTCCTTTTTCTTTTCACTACTTCTGTAGTTCTTCAGGGTTAACCCCTTTACGAGTGCATTTCCTATGCTTCCAGTTTTTCACTTCTGTTCTCTTTATTATGTATGTAACCATTTTTTGCCCTGCTCCTGGCAACAAGCCGTAGCTAGCAGCAGTTACACCTTCTTCTGTCGCTGACAGGGATCCTGAGTCTCCACTATAGGTGGGCGACCAGGACATCTTGTTCTGACGCAGTGCCTCCACTCAGTGCAACTTCTATTTATGGGGAACCCACCCCACTGAGTAGATGAGTACCCTCCACTTAATAACTCAGAGACATGAAATAAATACAGACATGGAAATACACACTGTATTGTGGTTAAAGAGATAGACATATAACAGCAGAAATAACAATGCAGTTCCTGGCTAATGTTAAATGATGATAAAGTCCCTGATACAGTCACAGGAGTCTTTAGCAGCAGGAATGCAGACAACAAGCTTCCCTTAATAACATCAATAACTACATCTGAACAGTTAAACTTCTATGTACCTGCAGGTAAATTATGTGCACAACTTTGGGGCCCTTAGGTGTAGGTAGCGCTACCCAGGTACAGTTATAGGGGAGAATCCTGAAGCAATCTCTGGAGACAGTACATTTGAGTGACTGTAACTTCAGAGAGATCCAGCAGAATGTAGGACAGCAGCAGAACAGCAATGGCAATCCTTTCTCTTCCTTCTGCTGACAGGAGGCAAAAGCTCATTCACACTCCTGCAGAAAGTTCCAGAACCTGCAGGGAGCTGAACATTGAATAACAGTCTTCTAATTCTCCTAGCAGAGCAGCAGACAGTCTCCAACTTCTTGTAGTAGCAGTGCACTAGCCTTCCCCTGTTATTATTTCACTGTCTCAGCAGGAATAGATCATTGAAACAGGGAGGAACACACCTTCTTTAAAGGACCACTATAGGCACCCAGACCACATCAGCTCAATGAAGTGGTCTGGGTGCCAGGTCCATCTAGCAATAATCCTGCCTGCTGTAAACATAGCAGTTTCAGAGAAACTGCTATGTTTAAATTAGGGTTAATCCAGGCTCTAGTGGCTGTCTCATTGACAGCCGCTAGAGGCGCTTCCGCGCTTCTCACTGTGATTTTCATAGTGAGAAGACGCCAGTGTCCATAAGAAAGTATTGAGAATGCTTTCCTATGGACTGGCTAAATGCGCGCGCGGCTCTTGCCGCGCATGTGCATTCAGCCGATGGCGGCCAAAGGAGAAGGAGAGTCCCCAGCGCTGGAAAAAGGTAAGTGTTTAACCCCCTTCCTCCAACTTTAGCCCGGCGGGAGGGGGACCCTGAGGGTGGGGATGAGTTTGTTTTCCTGGCACTATAGTGGTCCTTTAAGCTGACTCAGAGAACATGGCTTCGCCCCTGTCCTCTTCTTCCTGCCATCCTAGCCTCTCCTAATCACATGACAGGGCAAAGGGCAAAATTCAATATCACAAAACTTAAAGTAAAAACAGTAACATATAGTTTTTTAACAGATATAAAGTACACTATTTTGGTGTATACTACATTTTGTCTGTTTTTTTTAACAGATTTAAAGACATATGCACCATATATGGTTATATTGCACTATATAATAAAGAGACTTATCATATCTCTATATATAATTTTATATACATTTTTTATCATTAGAGAGAACAGTTCCATATACTGTTTCCCCATTTTATATGTTTTATATCTTTATTTGTAAAGTATAACACTTGGTGTATACTCCATTTATCCTGCCTATAGCAGATTTAAAGGTGTACACACCACACACTATTGCTGCATCTTTTTTGAAATATTGGAGTTCATTTTAGTTTATTTCCAACATCACCACATTTTTAATATTTTTTTAAATTACATTTTAGTTTTTATTTTTTTAAATCCAATTTTATTAGGTGTTATTACACCACAAGCCATCTTAGGTGGACCAGCTCCTGGAATATTCATACCAACCTAGGTTGTTATTTTTCATGCAGTAGTCACTCCACGTTCCTTTAAGTCATTAGGATAATTTTTGTCCAGTTGAATGCCACAGTTTTGTTCAATTACTTATTTGGTAGACAGATAATTCTTTATTCTAAGATATGTAAATAATTCTTTTGAAGCTAGAGAATATAATATTTGTAACTGTTGAAATGGTGATATTTTCTGATTGACTACCATGTCTGATATTCTGTTGATCCCACAGCTCCTCCACTTCTCCAAGTTAACATGTGAGATATTAACCTCTAAAAGTTCAAGCGAGGAAGACATTGCTATAACGTTCAATAGGTTTCATTTTTTCCTTATATTAATAGCTATCAGCATATTGGTTTACAATCAGGTTTGAAGTGATCTTATCAAATCATTTTTTTGGTATCTAACCAAAAACAATCATAAAGGCTGTCTGTCTTAGAGCCCTGGACCTCCATTTCCTTCCATACATTATTAGAGTTGTTTGAGCCATCCCATGCTAAAAAGTGTGCCGCCATTGTTGGGAAAAGAGAAAAAATTCGCAAAATCAGAGGAGCTACTATGGGTTGAAATTTTTGATAAATGGCAGTATATCAATCTAGACCGGGTACCTTCTTTGGTTTCAGATTTTTTATGACTTCTCTGACCTCTTGTATTGAGATTGGATGATTTAATACTTCTAGGTCTTTCTCACTGCTCTTTGGCTATTTCAGCTTCAAAAGAAAGGAAATAAGTTGATGATTTGGGATAGTATTTTTTTTTTAATTATATAGATCGTAGTAATAAAAGTACAGGATCTGCTGTGGCTCAGAGACAGTATAGCAGGCCCAGGACAACAAAGGACCCAGGTTCAAATCCCCTGTTTAAAATACCGCTTTGTTTTCCTGACACTATAGTGACCCTTTAATTGTATTTGATAAAATTATACCTATTCTATTATTATTCTAGTACCAATTCTGTTTGAAGCTTAAAATATTTCAATTCATATTTTCCAATAATTATCATTAATCTGTTGTCTTATTTAGCTTATTTCAATAACTATTTTATCATGCATATTATTTTTATGTTTATTCTCTTGAAGAGGGTATCGTGTTCTATAAAATTAATACGATGTTTGGAAACTTTCAATAATGAAACCCCCCTGACTAAATGGTAATCTGATATAAACAAGACCTTTAGAAACCAAGAATGGAAACAACGTATAAAGTTAGTGAAGAAAAATATACATTGTATTGTATAGGTGGTATTTGGTTCCAACTAAATTAAACAAAATTAATACCATACACGCTGACCAATGTTGGAGATGCGGTAACGGCAAACGTACCCATTATCACATTTGGTGGTACTGTAGAGAACTAGACAACCTCAAATTAAATCTTACTATACTCTTGGAGAAGGTCTCTTGATCGACCGGTGAACTTGACCCCCCTGCCCCTCCTCCTTCATATTGACCTTCCAGAGTGGGACAAACTACTCCTTAATCTTTTGATTCAACTACTGTTGGCATTTAAAATCTGCATTTCAAGGAATTGGAAACAATGTGGAAAACCAGAGTGGTTTGAGATGAAGAATCAAATCAATTATCAATTCTGAATGGAGAAAGGTTATTATTTATTATTTTATTATTTAACCAGCTAGACTCTTACTCAAAGATTTGGTCATATTGGGAATCTTCCCACTTTGTAAGTTAAAGATAACGAAACGCTTAGTTCTGCTCTCCCTATGTCAGTGTGAATGTGGTATGAATGAATTGGATATGTTTTAACTGATACCTGAATGCAGGGCCGGATTAACATAGGGGCTGATGGAGCTGCAGCTCCAGGCCCATGGAATAGGCCCATTGATTTATAAAAAAAATTTTTTATTTTTATTTTTTTTTTTTACGTTTTTTTTTTCCCACACACTACTCTTAGGGATTCCACCTGGCTTTTATTTTATTGGCACAGCCAGTATTTGAGGCTGCCTGGCTGGTGCCAATATTGCAGTGATACTGGCAATGCAAATGCTGGTATTTTTCTCAGTATAAACAAGAGATTACTCTGCAATACCAGCACTGGCCAGTAGGGGTCACTGTGTATGGAGAGAGGCAGGGATAGGAAGTTCCAGCATATCCCTCCCTGCCTATCTATACTCACTGATCTGCAGGGGTACAGCTACAGAGAGTCCAGACAGCAACTCCCACCCTGCAGACACAGCCTACAGCTCAGGGAAGTAAGAGATGGGGAAAGGCTGCAAGGAGACATACACTGAGACACTAAGGGGCACTGGGAGACATTATGGCAGACACTGAGACACTAAGGGACATTGGGAGACATTATGGCAGATACTGAGACACTAAGGGACATTGGGAAACATTATGGCAGACAATGAGACACTAAGGGACATTGGGAGACATTATGGCAGACACTGAGACACTAAGGGACACTGGGAGACATTATGGCAGACACTGAGACACTAATGGACATTGGGAGATATTATGGCAGACACTGAGACACTAAGGGACACTGGGAGACATTATGGCAGATACTGAGACACTAAGGGACACTGGGAGACATTATGGCAGACACTGACACTAAGGGACATTGGGAGACATTATGGCAGACACTGAGACACTAAGAGACACTGGGAGACATTATGGCAGACTCTGAGACACTAAGGGACACAGACACATGGGGACACAGTGTCCCCATGTCTCCCAGCCAGTGGCCCTGGTGTCTCAGTGCCCCCTAGTCTCCCAGTGCCCCCAGTTTGCCAGTGCCTCACTGTCCCCATGTCTCCTAGTGCCTCCATGTCTCCCAGTGTCTCAATGTCCCCATGTCTCCAAGCTAGTGTCCCTAGTGTCTGTGGCCCTGGTGTCTCCTTGTCCCCATGTCTTCAAGTGCCCCCTATTTTCCCAGTGTCCCCATGCGTCCCAGCCAGAGTCCCCTAGACTCCCAGTGTCACTGGTGTCTCCGTGTCCCTAAGTCTCCCTGTGTCCCCAGGTCTTCCTAGTGACATGGGGACCCTGGGATACATGGGGACACAGGGAGACATGGGGCATTGAGACACTGTGATACATAGGATCACTGGGAGACCTGGGGACACGACACTAGGGGACACTGGAAGACATGGGGCACTGAGACAATGATACATAGGAACACTGAGACCTGGGGTAATCGACACATGGGGGCACTGGGAGACATGGGGCCACTGGGAGGAATCCATCTATACAGCAGAATCAAACTAAGTATTTTTTTGGTGATTTTACAGCATTTTCTCTTATGTCACTCCTTGTGATTTTCAGCATGTGATGTCACCCATACATATTTAATTATGCAAATTAGCAAGGCAGGTATGTTTTTCCAAGAAAGGTGGCAACCCTAACTACTTTTCACATACTCGTACTTAAGTATGGAAACTTAAGAGGGATGTATGGGAACAAAACCTGAATGGACTGGCTGACAATGAATATAGTTAAAGGGACACTAGAGTAACCAGAACAACTACAACTTATTGAATTTGTTCTGGTGAGTAGAATCATTACCTTCAGGCTTTTTGCTGTAAACACTGTCTTTTCAGAGAAAATGCAGTCTTTACATTACAGCCTAGTGATAACTTCACTGGCCACTCCTTAGATGGCTGTTAGAGATCCTTCCTGGGTCATGGCTGCCTAAAATGCATCCAAACATTCAGTGTCTCCTCCCTATGCATGCAGACACTGAACTTTCCTCATAGAGATTCATTGATTCAATTCATCTCTATGAAGAGATGCTGACTGGCCAGGGCTGTGTTTGAATCATGCTGGCTCTGCCCCTGATCTGCCTCTTTGTCAGTCTCAGCCAATCCTATGGGGAAGCACTGTGATTGGATTAGGCCATTACTTCTAATGATGTCAGCAGACTGCTTGTTTTTCTGAGTCTAACAGCATGCAGAGTTACAGCTTCAGGCTTGAATACAGTAAGATTTTGCTATATTTATGGTGGCATGAGGGGCCCAGGGGGGCTAGATGGTGGTGTTAACACTATAGGGTCATGAATTCATGTTTGTGTTCCTGACCCTATAGTGATCCTTTAAGGTAATGCTGACTTTGGTCTCTCTAACACTGTGGCATGTTCCATTTCTTCTACACTCACTACATACAGCTTTTCTCTGTCCCAGACTATATACCAGGAGCTTCTGCCTGCTAGTAAGAAGGTAAGGAGACAAGTGGACCAGCGAGTGCTAGGGGACAGTCCTTAGAAAGTGTTGAGTGAGCGCATCATTAGATGCATTTATGCCAAGCTCAGGGTGCTGTCTGCATAGTATGCCCTTAGTTGGCCAGCTGCATGATTGGCAGGCAGCCTGACATGCATTCATACCAGGCTGGCCTTCTAATTCTTTGGGCAGACATATCCTCTTTTTGGGCATGTTCGCACCTTTTGGCAGGTTATGTGATTTGTGTCAGTGGCACACCCTTTTACCATGCCCATTGACTTCCTACTTGACTGGACACTGCTGTTAGGGGTTATGGATTTACTTGAAAGATGAAAACATAAATTAGAGAGAGATTAGCATAGGGTATGTGTTTTCTTTTATCTGCTGTTTTCGTTCTCTCCAGCACCATCTCCATCAGATTCATGATGCTTGGGAGTGTTTTACTGTTTTTGGTCGAAATGATTCTGTAATTAGGCCCGTCATAATTGTCAGCACCAGGCCCACTGGGCTCTTAATCTGGCCCTGCCCGAATGAGATAAGACTGGTATAATGTTATACTATCGTATTTATGTATTTGTCATTTTAAATTGTTAACAATGTAAAAATGGTTTCAAAAAATTCAAATAAAGAACTATAAAATTAAATATATACATATAGCATGAGCATTTATATATATCCACAAGTGAACGTTACCGCACAAAACAAAGCTATCATAGAGTTAAACTAGCAAGCCAAGATTATTGCTCCATGGTGATTCTTTATTTATTTATTTATTGTTGTGCACAGGTAATAATGCAAGCTTGTCTTGCCACGACAGCAACAACAGGCATAATCATGATACAGAATTGATAAACAGTAGTGTGGCAGTCGAGATATTGGCACATTTTTATAATAACAGTTAACATGGTATTTTTTATATTATTAATTCCGGGTAGACTGATGATGACATGTAATTTCTGTGCATGAATTGCAGAATGTGGCTTAAGATTGTGAGCTGCAACAGGTGGATGATATTTGTGCAAAACTAATAACATAAAACAGTTTAAATTTCAACATTTTCCTGCGTCCTAACGTGTTGTGGACATCTGTGGTGTTTAGGTAGCAAGCCCAAGGTTAACTCAAGGCAAGGGCTCATGAGTGTGACAACTGTGGCGCAGGATGGTTATAGGACTGATGCTCCATGAAAAACATTAACAAAATCATGGTGAATTATTTATTAACATTTGCAAAATTACTAAAAATGCTGATAGGTAGTAAAAGGTATGGTGCTAAAAAGAAAAATGACACATAATTTATAGAAAACAAAGAAACCCTAATTTTATTAATTTGTCTAAAATTATACCCTTGTTATAATTATTTTAAAATACCTATTTCTGATCATTCATTTAACCTTCTGGTGATCCCTGTATAAGCTTCGTAGACTCCATACATAGGTGGTCCCATCATCAGGAAGCTGATGTGTTTCTTCTTTCCTGTGATTTTCAAATTAGCTGTCACCATGACACTTCCTTATCAATCATCTTCTCATTCATCTCCCATTAATTTGTCAACAAGAAAATAATCTTCAGTCTTCCTCATATTTTAGATCAGTTGGCATAAATGTCAATACAGGGTGAGTGTACAGTGAGGTAGGACCACCTGCATCCTCCCTCTATACCTCAGTATAGTCTATCGTCTTCTCTTATGACATATCATTTTTGCAACTAGTGTTCATGTTTCTTCATGCCATAAAGCCTGATGCAACTTGCCAAGGAAAGCCTAATTAGTAACTTTTAGTTTCTACAAATATGTAACATATACAGTATTCCTTGAAGGAGCAGTAAAGGCACCAAAAAACGTTCTGAAATGGTTTAAACCCAAAGTTGCCTCAAGCATCAATCTTAACTTGCGGCATCTGGCTTCTGAAATTTCAGTTTCAAGAAAGCAGAGTGTGGTCTGGCTTCAAAACTTTTTCAAGTGAGTTTTGTGAATGGGGAGTCAGTCACTCTCAGCCAATCAGTGACGCCAATGGCCGGTGGCACTCGACGCTTTCTGAAATCGAGATGAAATTTGCGCTGAACGCAACTTTGTGGTTAAACTGTTTGAAAACAGTTGACTTGAGGTAAAAATGAGCCCAGGGGCCTCCTGGCACCGTAAGGCATCAGATCAACTTAATTTAGATGAAATTGTAATGGTGACTAAACTGTCCCTTTAAGTCTCAGTTCAGTTAGGTCTAAAAATTTGGAGTGCTATACTTTTACTCAGACCTTAAAGGGACACTATTAGCACTCAGACCACTTCATCTCACTGAAAGCAGAGTCCCTTTCCACTTAACCCTGCAATGTAAAACAGTCCATTATTTCCTGCAATTTAAGACATCCACTAGAGGCGCTACCTGCAGTTTCGTTGAGTTTGACTCCGTGAAACGACAGTGGATGTCCTCACACTTTGCATGAGGACATCCATCATCTTCGAAATCCCCATAGGAAAGCTAGTTTTCCAGCTTGGTAACTTTGGCCTACGATATGTTATTCCCTTTTTTACAGTTCCCAGTTTAGTAAAAAAACAACATCTGTCTTTTCTTTTTACCTCTGTCTTTTCATCCATCTGGCCTCCTATCTAACTATCCATCCATTTCGCCTCACCTAGAACTGCCTTGCACACGGTCACCCTATCTACCCACCTAATGCACACACAAAATATGGATGGCCTAGTAACATATGTCTCAGAGCATTCTTTCTTCCCAGAAGATCTTTTTTTTGTCTATGGCAATTGTTATCTTTTTCTTCTTTTCTTCATCTTTTTTTCTTTCTCAAGCTGTCCCTAATGATTTTATTTAACCTTTCTATGTTAAACAATATTTCTATTTTATCTGCTAAGAAACTTAAAAGATTCTCTTGTCAAACACATCTGTTGTATGTACATACATTCAATGGGTTAGATGAGGTCAATCCATTCTGAAAAATAAGATATGCTGCACTAAATTTGAACTGTCCCATTGGAGACTGGGTGTGGAATCTTCGATACAGTGGATGGAAATCTCAGAAGGTTTACTGATTAGAATCCTTAACCTACAGGTGAAGTTTTATCTAATTAGAAGAGGGTTCTCTAGTCATATCAACGAGGAAAAGGTAACACTAAGTTTAATAGGGAAGTATCACTTTTCTGGAAATTATAACAATGAACAATGATGATGTTGCAAATATCCTATAACTTGAGTCAACTGTATTTCATGTAATGTTCTACTTTCTTTTAAATGTGTAATAAATATTTATTAGTTGACATCACCAGGGCCGGCCTTAGTGGAGTGCGAGCTCAGCTCACACATTGCCGGCTACCCAGGTGGATTTCATTATTCTCAACCTGGGATAAAAAAAACAAAAACAAAACATTGCGGCGGGGACGGGGCTTAGCGTTCAGCGGAGGCGGGGCTTAGCATGTGGCGAAGGTGGGGCTTAGCGTGCGGCAGGGGTTGGGCTAGAAGTCCCGGGTAATTGCTGCATGGGAAGCAGGAAAGAGTCCCTGCTTCCCCAACAACCAGAATCCTGGAGCTGCACTACTTCCACCTCCATAATGAATCGAGGTAATTATATGTGATTGTCTGCGTGTGTGTGTGTGACTGTCTGCCTGTGTGTATGTGTGTGACTATCTGCCTGTGTGTGTATGTGTGTGTGATTGTATGCCTATGTCTGTGTGTGACTGTCTGTCTGTGTGTGACTGTCTGCCTGTGCCTGTGTGTGTGTGTGTGACTGTCTGCCTGTGCCTCTGTGTGTGTGTGTGTGTGTGACTGTCTGCCTCTGTGTGTGTGTGTGTGTGTGTGACTGACTGCCTGTGTCTGTGTGTGTGTGACTCACTGCCTGTGTCTGTGTGTGTGTGTGATTGTCTGCCTGTGTGTGTGACTGTCTGCCTGTGTGTGACTGTCTGCCTGTGTGTGTGTGTGTGTGTGTGTGCTGTCTGCCTGTGTGTGTGTGTGTGACTGTCTGCCTGTGTGTGTGTCTGTTTGCCTGTGTGTGTGTGTGACTGTCTGCCTGTGTGTGACTGTCTTCCTTTGTGTGTGTGTCTGTCTGTGTGTGTGACTGTCTGCCTGTGTGTGTGTGTGTGTGTGAGACTGTCTGCCTGTGTGTGACTGTTTTCCTTTGTGTGTGTGACTATCTGCCTGTGTGTGTGTGTGTGTGTCTAAAGGCCTAGGGCTGGCCCTGGACATCACAATCTAGTTTAGCCATAGGTACACATTATTATTAATATTACTTATAAAGTGCCAACAAATTCCATTGCGCTGTACAATAGATTGACTAACTGACACGTTTTTGCAACAAGACGAGCTGGACGCACAGGAACAGAGGGTGTTGAGTGCCCTGATCAAACCAGCTGACATTGAATTTCAGGAGTAGAAATTGAAACATTGTTTTGGCTTCTCAGTCTCTAAACGTTGTGCTTCGTGATAGAAATGTGCGTAGTTTACAAAATTAACTTACTAGTCGTCAAGATGGATGTTCTTAGAGTGCAATTCTACATTACATTTTTCCACTAACATTTATGTGTAACATACAGGAAATAAGTGAGCTTTAACTGACACTAACTTTTCGAATACAAACATGTATTCCTAATGTTATATTAAAGTAGGAACTCTTTAGATGCACTTTCCATTCTCCCTCCCTCCCTCACCCCTAAGAAAAAGCTGAATTCACACTGCAAAGATAGCAGGGACATACTCTTTGCCCTAAAATCACTACACAAGGCTGTAGTGATTCTGGTGCTTAGAGTGTCCCTTTAATTTGAAAACCCCGCGGAAGTCACAGTTTCCCTTTAAATTAATAATTTATGGTGACATTTGTAGGTTCTAAATATAAAAATATAATAGTAGCTGCTACATTCAACACAGTAATTACTGATTTACTGTTAAAACTTCCATCAATTATCCAATGTTTACTTTTAGAAATTCTAATTTTGCAAAAGTTAATTGTGGGAATGTAAGTTTCTCCAGTGGGAAAGTTCTTGCTATCATATTTTGCCCCTTTTTGTTGTTTTTCCTGTTGAGATAGATTGGTCTTTGATGATCAGAGACTGGAGCCAGCTTGACATTATTAGTGTGCTTTCAACAAGTTGTGTTTTGCTTAATGAACACAATAGACAACATCCCTTAAGGTATATATATCCATGATTGAATAGTTAAAAAAAGCATTGCAGATTCAAAAATGCCTAGATTAGTGGTATCAGAAATTAAGCAATTTCATATCTATAGCAAAGGTTTTTTTAAATTCAATCTTTCTTTAATAAATATGAATATTGTATTTGCTGAATAATTAAGTGCATTCTTATGGTTGCATTACTAAAGATATCAAAATTTGAGGGCCGCCTCTAAATGTATGATTATATTGTGCATCTACCCTCATATTTCTGCTATAAAGGTTTTTACGGTTTTATGAGACAGTTTCTCAACACAGGTATTTCATCATCTATTGGAAAAAAAAGTACCAAACATGGCAATAAATAGAGCCAAGAAATATACTGCCATAGCCTAGAGAAATATGCAAAGTGATGACAGTCTCAACAGCTTAATAACTAGCCACACTGAATAGGGTCAGCACTATATGAGTAATCTGAAGCACACCTGGTAAGCAATACAATACAGCTATTTATATATTATTGACCCATACATAGCTCGAGGGCCTTTAGTTCACTGTAATGGAATGTAGTGAATATTCTTCCAGCCCTTAGAAAAAAAGTTACTGAAATCCCATGGGACACTGTTGTGACTGAGTGCCTCCTCTTAAATCAGAAACATTGAAGAAGATTGTGTTGTATCTAGTGATCATAAGCTGTTTGATATCAGTTCAGTGAAATTGTCAGGTCTCAATTTTATGTGGGACTAGGACCCAAAGCTTCTGCACTCTTGTTATACAATTCCTCTCTTAACTATTATCCAGCAAGTGCCTCTAGTGGATTCAGAGGAGGGCTGGCAAGAGACAAAGGAAGCAATTGCCCCCAGGCCAATATCATACAAGGTTTGTGGGCAGCAGTGTTGCACTTTGTCTGCTTAGAAGCAGCAGAGGTATACTGGGATGCCTGTTATTAGTGCACGGCAGAACTGGGACATCAAGTAGGAATTTTGCAGGGCCTTTGCTAGCCCAGCACTGTGTGGGACTGAGCATTGGCTGATGGCCCACAATCTCAATGTTCCCTAGGCTGGACATGCCTATGGAGTATTTTCTTGATGATTGCAGTCTTTGGGACCAACAATGCCCCTATACACAACACACATACACAAAATACAGCACCTATATATATATACACACACACACACACACACACACACACACACACTGTACAGCCCCTAGCCAAACCACAACACATCTGAAACTGCTATTTGCACAAAACACCACACCCCAATCAGCTCACTCTACACACATGCAAGCCCATAAGCGGCCTCCAAAAATATACCCAGTACACTTTCCTGGCCCTTTTGTCCTCTGGTATACAATTTAAGGAGACACCAGAGGTCACAAGCAAAAACAGCGCAAGCATGTCATTAAATTTGCTTACATTGCGAAGAACAAATACAGGGCCTTTTTCTCATTCAAGAACTCTTCAGCAGGGCTCTACGCATGGGCTGTCCTGAAAGAGCATTTAAACAACATGCTCACTTTGAGGGGGAGCGTGTTGTTGTTGATGACACAACATCCCCCCATTGTCACCAGCCCTTTCCCACTGGGCTGCTTTGATAAAAAAAAGGGCCAGGCTGACTTTTTTTTTTCCCAGTCCAGTCCTGATGGGTATGATGAGTATATGTTATGGTGTTTTAAATGGCTGCGGTTGCAATGAGACATAAGTGTCAGTGGAGTCACAGGAAACAGAGTTGATAACCTCATGGTGCACAAGTCATGCTGATGGAGGATGCAGGAATATATACGGTCATACCTCATGACTAGAGCAGCCTCCATCTGTCAAACCTACATTTTATTTACTCAGTCTGCAAAGGTCTATCCATACAGAGGTTTGAATTTTGTGCACCAAAAATGCCATTTATATGTACTTTCCAGCTTGGTCAAAAATTGCTAGCACTCCTCTGTAAACAAAATTAATATCAGGTATCACTCTTCTATGTGCTGAAATGTTTTCCGGCACATGGATTCCTTTGGTAACCCACAGTGTATTAGAGTGGGGGAATATTTCTTCCTGTTTTGTCTGCTGCTAACATGCAATTGAATCTAAGAGAACATATGGATAATTATTTATTTAGTAGGTTCTTAAACCAGTCCTATCTTGTTTAGGATTTTTAAAAAGTTTAATTCATAAACATTCCATAAACAAACAAACAAACACACAAAGGACCATATCAACTACAGTTATGGAGCCAGAAGTGCCTTGGTCAAAATTTGCTAATGGTTTGACAGCTTACCTGGGTTCTACCAGGCACCTGTCACCTCCTCCCAGGGCCGGACTGGCCCACCGGGATACCGGTAAATTACCTGGTGGGCCGCTGTACCAGGGGCCGGGCTGACAGCCCTGATCATCTGACTCATGTAATTTAAATGATTTTCCCCTCGGACTGTGCCTGCTTGTGTCAGTCCGAGGGGAGTAAAGAGGGAGGAGCTGGGGGCTGGTGTGGCCGCAATTAGACTGCAGAGGGAGACCTGTCAGTCTCCCTGCACTATTTACCTCAATTTCTGCCGCATGCCCTGCCCCTGAATGCAAGCCTGCATCCTGAACGAAAAATAGTGAGTGAACGTTTGTGTGTGTGGCTGCTAGTGAGTGAGGTGTGTGTGTGGCTGCTAGTGAGTGAACTGGTGTGTGTGTCTGTATGACTGCTAGTGAGTGATCTTGCATGTGTGTGGCTGCTACTGAGTGAGCTTGTGTGTGTGTGTGCGTATGACTGCTAGTGAGTGATCTTGCATGTGTGTGGCTGCTACTGAGTGAGCTTGTGTGTGTGTGTGCGTATTCCTGCTCCTGAGTGAGCTTGTGTGTGTGTGTGTGTGTGTCTGCTAGTGAGTGAGTGTGTTTGTGTGTGGCTGCTAGTGAGTGAGCTTGTATGTGTGTGTAGCAGTGAGCTTGTCTGTAGTGAGCATGCGTGTGTCAGTAGGTTTTTCTGTTGGAAGCATGTGTGTGTGTCAGTGAACTGGTCTGTGGTGAGCATGTGTGTGACAGTGAGCTCGTCTGTAGTGAGCAGGTGTGTGTTAGCTTGTCTGTAGTGAGCATATGGGTGTCAGTGAGCATGCGTGTGTGACAGTGAGCTTGAATGTAGTAAGCTTGTGCATGTCAAAGTTTGTCTGTACTAAATTTGTTTGTGTACCAATAAGCTTCTCTGAGTGTGTCAGTGAGATTGTCTGTTAATTAGCCTTTTTGTGTGCATCAGTGAGCTTGTATTTTTATGTCAATGAGATTGTCTGTCTGTGAGCCTGTACATCAATGAACTTGTATCAGTGAGTTTGTATGTGTCTGCATGTGGGTATGCTTACTGTATAATTAAATGTTTTACTCTGAAAGGACCAATATTTTGAATTAGAAAAATAAATATACCAATAATATTACGTAAGGCTATGTCTTGCCACCCCAGATGATGTATATATTGTGTGCTTATAAGTTACTTAATCATCTGGGGTGGCAAGACATAGCCTTACATAATATTATTGATATATTTATTTTTCTAATTCAAAATATTGGTCCTTTCAGAGTGTGTGTAATATATATATATTTTACGCACAATACATGGCACAATGACTCAGTGCCTAAAAAAGTTTAATATAACCATAAGAAATAAAAGTCAGTGTGTGTCTTTAAGTTCAATGTGTGTGTCTGTCAGTGAGTGTATGTGTCAGTGTGTGTCAAATCAGTGAGTGTGTGCGTCTCTCAGTGAGAGTGTGTGAGTGTAAGTGAGTGTTTTTATCGGTGAGTGTTTCTCTTAGTGAGTGTTTGTGTCTGTCAGTTAGAGTGTGTGTCAGTGTGTCTGTCAGTGTGTGGCACATCAGTGAGTGTGCGCGTCTATCAGTGAGAGTGTGTGACTGTCAGTGAATGTGTGTCTGATTGCAAAAATGGGTGCGGCTTATAGATGGAGAGAGTCTGGACTGGACATTTGCAAAGTAGAAGAGTTAGTAAGATGACCACACCCACCTAAGGGCCAAATAAAAATTCTGCACGTAGGTGTCTATGACCCTAGCATTGGTCCTGTGTTCCCCTCTTCTCCCTACTTTGTTTGTGCACAAGTAAAAAAAGCATTTGAACTTTTATCAATTCCTTTCACTTTAATATGCAAATTATAATGGAGAAGTTATATGGAATTGTAAAACAGCATAAAACCTTGCAGTGGCAGACGTTACTTTGATTTCTCTGTTGGTGTGAGGATTTTTTTATATTAGTCTGTTTGACTGAATATTCAAAATTGTCAGTTTGCTGCCATGTATGATCAACAGATTTTGCCTTTTGAACATGCTCAGAGACAAGAAAGACCTACACTTTCAGCCCTTGCTCAAATGTCAAGTCTTGTTCTCAAAGTGTTCTGAAAAGTATTTGTGATTTCCAAACTGTACATATTTATTAAATTGTTCTAAAAATGGTCTTAAATGCGTTGTCTCTCTAATTAAAACAGTTATTAAGAGTGCCAGCAAAAAAGTATGAAAAGAAACAGATCACATTTTTATGCCGGAAAATAGACAGAATGATAAATCTATTGCATCAAAATTATGGTTAGAGCACAAAACTAGGAACAGACAAAAAAACAACAGATTTAATAAATTATGCTATAAAACACCAAATAAGTGTGAAAAAATATGCAAAATTTTACTGCAACACAAATCTCCCAAAATCTCTCATCAGCACTAAAAATAAAATCTCCCGGTGGGATCGCTTATAACTGTACAGCACAAACCTTATACAAGTTTTATGGTTATTTTATTTAATTGGTTATTTACACTATATGGTATTATTCCTGCTTTAAAGGACTGCAGTGAAATCTAATATTTCTTCTTCTGTAATTATTATAACCAGTAAGAAAGCAAACCACTTTCCAATGCGATTTCCCTATTGTTATAACCAAGTTGATCAGAGAATAACATACACTTCCTCTTCTAACTATAAGATAAAAAGTCTGGATGGGTGACCTATTTTCTAACATAAAGGAAATGGGTGGAAAACCTTGATTATGGTCCATCTGTTGTTTTGTTTTCAGCATCCTGTACAGAAATGAAACAATATCTAACATTTTATATTTACTAGTAAAAAGGAGGTATATTTAGCAGCATTTCATAACCAACACAGGTGCTAGGTGACATAATGGAAATAAAATTAACTGTTTCGTTAACACCCCGTTCTACTCTTATTTCACATAAGTAATAAATAACATTTTGTGATTTTATTTATTAGGAGACTTTGTATTTAACAACTTCGTAGTACATTGTTATTGCACTTCTTCAGACTTTCTGGGGGCATGCTAAAACAGCTAAAAAAACAAAAAAACAAACTATAATAAGGCAGTTATTTTTTCACAGTACTCTACAAAAATCAAAAGGGTACTTAAAGGACCACTATAGTGACAGGAAAACAAACTCGTTTTCCTGGCACTATAGTGCCCTGAAGGTGCCCCCACCCTCAGGGTCCCACTCCCGCCAGGCTGAATGGGGAGGAAGGGGGTTAAACACTCACCTTTCTCCAGCGCCAGGCTCCCTCGGCGCTGGGGACTCTCCTCCCTCTTCTGACGTCACCGGCTAAATGCGCATGCGCGTCAAGAGCCGCGCGTCTTCTCACTGTGAAAAACACAGTGAGAAGCGCGGAAGTGCCTCTAGCGGCTGTCAATGAGACAGCCACTAGAGGCTGGATTAACCCATTTGTAAACATAGCAGTTTCTCTGAATGTTTACAGCAGGCAGGGCTAACCCTAGCTGGACCTGGCACCCAGACCACTTCATTAAGCTGAGGTGGTCTGGGTGCCTATAGTGGTCCTTTATTAGTTTCACGTATAACTGACACATCAATGAGGTTTATTGGTGATATGCTGAATGGCATTTGGTTGTCCAGATTTGGCTACTTCAATTAAAAGTCAAATTTAGGTATTTCAGCTTTCACTTGTATTTAGCTGTTTAGGTGTTAAATTAGCTGAATGTAGGTACATTTGATAATTCAATTATCTAAAATCCCATTCATTTGGTTGATTCAATTCAACAGAAGAGAGTAATTCTTCCAGTAAATTCCTAAACTTCCCAAACCCATTTCACACCACTACCCCAAACCCCTAACAAATAAGCCCAATCCAAAAACACTCCCCCAAGCCCTATTGTTAGATTAGTTTACAATATACATAACTATATAGCGCTGCCAATTTAACAGTACAGCACAAAGGATCTATTACAAACATTCTGGACTAATGATCATCTTCCGGTCAAAGTTCTAGGAACAATACCTGCACATATGTAAATAATGGATCCAACTAAAAGGATCATATTCCACTATGAAGATAACTAACAAAGAAGGAAAGGCTTTAGTTCAATATGCAAGCCACACCTGCCCCAGGTATTGCAATAGGACCATACATATAATACAATGCTGAGACAATGAACAGGTGTAGGATTATGTTTAACTAGTCAGCACATTTATCACGACATCTTAAAGGGACAAATGAGGCTGGACTTAACCCCCTTTTTTGACACTGTGTAGATAATGTTAGATTGTGAGCATATATGAGCCAGGGGTAGATCCAGAGTCTAAATTCGGCATGGGCCCAGCTGGATTATGTGTCAGATACACACACTTACAGACATACATTCAATGACAAATAACTATATCTGCACTCACGTAGACTCATATATGTCCAAACACATACCTATACCCACAAACAGACAAACATCCGTAACCATCATAGACTGGCACACAGATTCATATATACAGCATGGCTGAGAGTTAACTTCTGCATTTGCCCTGGTGCGCACCTCTGGAGCCACCACTGACATGATCAAGGTCTTCTCTTCTCTGTACCAGGTGACGGTATCCTTTATATTATTTGTTAAGGTCTTTATTTTTTTTATGTTTCTAATCAATATCAATAAAGCTTTTTAATTTTTTTTTATATATATATATAACCGTGCTAAACAAAGCATACAACATAATGTGTGTTAATTTCCTAAATCTTGACTATAAAGGATGACTTTTAGCACAGTAACAACTTTGCATAATACAACAGCTATGGTACAGAGAGTACCTTCCTCCGTTTTCCTATATAAATTCATATCTATGGACCAGGCTGTATATAAATGGATATAGCAGCCTCTATCAGCTTTTGTCAGAGGCTGCAATTATCCTTTGTTATGAGTGGAAATACAGCAAGGACTGGGGCTCTCAGTTTATCCCCCAAACCACTTCTGAGCAAGAATCTAAAGGATAAGAACATTAAAAAAAACTCTAATAGAAAGAGAGACTCCTTATTGGTGGAGCTTCTTCTTGGTTTGGGAGTTGTCTGGCTGTGCTAGGGTTAAAATTTGAAGAAGTTTAAAGGTAAATATTGCTTTTCTTCTTTAACGTTAACTTAGCATTTGACATAATTTATAATGCTTCATATAAATAACTTTATCAATGGTGGTCTTCATCTTGCCTTGTGTGTCCTTTTAATGTGTAATTTTACTAAATAACATAACACATCACACTCAGAGACTCTCGCCAAAATATATTTCAGAATACAAAACTATTTAATGTAATTTCATCTTCATTCTGTTTAAAGAATAACATGGATTCTTTCAAAGTAGCCTTAGGTGAAAGGAATCGCACACATTCCACTATAACATATGCTTTCTATTTCTGCCCTGGTTTATATTATTGTTCCAGGGTAATTGCTATATGAAACATTCACACAAGCTGTTATAATATTGCTATCTATTCTTTCCCTATTTTGCTCCTGAATGTGAAGCCCCCCATGTACACTATACATATTACATCACTGTTCTTCTCTAAGGATTCAGAAGCTGCATTCCTCTGGTTAAGACAAATCATTGAAGTCAAATTTTCCTAGCAGTGTGAGGATTTGGCATAGTAATAGATGCCATTTAAATTATATAGCACAGTTGTGTTCATTGGAGGCAATTACACTTGTGAATGTCCTTTTTCACATGGCAATCCAGTAGCTTTAACGGAACACTTTACGTACCATAAGCACTACAGAGCGCCCTTACACCCCTCCTTCATTGTAAGTAGTCAAACATTGTAGAACATCCTGATTTTGTACCTGTGCTCTGCTGGGCACCGCTAACCTCCTTCTCTACCTGCAACAAAGAGTGGAATGCTCCTGCTTAGATAATTCTGTTAGCTCTCATGAGCTTAATCTTGCTGTGCAGTGCTTAGCTCACTGTCTGGGCGTGCCAGCTGTAGTGGTTATGGTGCTTGGCTTGCTTAAGTTGGTACTGGCACTTGTAGAGTATTTCCATTTTTTGCAGTGACACGTTAACTTCAATGGTGGTGCATTGGAAGCAGTGGGAAAAGTGGTGCACCCATATTTGATTCTGCTCCATCTCTGCTCTTGGTTGATGAGGCTGCCTAATTGGTGTACTCTCACACATGAATGACAGTACAAAATGGGTGTCTATGGACAATTCATTGAGAGTGTGGGATCTCAATGGATAAAGAATAATGCAAACATAAATAAAACTCTCTTTCATTTTTTCTGAGATTAAAATGTTCTTAGGAACTAAGCGGAAAAATAAAGGGAGGGTTGAAAGTGAACGATAATCCCCCTCAGACCTAACCCTTCGTAAATACGAGCTACCCATAAGTGAAATAAGTGAAAATAAGCAAAAAATAATAGCCTACATAAAGCTGTAAGTATACCAAAATTATTATTAGAAAAAAAAGTGTTAGAAAAGAACATGATATAAAATCTGATTACATAGTCTAGCATGTGTTCCAATGGAAACAGATTCACATTGTAGGCTGTAGTGTAGAATATATCCTATTATAACAGAAAGAAACAATAGTAACCGCTATTAGAGTCAAATGGAGCAGTGTTCCATAGAGTAATATACTAAATAGAGGGGAAAGGTAAACAGGCTAGATATAAGCCTAACAAGTATCAGACATACTACAGTAAAAGAAGAGGAAAGAAAAATGAAAGGGGCAGGGGGTGGGAGAGAAAGGGTGGGAGGCTATAAGTTGCTCCTAGCCTACCTCACATACTCTGGCTCTCTAAAGGGCAGCCCACCTTATTTGACTGCAAATTCCTGTTTTAAATGATTCAATGCATCTCTATGAGGAGGTGCTGATTGGCCAAAACAGTGTTTGTCTCCTCCCTTGCTGATTTCAACCAATCCAATGCTTTCCCCATGGGAAAGTATTGGATTGGCAATAAATCAGCAATTCTGATGATGTCACCAAGGGGGCAGGGCCAGTGCCAGCGGACCCGCACAGCGCTGGAAATAAGGTAAGTTTTAATTGCTTTTAAGGGGGTGCAAGCCACCTAAATGGTGGGTTTAACACTACAGGGCCAGGAATACATGTGTGTGTTCCTGACCCTATAGTGTTCATTTAACAAATATCTCTTTACAAGATCTGAAAACAAAGTTAAATGTAGAAATGTACACACTGCATTTACCTCTGATTGAATCCATCATGTTCCCTGTCAATAATAGCTCTAAGTTCTGTTCTTTTATGTCATCTAAAACAAAACAACATTTGCACCTGCCAGCCAGGGCCGGTGCAAGGATTTTTGCCGCCCTAGGCAAAAGAAAGATTTGCCGCCCCAACCCCCCACCCCCGCCCCCCCAATGGAACATCGCAATGCCACACCCATATGAATTAATGCCAGTGCTGCACACAGTGTGTGTTTACATTAAAAAGCCTGCAGGGACAAACTATAGACACCAGAACAACTTTATTAAGCTGCAGTGGTTCTGGGGACTATAGTGTCCATTTAATGTGAGGTAAATTAGAGATTAGTGTCACTAATAATATACTAGATTGCCTACTTACAATCAGATGAGGATGGTGATGGGCTCTGGCTGCAGTCTGGCTCCACTGGTCTAGAACAGGATCTCTGGAGGCTGTTTGCAACTGTGGTCACAAAATTCAATGTTCTGGGAGAACGGGAAGCAGCTCCATTTTTGGGGCCTCTTACATAGCTCAAGGTCTGGGCCCCAGGGCCTGACGGTGAGTATGCCCATAAAGCCCACCCATAAGGCCACCTACATGTTCCACCCATGAACTCACAGGGAGTAGAGTGTGTAGGGGATGTGTTATGTGTTACTGTAGAGGATCTAATGTGTGTGCTTACGGAATGTAGTGTATAGGGATACCAGTTTGTGTAGGTGATGCAGTGTTGTTTGTGTAAGGGATAGAAAGCAGTGAGTGTTTGTGTATAAGGGATGTATTGTGTGTTTCTTGTTGTGTGTAAGGGATGCATTGTGTGAATCTGTGTTTGTATGCATAAGGGATGCAAAGTGTGTTTCTGTGTATGTAAGGGATGCAGTGTGTGTGTCTGTAAGGGGTGTGTTGAGTGTGTGTAAGAGATGCATTGTGTTTCTGTGTGTGTGTGTAAGAGAAACAGTGTGTGTTTGCATGTGTGTGTAAGGGATGCATTGTGTGTGTTCTGTGTATATGTGCAAAGGATGCATTGTCTTTATGTGTAAGGGTTGCATTGTGTGTTTCTCTGTGTGTGTAAGGGAAGCATGTTGTGTTTCTGTGTGTATAGGGATGCATTGTGTGTGTGTGTGTGTGCCCGTGGTGTGAAAGAGCTCCCTGTCCCCCTGTCCTATAGAGCTCTCCCTTCCATTCCTTAGAGATCTCCCCTGCCCCTTAGTGGTCTCTCCTCTCCCCCCCACCTCCCTTAGTGCTCTCCTTTTCTCCCCGACTTTCCATTAGTGGTCTCTCCTCTCCCCCCACCCTCCCCTAGTTGTCTATCCTCCACCCCCCTCCCTTAGCGGTCTCTCCACTGCCCCCTCCCTCCTTTAGTGGTCTCTCCCTCCCCTACTTTCTCATCTCCCACCCCTCGTGTTCTCCTCTTCTTCTCCCCCCGTGTTTTCCTCTTATTCCCCCCCCTCCCTGTGTTCTCCGCTTCTTCTCTCCCCTGTAATCTTGTCTTCTTCTCCCCTCCCCCCCGTAATCTTCTCCCCTCCCCCTGTAATCCCTTCTTCTCCCCCGTAATCTTCTCTTCTTCTCCCCATAATATTCTCTTTACTTCTCCCCCCCTCCCATCAAATCCATCTCCCCTCCCGTGATGTCTCCCCCCCTCCCATCAAATCATCCTCTCCCCCACCCCCCCTCCCTCCCATCAATCATCTCCCCCCTCCTCCCATGATCATCTCCCCCATCAAATCATCTCTCCCTCCCTCCCATCGATCATCTCCCCCATCATCTCCCCCCTCCCATCAATCATCCCCCTCCCATCAAATCCTTCTCCCCCCCCCTCCATCAATCATCATCTCCCCTCCTCCCCATCAAATTATCTCCCCCTCCTTCCATTCAAATCATCTCCCCCCACTCCATCAAATCATCCTCTCCCCCCTCCACTCCCCACATCAAAATCATCTCCCCCCCATCATCTCCCATCCCATCTCCCCCCATCAAATCATCTCCCCCCTCCCTCCCCATCAAATCATCCTCCCCATCAATCATCTCCCCCCCCTCCCTCCTTCCCATCAGCTTCTCCTCACCTCACCTCCCCTGCTTAGCATGGCCGAGCTCCTTTCCGGTCCCGCGACCCGGCGGACTGACAGGAAGTGCACACTGAGTGTGCACTTCCTTTGAGTCCCGCCGGGTCGCGGGACCGGAAAGGAGCTCGGCCACGCTACAGCAGGGAAGGGGAGGTGAGGCACTGCGGCAGCCGCCTGAGCGCTCTCCATAGAGCGCTCAGGTGGCTGCAGAATTTAAAGGGCTGGCGATGGGGGCGCAGGGCGCCCCCTCCTATATGGCGCCCTAGGCGGCTGCCTAGTTCGCCTTATAGGAAGCGCCGGCCCTGCTGCCAGCCTTCATATTCCTCACAACTTGCATTAATAATATTCATGGAGGCAGATATGATCAATGGCCAGGAGGAAACATAGTTTGGTCCTAGTACAGTATCTGCACAGTGAAGGTACACATTCATCCTCCAAAGTAATGTCTGCCCAGGCTTTTTCAGGACTGAATTGGTTTGTGGTATAAATTGTGAAGATTTAATTTTTATTTAAAAAAAACAAGTTCTAGGTGTTCAGTTGCGTGCATTCTCCATGTGATAGTTCCTTTTTAAAATATTAAAACCTATGTGATTTAAAGCTCTGTTACTCTGTAGATCTGATAACAAGTTATGTCAAGTAAATACAGTGTAAAACATAAATGTCAGCATTGTGAGCTGAGCCTGTGTAACCGCCACCTTTACAACAAATATCTTGCTGCAACTTGTATGTTCCCCTGCTTATAAGTATTACTTTGCTTAGTGCTCCTCGTTTGAAGTTATAGATGTAAAACGCCTTATGGATATGAGTTTTGGAGGTGTTGAAGTCATTTTAAGTAGCAGATGTGCTTCTTTCAAATTCAATCAAAAACAAAAATCAAATAATATGAACCAAAAATCTAATATTTTATTTTGTCCACTGTATTTTTACAATTGCAACTATTTTGGTTTGATCAATTCTACATAACCATTTTCTCTAAAAACATTATTTGGCCAAATGTCTGATCCAATTTGGGAACCAAATCCATTGAACCTAAACGGGCAGAAATGAGCCAATCTGTGTACTAAGAAATATATATATAAGGTAGTAAACAGGAGGAGCTGTAAAATAAATAAATCTGTATTTATATATTTTACATTTATTAACCCCTTAACCCCTTCAGAACAGAGTCAATAGTACACGTTGTGATCAAAACAAAACGTAAACAAAAACTGGAATTTGCGCTATATGTCTGTTCACCCATAATTCACCGCTGTCACATTAAGTGCACCCACACTTATTATATATCTTTTTGTTCAGGAGAAACAGGGCTTTAATTTATTATTAACTATTCATATATGGAACATCATTTATTATGAATACAATTTTAAATTTTTTTAGAAAATAAGATTTTTTTTTAAATTTGTATTTCTGTCAGACATTTTAGCTGTGAATGTCATAATACTGTTAGGTATTACTGCAAAAAATGCCCATATTTGTAATCAGCGATGTCTCACGAGTACAACAGTACCCCCCATTAACAGGTTTTATGGTGTTTTGGAAAGTTACAGGGTCAAATATAGAACGTTCCATTTTCAAATTGAAATTTGCCAGATTAGTAATGTTACCTTTGAGACGGTGTGGTAGCCCAGGAATGAGAATTACCCCCATGATGGCATACCATTTGAAAAAGTAGACAACCCAAGGTATTGAAAGTGGGGTATGTTTAGTCTTTTTTAGTAGCCACTTAGTCACAAACACTGGCCAAAGTTAGCGTTCATATTTGTTTTTGTGTGAAAAAAGCAAAAAACTAATATTTGGCAAGTGTTTGTGACTAAGTGGCTACTAAGAAAGACTGGACATACCCCACTTGCAATACCTTGGGTTGTCTACTTTTGCAAATGGTATGCCATCATGGGGGTAATTCTCATTCCTGGGCTACCATACGCTCTCAAAGACAACATAACCAATCTGGCAAATTTCAATGTCAAAAAAATGAAATGCAAGCCTTATATGTGACTCTCTAACTTTCCAAAACACAATAAAACCTGTACATGGGGGGGTATTGTTATTCTCAGGAGACTTCACTAAACACAAATATTAGTGTTTTAATACAGTAAAACATATTACAACAATAATATAGTCCATAAAAGTGCCTTTTACTTAAAATATCATCGTTGTTATACAATTTACCAGTTTGAAACACTAATATTTGAGTTCAGCGAAGTCTCCCGAGTAAAACAGTACCCCCTATGTACAGGTTTTATGGTGTCTTGGAGAGTTACAGGGTCAAATATAGTGCTTGCGAATTAAATTCTCTGCACTTTGTCCCTGTGTTGTCAGGCATGTCAATCAAATTTTAATTAATCAAATCACATAATTATGTTAAAAGATTACTTAAATATACACGTAGAATTTTAATATATATGCATTTATAGGTATTTAAATTCTACGTGTATACTAATGTAATCTTTTATTTAATTATATGTATTTATCTATCTATATATATATTTGCGGTTATTTGTATTTTATATATAGATAGATATATATAGAATGTCATTCTAAGTGTATTTTGTTACCAATATATATATATATTAATAACAAAATACAGTTAGAATGAAATTACATACGAATATATAATTTTAATAATTTTGTTTCAATATTTTATTTATTTAGTTTATTATTTTATTTATTTATTAATGTAATTATACGTATATATATATATAATATATGTGTATATATCTATTATATATATAATATATATACATATTATATATATGTAACGTCATTCTAAGTGTATTTTAATACTAATATATATACTTATATTAGTATTAAAATACACAACATATGACGTTATATATATATATAAATGTATTTAATTTATTTTAAAACATGTCTAATTTTTTTATTTTTTTTACTTTCCCACCAGCAGGGGGACTGTCTGATATTTCAGACAGTCCCCCTGCTGGCAGATCCACAGCCAGCTATAGGGGGCCATGTGACCGCTGTTTGAGAGCATTCACATGGCCCCCGGGGGCCTCATTCGCCAGGGGAGGGCTGTCTGGGCGGTCTGGCAGCCCTCCAGAAGAGGATCGCAGCGGAGGTAAGTAGCTGCGATCCCATGGGGCAAAAAGCCGTTCTGGCGTAACGGCGTTAAGGGGTTAAGTTCAGAGGCAATTATCCAAGCTGTGAACCATAACAAAACCTAGACTGTGTTTGTTCCAGTGTAATTTAAGTATTTTCCTTGAAGCGCACCCATACATATCATATATTATATTTTTTAAAGGGCAGAAAGGGTTTTCCTTTAAAGGGACACTATAGTCACTAAACAAGTTTAGCTTCATGAAACAGTTTTGATGTATATATCATGCCACTGCAGTCTCATTGCTCAATTCTCTGCCATTTAGGAGTTAAATCACTTTGTTTATGCAGTTCTAGTTACACCTACCGGCATGTGACTTGCACAGCCTTCATAAACACTTCCTGTAAAGAGTCATTTAATGTTTACATTACATTTAGTGCAAATTATGCTCAATTTAGGAATGTATTATTTCCTGCTCTGTTAATAGCCTGCTACACCCTGCAGGAGTCTCCTGAGATTAAAATTTGATTTACAGAGCAGGAGATAAAAATGTTTAAAATAAGTTACTTCTGATTGAAAATGAAACCATTTTGTTTTTATGCAGGCTGTGTCAGTCACAGCCAGGGAAGTTGTGGCTGGGGCTGCATAAACAGAAAGAAAAGAAATGTAACTTAAATGGCAGTGCTTTGAGCCATGAAACTTCCATGGCATAATCTATACACCAAAACTGCTTCATTACGATAAAGTTGTTTTGGTGACTATAGTGTCCCTTTAATATCCTATATGTATACCTAACACAATATTAAAGGGATACTGGAGGCACCCAGACTATTTCAGCTCATTGAAGTGGTCTTGGTGCTGTGTTCCTTTTGAACCTAGTGCTGCAATGTAAAATATTGCAGTTCCAGAGAAGTATACCAGACAGCCACTGGGGGCGCTTCCGGAATCGTAACATTTGGTCTGTTAGCTAATGCTGGAAGTCCTCACGCTCTGCAAGAGGACCTCCAGAATCAGATTTTTCCCCATATGAAAGCATTGATTCAGGAGGGTGCAGAGCTTCGACCCAGCGCCGAGGGACAGCAGCGCTAAAATAAGGTAAGTAAATACAGGGTTTTTAACCCTTTAGTTATTGGGGAGGGGGCGCGAGGGAGGGGGCAGTTAAAGGGATTGGTAGTGCCAGGAATTCATAAGTGTGAAAAAAAGGTTAAAAATGGTAAAAAAATGTTTTTCCACATATTTGCTTATAATCATTTTTACAGTTAAAAGAAAATGAACTCAAAATAGATTCATGTATCAGTCCTGATTGTTAAATGCCTTATATAAATACACTTTTGGTAGTTAATCCTATATCTATACGATCCGCCAACACTATACCAACTGTATCCCCCAACCGTTTGCTTACACTAACTCTAACCATACACCTAGCCTAGCCTAGCCTAACCTTACCCATAACCTTTACAATTACACTATCCCTAACCTTAAAACAGCATTAACCCTAAGCCAGCATTAACCTTTACCTTACATTAACATTAATCCTACACTACCCTTAACCCTACCCCAATCCCAGCCCTAGCCCTCAGGAATTCCTTCTACTAATAACGGTACTGATATCAGCATATAGATTTCCTAGCTAAGACAGAAGAGTCAGTGATCACTACCTACAAACTGTTTTCAGCATGACTGGGAGATCTCCCTGTAATGCTAAACCTACAGCAATGTGCTGGGCAGCTTACAAAACCCTGAAACTATCACAATCAGCAGCAGGGTATGCAGGGAGACCCTGTTATGATCTGTTTAGACCATTGGAGTCTCCCTTGAGCAGTTGAGAATTGCCACTGCTGAGTGTAATCTGCTCAACTGCAATGTTTTGAATGGATTTAAAGATATATGCAGCGCTCACTTTGAAAGTTGCACCCAGTCTGGGGTCACTAGATATGGCCCCAGCTGGCAGAGATCACTCTACATTGCAGCCACAGGGTCCCTATTTAAATAGCTGTTCTCACTTTTACCAGTTATCTCTTTTGTTGTCACCATGGATGGAATCCAGAATTGCAAATCGAAACAAAAATGCATGGACATTGCTAATTGGTTCGTAAATTGGGTACATTTCACCTCAGAAGTCAGGATTTGACTGATCCTCTGATTGGCCCATAAAGAATCTCCAAGTCTAGATGACACTTTTCCATTAAAATAGGGATACACATGAAGTAAACAAGTGTTGCATTAGAAGTTTTGTACTGGTGTCATCAGACTACTGTTAACCCCTTAAGGACAGAGCTTCAGAAGCTTGTCTTTCACTTAATGACAACAGCATTTTTTTCATTTTTTGCTGTTAACGTTCAACTGCAATTTGCATTTTACTAATTTATTGCACCGACACATATTATATATAGTTTTTTAAAGAGAGGGCTTTAATTTGATGTAAGACATATATATATATATATATATATATATATAGATGTAAAAAACAGATAAAATTCTTATCTTGTAATACCTTATTTATTGGACTAACAGAATTTTTTAATGACAAGCTTTCGGGAGAACCTCCCTTTCTCAAGTCTGAAGCATTTATATATATATAAATGCTTATTTATTATTTAAAAAAATACAGAAAAATGCAAAACTATTTAAATTTTTTTTACAGTTTTTGCAATAATAATGTGTGCATAATTGGTGCAGGTTAAGGAAAGTAATTAAAAATAAATTCATTTAGTTGTTCTGATTTACAGAATATATAATGTGTCTGGGATTTTAAGTTTTTTTTGGTAGTTACAGGTCACAAAGCACAATGTGTAAAATAAACGAGCGATTTTAGAATTTGGTATGTTTGTCTTGTAAGCTTAATAGCCATAAAAGAAAACAAAATTGCCACACAAAAGTATATATTTATATAAAGTAGACATCACAGGCTATTTACCTAGGGTTGTTTTGACACTTTCTACTTAGCCATTTCACCGCCAACCTCTGCTAAATATTGGAGTAAAATTGTGGTTTTTTTGGTTTTTAGCACACAAACTTATAACAAAGAAATTCTCATGTGTATTTTGTAAAGTTGGTGTGTACTATTCCTGTACAAAGTTTTATTTTGTGTTCAGTTACATCTGTAAAATGACACCCCCATTGTATGTCTTTGGCATTATTTCGTGACGTTACAGTGCCATATAGGAGGCCTGTTCTTTTCAGTATTCTCAGTAGAATTTTGAGAGACGGATTTAATGAGCCTATGCTTCGATTTGGGGTATTATAACAGTTTGACTGTTCAAAAAAGCCCACAAAGGCCTACCATTTGTAAAAGTAGCCACTCCAGGGTATCTCATAAGGAGCATATTGTGCCTTAACATACCCCCATTTTTTCACCAATATATGCCAAAGTATGTGGTAAAAAATAATTTTGCGCGTTTTTTACACATGGATTGCATTTTTGCTGGGCATTTTGCATATTTCACATGTGCCACTAAGTTCAAACCCCCCAAATTATTTAAATAAGTGTTTTTTCTGCCTTTTTGACACACAAAGTGAGTTTGCACAGTATATTTTGCAAATCTTATGTGTGCTACGACTGTATAATACTTCATATGTTGCTCAGCTATGTCGTCTGAGTACAGCAATACCTTTGCCAGGTATGTACCTTTGCCAGGTATATGTGGATGTTGAAGGGGCGCATTTGAGATGCAGCCATTCAATTTTTTTCTAACTTTGAAGTTTTACGCTGTGTCCATGTTCCAATTTGGAGTAGTTTAGACGGTTGGTTATTTAAACTTCCCCACAAACACAAACTATTTATTAAATAATACACCCTGGGGTAATTTAAAGCTTTTTTTACAGATTTAACATTTTTCTAAGCTTTTTCTTTTTTTACCGTTAACCCCTAACTAGCAATAAGCAGCACTAACAGTAAATTTCCCATTTTCCCATAACTCTCACCCAGACCAGCTAGCAAAATATATAATTATAAAATATTTAAATTAATTAATTTAATAAATTGAACCCCTGAGGGTTAAAAAAATAAATAAAAGTTAATCCTCAGGGGTTAAAAAAAATTACATCATAGTATAATACTGTGATCTGTATTTTGATCACTGTAGGCAGTGATCGACATAGGCATTGATTGACTGGCAGGGAAGGGGTTAACTTTTATTTGGACTGGGTAAAGGGGGGTGTTTTTTTATTTTTTACTTAAACGTTATTACAACTTTTTTTAGCTTAATTTTTAACTTTTTAAAGTTTATTTTAAAACTTTTTTAACGTTAACCCCTAGTTAGCCTAACACCAAATCCCCTAATTCCCCACTAACTTCCACCCACCCCAGCTAGCTAAATATATAATTTAAAAATATTTAAAATTAACTAATTAAAGAAATTTAACCCATGAGGGTTAAATAAAAAAAAAGAATTAACCCTCAGGGGTTAAAAAAAAATCAGATGACAGTAAAATGTAATCCCTACCAATTGATCACTGTAGTCAGTGATCAATTGGCAGGGAAGGGGTTAATTTTTAATTAAAATGAGTAAAGGGGGGTGGGATTTTAAATAAACTTTATTTAATTTTTTTAACAGGGGGCAGGATCAGCACTGTTCCGGCTCCCTGCACTTCACACAGAACCAGGAAGTGCAGGGAGGCGGAAGGTAAGTATACTAAGCACATGTGCTCACTCTGACAAGCTGTCAGAGCGAGCACATGTGCTGGGGCAGCACTATCGGGTGCTCCCGGTCTGCCTCTAATACAGAGGAACACCAGAGCACCATTAACCCCGCGATCGCCGCGATAGCAGCGATCCGGGGTTAATTTTAACGGGTGACGGACAAGGTCCGTCACTTGTTGTTATGGCAATGCTCACTTTGCTACACTTCTTTGAAATGCAATAAATATATATGAGACCACTGAGCAGCCTTCTTGGAGAAGAGTGAAGCTGAAAGGAACACTATAGTCACCTAAATTACTTTAGCTAAATAAAGCAGTTTTAGTATATAGATCATTCCCCTGCAATTTAACTGCTCGATTCACTGTAATTTAGGAGTTAAATCATTTTGTTTCTGTTTATGCAGCCCTAGCCACACCACCCCTGGCTATGATTGACAGAGCCTGCATGAAAAAAAAAACTGGTTTCACTTTCAAACAGATGTCATTTACCTTAAATAATTGTATCTCAATCTCTAAATTGAACTTTAATCACATACAGGAGGCTCTTGCAGGGTCTAGCAAGCTATTAACATAGCAGGGGATAAGAAAATCTTAATTAAACAGAACTTGCAATAAAGAAAGCCTAAATAGGGCTCTCTTTACAGGAAGTGTTTTTGGAAGGCTGTGCAAGTCACATTCAGGGAGGTGTGACTAGGGTTAATAAACAAAGGGATTTGTCATTTTTGTTTCTGCGTAAACAGAAGCAGAAATGATTTAACTCCTAAATGGCAGATAACTGAGCAGTGAGACTTCAGAGGCATGGTCTATACACAAAAACGGCTTCACTAAACTAAAGTTGTTTTGCTGCTTTGAGTATTCCTTTAATATGACAGGCAGGGACTGGTATGGAGTAGAGGGGCACCAGGGCAGGTGCCACCCCCCAGTTGCCTGTTACACAGGAATGGGGCACACCGCTGCTTTGGAATGTGTATTTATAATACATAAATAAGGTGCACTCTGCCTAAAATACACACTTCCCAAAATTGTGCAGTGTAAATATATAAATCCTATCTAAAAGTGTACACACATTTAAAATTGAGATTATGATTACTACACTTGAAAATAAAATCCACATTAGCACATATAGGAGAAAGGAAAAAAAGCAGACTGTGTAAAACTTTTGGTAACAATTAAATATATAAAAAAGGAAAATGGTCACTAACAAACACAGAGCTCTATACATTCAGACTCATGTGAGAAGCACTCCAAAGCAGCTTGTAGATTGTGGGGATGAGGTATATAATAAATATTGAATCCTCTGGAACTCTGTGCAGGCAAGTGAAACAAACTTTTCTTGATTTCCTGTGTTGTAGTAACAAACAGCAGTTATTCATCTGGACTTTGCAGAAACCCGTGCACACTGCTGTAAAAGCTTAAGGGGTTATGTCTGCTGCTTGTTGTTATGCCAGAAAAAATAGAATTTCTCCCAAAGTTCAAACTCTACAATGTTTTCTTTTTCTTTTTTTTAAATTGAGAACTCAAACTCATTTATATGAAATAGTCTGTGCTTTTCAGTCTAGTCTTCTGTGAACGGAAAAGAATAATAAAAAAAAGTACACAAGGGCAGTTCTCGTTTATAACCTTTACGCTAAGATCCTCATGAAAATATAAATAAAAAACTGTTATAGTGTAGCAGAAGAGCGTTTAAGAAAATTCTTTCAGGGATTTTTGACTCTCTACATGTCACGTTCAACAGAGGAAGCTGAGATGGAATATTTTGACGATGCTTTGATGTGGAACACTAATGGTTGTCCAAGATAAGCTACAATATTTAGTGTTTATAAACCACATGTGGGTATTATCCGTGCGCAAAAGCACATTGAATATTGTTTAATTAAAGACGGAGAAGAAGAATGGCATCTTAATAAAGGATTCTATAAAAAAAAAGATAAACAAACAAGTAGAAAGCATTGTTCACATTACATCACTTGACTTAGCCAATTGAGTATGTTTCTCTATCCCTATAATAGTTATTTATTCATTCTTTTGGGGATAGGGAGGATGTTTAAATAAATTTATACAGTTTTAGTGCATTTAAACCATCATGGAGATCCGTTCCGTTTCACAGAGTTTATGTACTTGCATGCTGTGTTTTGAAATTTCAAACACTTGATCACCCATTGCATACGCATTATAGATTTCCTATAATAAAATAGATTGGTGGGTAAGGCTTTTATTATGGCACCAATTGTGACTGGTATCATGAGTTGTATGAAATATATTCAGTTGGAATAACGACTAGACAGATGTTCTGCAGCTTCCCTGAAACACGGTCAATAATGCATACAATTTGCCTCAAAGTCTGCTGGGAATAATACTGATAAAAATAGGTGTTTATCAGTGGTGAATCAGCCATGTAAGCCATCTTATTAGTCATTCTTACATTGAAAAGTGCACAGAGCTAAATATTTCAGTCCTTCACCACGTGCTGCCTTCCCTGTGTTACTGTGTAGCCTGGTATGATGGTATGTCTATACTCTATGTTTAAAGAGAAAAAAAACGAACCGCACTCCAATCACATGAAGATCCGGGTACTAAACTGGACCAAGGGCCAGCACCAGAGCCAGGGAGTAGATATCAGTGGTAGAAAGAGGATCCAGGCAATCCAAGTATCTTCAATCTTATTTATTTGGAAAAGTGAGACACAGCAACGTTTCTACCCCTGAAAGGGTCTTTGCCAAGCTTGACAAAGACCCTTTCAGTGGTTGAAATGTTGCTGTGTCTCACTTTTCCAAATAAATAAGATTGAAGATACTTGGATTGCCTGGATCCTCTTTCTACCACTGATATCTACTCTATGCTTATACTCTATATGTATATACTCTATTTGTCTATACTCTATATGTCTATACTCTATATCTATACTCTATATGTCTATACTCTATATATCGATACTCTATGTCTATACTCTATGTTTGCACTCTATATGTCTATACTCTATATGTCGATACTCTATGTCGATACTCTATGTTTGCACTCTATATGTCTATACTCTATGTCTATACTCTATGTTTGCACTCTATATGTCTATACTCTATATGTCGATACTCTATGTCTATACTCTATGTTTGCACTCTATATGTCTATACTCTATGTCTATACTCTATGTTTGCACTCTATATGTCTATACTCTATGTTTATGCTCTATGTTTGACTGATCTCATTTACTTTCCCATCTTTGTCTAATAGTGTGTTCTCAACTTGTCTTCACTTTCACTGTTCAATAATATTGTGGCTGTAAGTAAAGATATGTTAAAATGTATTTGTATCTTTTCACATTATTTCACAATATTAGCATAATAATCAGGTTGTAATGTGTTTCAATCAAGCATTTACTACAAGTTAAGTAAGACGCAGGTTTTAAATATTCCAAAAGTGTTATTATTGCTATTAATATTATTGACAAACTGAGCATAAAAAACTTTTTGAAAATAAAATGTGCATATTTACTAAAACACGCAATCCTAATAATCTGTATATATAGTGCATTTTTCATTTGAGACATTAAAGCACTTTAAAAGTAACTACAATTTTATGCTGTTTGGAAAAGATGAATAGACTAATCAATATAAAAGCCATAATTCAATCAAGTATCATGATGTGAGGTGAGGAAAGTCCACTAGAAAATGGGCATGTGTGGCATGCGTGGAAGACAGTTGAGACAATGCCTGCATTTAAGTCCCTACCTGTACTTATGTGGCAATATGAAATGACATTTGTGTTAGTAAATTGTGTTGTGTTCTTTTTAAATCAAAAATGGTTTCATTTTTTTAAAAAATTTGTGATATATATCTTCAGTTTGTAGCATATATAATGCAGTTTAGCTACGTTTTAGCTTGTTTGATGAATAAAAATTATTCTTTTGATGCTTGCGTTTTTAATAAATATTTTCTTTATATTCAAAATTGGTCCCTGATGCACACCCTAAAGAAATGTGCTGCACACATCTATGATTATAGTAATTCCATATGATTATATTTATATAGGTTGCTGCCATTAAACATGACATGGGGTCAACTCGGATCAATGGGAGCTTTGTGCTGCTGTGTAACAAGTAAGCAAGGCAGCCTGCAGATACACAGAACTGTCAGTCCCTGTGTATCAAAATGTAATAAAGAAAATTCTAAACACCATAACCATTTCAGCTTGCATTAGTGGTTATGGTGTCTGGAGTGCTATAACTCCTCCCCAATGTCAGTAGTCAAACTGTTTAGTACTTAATCCTCTTGCTAGGATATTCCATAAGCACTCCTGTACTAAGCCCTGCAGTGCAGGGTCAGTTCATTGTCTGAGAGCATCAGCTGATGGCTGCACTGAACTGGGCACTGTAGTGCAAGGCCTAGCACAGGCAGATATATTCTGGCTAGAGAACAGGTAGGGAGCAGTGCCCGGCAAACTCAAAGAAATTTTAATTATTACCAAACAGATTAACTCCGTACATTGGTGAGGGTTCGAATCATCCTCTGCTATATTCTGTACTGCAATGAAAAACTAAGGATTTTATTACTGAAGTACATTCACTAACAGCCAGTTGTCTTGCTGAGACAAGTGTCATGGATACAATTTATTGGAAATGGTGGGAAGTGATTACACTAAGAATGGGATTTAATGTCTTAAATACTATTGGTTATTCATTCACTAAATAGTGTTTAAGGGGTTTTTACATTTCAGTAGAATATATACAGCAGGGAATTAATCTATCAACATATATTTGCTCTGTAGTAAAATGTACACAGCACAAGCCATGCTAAAAAATATGAAAATAACGCAAATGGCTACCTTAAAATACCAAAAACTTTACTAAACAGTTCGTGTTGAAGGCTGCGGTGGAGAATATCATGAGCCCCAAGCTACTAAAAAATAACATTAAAGGAAGAGTACACAGGTAATTTCATACATGCAAATGGTATGGGAAAGGAGTTACTCCACACGCTATGGCCTGTAAATACCGCCATTACATGACAGATGCCTTGGCCTGAAAATATTGATGAGCTAAGTATTTCATTGCTCAATGTGAAATTCTTATGAGAGACCTCATAGAGCAATGTGTTTTTTAAAATTTTTTTATTTAAATGTTGCCAAGTGTGAATAATAGACTGGGGAAAAATAAACACAGAGCAGAAAAGTGAATATATATAGACTATGGATAATGTCTGGCGTTAAATACTTTTTAAGTGATTAAATTGCCTACTTGTACTGCTTAAAGGACCACTATAGTGCCAGGAAAACAAACTCGTTTTCCTGGCATGATAGGGTCATTAGGTCCCCCCCACCCTCAGAACCCCCCTCCCGCCGAGCTGAAGTGGTTAAAACCCCTTCAACCACTTACCTCCCTCTGCGCTGGGGAACTCTCCACCCCATGTAGACGCCAGATCCGAATGCACATGCGCGCAATGAAACAGTCCATAGGAAAGCATTACTCAGTGCTTTCCTATGGACATCCAGCGTCTTCTCACTGTGATTTTCACAGTGAGAATCGCGGAAGCGCCTCTAGCGAATGTCAGTGAGACAGCCACTAGAGGCTGGATTGACTCTCAGTGAAACATAGCAGTTTCTCTGAAACTGCTATGTTTTCAGCTGCAGGGCTAAACCTAGAGGGACCTGGCAGACCACTTCATTGTGCTGAAGTGGTCTGGGTGCCTATAGTGGTCCTTTAAATGGCGTGCTTGCGCAAGTGCATGTGTTGGTGCACAACATGTCTCTTTTGTTTAGAAGTTAATGTTTAAAAAACTACTAAGAAAACTTAGAGACAGGTTTTCATGCTCTATTGTCTAATGACACCTAGACATGAATGCTTTTAATTAACATGCTACATTGTTTATTCTGATGGCTGTGAATGAAATAAACTTGGTTTCATTCCCAAACCCATTAATCCATGGTAATATAACACTATTTTATGTTAAGCTGCCTGGATTGTCACTGGGGCCTATTACATACATTCCTGGCAGTTCAAGCACAAGCCTTGGCAATGCCACAGGATATATAGAGCATTTTACTGCTACATTGTCTTACTGTTGCACTATGGGCAAAGGATTAGAGAGAAAATCACTGGATTTAGTGGG
This sequence comes from Pelobates cultripes, assembly GCA_933207985.1. NCBI lineage: Eukaryota > Metazoa > Chordata > Amphibia > Anura > Pelobatidae > Pelobates > Pelobates cultripes. The sequence goes on from OW240913.1 coordinate 172,330,982, forward strand.
TCATATAATAATAATTATTTAATACAAAACTACAAGAATATTGTAAAGTAACTAATGCAGGTTCTCAAGACTTTCATGTGTTCATGTAATGAACAAATTGCATTGTATCACCATTTAAGGATTAAAACAGAAATTTTGTTGTAACAAGTTACTTGTTATTGATACCTGAAGCATGACTAAATCCGTGAAAATCTGCCCAAAACCTGAGGCAATTATAATATACCACATAACAACAATACAGTAAAGGGAAAGCCTTCAATTCATCATAGGATTTTCTCACACCTGACTGATAATATCCTGGATTTTAATGGACCTCCTAGACGAGGTTTTTTTTCTATGGGACTCAAATTATGTTACTTTGGATACACAGAGAACAAAGCTCTAATGCATAAAACTCAGATTTCCAGATTCACACATGAAGCAAATCCAAAATGTGTCACAGTCACCTCCCCTCCTGCAATTTAGTGGAGCTTTTGTTTAAGTGGATTTAGCAGTAATCCGGGCTACTATGTGTAATACACTGTGGAGCACTTAAGGAACAATGTTAAATCCATCAGTGTCCTCGGTTCTTTAGTTTGGGTTTTACTTTCACCTTGCTTGGTATGATGTGGTAAAGGGGAACAGTCAATTCCCAGGATTTTTAACATTATGGTTACTTATCTCCTATAGTTAAAGGGACACTATAGTCACCAGAGTTTAACCCCCTAAGGACGGAGCCAAATGTACACGTTGTGAACAAAACAAAATGTAAACAAAACCTGGCATTTGCGCTACATGTCTGTCCAACCGTAATACACCTCTTTCATAGTAAATGCACCCACCCTTATTATATATATCATTTTATTCAGGGGAAACAGGGCTTTCATTTAATATCAAATATTTAGCTATGAAACATAATTTAATATGAAAAAAATGGGAGAAAATACGATTTTTTTTTATTTTTTTAGTTCTACATGACATTTTAACGGTCAGTGTCATAATACTGTTTGCTTTTACTGCAATAAAATACACATATTTGTATTTAGTAAAGTCTCACGTGTAAGACAGTACCCCCTATGTACAGGTTTTATGGCGTTTTGGGAAGTTACAGGCTCAAATATAGCACGTTACATTTGAAATTGAAATTCGCCAGATTGGTTACGTTGCCTTTGAGACTGTATAGTAGCCCAGGAATGAAATTTACACCCATAATGGCATACCATTTGCAATAGTAGACAACCCAAGGTATTGCAAATGGAGTATGTCCAGTCTTTTTTAGTAGCCCTTTGGTCACAAACACTGGCCACTGGCAAGGACCCCACTCTCACATGGCCGGGGGGCTTCCAGGACGTCGGACATGCTGCGGGGGGCTCCCTGTGAGTCCCCCCAACCGCGATCGCCGGCGTGGGATCGCCGGCGACTGGGTAAGTAGGAAAAGACCGGAGGGCGTACTATTATGCCTGGCGGCATTTAGAGCCGCTTAGAATAGGGCGTAATAGTACGCCCTCCGGTCTTAAGGGGTTAATTCAGTGGTTTTGTTTTGTACAGTCTGTCCCTGCAGGATTTTCAAAGTAAAGGCTGCTTTTTTTTTTTTTTTTTCATAGATCATTTTTATTAGAGAATGTTATCAATGCATATAATATCAAAACTGTAACATTTTCATATAACAGAGTAAACAATTGCTATACGAAAATGTACAACTATTTTTCCTAGATTGACATCAAAGCTTTGCTTAAACATATTATGTTATTGTCCTCCGGTAATTGTAGCCTTTTAGCTTCATTAAAACATAAGAATACCATAGAAAGATAACAGAGGGAGGGGAAAAAAGAAAGGAAAAAGGGGGGAGGAGGGTGCGGTGTCCAATAAACCTGCTTAAATCTATCACATTGAGTGCCTGAGAATTTTTCTTTTATACTAGGGGACACTGAGATACTAGGAGACATGGGGACACTGGGAGACATTGGGGCACTGAGACACTTGGATACTAGGGGACTTTGGGAGACTAGGAAACACTGAGACACTAGGGACACTGGCACACTACGGACATTGAGAGACACCAAGGACACTGGGAGACATACTGAGATACCAGGTCTCAAAGTCGCCCAGTGTCCCCATGTCTCCCTATGTTCCCATGTCTCTCAGTGTCCCATAGTGTCTCAGTGTCCCCATGACGCCCAGTGTCTCCTAGTGTTTGTATCCCCATGTCTCCCAGTGTCCCTTAGAGTCTGTTTCCCCATGTCTCCCAGTGTCCCGGTGTCACTAGGACAATAAGGGACACTTAGAGACATTGGGCCACTGTGAGACATGGGGACACTGAGACACTGGGAGAGACATCAGGATACTGAGATACATAGGGCCTCTGGGAGACTAGGGGACTCTGGGAGACTAGGGACACTGAGAGACACCAGGGACACTGGGAGACATGGGGACACTGAGAGACACTGGGTGACATGGGGACACTGAGACACTAGGGACACTGGCTGGGAGACATGGGGACAGTGAGAGACTAGGGGCCACTGGGAGACATGGGGCCACTGTGTCCCTAGTGTCTCAGGGTCCTCATGTTCCCCAGTGTCTCTATGTCTCCCAGTGTCCCAATGTCTCAGCGTCCCCATGTCTTGCAGGCTCGGAGCTGCTGTCTGGACTCTCTGTGCAGAGCTGATCCCCCATGGATCAGTGAGTAGAGAGAGGCAGGAAGGAAGGTGCTGTAACTTCTTATCCCTGCCTCTCTCCACACAAACAGCGACCCCTACTCGCCGGCGCTGCTATTGCAGAATAATCTCTGTTTATACTGAGATAGACATTTGTATTGCCGTTATTACTGCAATACCGGCACCAGCTAGGCAGCATCAAATACCTGAGAAATACTTCTGAGAACTATCTGGCAACCATAAGAAATACATTAGAAATACCTGGCAGTGTGTGTGTAAAAAAAAATAAAAAAAAAATAATTTTTTTTTTTTAAATCAATGGGCCTATTCCATGGGCCTAGGCCTGGGCCTGGGCCTGGGCCCAGGCCTGGAGCTGCAGCTCCACCAGCCCCTATGTTAATCTGGCCCTGGTCATGGCTGCCTAAAATGCATCCAAACATTCAGTGTCTCCTCCCTCTGCATGCAGACACTGAACTTTCCTCACAGAGATGCATTGATTCAATTTATTTATATGAGGAGATGCTGATTGGCCAGGGCTGTGTTTGAATTGTGCTGGCTCTGCCCCTGAACTGCCTCTTTGTCAGTCTCAGCCAATCCTATGTGGAAGCATTGTGATTGTATCAGGCTACCACTTCTGCTGATGTCAGGGACAAAGCCAGCAGCTTCGGGCTTGAATACAACTAAGATTTTACTATATTTAGGGAGGCATAAGGGGGACAGGGGGGCTAGATGGTGGTTTTAACCCTATAGGGTCAGGAATACATGTTTGTGTTCCTGACCCTATAGTACTCCTTTAATAGGAAGCTAAGCTAGACAAATGTAATGTGTGAGGATCTCTATTTTGCAGCTCTGTGTAATCCTTAATGGTGATTCTGGCTCTGTGGGATAGTTATGGGTATCTTTTTATTGTGTCCTGCTCTGTGTGTTATTTATCTGTATTTTACTCAGCTCTACCTGCTGTATTAGTATCTCTGTAGTCTACCCAGCTCTGTGCATTATATAGGTATCTTTGTGTTGTGCCCAGCTCTGTGCATTATATCTCTATTTTTTCTCAGCTCTGTTTGTGAAATAGTTATTTCTGCATTGTACTCGGGTCTCTGTATTTTTTTAATATATTTCTGATGTGCCCTGCTTGTTTTATTGTATATAAATATATGTATAGTATGTTCAGCTCAGAGTAAATTTCATCTATCCTGGAACTCAGTGTGGGGATATTTATCGAAGTGTTGATGAATAATTTGTACCTTTCCTGGTTTTTTTTTTCTGGTTGCAATTATTAATTGTGATAATCTTTTCCACTATTAGTTTGTGTGACATAATTGTGGAGCAACAAAATTAAAAAATCTATGAGAAAAAAAAAAGTTAATGCTTTTACTACGTTTAATTCACTCTAGTAAATTGGAAATATTTTGAACCCCCAAAAAGACACTTGACAGAACGCTTTTATGAACTAGGTGTTTTTCCAACTGTTTTGGTTTCTCCTCCTCTAATGCCAAGTGTGCCTTGGCTGTACCTGAACTGTTCAGGATTGAACTAGATAATAATGTCAATTGCTATATCTTTAACATTGATTAAAAAAACTGAACACCACATGTTAATAGAAGTTATAGGTGATTTTCAGTGTTTTATTTGACAGTCCCCTTTTTCAGGTTCGCTTATATTCACGCCATCAACATGGATTAAATCGTATGAAACTATTATGTGTTTATGTGATTATCATTTTTATTATTATTATTACTTCTTCAGTTATGAATCATCTGTTTGATTTTTTTTTTTTAAATAAAGGTCTTTATGACCCATTTTAATTAAGCATATAAATGGTTAAGTACCCAGGCATCTTTAAACTGCTGCTAAGCCTTTAGTAAACACTTTTAAAATAGGAACATTTGTTGCTGATTAGAAAGAGCTTAGTTATAACCTGGCTAAGCATGAAGTCGGTCAACAGGATGATGGAAATGGCGATACTGCTATAAACAACAGAGGAGTTCAGCCAATCCCACCAATAGTATACTCATGTTTCTCTGTATTATTGCACCAAATAGTTTTCAAGGAATACTTAGGCGTTAGGAATTTAAACTTCTATTTCTAACGCTACAGTGTCCCTATTTCATTTAGTGAATACCACCCTATTCACATAAAATTAGTAGATAAAAGGTTTTTATCTACATTTTATTTTTTCTTCTCCTCCCGCGACTTAATTCATTAGGCATGGCTACCTCCAGCAAAGTTCCAATCAAATGCTCCAACACGCACGTCTAAGGTTCCCCAGTGGAAAGCAGTGAATTTAATACTTTTCCTATGAGTTGTAATTGATTATGTTCGACATCGAAGTCACATGACCATGTTTTCCTTGGTCGTTGCAATGGAATTGCATTTAGCAGCTGTCAGAACGACAGCCATTAGAGACTGGTTTAACCCTGCAAGTTAACCATTGGCTTTTGTGCAAAATGCTAACATTTTAACTTGAAGGGTTAAAATGACAGGACAGTACCCACACCATTTCAGTGAGATGAAGTGGACTAGGTGACTTTTGTAGTCCTTTAAGTTCAGTTCCCTGCTTCCAGAAATAGTCCCACACATGGCAGATTTAAATCAGTCACATTTGTTGTTACAGCACGTCAGCCTAATTTGCGTCTCTTACCAAAATAGTTTAAAACCCCAAGTCCTTTCCAAAACAACCACATCTGGTGCATAACTTAGACATTATGTGTGATGATAGGCTAGGATTATCATGGTGCTTAGCACATGCCAAAAGCCAAAATATAATTGTTTATGTCTGCAATTATGTTAACCTGACATGTAAATAAAGACTCTGATTACATGCTTTATTATAAAATTACATGGAATAAAGCATGCTTTATGTCCCCTAAAAAGATACACGTTCAGAAAAAGGTGCATAACCCCCAATAAACTCTGGATAAATGCATGCTAATAATACCAATAATGGTTATAATAATACCAGTTATATAGTAATAAACATTTAAATTGGCATATTGCCTATAGCAGACCTTAATTAATCTAAATAAATGCAATAAAATAATATTGTAAAAGATAATATGCATGATCAGTAATCCTGAATAATCCTACTTTTACTGTAATTAGAGGGACACTAAATTCACTCAGACCACTGTTGGAGGGGCAGAGTGGTCCAGCATTGGTGAGGAGAGTTTGGGGTTAAACCATCCATGAACGGTTTAACCCCTGAAGGTAAGCCAGCACCAGGGACCTCCTGGCACCATAACAACTTAATAGTGCCTCGGTGTTCCATCCAAGCACCGGTCTTACATTGCATCATCACAGGGTAAGAATCTATTTTCAACTCTTGCATCCATGAGTCTGAACAATTACATGCTAGATGCTGCAGCTTGAATTGATGCTAGTGGCAAGGTCAATATCCAAATTCTGGGTGATACCAGAAAATCAGTCCATGGAAAACACATGGGGGAAAAAAGGGCAAGCATGTGGCACATGAACACTGGGCAGGAACACTTGTAAGGCTAGAATCATGAACTCATAATCATAATAGAATAAATAAGAGTTAACATGAAATATGGAGACATATAGCATGGATTGGGGAGCCAGTGTATATAATATGATTAGAATGCATGTAACATAGGTCATAGGACACTGATTAAATAGCTACAGACAATTGGAAAACAAAAATAAAGATGACTAAAAATCCAAACATCTGAGCAGCGACATAAGGGGGAGCACAATTTAGTAATCTGTTGTTTTAGCCGCTATACAATGCCTCATTAGTGGCAGCTTCTAGATCCAAACCTGCTCCTCTGGCCATTTGCTGGCAGAGAGCTATGGAAAATGTACTTCAACAACAACTGGAAAGAGTCCAGCAGACTATAAACAATAGCAAACCAAAAATAACACGGCACACAGGTTGTACGTTTTCATTACACCAATCATTTTTACACAATCTTCCTTGTTTTATATCAGTAGTACCCAATCTCCAAATAACTAAACTTGTGCCCAGCAATCATATCATCCATATTGCCCCAATGCCTTAAAGACATGTGCCAATGGGTTTTCCAATTTGCTGGCAGGACCGTCTCCGTATTAAAATAAAAACACCCATAAACAGAATATATATTTAAGGCTTCCTTATCTAAAATTTCCCATGAAAAGATACAAACCAAACATAAATTTTATGAAAAATAAAATATATACATATATACTGTGAGCGAAAAAGTGGAATAGTGGTTGATGGAAGATATATCAGGCCTGATTTGCTAAACAGCAACCTGAGGATTTTCAGTTAAATGCCCCAGGGAGAGATGTTAAAGTTTGCAATATACATTGCTGATGTTCTGCAAAACACGGTATGGGTCCCTGGGGCGGAGTATTTGGAGAGCAGAGTGGGCCAATGCTCCAACAGCACTAGTTGCTGTGTAACAGACCACAATTTGGATTTAACCCCTTAAGGACACATGACGGAAATATTCTGTCACGATTCCCTTTTATTCCAGAAGTTGTGTCCTTAAGGGGTTAACTTAAGAGTTAAAGGGACACTGTAGTCACTATAAGCATTTCATCTCTATGAATTGGTTATTGTGCCTGGAGTACCCTGGCACTGTCCCTCCATTCAGTGTTGCACCATGTTCGTGCAGTAGGCCACAAAATAAGAGTCCCTGGCCACCCACAGTCCGGCCCCTTCAGTATGTGTAGCTAAGGCAGAGATTACACACTTCCTTGTTGTCATACCCATTCATACCGTCAGTTGGGGCTCTGACAGGCTAAAAGCAGTCAGCTGACACTCTCAGCCAATCACAGCTGCCCATTTCTGCTCAGGCTAATACTTCCTTATTAGCCAAAGCAGCACAGAGGGGATGGATTGCCGGGGACTCTTGTTTAGCATTAAAACATTAAAATTTTAAAAACTGTTTAATGCTGATAGAAAAGATGGGACCAGAAGACTCCAGACACTATAACCAGTTTAATGAGATGAAGCAGATACAGTGCCTACGGTGTCCCTTTAACTAATTGGCACTCACCTGTAGCTGGTCAATTAGCAGACAGGCCTTTAAAAGAAGAGAGGAGAGGATTGGATTGGATTGATTTTATTGCAAAGCTATTTTGTTTTTTTTGTGGAAAATTGGTAAGTGGGAAAGCCACTCAATTACAGATAGTGATTTCTGTCTAGTAAGAGCAAGGGATTTTGTTTTGTTTATTATTATATAAAGCAGCTGTTTTTCCTATCAAATAAAAAAGGAAAACCGAACTGAATGTGTCCTGGACTTTGCATACCCTAGAAGGCTGTGGTTTATTGTAAGATCTGTGACAAAATCCTACCTGTACAAGAGTTGGTTTGTTACAATACATTATTTGCAGCATATCTAGAATATCTAAAGAACCAATGTGATTTGCTGGACTGTTAGACATTTACATTGCTTCTTTTATTTTAACTATGCTTTGCCTTTTTTTAATATTTTTTTTTATTGAGGTTAGTAGTATGCTTCAATGTCTGATGTTGTGTCATTCATGAATATAGTCACAAATTCCCTACAATGCATTTTGGTGTTTCATTTTTTTCAACCCTGGCACCAAAAGGGAAATAAAAATAAGTTGAAGAAATTTTTCAGCTATTTTGTCCTAAAATGTTCTAATCAACACCATTTACTCTTTACAGAATAAAACAAATTTGTGTTTGCAAGGCTAGTTATAGCATACTTTAATAAAATTATCTCATGCAATTATAAATAAGGAAAAAACACTCTATAGTTACAAGTTTTACACTGATACCAGGGCTGCCATCAGACATTTTGGGGCCCCTGACACAGCTCAAGGTCTGGGCCCCCCGGTGCCTGCACCTGAGTCCGCCCAAAGTGCTGCCTCCCCCCCAAATCCGCCCACAGGGATGCAGTGTCTGCAGGGCCGGTGCAAGGATTTTTGCGGCCCTAGGCAAAAGTAAAGTTTGCCGCCCCCCATGTGACATCACAATGCCCCACCCATATGATCTGCCATGTTAACTAACACCAGTGCTGCAGTGCCGCCGTGTTTACATTAAAAGGCCTGCAGGGACAGGCTAGACACCAGAACCACTACATTAAGCTGCAGTGGTTCTGGGGACTATAGTGTCCCTTTAATGTGAGGTAAATTAGAGATTAGTGCCACGAATAATATACTAGATTGCCTATTTACAACCAGATAAGGATGATGATGGCCTCTAGCTGCCATCTGGCTCCACTGGTCTGGTGTAGAACAGGCTCTCTGGAGGCGGTTTGTAACTGTGGTCACAAAAATCACTGTTCTGGGAGAACGGGAAGCAGCTCAATTTTTTTGAGGGCCCTTTACACAGTTCAAGGTCTGGGTCCCAGGGTCCCCCTTCATGTTCCACCAATGAGTTTGTTCACAGGG
>OW240913.1:172340083-172412975 GCA_933207985.1 Pelobates cultripes
AGTAGGTACATACCAGGGTCGCAGGACCCCCTGCGAACCCGGTATGTACCCACTGAATGTGGGGCCTGGACGACCTGAGCAGTCCTGGCCCCCCAGGACCACCGGGCCCATGACAACCGTTGCGATTGTCATGCCCTGATGGCGGCCCTGACTGATACTAAGCAGACTTTTTAGTATTTTACTGGCTCACATATTGATTATTATTGAATTTTACATACTTTTCATAATATGTTATAAAGGAACGTGATCCTAATAAAATATGGAACCTTTAGAGATTGTACAAGTATAAACAGGTTCATTGTTTCATGTTTATTTTCAGTTGACCAGGTAGTGCAAAGTTGTATTAGATAATATCTTTAAATCTTGCAGCTTACAATGCCTTCAAATAATACATTATTTAGAACAAATCACGTATTCGCTGATATAATAGAACCTGGGAGGAACTATTTAGCTTCTGCACAAAAGCTGAATAGAGTCAACAATGTAAGTGGGCTTTAAAATATTACCATTGTTTAACGGAAGAGACACACCCAAACTGCAGCAACGGACACACCCAAACTGCAGCAACATTTACCTAGAAGCAGACTTGTTTGGAAAGCAATGCATTTCTTCCCCCTCTTTTTTGTATTAGAAGGAAAGAAGTCACATGTTACATCTTCAGCGGTTGTACAATGAAGTCCACTTTTATTAACTCATGTGTGGTACCAGTAATGAGATTGCATACTGTGAGCAAGAAGTGGAACTTGACACAATTCTGGCTTCCCAGTTAAAACGTACCTTTCACAATAAATACGAGTCTGTGTCCTTAGGCTAAAGGGCCTTTCGTCTTGGATGTCATTGAGATGGCAGGTGAATTTGGAGATGGCGCTTCAACAAGAAGGAGTGGGGCATTGATACAAGTGGGTAAATAGGGGAGAGAAACAATAATGGGTCATGAATTACTGGTGAACTGAAATAACTGAGGGAAAGTTAATGAGGTTCAAACATTAGGGAGTGGAGAAGAGCCATACATGAAAGATATGGAGAGATACAGCTGTGGAAGGAAATAGTGAAAGCCAAAACAAAAGGTTCTGATTTTTACAGATATTTCCCAGTAATACCCTTTGCATCCACTCAGTAGTTATAACCACGCACGTCATACAAATATCTTCTGAATCCATACACAGAAATAACATAAATATAAACCCTTGCATATCACATATATACCCCTACAATATTAATATTTTTACACATGACATAGAAATGCACACTGTCATCCCCAAAAATATGTACATGCTACATGTAAAACACTCCTTCTTTGGGGAGAGGTCATGCCTTGAACCTATCAGGGCCCAATGTACTGATAAAATGTTATTGCCTATGATCAAGTCATGGTTTTCCAGTTATGGTGAAATTTTGATTTGCATCCTTTATTATTCTAGAGTCTATCTATTCTGTGTTTCTCGCTGTCATTATATACTGAGCAGCCACAACGTTAAAACAACCTGCCTAGTATTGTGTAGGTCTCATATGTGAGATGCACTATGTATTCTGACACCTTTCTATCATGGCCAGCATTAAGTGTTTCAGCAACTTGAGCTACAATAGCTTTTCTGAATGATTGGACCAAACAGGCTAGCCTTGGGCACCCATGAACCTCATCCGGGTTCACTGGTTGCCCTTCCTTGAACCACTTTTGGTAGGTACTAACCAATGCATACCGTGAACACCCCACACTCTGACTCAGTCATCTAGCCATCACTATTTGGCCCTTGTCAAAGTCACTCAGATATTTTTCCGCTTGCTCATTTTCCCTGCTTCCAACACTTCAACTGAAATTCAAGAATTGACTTTTCACTTGCTGCCTAATATATCCCATCCCTTGACAGGTGCCATTGTAATGATATAATCCGTGTTAGTCACTTCACCTGTCAATGGCTTTAATGTTGTGGTTGACTAGTGTATATCGACAAGCATGTTTATTCACTAAACTTTGAATTGTTGGGAACTGACAGGAATATTGCACATTTTAGGCTATGTTAGCCAAACTAGAAACGCGGCCCAATACAGGAGCCGACTTGGAAAGTTTCACATGTCCAGACCAATTCCTGTCATTGTTCTGGGCCATGCAATGGCTCTCGGCCATTTAGTGGGCTGCAGTTGTCATGGTGCTTGCAGTGTTCCTATAATAAATACTTTATGATGTAGAATGGATATATGACTGTTTGTGGCAGTGCTTACTTATGATTTTTTAAATGATTGTTATGAGATCTAAGGCAGCTGCATGCGAGTTATTAAAGCAAGAGTTGAAGTTTAAGAAAATAACATCCTGAAGCAAATATATGACTGAAAGATTCATGATTGCCAAGCAAGTCTGTCAGCCTAAACCAGAAATGATGACTGCCTCAAGTATTAAGTCTGCATTCTTTCTCCCCCTATAAGCATGTAAATATACCCCAAACCGTGACTTTTACTTCAAAGATTTTATTACGTAAACTCAACATCTTGTACTTTACACTTCATTCCCCATTTCAACAAGGAACTAAGTTGTGCATCCTTTTCATACTGACGCTAGAATTGTGAAAAAACATTGAATCTTTATTTAATAAACATGCAATCTCAGAAAGGGTGTTCTATCTCCAATCAAATCAAAGCTCAAACTGCTAGTGATCTGTGTGTTAAAATGAACTTGTGAAAAAATGAATCAGAAATCACTCACATACACTCTGAATGCACCATATATCAAAAAAGATACATGGTGTATTCAATGTAAAATATAAAAGTTTGCAAATTGTTCTTCCATTTCAGCGTGTTACTCTTCGTTTAACACCCACCTGCTGGCCATCCTCTGCACCGACTGCTCTCCTCCTGAAGTCTTCTTTGATTTGCCCTGCCTGGGACACATTCCCAAGCAGGCAAAATTTCGTCAATGACTCCGGCACGCTGGCTTTGTTGATCCCTAATTCTGAGTTCCTATCCCTATTCATGCCTTATGGTGTAACCCTTTGTTGCACCCCAGATTTTATCCACTTTATTTAATCTGTTTGATGCCATCCAAAATCAGCCCGCAGACTTCACAACAGATTCTTAGCATTTCTACTCATACTATACTAATAACAGAGATATGGCACCATAACCACTTTAATAAACTGAAGTACCTAAAGTGTCTGTTTATGTCTTGTTGGAGACCTTTTCAGATCTGGGATATATAGATTTCATTCAATGATATAAAGAGAATGGACATTTTTTGTACTTTCAAAATCATTCTTTACTTAAAATTGTCATTATTCATGCATATAATATTGGCAAAATAAAGCAAATACAAAAATAGAAAAGGTGCACTGCTCAATCAGACTCCCTTTCTGGTCTATAGGGACTGATCTTATCTCGTAATCCTCTTCCCTGTAGGCATTTATGTGAAAGTGGCTTTTCCCACTACCTGCAGTTACACATATGACATAGGATGATTGAAACAGTTTTATAGATTGACAGCAGCCTCCATACCATGGTTGGAGTTAGTTAGCACACAGCCCAGCTCACTGTATGGCATTACAGGTATGAGAGAATGAGATTGCCTTCCCTACTGTGTAGTGTGCACATGCTGCATGCAAAGTAGACCAAAAATCGATAATTGATATAAGCAACTGATAACTATCTGTTCCAAGCTGCTTGATTGACAGCCCTGCTCGTGTACTGATTTAAGCCACTCTCAGACAAGATTTTCTAAGATCCATGCGCCATGGTGTTTAGAATGACCTGTTAAAGGATGACCCCCAATGGTCAGGCCAATTTTATACAGTGTGATTGTGCCTTGCGTGCTAGATTCATCATATAGGTTTTCCTTATTTAAAAAAATAAAAATAATTTTAAGGCCCAACTACATATTTTATACAGTTAGTGAGGAAGTGTAAAACTTTTTTTCCAGTGCCCACTTGGGCCTTAAAGCAGCCATGAGTATTGGACACATTATTCACTGGTGAATGTCAAATTGTAGGCTAAAATATCCAAAATGGAAATATGATTTGGGAAACGTTTCAATTGTAAAATTGCCTGTAGAATTCTCTATATATCCTCGCTTAGTAAATAAATAATCCTATAAATCATAGTCTGCGTCTCTAAAAAGTCTTATACGTCATGTTTCGTGTATTTCATTGAAAACTGTCCAGTGTCATCTCCATGTGATTCCAGAGGATCCACAAACGGATGAAGACATGAGTCATGTCCTTAAATTCTGCAGGAAGCGGTCATGATGCACTGCAGTGATAATGGTTTCATACAATGCAACCCAGTGATGTCACTCAATTAGTGCTATATTTATTGAGTAGGTTTAATAAGAGCTCTTTAACAGATTAAGTGCCAAAATGTTTTTTCATCCAACGTTTTCCTATCTCGTCCCACATAAGGATAACACAACAAAACTGCCTTTAAACACTCAAGTGACATAAATAACAATAAAATGAATTAAGTCCTAATCTCTCCAGTAAACCATCATTTCGCCTTAGCCTTCATAGGAGATCTAAATTACACCACAGCCAGGGTTTCTCAATGCCAAGAAGATAACAAACTGAAACTGGACCAATTACTCTGTGTTATCGATACAGGAAACATGCACAACTTTTACACTCGTTCATTTCAAAACAATGGACGACAAAACAATACGACAAACTGTTAACAGGAAAAGCATCTCCGCTGTATCACAATGAAAAAAATAAGCAAGGTATAGCACTTAATCAACTTATCAACGAGATCATGGTTTTATATGTTATTTATAAACACAGTAATATCTATTTTATACGGGGTATTTTAAACACATAGTTTTATGATTGGTTGCGGTTGGGTTTTAGTTATTATTCTGTTTATATAGTTTCTGTTTCCTAGAGTAATCTACAGGAAATGATGCCTTACATGTATACTGTTTAAGGTCTATAGCATTCATAGAAATTATCAATCATTATTGGGTAATCGTCCTATATTTATGAAAGAAAAGCAACCTACTTCTAAGAATATGTTTTATTTAGTCAACCATGTGACACAGACAGTAATAAAATATAAATTAACACAATATTCTCAATTGATCAATTTATCAAAGCAGTTAAAATGGTCAAACTATGAACTTGCTGCTTAAGTTGTTATTATTAATACTATTGTTATTATTGCCATTTCTATAGCTCCAACAGATTCCGTAGCGCTTTACAATATTAAGTGAATGTTAATTTTGCACAGCCAGAATTACATTCACTGCAGCACAGCAAGACAAGACCTGTCAGATTACATTCTCTGATCTCCTCTCTCACAATCACTACACTAACAGAGATCTTGCTTACTCCATTAATAATGATACATACATTGATTACAGATATTTGCTTCTGTAGATCTCATCATTAATATATCCTTGTAAAAATCCCCAAGTGCCAGCAAAAAAATACAGGACAGTTTGAAGAAAGGAAAATAGTTTTTACCTGTTTGAGTTCAACACTGTATCCATATAATCCACTTTTAAAAGAAGATCCACTGGCAAAAAAAAAAAGATTTACTGCAGAATGAAATCAGCTCTCTTGGCTTCAACACTGGTCAATCAGCCCAACAAGCAATACTCTGCACAGTCTGGGTTGAAGAGGCTGTTGAAATCCAAACCAGGCGAGCTTTTCAGCTATGTTCTGCTATTGCAAGTGTAGATCTAGAATTCTTTTTCTACACTTGTGTTACATTATGTCATGCAGCCTTAGCTACTGACTTGTGCCTCTCCTCTCTAGTCTCTTAGTCCAGCCCTCTCCTTCTGCTGCAGCTGATCCATTCAACAGCCCTCCCCTCCTTTCCTTCCCTTCCACTCCCCAGTTAAGAGGCTGTAGGATATGTCTCTGGACAAATGCCAACTCTAAGCAGCCCAATTATTCCTCTAGTCCTTGAAAAGTCAACCACTGTGTTCAAGCACTTTCCCCCTCTAGAACAGTTTTAACTTTAACACACATTGACAATACGTGTGTTTTTTTTAAATTCACGTAGGTGACTGTAGTCCTGCTATTTTGTATAACACAATCGCATAGCACTATGTATATATTATATATACATTTATATATATATGAATCCATAGATGGTTGGCACTCATAGGTCTCTTTTCTGCTAAAACATAGCTTTTATTTCAATGTCAATCTTGAACTTTCATCAGGACCAAATATATGTGTGTCATATGACATTTCAGCTTTAAATTGCTCTGTTGAATTCTCTACAATTCCTGGCTTAGTAAATATATGCACACACATACATGTATATGCCTCTCACTAAATGTTTCAATCTCTCCCTCTCCTCTGGCACATTTCCTCTACCCTTCAAACAAGCAACCGTAGCCCCCATTCTGAAATAGCCCGAACTCAACCTTAATTCCCTGTCCAACTACCGCCCTATCTCGCTACTGCTGTTTGTCTCCAAAATCCTTGAGCGAGTTGTGTACGCGAGATTGACAGATCTCCTCAAATCCAACTCTCTGCTTGACCCGCTTCAATCTGGATTCCGCGCTAGTCACTCTGTTGAAACAGCTGTGAACAAAGTATACAGTGATTTTATCACTGCTAAATCCCAAGGTCGCTATTCTATCCTAATTCTCCTCGACCTTTCTGCTGCTTTTGACACTGTTGATCATCAACAGCTTCTTCACATCCTCCGTAATCTCGATCTACGAGATACTGCTCTCTCCTGGTGCTCTTCCAACTAGTCGTTTTTGAGCATGTTTGGGTAACTAATCAATAGGACAAGAACGTAAAAACACCCAGGGGGAAAAATTAACTGGTCTCTGAAGATCTGTCACCGCGAGGCTCCTTGTACCTTTCCAGAACCCATGCAGCTTGGAACAGTACTTTCACATGTGGAGGTACGTGCTTCTGTGCCCGCATAAACACCTGCAGAGATCAGTTGGAATCCTTCCTATTCTGCACATTTGTGACACAGGGTGACATGCCAGCTAAAGAATATTCTTGAACATTTGTTCTTGAGATAGAACACAGATAGATACTTTAGATGCTGTTTCCCAAATCTCCAACAAGTCCCCCTTCTAGAGTCTAACCCAAATCCATCGCCCAGTGCTCCACATATTTCAGTGGTCCCTACACTGAGGGTTCAGGATATAAATGTGCATATAAGAGGAACATGAGGCAATTTTTATGTTCCCCAAGGTTGCATAAGCACTGGAAGAATGTGAGGGGGTGCATCGCAGACTGCTCAGGAAAAGAGAAAAATTCCATATTTGGAGGTATCTGAAGAAATATTAAGTAGTAACTAAGTCTCTTGCTTTAAATCCTCAAAGCTAACGATTGATCCCCCTGACCACAAGTGCAGGTATCTTTCCTGCTACTCCCTGGTTTATAATTCCATGTGGTCTCATACCTGGGGCAAATTGACCATGGTATAGGCCCATTATGAAATTTATTTACTTTGCATGTAGTGCCAACCAGACCATAGGTAAAATAGCATTTTAAAAATGAGGCACAAAAACACTTTTTAAATAATTAGCCTAGATGCTGTTTATACTGTTTTACTATATATTTCCAATCATGTTAAATCAGACCCTAGTTAGAAATGGTTAATGCATTTAAAGAAACGGTTAGGCACGCCTTTCTGCCTAACCCTTTCTTCCTCCAGAATCACTCTAAGCCACTCAGAAATCAGGGATTAGGTCTGTATAATATATTTCTAGCAAGTCTGTGAAAAGTCTGCCAAATAGACGTATCAATATATCTCTGTAATCCATCTAGGTCACCGTTTTGATAATTTTGTTTTAACCTTAATTTATATCTATAAAACGTGTTAAATAACAGACCTACCAGCAGTGGCGTACTAAGGGGGGGGGGGTGGTGCTGTCCGCCCCGGGTGCCACTCACTGTGCCCCTCCTGCGCCACGTGTCTCGCGAGCTCTGATCAATCAGAGCATTGCCGCGGGTTACCACAGCAATGCTCTGATTGTGTCTCGCAAGATTCATGGTGTGCAGCTCTGCGGGGCTGCGGACCGGAAATTATGGCCACCGAACCACCAGGGAGCCAGGGTATTTAGTCCCCCCCCTCTCACATCACCCCTCTCTCCCTCACACATCACTCCCTCCATCTCACATCACCACCCCTCCCTCTCACATCAATCCCCTCTCACTTCACCCCCCTCTCATCATCACCCCCCTCCTCTAACACCATCAACACCCTGTCAGGGTACCTGTTGGTGCTGAATCCAGGGAAGACATCCTCTCTGTTTAGGCATATTCGGCATATTCCGGCCGTTTTCGCGCCGGCCGCGCTAGCTCCTCCCCCTTTTATGACGTGACGGCTAGCGTCGACGTCATGACGTCGGCATTTACATGAAGTGCCGGGAACCGCTATTCCGGACCTTTTGGGGGCGTGGTCTCTATTTAGGTAACAGGGTATTTAAAGGAAACCTTTACTACTGCTCATTGCCCTGTCGTGGTTCTAGCTTGCTAGTCACTCAGCGCGTTCTTTATCTTGTGTTTCTGGTTTTGACCCTTGCTTGTCTTTTGTCCTGTTATCCTCTCCTCTCCTTTGACTCGGCTTGTATCTCGCTTACCTGTCCTCCGGCTCCCTCGACCTCGGCTTACCTTTTGACTATTCTTGCTTTGTCCCTACGTTAGTCCGGCCATTCTAAGGTCCGGTATACGTACCTCCTTCTGTCCGCACTCTGCGTGTTGGATCCCTGTCAGTATCCTGACATTACGACAGGGCCATGATGGATCCTGCAGGTGCTAGTCCTCCTGACCCCAGATTTGAGGCCATGGACCATAGAATGGACCAAATGGCTTTAGCATTACAAACTTTGTTAACACGCTCCAGCACTCAGTCTGAAGAAATACGTTCCACTGCTAGCCACTCGCTAAGTACTGGTTTGGAAGTAGCCACTGTAGGCGCGTCTTCCCATGTCACTTCACCGTTACGATATGGGGGTGCGCCTGATGCTTGTCGTGGTTTTTTAAACCAGATAAGCATACATTTCGAACTTCAACCCCGGGCTTACCCTACTGACAGGGCTAAAGTAGGCTTTATTATAACCCTGCTAATAGATAAAGCACTTAGATGGGCCAATCCCCTTTGGGAGAATGACAATCCTTTAGTCTACAACTACACTGCTTTTGTCACGGCTTTTAGAAGAACCTTTGACCCCCCAGGAAGGAAGATTAATGCGGCCAGATCCCTGTTACGCCTTAAACAACAGAATAGGACCCTTGTAGAATATGCTCTAGAGTTTAGATCATTGGCAGCAGAAGTGAAATGGAACGAACAAGCTTTTATGGATGTATTCTTGAATGGGTTGTCTGATGAAATTCTAGATGAGATTGCCACAAGAGAACTTCCGGAAAATTTAGAGGATTTAGTATCCTTCATTTCCAGAATAGATGAACGCATGAGACAGAGGAAGAACACTCGGGAAAGAGTTACTAGACTTCCTGTAAGACTCGCTCCCTCATTTCAGAACCCTGACTCCTATAATCCTACTCCACCAGAACCTATGCAAATAGGTAATACTCGCTTATCTGAGGCTGAGAGACAGTACAGAAGAAGGGAGGGTCTTTGTTTATACTGCGGGCAGAGAGGTCACCTACGTCTTAGTTGCCCTAATCGTCCGGGAAACGCTCGCACCTAAGTTCCCTTAGAGGACGGGCCTTGGGTGTTTCATTACTGTCCTCTATGCATAATAAAAAAGACCATAGGCTTCTGATTCCTGTCTCTCTAGCTTGGGAAAAGGGGTTTATTTCTACGATGGCATTATTAGATTCTGGAGCAGCAGAAAGCTTTATAGACCAAACTTTCGCTAATAAGCATTGTATCCCATTCCAATTGAGAGATACACCCTTGGCCGTTGAGGCCATAGATGGTAGACCTTTATCTGAACCAGTATTATTCCATGAGACCGAACCCGTTAAGCTTACTGTTGGTATTTTCCACGAAGAGTTGATTTCCCTTCTGTTAATTTCCTCCCCGGCAGTCCCAGTGGTTCTAGGATATTCTTGGCTCAAGAGACACAACCCTCAGATTGACTGGGAGGGTGGAGAAATCGTTTCTTGGGGTATGGGTTGTAGGAAAGAATGTCTGCAGAGAGTTACTTCTGTTTGCCCCGTAAACTCTTATGCTAACACTTCCCAATCCACTGACGTTCAGATGCCATTACAATATCTAGACCTCAAATCTGTATTTGACAAGGGTAAGGCGGATACTTTACCTCCCCACCGGTCTTATGACTGTTCTATTAAACTTTTCCCTGGTACTATGCCTCCCAGGGGTACGGTATACCCTCTATCCACCAAGGAAAACTTAGTTTTAGAGGAATACATCAAGGAGAATTTAGACAAAGGATTTATTAGAAAGTCTTCTTCTCCGGCGGGGGCGGGTTTCTTTTTTGTAGAAAAGAAAGACGGTACCTTACGTCCTTGTATAGACTATCGGGGATTGAACAGAATTACTATCAGGAATGCTTACCCTATTCCTTTGATTACTGAACTCTTTGACAGACTAAAGGGCTCGAGTATTTTTACCAAACTTGACTTGAGAGGAGCATATAACTTGGTGCGAATTAAACAAGGAGATGAATGGATGACAGCATTTAATACCCGTTACGGGCATTATGAGTATACCGTAATGCCGTTTGGGCTTTGTAACGCCCCGGCCTTCTTCCAAGACTTAATCAATGAGGTTCTTAGAGAATTCCAACATGAATGTGTAATTGTATATTTGGATGATATACTAATCCATTCTAGAGACATTAATTCACATCATAGACAAGTCAGAAAGGTATTACAGAAGCTTTTACAACATGGATTGTATTGTAAATTGGAAAAATGTAGCTTTGACCAGTCTCAGGTAACTTTCTTAGGTTACGTAATTTCCAAAGACGGGTTTATGATGGACCCGACCAAACTAAAATCAATTTTAGATTGGCCTTTACCTAAGGGACTCAAAGTCATACAAAGATTTCTTGGATTTTCTAATTATTACAGACGTTTTATTAAAGGGTACTCCTCTATTATCGCTCCTATCACTAATATGACCAAACAAGGAGCCGATACCAAAACCTGGTCTACTGAGGCTTTATCTGCTTTCCAAACGCTCAAACAGTCTTTTGCCTCAGCACCTGTATTAGTTCATCCTGATACGTCTCTACCCTTTTTACTTGAAGTTGATGCGTCTGAAACAGGGATAGGCGCAGTGTTGTCCCAAAGACAAAGTTTAGATAAGCCGCTGCACCCTTGCGGTTTTTTTTTCCAAGAAACTATCACACACTGAAAGGAGACATTGGTGATAGAGAACTTTTAGCTATCATTATGGCATTAAAGGAATGGAGACATTTGTTAGAGGGCACTGTCCTCCCAGTTACTATCTTAACTGACCACAAAAATTTATCGTATATGGGGGAGGCCAAAAGATTATCTGCCAGGCAGGCACGTTGGTCTATGTTCCTTACACACTTTAATTATATGCTTACTTACAGGCCTGGTTCTAAGAACACTAAGGCAGACGCTTTGTCACGTCAGCACGAACCTATCACCTCTACAGAGGACACTTTGTTCCCTATTATTCCTGAAGTCAATATTATCGCCAACACCAATGTCAAAATACACTCTCCATTGCTCGCTGATATTATGAACGAACAATCTCTTGCTCCCGAACATACTCCTGTGGGCCGCTTGTTTGTGTCTCCCAAATTCCAAGTGGACATTATTCGCTGTTTTCACTATAGCAAGTTCGCTGGTCACCCCGGCATCCACAAAACTTACTGCCTGATCTCCAAAGACTTCTGGTGGCCTGGTTTACGTAGGGATGTGGAAGACTTTGTCAAGGCTTGCAATGTTTGTGTCAGGAATAAACTTCCGCGGGATCTCCCTTGTGGTTTATTGCAGCCCTTAGTCGTTCCCAACAAACCTTGGGCTTGTTTGGCTATGGATTTTATTGTTGATCTACCAGCTTCCAGTAGGCATACGGTTATTCTCACGGTCCTTGACAGGTTTACTAAAATGGCTCATTTCATTCCCTTGCCTAAACTTCCGTCCTCTCCTGAACTGGACGTGATTTTTGCTAGAGAAATTTTCCGTTTACATGGTATTCCCAATGAGATTGTGTCAGACAGGGGTTCCCAATTTATTTCCCGTTTTTGGAGATCCTTCTGTTCCCAGTTGGGCATCAAACTGAATTTTTCTTCGGCCTATCATCCTCAATCTAGCGGAGCAGCCGAACGCACTAACCAAAAAATTGAGCAATATCTACGTTGTTTTGTTTCTGAACACCAGGATGACTGGGTCGGTCTGATTCCTTGGGCGGAGTTTGCTCACAACAACCTTGTTTGTGGTTCCACTCGTAATAGCCCCTTTTTCTTGAACTATGGCTTTAACCCTACTGTTCTTCCGTCGGTGTCTCCTTCCCAGGGTATACCGTCGGTTGGTATTCATATAGCCAACCTGAGAAAGTTGTGGGATCAGACTCGACAAATTCTTACACGTAGTTCCGCGGTGTTTAAGTCACATGCTGATAGGCGTAGGCGGCCTGCTCCTATTTTTTCTCCGGGTGATAGGGTCTGGTTGTGTACCAGACACATTCGCCTGAAAGTTCCTTCCTTGAAGTTTGCTCCTCGTTACATTGGTCCTTACAGGGTGCTGAGGAGGATCAACCCGGTTTCTTATTTGCTGGATCTTCCTCCTACTCTACGCATCCCTAACTCTTTTCATGTGTCTTTATTGAAACCTCTTGTTTGTAACAGATTTTCCTCCCGCTCTGCTCCTCCATCCTCGGTCCGTGTGGATGGTCAGGAGGAATATATCATCAAGTCCGTCCTTGATTCTCGTATTTCTAGGGGGAAGCTGCAATACCTCATAGACTGGAAAGGTTATGGTCCAGAAGAGAGGTCTTGGGTTCCTGGTATAGACGTGCATGCCCCTCGTCTTCTTCGGGCCTTCCACGTTCGTTTTCCTTCTAAGCCCGGTCCCATCCGCCCAGTGGGCGTTTCTAGAAGGGGGGGTACTGTCAGGGTACCTGTTGGTGCTGAATCCAGGGAAGACATCCTCTCTGTTTAGGGGCTCCCTGCCCCTAGCATTTCGGCATATTCCGTCCGTTTTCGCGCCGGCCGCGCTAGCTCCTCCCCCTTTTATGACGCGACGGCTAGCGTCGACGTCATGACGTCGGCATTTACATGAAGTGCCGGGAACCGCTATTCCGGACCTTTTGGGGGCGTGGTCTCTATTTAGGTAACAGGGTATTTAAAGGAAACCTTTACTACTGCTCATTGCCCTGTCGTGGTTCTAGCTTGCTAGTCACTCAGCGCGTTCTTTATCTTGTGTTTCTGGTTTTGACCCTTGCTTGTCTTTTGTCCTGTTGTCCTCTCCTCTCCTTTGACTCGGCTTGTATCTCGCTTACCTGTCCTCCGGCTCCCTCGACCTCGGCTTACCTTTTGACTATTCTTGCTTTGTCCCTACGTTAGTCCGGCCATTCTAAGGTCCGGTATACGTACCTCCTTCTGTCCGCACTCTGCGTGTTGGATCCCTGTCAGTATCCTGACACACCCTCCTCTCACATCACCTCCCTCTCATCATCACCCCATCTCCCTCACACATCAACCCCCTCTCCCTCTCATCATCACCCCCTCTCATCATCACCCCCCCTCACACCATCACCCCCCTCCTCTCACATCACCTCCCCTCCCTCTCATCATCACCCCCTCCCCTCCCACCGTTTACCCCCCTCATCATCACCCCCCTCCCTCCACACCATCACCCCTCCTCTCATCATCACACCCCTCCCTCACACCATCACCTCCTCCCTCACACCATCACCCCCTCCCTCTCATCATCCCCCCCTCACATCACCCTCCCTCTCATCATCACCCCTTCCTCTCACCATCACCCCCTCTCCCTCACACCATCACCCCCCTCCCTCACACCATTATCCACTATACAAGCACACACACTGCATCCACTACAAAAACACACACTGCATACAAACACACTACAAACACACACAGACACACACACACACACACACACACACACACGTATACATGTGTGTCTGTGTATCTGTTTGTGTGTTGGTATATGTGTATGTGAATCTGTTTGTGTGTCTGTGCATCTGTTTGTGTGTCTGTGTTTGTATCAGTGTGTCTGTATGTGTGTGTCTCTATCTGTATGTGTGTTTGTGCCTGTGTGTGTCTCTGTGTGTCTGTATGTGTGCATGCCAGTGTTTGTCTGTATCTGTGTATGACTGTGTTTCTATGTAACTGCATGTGTATACCTATGTGTCGGTGTATATGTAAGTATATGTGCATATGTAGCATTTTGCCTACACTACACACAAATTCAACCCTGCATCCAAATTCAACACTACATAAAAACACACCACCATATTCAAAAACCACACTACATAAAAATGCTCACTTGCATTCAAATGCCAATACGTGCAAACACACCCGTACATTCACTCACACATACTCCATACAAAAACATGCTTACATTCAAACACACAAACACTGCTCAGTGCTAAATACATAAAAAAAAATACAAACACTGCTTGGTTCTAAATACATTTTGAAAAATTGCGGGTGTTTTTTAAATTATTTAGCTGGGGGGGTGCCAAATATCGGATCCGCCCCGGGTGCAAAATGCTCCAGGTACTCTCCTGCCTACCAGTGCTGCGATCGGTTAAGGAGTGAATTTATGAATGAGCATTGGAATGCACCCAGGCAATTAATCTGTAATCTCGAGTAGAGAGGCTCTTTTTTGCTAAATATATATATATATTACATACCAACAGAGTTGTGGTGAGGAAAAAAGTGTGGATGAAAACCCCTTCCACATGAAGTAAGTGGATAGTTAATAGATGTATGTATGTAGCTCCATCAGATATTTTCTTTAAAGTTACCTGTCATTCCAAGTCATAGGCGTGCCCAGCACATTACATTAGGTTCAACACCTAAAGAAAATTGCCATCTAAACCTTACTTTAAAAAATTGTATTTTAAAAATGAGGCACAAATGCACTTTTTTGACTTATAAACAGGTGTATATGAAGATAGTCATTGTTTTTTCTTCAAAAATATTTATAATTAGCCTAGAGGCTGTTCTGTACATTTTCAATCATGTTAAATCAGCCTTTTTGCTTAACAGTTTCTTCCTCCAAAAGTACTCCAAGCCACATTAAGAAATCAAGGATAGCATTTCTGAAACAAAGGCTGGCTGGATAACCCAGTCTTCGTTCCAGAATTGCTCTCCGTGATTGGATTCCTAGCCCTATGATAGAGTTTCATGCAACTGGGACTGGTCATCGGCATGGAAAAATATTGACACCATGCATCATTTTGGCATCCTTTCTGATGCAGACGTCTTCACTCTTCGCTCGTCATACACACACTGACATCATTTTTAAGAACAGAAGATGGTGACATTCAGCAACATGGGATTGTGTGTATTCTAGCATCATAATTATGATATTATCCATTAGAACCCCTCTCTGGGCTGGATAAGATCACTCTACAGTCTGTTCAGTGCCCTGGCTTGGTCTTAGTTGCTTGACAGTGAGTTCCTTAAGGGGTTATTATAAGCACTAAAATAACTTTATCTTAAAGCAGTTTTTTGTATGAATTTTGCAGTCTCACTGCTTAATTCTCTGCCACGGGTTGTATGAATAAAAAAAAAATATATATTTTCACTTGGGTCACTGGCATTGAAGCTTTTATCAAATTCTCTGTAAAATTGAACTATAATTACATACATGAGGCTCCTTAAAAAGACTGTGCAGTAAGGGTAATAATCTAATGTAGTTTTGGAGCTCAGAGTTTCCCTTTAAAGCTTATTGGTTTTCTCTAGATTTTACTTGGCTGTGTTATGAATTTATTCTTACCTTTCTACTCTTTGTAAAAACCAAAGAAAGAAAGTTACCTGCGCTCTTCCCAAATCCTTATGCATATTTAAACAAATGGAGGTTATTTAGTTGCTCCAATGGCCATAAGAATTTAGGCCACTTGCCATGTCATATCAAACCTCTCAGGTGGGTCCTACACTGACCTTTTACCTTGCTTCCTTGAGCTTCTGGCAAAGATATCTCTAATGAGACAGCGAGTGGTATTTTTTTATATACACCCCTATATACTTATTAACCCTTAATAGGGAACACATGGGATGGGTGGCAGCATTGTAACCTAGCTGTGTGATACAAAAGTGAATACAAATACAAAAAAGAAAGTCCTGCTCTCAAACTCCCATCACTCCTGGGCGGCAGCAACGACCATAGTACACATCAGCCCCAATACATACAGTAAAAATCAAAGAAAAGTTACCTGCGTGCTTCCCAAATCCCTATGCATAGTTAAACAAATGACCTTGGCTTGGTTCTCATTTGTGTCCATTTCTGTATTCCTTGGCTTTGGCTTGTCTCAGTTTATGCTTAGTCTGCTTCTGTTTGCAGAATGTGTTCTTTATAATCTTAAGGAGTGGTAATAAGTTAAAAGCTATTTCAATTACCACTGCTTGCACTTGGTTTGTGTGTTGAAGTTTACTCACCTTGACATTTTTACACCAATAGCATGCAAAGTCCTGGTACTGTATATCTAGTTAGAATTATATGGAATGCTCTGGCGCATTTAGTGATATGAAGATTTCAGATCACATCTGGAGATTCTAAAAAAAGACTTGTGCATCTTCTAGCCTTTAAATGTTAGTTGTGGTTTGAGGACTGAGTAATGTAGAGTAACAATTCTAAATTAACACCGTTCCAACCCAAATACTAGATCTGTGGCCTGCTGTTGTTTTTGAGATCTCAGGTGGGTTTATTTAGAAATGAAACATAAAATTGTAGAAAGCTTTTTTATTTAATTTAACTAAGTGGCTTAGTCATTTTATTATTGGTACTGCTCTCTAGGTGCACTTGGCAGCCTAGACCCCCCCACTCCCCACCGAAATTACATTGGTTTACAAAGGTATACATAAGGAACCATAGGGACTATGTAGAAACCATTGTTTCCTCCTTCCACCAATGACACTTTCTGGCTTTGCCATAATGGATTAACAATATGGTGGCACCAAAAATGAAGACCTGGCACGGACATAAAATAAGGAAAGCCACACTGGTCCTGGGGTCACCAACACACATTTTAAGGGTTAGGTTAGGGAGGCTAGAGTACTCTAAAACAGGATGGGGGATGGGGGATGGGGGTGGGGGATGGGGAAGAGAAAAAGTAACAGAACCACAACTGACATTGGTATTGTGGTGTTACTCTTTATGTAGTCTATAATTACATATACTGTACATATATATATATATATATATATATATATATATATATATAAAATTAATTTATTTTTTTTATAATGAAAGTCCTGGTTTGGACTGAAACATTGAAACTTTTTTCCTAATTAAGAAGCCCAGCGCCTGCCTTTCTTAATAGATATTTATGTAAACTTGGCTGAAGGAGTACCGTGGCACATAACAAATGTGAGTGCAGGATCATGGACAATAATATATATATAAATATATATCTTTTTTAATTATATAAATGCATTTTTTTTCAATCTTTCTTTTATTTAGGCATCGTAAGCATAGTACAGAATGAAGAAATGGGATTATATCGGCAATAACATAATACAAAAAGTATTAACATTGACATATACTCCTTAGAAAGCCTAATTTTTGTTTTGTTTTTTTCAGATTAAAAAGAAAGCTAATCAGACAATTAACAGTACTGTATGGAATCCGAATCTAAATAACATCTAGCAATAAGTGTACTGATGCTAAAGGTAAAACAAAGATTGAATGTAAATCCTACTGCAACTTTCAAGGTTGAATGCAATAGGGCATGGTACAATTATAAAATTAATTTGTTAATTAAACAAATAAACATAATAAGTAATAGTTGCATGAGGAGCACAATAAATCAAGCTTGTTGAGGTTAGTGCACGGCAGTGCCTGGTCACCCTATGCCGATGTTCGGAAAATTCTTGGGATGCATGTAGAGAGGTCCCAGGCGTGCAGCAAAGGAAGTGGAGAGGAGGTCATGCCTTCTGCCCAAGGCCAAGATAAAGGCCGGCATCAGGAGTCCACGCACTCGGGGGCTCAAAGAGTCGAAGTCCTTACCCATAGGGAGAATACCGAAGGCCAAGGTGTTGTTTATCTGCTAACAGCGGTCGGTCTCCTGCCCACATGGTGATCTTACCCACAGTGGCCCTCAGCCCGGGCGAGCTCAAAGGTATGGGTTCCAGCATGTAAGGTAATTAAGTGCCTGGAGGGGGCCCACGCTCTACCCACATGGCTCCGCTCCTGGTTCTCTGCTGAGGATGATGCATTACCGTTACTTGCCTTGCTGCCAGGGAGGCCCAGAAGCGATCGAATATGTCATCCAGTCGCTGTAGAGACATCTCCACATAATCAAGTGAACGGTTCATAGGATGTGTAGGTTTCGTGTATATTTACAGGTTTTAATAAATGTTTTTAATAATTATTTTTTATTTTTATATATATTTATATACACAGGCCGCCCTTCCTCTTGGCTGAGACTGTCTGGCTCAGTCCACCCACCACTCCCTTTAGGAAGCTATTCAAATTGGTTGGCCCTCTTTTTACAGGCAGAGTGGAACATTGGTTCAGCACACTACAACCGACTTGTGCACTACTACCGCATAACTTGGCTTATTGTCCCGGCCACAAATATATATATATATATATATACATATATATATATATATATATACATATATTATTGCAGAAGGTGCAATAGGAGTTCAAGTATCTTGCTCACAGCACATTTTAATATGTAATTATTTAAATAGACACAAAATGCCTGTGATTGTTATCTATATGAGACTTCCTAGAGAAAAAGGGGCGTAAAGCTAACATGTTTCTAAAAGAGCGTGGGAATATTTTTTGTTGTTTATATCTTGAGAATAACCACTAATTTCAGAAATAGCTACCAATTTGGCATTAATAGGACACCTGTGAAAAAAATCTAACCGAGGATAACAGAGCAACCATATCAGCATTCATACACGTAGCAAATTTTCAGCAGGAAAAACAAATTAAGATTTATCTTGCGTTGTAATATTTCCTTCAATCCACAAATAAAAATAATATATATTATCGGAATGCATATATAAATTCTGCAATACTAAAAGTATTACCCATGGTTACAGGTATAGTTTAACTGCAGTTACAGCGAGGAAGAGCTCCAAGAATTTAGACTGGTTGAAATTTTGCAGTTTTCTGTAAGGTTCCCCATCATTTGCCTATTTTTTTCCCTCAAAGGTGGATCCAAGGTAGTCATTAATGCAGGACAAACTGGGCAGCTGCCCCGCATCCAGTTATTCCTGGGGTGCCCAAAACAGCTGCACTGTGGGCCCCCTGCCAGCAACCAGGACCGGGCAGCCCACTGGGATACTGAGAAATTTCACCTGCCATGGGCTGCGGCAGGTAAAGTAATAAGGGACCCCCAGCCCTTTAGATTGCTCCGGACCAGGCCCCTGCCTTTCTGCTTGTTGTACTTCCTTCCAAGTAACAGAGCGCCACATGGGGAGGAGGATGCACACATGGAGGAACCACACACCAAGAAGGATGAGAGGGACTGAGGTAGCTATGTCCCTCAGACTCCCATCAACCACGGCAATCCAGCTCCCACTGGACCTTAGGGAAGCCACCCTTCTGTAAAGGTAAGGAGGCAGGAGGGTGGCTAAATTATGTAAATTGATGTTTATATGTGTGTGTACCTGAGTCTGAGTTAGTGTGTGTGTCTGGCTGTGTGTGTATCTGGGTCTGAGTCAGTGTTTGTATCTGGCTGTGTGTGTCAATCAGTGGTGTATTTTGGATTTGTGCTGCCCTAGGCAGTTGTGTATTTAGGTTTTGTGCTGCCCTAGGCAGGATGGTGCTCAGGCACCCCCCTAATTTCCCCCACCCCTTTCTTTCAGGGCAGCACTTTGACTGACAGACTCTCACTCACTGACAGACGCACACTCACTGACAGACACACACACTCACTGATAGATGCATACACTCATTGACAGACACACACTCTCATTTACACTGACAAATAATGACATACACACACTTACTGACAGACTCACTGACAGACGCACACTCTCACTGACAGACACACGCACTGAATGACAGACGCACGCACTGACCAACAAACACATTCACTGACCGACACACACACTCACTCAATTTCACTGACACACGCATTCACTGAAACACACACACACTCACTGACAGACACACACACACACACACTGAAAAACGAATTTCACCTGTTTTTAGGCTTTTTCAAAGTGTTACAGTGCTGAGAATTTTACCTGGAGGATTCCATATTCCTTGGTGAGGAACATACCACCTATGCTGTTTAGGATTGATCAATCCAAGGACAGGGCAAATAGCGATTTCATAAACAAATAAACTGTATGTGCCTGCTGATATAAATAAGAGAGGATGCTGAGAAATAGGAATGGATTAAATCACTGTCTTAAAGGCACACTCTAAGCAACAAAACCAATCCATCTTAATGAAGTGCACAGGCATTGCTAGCAGGGTACATGAGCGGTTGAAACCCCTCTTTGGCTCCTGATCAGTACTGCTGGTAGAGTGGCGGGAGTGTATTAGTTTTAAAAAATTTTCTTTTTTGATTTTACATCAGACAGCTGCTTTCCAAAGCAGCCCCCTCTTACAAAAACAAAGATTAGCAGTATAGTGCTCCTCCAGACAAGTTAGGGGGAGGGTTGGTGCCTGTCAGAAGAGGTACTGGAGAACAGTACAAGCCTCTGTTAGTCAGGTAGTGTGCTGGGAATAACATTGATTACCTGGCAGTGGAGAATGTGCTTGTTTCTAGTTATGCTTTCATTGACAACCTTGAGAGCATCAGCAGCACGCTGTTTATGGGTAGAGAGGAAGGATATGTCATGACATATTTCACCCTGTCTGTTAGCGTAGGGGTCATCGAATTTTCACTTGCGCTGAAGCCCCAGGTGTTTCTGGAACCTAGCAAAGCCTCTGATAAAGTGGTTGTGGGGCATAGGCATGTCACTGTAGTCTGGCAATGCTTATTTAATGGTGATTTTTACATTTGGCTATAAAAAGAACTTTAAATGGTTTCTCCAACCCATTTTCACAGTGAACAGAATAATGTCCCCGCTAGAAAAATGCTCAAAGAGCGTTTTAAAATTAAATATTCCTCACCTTAATCCGGCGCTCGGTGCACCAACCGTCTGATGGGGCTGAGTTCAATTCAAAGCCTTCTTATGGAGAAGCCTTTGATTGCACCATTTTACCAACTCGGATTGCAAGCTTGTGATCTGAGCAAGCAAGGGCAGTGCCGTCTTAACAGCATTATAGGCCCCTGGGCAAAGCAGTGCACTGGAGCCCTGCCTACACAACCACTCTCATGAATTAAATTCTAAATTATCAATAAAATTAAGCGTGCATTTATTGGTCCCTCCAACAAATGCAATACATACATACAATACATACGCACAGCCTGCTGAATACATACACACAAAGACTTCTGAATATACACAGACAGAGAGCCGAGTACACATATACAGACTGCCGAATACACACAGACAGACTGCTAAGTACACACACAGACAGACTGCTGAATACATAAACAGACTGCTGAATGCATAAACAAACAGCTGAATACACACAGACAGACTGCTGAGTACACACACACACACACACACACACACACACAGACTGCTAAATACACAGACTGTAGTGAGGGGTGTAGTGTGTGTGAGAGGTGTAGTGTGTGTGAGGATGCAGTGTGTGTATGAGGGTGCACTGTGTGTGTGTGTAGAGGGGCAGTGTGTGTGTGTGTGTGTGAGGGTGCAGTGTGTGTGAGGAGTTGTAGGGTGTGTGTGAGGAGGTGCAGTGTGAGAGGGTGCAATGTGTATGTGATGGTGTGCAATGTGTGTAGGGGTGCAGTGTGTGAGGGGGTGTAGTGTTTGTGAGGGTGTAGTGTATGAGGGGGTGCAGTATGCAGGTTGCAGGCTGACTTCTCTCCTCTCGCGAGCTGTGTCAGAGCGTTGCCATGGTAATGCGCAGCAAAGCTCCACTCACCCTGCTTGCGGGAGGAATGAACTGCCTCCCTTGTCCTCCCTCTCCTGCATTAAGTGCCCGGAGGCCAATGAGGGAGATCTTTGATCTCCACACCGGCCAGGAAGGCAGACAGCGAAGCCGGCTTTGCGTGGGCCGGCAGGGAAGATAAAAGGATCTCTCTTGTCGGCCTTGGCACATAGGCAACACCGTGGGGCCCCTATGCTTGTAAGGGCCCCCGGGCAACTGCCCAGCAGGAATGGGAGTGAGGAAATAAAATAGCTAGGAGATCTTGCAAAGTTTGTAGGACCGATGCTCGGCATCTCAACGCTCTGCTTGAAGACATTGAACATACCCTGAACAAATGCATTTAGCAGTGACGGTGACTGTTGCAACAAGGCAATTGCTGGACATGCACACTAGCCCCTCTAAAGTGATGATCTTAGAAGGAGTGGCATCTAAAACTATAAGTAAGACAGTGAATACCTGCCAATTAAAAATCTAATTAGCTAAATGTACTCAAAAATATCTAATTTGGGAGAACAACTCAGTGGGTCCTTTTTTTTATATCTCAGTTACTTTGAGCTAATGTTTCAATGTCTTGCAGTTTATTATTTATTAAAAAAGCTGGAAATAGATCACTAATGTAAATATATATTTTTTCCACCTTACTCTTTGTTATTGTTCTTTTAAAAGAAAAACACATGTACTTATTCAAATTTTCTACACATCAATACATTAAAAAAAATGTGTTTTATGTCACAGCTCATCATCGGTTTGGTGTGGAAAGTTCCAAGTGAGAAACAATATCTGACAGTAATTTCTTAATGCTTTAATGTATATATAGATCATTTCAGATGTTTCCATCATAAACCAAACTCAGATTTTCAAGTAACAGTGTACTAATTGTAATGTTTAATTATAAGATCTAATTGAAGTAGCCATAGTGTCTACAGTAGCTATCCCCATGTTCTAGCCTTCAAATTCCTATGTTTTAATAATTTGAAGGCTTGGAAGTGCAGCTTCAAGTCACACATTCCATCCTTCTTTTAGGAGTGTCAGTACTATTACTGCCTGGCTCTCAAACCCAGGCATCCCGCAATATCACGCGCACATGCGCATTGCCGTCACGACTTATCATAGAGAATCATTGCGTGCATCTACGGTACCCAATGCTCCTTTATGACATTACTTAGCCTGGAGCAGGCGCTGAAGAAAAGTTAAGTGATGTTTTTTTTTCTTCATTTTTTACAGGGCACAATGGGGAGGGCCTAAAAGTAACTAGGGACATGAAGACTGTAGCATTAGGAATACAGATTTGTATCAATGTTATAGTATTTGAATCACTAATCAGTATTTGAATCAGTGAGTTACTACTTGCTTGTTACAGAATGTTAGATAAATAGCCTCTTCGTAGGAAATGTTTTTGCATCTGCATAATTTTTGATTCTGCTTTTCTACTATTAAAGACACACTCTATGCATCTAAAAAACTTCAGTTTAATGACGTGAGTTTGTTGACTAGACTCTCTTATTTTTCTGTGGCCTTATATATATATATTATATATTGTTTTTTAAAGGGCAGAAAGAAACTTCTTATAATATCCTGTATGTATAACTAACACATCATTCAGGGTGAATAAAATAATAAAAATGGAAATAATTTATGTCTTTTCACATTTTTGCTTGTAATTATTTTTACACATTAAGTGCAACTAACAAGGAAGAACTCATAATAGATTCACATATCAGTAATGATTGTTAAATGCCCTGTATATCTAGGATCTAAATTATGATTTGGTAGTTAACGCAATATATTATATTGTGAACCCCACAACCATACCCCTAACCCTATGTTTATACTAACTCTAATCATACACCTACCATAGCTTTATCTCTAACACTAACTTTACCCCTAACCCTTGTGGTGGAACCTACCGCTAATTTCATCTATCTTGCCCCATTTTGCACCTTTTTTCGTTCGGGATTTATTGTATACGAACCTCCTCCATTCGTCTTCCGAATGAGGACCACCCCTGTACCCCATTAGAACGTTCACACCAGCAACTTAAGTGCGAAACCGCAAGGGAAGTAATTAATGAATGCTTCCCCTGGTGGCTTCCATTTTGTATAACCGAATGCATGTGGTCAACAAAAGAATGGTGACCATTTTGTCTCCCGAACGTGGGCAGCAGCACTTGGTCATCGAGTGCTTGGAACTCTTTTCGGCTAGGCACTCACACGAACCCAGGTAAAGATTAGACCGCTGCCTGTTCTACTTCTCGACCAACTATGCAAACAACGTTCTGGAGATATGAGCTATCGAACAGGGGGAGCATTCGTATCCTGAAATTAAGACAATCCCTTGCATGGTGTTCACAAAGGAACCCCCAAAAGAGACCGGTCGGGGCACCTTGATGGTGAGCCCGTTTCACCAAACCGAACTGAGTGATATTTGGATACGTTATACACTCCGACTGAGGCTAACTGGGGATATAACTTTTCTGGGGTTCCTAGTTATGGTGGGGACACTTTTGCGGTATTGTATATTTTGTGTACTTTTTCTGTACCTGAGAGATAATTGAATTATAGGTTTTTCTCACACAATTATCTCTCAGGCACAAAGGATCATGGGAATGAAAACCCTGTATTATTGTGTGGGAGACCCCATGTAGGGGTCTGTGCAATAAAGCCATGTGTGATCTGAAATAAATCAGTTGACTCCAAGAACTATGTTTCGTCTGGTTACTGGAGGAATGGATGTCTGCTGTTTTAACGGTTCTAGTCTGGCTTAGTGAAGGAATTAGCGGAGATAACCAGTCAGGTTATCTGTGGTCCACTACAGCCCTAAAGTACTAGCTAAAATAGTAGACACTGGTATGTGACTGCCATCTACTGGCTGTTTTTTAGTCTGCATGGAGATCTTCCTCTTATGCTGTATATTACACTGTGAATGGTGTTGGGATGCTTGTCCAGCATGGATCACAATCGTCAATGGAGCATGCAGGGACCGTTTTCAGACCCTTGGGGTATCCCTTCGAGGGCGTGCAGCCCAAGAATCACCACTGTTGAGTTCAATCGCACGCAGCCTCTGGGAGTTACATATATTTAAAGGGTTGTATAAAGCAGAGACTTTGAGACTTCTCTCAAGACTTCACTGTCAATGTGCTGTAACTAGCCAACCAATCAGAGAGCTCTTACTCAAGGTGCATTGCGTGGGAAAGTTTTTAAAAGCCTTTATAAGAGCTTTCTGCCTTATGAGAATTCAGAGCTCTGTCTGTGGCAAACCTTCGCAGTTCAAAGATGGAATTATTTTGTTGCGTTTTTCAAAAAAAAAAATTTATAAAGTGTTTTTATTCTTAATTTTTCATTAGTTAAATCAGAGATTCCAGATGTTAATTTTCCCTTTCTTGGGACTGAAGAAAAGAGTTAGAATAAAGAAGATTACTGATGGTATGTATGTTTTTTTAAATTTACAGGTATTAGTTTGATTAGTATTATTAGGGTAAGGGTGTTATGTTTTTAAGTTTAGTGGGGAGAGGCTAGGGGATTAGAGCCCCCTACATCCGGCTGTAGCGTGGAGGTGGATATGCTGACTGTGTTGGTGGGGGGGTGGCATGTCCACTCCACTGTTAATTACTTTTCCTCACCTGCCTATGCTTTGTGAACTGTTTGGATGCAATTTAGGCGATTGCAGCAGATTTGTTTGGCCGACCGAATTTGGATCATATTTGGTTTCACTAAATATGAGAATTGTCATTGCATTGCATTTGCATCTGGTGTTTAGTGAATAACCCTGAAAGATCATGATGCATACAACCATTAGCACATTTTAATAAAAAATATTCTCTTGTATTAACATATTTTATTGTGAATATGTTTTGTACATGTTTCTAACAGCTTGGAAAGGAATAAAAGGTAATGAATTGTGACTGTTTCAGAACCATATGTAAACAGCCAAGAATGCATGCGTTTTTGATGCTATTTTTTTAAGCAGCCAGAAATGTGTATTGTGTACTATCCCCATATTTCTGCTACTCTCGTACTCCTGTAATATAACACCGTGTTTAGTTTCTCCTTCAAGTGGTATCTCCTGTATGGCTTACAGACCCTTTCTCCTAGTGCAGCTGTATCTAGATATGAGTTTATTCTCCAGGTTGGAGCAGAAGATTGGACTCTACTATACCCCTTGTTCATGTCATCTTCCCCCTTCTCATTCTATGTCATCCTTCCTTTTTTTCCTTCTCTCCCATGTCATGTTACCCTCTCCATTCCTCGTGTTATCTTATTTCCTCCCATGCTCTCGTTCTTCCTTACCATGGTGGTAAAGTAGTTGCCACTGATTGTGTCACTGGCCAGAGCTCCCTCTTTCACTCATAGCCACCACATATTTCACTGGGGTTTTCATGTGTAGAGGTTGGTGCTGCTTCCTACAGGCCTCAGACAATTCTGTACTGGTACAGAGTAGGTGGCTCCCACTGTATTACTCAACATTGTGCACTAGAATTGAAATATCAGAAGCCCATACAGGAAAAACCTCAGGAATCTATCAGTTGCAAACACTGCTGCCTACAAGCATTGGGACTGTATGGTGATTGGCCAGTATTTAACTTTTTGTCCATTAATTCAATAAATCACACTGCACTGGCCAGTTTATCTTCCTTTTCAGCCCTTGTTCACTGATCACTATTTGTCCAGATTGCCAGCACTGGCCTGGCCAAAGTCATAGTCTGGTCTTTTGTCCCATTGTTCTTGAAAACATATTTTTATTGGAGTTAATAATTTGACAAAATGTATCATTTCACCGATAAAAGAAAATATATATTAGAGACTTTCTCTAATCTGGAGAATATATAAAACCCAATCTAGGAAACAAGACATACCAGTGGGAACATACGTGAGTTTATTAAATGGTGTGTTTCGCTTCTGCTTTAGACCTCGTACAGTATGCCAGGTGTGCCCAGGAAAATGCAATGATGATATATTGTCCTCCCTTTGCTTCATTAATATTCCTACCATACTCTTGGAGTCAGAACATACCATGTGTGCCTCTTAGAAGATGTAAGAAGTACACAATTCATGGTGTTTCCAGCCGTGCTAGGAACCTGAAATACCTGGGGCTTGAGTCCAAAGGAATTCTTGATGACCCCTACACTAACAGAGAGGTGGAGTATGTGATGGCAAATCCCCACCTTTCTATGTTATGTCTCTTCATCTCTGCTCATGAACAGTGTGCTGCTGATGCTCTCTGGAATCTCAGTAAAATCCATACCCAGAAACAAGTATGTGCTGCAAAGCCAGGCCTTCCATGTGATCTGCCATACGTTTTAATAAAGGCATGTGCAGCAAAGTTCTGTTCTCCAGCACCTCCTGCCAATAGTCATCTTGGGGCACCACACACTCATCTTTTAAAGTCTTATGGAGCACTCTACAGGTACTACTGATCCTATTGCTTATAATATGTAACTCTGTTGAGAGGCAGCTGCCTGATGTTAAAAAAAAAAAAAAAACACACATAAAAAACCCAAATGCACAAATATCATCTTTCTTCCTGCATCAAATGTAGTAGAGTCCAGTGTTGGGTTTCTCTCTCCTGCCGTTGCACAATGATGCCCTATTTCTGTAGACTGGTCTGAAACTGAGATGGGTGGGTAAAAGGGAGAGGGGAGGCTGGAGAAGGAATGCCTAATAATGCACTAAGTTTGACTACGAATGCCTAATAATGACTACGTTTAAAGTGAATTTATAAATGTTTATTACATCCTTTTCTACGTTTTTCTTATTTTATTTTGATTGATATATTTGTTTATTTGCTTGTTGGTTTAAAAAACAATTGTCAAATGTTGCTTATTCCTTTAATAAAAAGCCTTTGAAACCCTCAAACTTAGATAACTAAGGATGTTGAACAGATTTTGGAATCTGATATCAGAGTCCATTAAATTTTCAGTTGTTTGTAATTAATTTGTAAAACACATGTCAACAGGGAGTAGTTTTTAAAGTTCATTTATACACTTATGTGTCAAAAGATAAATCTACCTATTTCTACCTCTTCCCCTAATGCCTCTTTAAGCTAAAAACAATGGTTACCTCTGCTTTGAAATGATTAGAATAAGATTTTTGTCAGTGTGACATATGTAATCTTCTTCTTTAACCTCTTAAGGACCAAACGTCTGGAATAAAAGGGAATCATGACATGTCACTCATGTCATGCGTCCTTAAGGGGTTAAAAAGACACTCTATGCACCAAAACTACTACAAATAATTGCTTTTGGGGCACAAATACTGTCCCTTTACTTAGACAATATAAGACATTGCCTTTTCTGAGAAACAACAAAGTTTATACTTGACAGATAGCATGTTTCTAATGGCTGTCAGACAGACAGTTACTAGAGGCACTTCCTCCTTAACACCTTCAATTTTTTTTAACATATTCACATTCAGTACCAGGGTTGGACTGGGACAAAAATTCAGCCTGGGCATTTAAAGACAAAGCAGTACAATATGGGTAGTGGGCGGAACCAGCGAGAGGTGTGTTTGTCACAAGCAATTAATGCACACTCTGCAAAGTGGGCATGTCAGTGTGATGTTCTTCCAGGGCAGCTCATGCGGAGAGCTCCGTTTGCTTGTGGTATGTCTCTGGTGTCTCATAAGTGGAATATCAGAGGACAAAAGAGGGACAGGGCTGGGAGAGTGAGTTGTATGTGTGTGTGTGTGTGTATAGGGAGGCTGCTTCTATATTTGTAAGCATTTCCCTGGACTGACAAGGAAGGGGAGGCATGACTGCTGCCCATAGTAGGGGAGGGTTAAAATGGGGATACATTGTTGCTAAAATGGTACAAGATAAAGGGGGCTCAGAGGGGTGGGTATTACTACTTGTTAAGAAGTTTCCCTCCCTCCCTAGTTTTGGTGGTTATTGTGCGCTTTGGTTGGTTTGGTGTGGTTTCTGTCCTTCTTTATGTCACAGCATGTGATTTTCCTGGCCAGCGCAAGTGACGGAAGTGCTGAGTCGACTTGGGTAGTCGCAGCCTGCTAGGGCTGATGGTGAAAGGCAGGCTGTCTAGGATTCTGGAAACATATGGATTATCTGACTGTTGGGCAATCACTCCAACAGCTGACAGGTGGAAGAAATGCTAGTGCATGGATTGATTTAAGTAAAGCTGTGGCCCTTATCTAATATCCAGGCGTCTTGTTATGATTGTGGGCAGTGGGGAAAATATGGGTCTGGGTCAGCAGTCATGCGTTTGTAGGTTGCATGTTTGGGTGCAAGGCTGTGTGTGGTAGACTGGCTGTGGCACAGTGTATGCCTGTACAGTCAGGTCCATAACTATTGGGACATCGACACAATTCTAATCTTTTTGGCTCTATACACCAACACAATTTGGGTTTGAAATGCAACAAACAATATGTGCTTTAACTGCAGACTTTCAGCTTTAATTTGAGGGTATTTACATCAAAATCAGGTGAACTGTGTAGGAATTACAACAGTTTGTATATGTGCCTCCCACTTTTTAAGTGACCAAAAGTAATGGGACAGATCAACAGTCATAAATCAAACTTTCACTTTTTAATACATGGTTGCAAATCCTTTGCAGTCAATTACAGCCTGAAGTCTGGAACGCATAGACATCACCAGACGCTGGGTTTCATCCCTGGTGATGCTCTGCCAAGCCTCTACTGCAACTGTCTTCAGTTCCTGCTTGTTCTTGGGACATTTTCTCTTCAGTTTTGTCTTCATCAAGTGAAATGCATCTTGGTCTCATCTGTCAATGTTGTTCCAGAACTGTGATGGCTTTTTTAGATGTTGTTTGGCAAACTCTAATCTGGCCTTCCTGTTTTTAAAGCTCACCAATGGTTTACATCTTGTAGTGAACCCTCTGTATTCACTCTGGTGAAGTCTTCTCTTGATTGTTGACTTTGACACACATACACCAACCTCCTGGAGAGTGTTCTTGATCTGGCCAACTGTTGTGAAAGGTTTTTTCTTCACCAGGGAAAGAATTCTGGTCTTCCGGGTCTTTTGGTGTTGCTGAGCTCACCGGTGCGTTCTTTCTTTTTGAGGAGGTTCCAAACAGTTGATTTGGCCACACCTAATATTTTTGCTATATCTCTGATGGGTTTGTTTTGTTTTTTCAGCCTGATGATGGCTTGCTTCACTGATAGTGACAGCTCTTTGGATCTCATATTGAGAGTTGACAGCAACAGATTCCAAATGCAAATAGCACACTTGAAATGAACTCTGGACCTTTTATCTGCTCCTTGTAAATGGGATAATGAGGGAATGAAACACACCTGACCATGGAACAGCTGAGCAGCCAATTGTCCCATTACTTTTGGTCCCTTGAAAAGTGGGAGGCACATATACAAACTGTTGTAATTCCTACACTGTTCACCTGATTTGGATGTAGATACCCTCAAATTAAAGCTGAAAGTCTGCAGTTAAAGCACATTTTGTTCATTTCATTTCAAATCCATTGTGGTGGTGTATAGAGCCAAAAAGATTAGAATTGTGTTGATGTCCCAATATTTATGGACCTGACTGTATGTGGGGAGACTGTTTGTGAGCTTTTGTGTGTAGGTTCTTCTTTTGCAGTTGCGTGTCTAGGTTTCACGTGGTGGGGAAGCTGTTGGAGGAGTTGCGTGTCTGTTAACGGGGCTGTTTGCCATGTAGTGAGTGTGGAGAGGCTTGTAGGGGTGTTGTGGTTGAAGAGAGGTTGTAGTGTGTCTTTGTATGAGTGTAAGGAGCAGTAGTGTATGTGAGGGAAATGGCTTCAGTGTGTGGGATGTGGAATGGAGGCTGTAGGTGTAACGTTACTTACCTATTAAACGTTCAGGCGTGTTCAGTATCATAGCAAGATGATGCAGAGCAAAGTTAGTGCTTTTTATAGAGTAGTGCTGGATCCATTGCTTCTGTCTGAGAAGCATTAGATTGGCAGTGTATGCAATTTGTTGCACATGTGCAGTAGTTTTGCAGTGCTCCCCTATCACAAGCATTAGATTGGACCAGAAATCCTCAATTTCAGGAGACCTTTATACTATACGCTACAACCTGCTTTACTACTCACTATAGCACCAATCATAAAACATCTAAATTAATGGTTAAACAAGGACAAAAAATATATCTTCCGAACATAGTACTGCAGGAAATATAACCACCCGTCACAGTTAAACCAAGTCTACAATAGATCATGATGTAGAATGTTTCTTTGTTGCTCCAGTGCAGAGTTAAGTCGGGGTTTTAGTATTTCAGTGAATTTTGTGTATATTATATATTTTAGTTTTTTTTATTATCAGTATATAACTTTTCTTTGTATATTATATAATTGTTTCCATTATAGTTATTATTATATATAGTTTCTTTTTTCATTTCTTTTTCTGTCACCATTTCCTTGTAATATGCATATTTACCCATTTATGTTTTCCATTTATTTCCTTATTACAGTATGTTGGAGTTGCGTCTCTTGTGCGATTTTATTCCCTTTCATTGCGTGATATTGCGAGAAGGGAGATTTTTTTTTTTAACAACTGACTTATGCTCTCTGATGAGATTTTTCTCGGACGGTGCTAACCTCAGCTGTTCAATCTAATCTCTGTACAGTTTGTTAACAGTGTTTTATCAAACTTTGGAGTTTAAATGCAGGTTTTAATCTAATTTAATATTGTTTTTTAACATTAGTTCTAATTATAGGGTATATATATTTTATATAGGGTATATATATTTTAATATATAGGGTTTATATATTTTATTGTAAATAGTTTAGTTATTTTTCTCCCAGTTTTAATAATAATTATATAAATATTCCTTAAAGTCTTCTCAGGAAGATTTGTCAGTATTATAGATAATATGTCAAAAGAGCAAATGAAAAATTAGTAGAGGAATCTACTGAAAAATCAGTCCAACATGTAGTTTCTAAATATGCAGGAAATCCTGATTTAAATATTTTTCTGATGCTTTATCAATTCCTAAGGATTCAATTCCTGCCAAAGACTTTCTTATTGAAATTGAAAAAGATTCTACTAATACCTAAATTGCTCGCAAAAAAATACTTCAGAAGCAAAAAAATATTGGCTGTCCAATTTCTAAAGTTTCAGTTAAATAACAAAAACAGTTTTATGGTCCAATAATGTTCTGAGAAGAGGGCGTGGCTTGAAGGCAGAACAAGATGGCCGTGTAGAGATCGAGCTCCCCGACTGCTCCACACATTTCCTCGCTGTGCCTCGTGTCAGGTCCGACAATGGGGAAAACGCACAGAGCATCGCACACCATTAAGACTACGGAAACCGCCAGGGGCTCTCTGGCCCCGTCACTACGGCAATACCTGATCACCCTGGCTGATCTCTCTTCACAGGCCTCTAATGACTCGGAGGCCGTAGGCTGCCCGCAATCACCCTCTCAAAAGGAGAGACTAGCCACACTGGCTCGGCTGACAGAACTCCCGCGGATGCTCCACCGGATTGGGTGGCCTTGCTTAGCAACTTACCCACGAAATCAGACCTCAGGGAAGCTAGCAGAGACTAGCGGAAGTCTATCACTTCAGAGCTGCACGTCCTGTGTGAGGATTTACAAGGCCTGCATCACAGGGTCTCGCAACTGGAAGCAGACTGCGACCACGTGTAAGCAGCTCAGTCAGTGAATACAGGTGCCATTTACACGCAATCAGACCAACTCAGACAGATGATATATCACATTGAGGACCTAGATAATTGAGGCCAACGGCAAAATGTCAGAATAAGGGGCATCCCAGAAAGCGCAGACAATTCAGAGCCTATACGGGCGACACTCACTGAACTATTCAATAAACTTCTGGGTAGGCCCGCCACGACCTCAATTGAATATGTCAGAGCTTACCGCGCATTACGCCCTCAAGAGGCCCCGGAAGACCCCCCAAAGAGACATCATATGCTGCCTGGCAAACTTCCAGCTTCAGGAAGATGTGCTGCGGAAGGCTCGGGAGACAGAACGAGTCCTAATGAACGGAGTGGAAATCCAACTATACCCAGACCTTTCCCCGGGTACTTTGGCATACCGCAGGGCAATGCGCCCACTCACGTGGATCCTACAATCTAATAAACTGAGGTAGCTCTGGTACTTCCCAACGGGACTGCAAGTCTTTACTGCAAATGGCCTTTTCCTGGTTAGAGGGGTTGCGCAGACCCAAGAACTCCAGATTCCCCTGGTGTCTATGCAATGGCCTGACCCCTTGGCCTTTTATTCACTTGCCATGGGACCCCAAGTTCTGTCCCCTAAACCCCCGAGGCAGTGGCGATCTCGCTTACAAGCTACGTCACCCTTGGGAACTTCGGCCTAGTCGAGGCAGAAAGGCCCTGGGAAACGCCCTGCATCTCCTGCACCCCTGGGCGTGCCTGCACTACCCAGACACTGGAAATAATGGCTTACTACGAACAATAAAGGTAGCTGCCAAACTGGAGTGGACGTTCGCCATCATCCAGCTCCTGAGTACCACCCGAATATCTGCCTGCAAGTATCACCCTACCAGTCCCACACAAAAGAGGCTAATTTACATCAGGCACTTATGTATTTGATTTGAATGGGGAGGGCAGGGTTATTGCTTGTACACACTGTGCAGATACCTTTAAGGTGGAGGGAGGGCACAGGGCACATGGGGGA
Organism: Pelobates cultripes; assembly: GCA_933207985.1. NCBI lineage: Eukaryota > Metazoa > Chordata > Amphibia > Anura > Pelobatidae > Pelobates > Pelobates cultripes. The sequence goes on from OW240913.1 coordinate 172,373,719, forward strand.
ATGGACACACCGCCACGGGGACACGCTTCCTGACGGGGGACTATAGTACCAGCACCCGCACCCAGTGACCTGCTCACACACAGCTCTAACCGACCGCCCATTATGGATCCCAAGACTATATAACAATCTCCATTAATTGCAATTAAAGGATATTAGTATATGTAATTTTATGGCAGGAGACGTAAAATGTGAGAGTCTAGAACTTAATTTTATGTCAAGACACGAAGGCTCATATTGCTTAACCACAGGGATCATGCAGTGCCGCGAGAAGGTAACTTTACAGGAACACAGTTTATTTTTCATTTTTGAGTGCTACTTTGATATAATGTATGGCCAGATGTGGGCTTATATGTTGCAAATCTAGTCTAATTTATTCAAGTGACTCTTCAGCCGAATCACAGACTGTTTAGTGGGAATTTGCTCACAAGCAATTCCTAGCAGAGCTACAAAGTGGAACACAGGTTTTCAGCAGGTATAAGTCAGCAAAGTGCATAGAACCATATGATTCCAATTTCATTTTCTGCTGTTGGAAAACCTGTTCCAGTTATATTAGATTTAAAGATGCAGCTCACCATCCTGTTTCTTTAGATAATTATATTCCATTTGTACCCTTACTAACACATACTGCATTAAGTTGTTGGAGGATTTCAAAGAGGTCAGCTTTTCCTTCTAAAAAGTCTATTTTCATTTTAGAAATAGAAGGACCTAGTTTAATGTAAGAACTAATACCTGACAAAAAGATTAGAATTAAATTTGAATTAAATCAGCAAAAAATTGTAAGGAACCTGCTAAAAAGCAGGCATATATCTGAGCAAAAACAGACGATATTTATCCAACTTAAATACTCCATTTTCCTCATCTGTACTGTATGTTGTTCAAGATACCTGAATTCTAGAAGATGTAAGGCTTAATGGATTTCTCTTTAGACATATTTTCCTTTCAGCTTTCAATGGAATTATATAAGAATAGAGGCTTTGTAAAAATTCTTCTGGTTACCTCTGATTAAGATATGTTATGTTATATATTCTTTTAGGCATAATTGAATCAAGTAAATTAATGAAAAGGGAAGCTTGAATCTCTCCTCTCACTCTCATTTAAACTCTCTTGGCCTCACTATGATTTCATATGAATCTTCTGTGTTTTTAAGATTAATTCTCCCACTTCTTGTGAGAAGCATTTGATTAACCCATGGAGCAGTGATGTTGGATTGGGTGTGCTAACTAAAGCGTGGAGCTACTTTCAGCTCTGGTTTCCAGATAAGTTAATGCTTATTTTACAGGTTTATAATGGACAGACATAATTACTAATGCCTAACAGGCCTAACTCCCCTTATAAAGCTGTAAAATAAGGTGCATTTAAAAAAGGGTTGGAGTAATTCTGATATTAAAATCAGTTACCATTTTGATTTTCTTAAATTCCTAACTTTTGGGGGAATTCCAAAATTTGTATTGGATAGTATTAAATACTGACATAGTATACATAAGGCAGTACATAGGGTTTCAGAGTTTTCAAGATATTCGAGTTTAATTGTTGGATACCTAGACAATGTAGGCCAATAATGGAAGACCTAAAGTTGCGAGTAGTTGTTAAAAATACACTGTATTTTGGGCTGAAACACGATTTCTACACATAGCCAGAATTGATAGAGCAGTGAAAGAGAGGACACCTTGTTGAACCTAGAGAATTTTCAGTTTGGGAGAAGAAATTATGGGCGGGGGGCGTGGCTACGGCGCTGACCAAGATGGCCGCATAGAAGGAGAGCTCTGCTCCACCCGACCCTGATAAGCTTGCATTAGCTTACCACTCAGCCAAATGGGTCGCAATAAACGCCCGGAGCAACCCCAGACCCCCAGGAACCTCCAGCAGGGCCCCTTGGACGGGTTCCTACACCCGCAACCGGGTGCTAGCGGGGAAGGGGGAAGCCCCAAGATGGCGCCGACCACCCCGCCGGGGTCGGACAGCACTGCCCTCGCAAGGATTGAGGACAGGCTGGGGAGCCTGACGGCTTCTATGGTCACAAAGGACGACCTGAAGTCCCTTACCACAGCCATCCAGGACACCCTAAGAGCCGAAATGGCGGGTATCTGCTCTGAAGTCGCATCTCATGCGGGCCGCATCTCAAGCATGGAGGAGACGGCTGAGGCCCTCACGATGCGCCAAATGTCCGCGGACACAGCAATAGCCCACCAAGGTACGCTTCTCCTATCGATGAGGAGACACCTCGAGGACCTGGATAATAGGGGTCGGAGGTGTAATATACGCATCCGGGGGGTCCCTGAGGACGAGGGTATGGCTGAAAATGTTGTGGAAATACTCACCGAAATTTTCCAGACTATCCTGCAGCCGACATCCCCAGAACACATAGAGTTCGAGCGGGCACATAGAATCACACGACCCAGATCCCTGCAAGACGGTCCGAGAGACCTCATATGCTGCCTTCACTCCTTCCCCGTTAAAGACACCATCATGAGGAAAGCCAGGGAGAGGCCAACGTGGCCCTATCGAGGTGCGCAAGTGGCCCTGTATAACGATTTGTCCCCGATCACGCTGGAGGCCCGGCGGGCTCTCCGTCCCGTGACGGCCGCATTGAGAGATCGCAACATATCCTACAAGTGGGGGTTCCCCTTCGCCTTACTGGCCATGCACCGTAACAGCTGGATCTCCATGCGCTGGCCTGAGGATGTCCCGCGGTTCATGGAGGAACTGGGCCTTCCAACACCTGTCGTCCCCAATTGGATCTTGGGATCGACGGCCCCTGTACCGAGACCACAGAGGGTGCCTAGGCAGAGAGATGCTCACTCCCCCTCCGTTCACCCAGCCAGACGGCGTCGGAACCCGGCGTCCCCAGAAGAGTGAGCACGGACCTTCCGGGGCTGATATTGGATCCCCTAAGCCCTAACACGGGTGACCCACCGGCCTAGTTTTTTGAAAACTTTCAAGGAGATGGCGACACCAACCCCCACGGTTTGTTTGGGCATTGCTGGGGCTTACGGATAAGGTGAGCCACCTCTTGGGGGGGGGGGTTTGGGGGCATTTAAGGATTTGGAGCATGGGCCCGTGGGCGTGCTCCTGGTCATTACAGCCTCGCCAGGTGACTTTCCCTGGGACTACCTTGCCGCCCTCTTCACCTGGAAGAAGCTCCGCTGCTGGGAACCGGGCTTATTTGTTTTGGGAAGAAGGGGCTCCCCGGGTAAGGGCGAGGGCCCTTAACGCAACACCTTGTGCTTTGAACTGCACACCGAGACTCCTGGCATCCACGCTGTCAAGTAGCCATAATTTAAAATTGTTCCTTTTTTTTTTTTCTCCCTAATCTAATTGTACATGTATTAGCATATACTTAAGTATGTGGGATGTGGGGTGGGGGGCTTGTGGAGTGGTATACTGTGCAACTGGGGGGCGGGAGTGCTGCGGGAAGGAGAAGTAGCTTGACAGGTCCCCCCCCCCCCTCCCGCCCATAGGGATCTGTAAGGTGGTGACAGTTATTGGACCAGGAGAGTCCCTCGACCCACCACGTGTGTTTTGGGAGACATAGGGGGCCCGGTGACAGGTGGATATTGTTGGTTGGGGGGTGGGATGGGGGTACCGGGGAACGCTGTTGATGTAATGTTGCATCAAGTTCTGTTATTGTTGCATGTTTTACCTATGGGGACTGTTATAGCACTTTTTTTTTTTTTTTTCATATATATGGCCCCGTGCTGACCAAACATCCACCCGAGTCATCAGCTGGTGCTCTAGTGAGAAAAGGCAGGCTCATCCCGCCAGAAGGGTAGATGGGGAGGACATTTGTTGACTGACAGAGATGTCCTGAACTTAGTCCCCCTACGGTCAATATAGAATATAATGGTTTCGCTGTCCCCGCTGCACCAGGACACATATGGCTAAATTTTGAGATCCAGATGGCAATAGACCGCGAACCAGGGGCGGCTCCTTCACCCTGGGGGCCCATGAGGGACTTGGGGGTTCTGGGACGGGAACAGTAGCCGATGCCTAACTAATCTACAACGCTCCCGAGATACACTCCTGAGAAACCGAAAGCACCAGACAACTGCAGAATGACCTACTTGACTCGACACTAGTTGACGGGGGTCGGGTGGGGCTGACGGTTCCACTGTCTGGTTTACCAATTCTCTTGGGCAGAGCCTGACGCGCGCTTCCCACATTACACTCTCGTGCTACGAGTTGGGCAGCCGGGCTGTGGTTGCTCTCGTCTACTGGGCAGGCACCAGGGCGAGGTACCACTAGCGCTGGTTGCAGCACGAGACCCACGACTTACATCACCCCATAGGGTGCTACACCCGGGATAACGCGACACCAGAGTAGCTGCCCGATACACGGGCCCCACCCTCGTCTCACCACATTGACCCTGGGCGGGGTTCCTCTCCGGGATCCGGAGTCCTGATCTAACTTCCTAGAGCTTCTGCCATTATCCTTCCTTTCTTCTCACTCCTCTCTTCCCTTCTCCACCTCCTTTGCCCTTCCCACGTTGATCTGTGTCAAGGCCGCGTGGCATGACGGTTTCCTCCAGGGACATAGGATATCTTAACACATCAGGGATCTAAAGGCACACTCGAACCACGCTTTGGAGATGGCCTACCAAAATACACCCTTAAGGGTCCTCACACAAAACTGCAGAGGCCTCAATATACCTGAACGCAGATCTCACCTTTTGAGGGAACTGAAGAAAAAACACATATCAGTGGCTATGATCCAGGAAACCCACTTTAAAGAGGGCGCAGCACCTCCATTAAAAGATAGACACTACCCAAATAATTTTTTCTCCAACCATTCGACGGCCCACAAAGCTGGAACAGCCATCATCCTGGCTGCCGAGCTCGAATTTAAGGAACTCGAACGTGCTCAAGACTCCCAAGGACGTTACCTCTTCCTAAAAGGGGTCATAGCTGATAAGGTATACACCCTGGCCAGCATTTACGTCCCCAACCGACGGCAAGCACCCTTTCTTCGCAATACGCTCCACATCCTGGAGGACTTTACGGATGGTATCCTGATAGTGGGGGGAGACTTTAACGTGCCCCTAGACCCAGTGCTAGATTCCTCGTCGGGATATAGCTGCATCCCGCAGAGCAGCATACGTTCTATTCGGAGATCATTGGAAGACCTAAGATTGGCTGACTGCTGGAGGACACTTAACCCATCGGTGAAGGATTACACCTACTATTCCGCCCTCCACAATCGGTACTCGCGCATAGACTACCTCTTCATCACACAAGAGGGACTTACCCGCCTTCTTAGATCCGACATAGACCCAGCCACGTGGTCTGATCACGGTTCGGTTTGGATAGAACTGGAATCCCCTTTGTTCCGACCATCGACCTGGACTTGGAGACTCAATGAGGCGCTGCTGCTGGACCCCACCGCAAAAGACCAAATAACTCAGGAATTGGAACACTACTTCAGGGAAAATGGCGTGCCTGAAGCATCCCCGATATCCGTATGGGAGGCCCACAAAAGTGTCATTCGCGGTATATTTATCTGCCTTCCGTCGCAAAAACGAAAAGCAAATATGATTGAGATGACCGACCTGTACCGGAAGATAACTTCGCTGGAGAGCCAACACAAACGGTCGCAGCTGACCGGGGTCTACGGGGAACTGATGGAACATAGGAGAAAACTTAAAGACCTCATCACACGAAAACACCTTCGCAGTCTACAACGCACGAAAGGGTTCTATTATGCCCACGCTAATAAGGGGGGGAGATACCTGGCTAGGCTACTCAAGGGCCCCATGCCTCGCAGGCAAATACGACAACTACGACTGGCCTCGGGCGAGGTGACCCCCTTCCCACAGAAGATAGCTGATGAGTTTTGGACCTTTTACCAAAACCTTTATAACTTACATCCTCCCCATCGGACGACACTCGAAGCAAGCCACAACACACGAATAACAGACTACTTGACCGACACGATCACTAACGTGATCGGCCAAGACTCGGCGGCCGTGCTCGACGCACCGATCAGCATGGAGGAGCTAGCGGCAGCCCTTAAAGTATCCAAATCATGCAAGGCCCCGGGTCCGGATGGCTTCTCGACTGGTTACTATAAGAATTTCTCCAATGTCCATGGCTGACCAAAGCGATTAACGCGGTGGGCGATGGCGGGAACCTGAGCGCGGAGTCCCTGGCAGCGACCATTACAGTTTTGCTTAAGCCGGGAAAGGACCCACTACTCTGCGGAAGCTATCGTCCAATTTCCTTGTTAAACGTAGACGCCAAGTTATTCACCAAGGTAATTGCAAGCAGACTCAACCACCTCCTACCGGATCTGATTCACGTAGACCAGACTGGCTTCATCCCGGGACGGGAGGCTAGGGATAGCACTTTGCGGCTGTTCTCCGTCCAACAACACGCCTGAGCAACGAAAACCCGGCTACTCCTCTTATCAACTGATGCGGAAAAGGCATTTGATAGGGCCGACTGGACGTACATGACGGCCACGCTACATCGGATGGGATGTGGACAGAGGTTCCTCACGTGGATATCAGCCTTATATAGTAAACCACACGCGACTGTGAGAGTTAACGGGTCCACGACTGCCGACTTCGCGATAAGCAATGGCACCCGTCAGGGTTGCCCACTCTCGCCACTTCTGTTCGCAATGTCATTGGAACCACTACTCCAGGCGATCCGCTTAAACCCGGACATTCAGGGCTATAACTGGCGAGATACACACCATAAAGTAGCCGCGTACGCAGATGACCTCTTGTTTTTTGTGCAAAGCCCTAGGACAACGCTACCCTGTCTGCTCTCAGAATTCGACAAATTTGGTCAAATCTCGGGCTTCAAGCTTAACCTCTTAAAATGCGAAGTCTTGAATATCACGATTCCTACCGAAGAATACGCATCCCTTGATTCACAATTTCCTTTCCGTTGGTGTTATGGTAAAATGAAATACCTGGGAATCTGGGTGGCTACGGTTCCGGACGACACGTATCGACTCAACTTTGCTCCCCTCTTGAAGTCAATCGTGACTGACTTGAATAGATGGTCACACCCTCACATAACATGGCACGGCAGAGTGGCAGTACTCAAAATGAATATCTTACCGAGAATTCTCTACCTCATGCAGACAATCCCACTGGCCATACCAAGCATCTTCTTTTCCTCTCTGAAAACGGCTATATTAAATTTGTATGGCGCGGCGATCGCTCCAGAGTTCGGCATGACATTCTCTGCCGACCACGAAACCACGGAGGACTCGCAAGAAATATCATCAAGCCACGATGATGCAACGGATACTGGACTGGCACCAGGACCCCACGACGAAACAATGGGTAGAACTTGATAAAGGCCTACTTGGACCCTCACTCGAGATGGAGATATGGGGATGTGCGCGGGGTCAGCTATCCAACGAAAACAGAGGGGGCCTGATAGGACACACGCTGCTCGGCTGGAGGTCGCTGAGGAACCTGGGCCACATCTCGCCTACTCCCAGCCCTATGATTCCGATTACGCATAATGTAACTTTAGGAGGTGGACTACCATCAGGGGCATGGCCTATCGCGGGCACTAGGAACTATGTCCCCATCTATCAAGTTCTTGAAGGGGGCAGGGTGCGGGACTTGACCTCACTACTGGGGACAGAACCTAGGACCCCTCTTGCGGTCCTTAGATACCTCCAATTGCAACACTACTATAACTCGATGCCACATAAAGATCGCCTACATCGCGATCTCACTTGGTTTGAAGGCCTATGCGTCCGGGGCACCCCACTAGACCACGCCATCTTGGCGATGTACCAACACTTACTCATAGGGGATATGCCTCAGGCCTCCACCTTTCGCCGTCAATGGGAGGAACAACTCGGAAAGACACTCACACCCGCACAATGGGATACGGCATTACTGTGGCAGCAGAAAAGCTCAATGAGTTCGTATTACCAGGAGGTTAACTACAAATTGCTCTCATTATGGTACAGGACCCCGATCTTGTTACACAGGATCTTCCCATCAATCACCCCACTGTGCTGGAGATGCCAGGCAGAACGCGGCACGCTGATACACATATGGTGGGAATGTAGGGACATCGTCCCATACTGGGCGATGATTAAGGAAGCGATAACCGACATCCTGGGAGATATCCCGGAATGGAGCGCGGAGCTGGCCCTCTTACACATCTCGACACAACCCATCCGGACGTACAAAAGATCTATACTACGCCACTTGTTAAACGCGGCCAAAGCTAACATACCGGCACTCTGGAAACAACGCATTATACCGTCAAAGACAGAATGGATCCGCAGGGTGGAAGACATACATGGGGCGGAAGACATTCAGGCCACCCTGACCGACCGTAAAACGAAATATATGGAGATGTGGCTCCCCTGGTTCCTATACATTACCCAATACAGACAAACAGCAGACGCTCCTGAACCCACTAATGGAGCAGCAGCAGACGCTGGTTCCACTTGACGCAGACTAACCCGCCCTACACCCCTTTCTTTTATACCTACTCCTTCTCTATCCTTCCTCACCTCTGCAATCGCTAAGCTAATGGGCTCCGGGTCTCGGGGCAGGGGGACAGGGCTTAGGGGGAAATATTATTGGACTTGCAATCTGCTACACTCTCACGTCACATATGCCTCTAGCCCTCGCGGGATCGGAACGATAGACCATAGCTTGGGGAACATGTGATATTCTTAGATACACACACTAGTGTGACACACATCGAAGTAAGGGACAACACATGTTCATAACTTACGGTCATGTACCAAGTAGACCTACATCACGCTCACCACATGCTAACGTTGGTACACACACCAATGACGTGGCACACTTACCCACACTGACAATCGCGTTGTCACTGACAACGACATGTAACTCGCAATACGGGATATTGGCGAACTGCAGGCTCTGCCGGGATTGGTAACGTCGTTGGCCATAGCGCACACTAGCTACGAACTAGGACTACTCCCACCATTTCTGCGTGCTAGGATATACCTAGCGACACCAAAACTGACCTACGGGTCCGAACCCAGCGGGAGCCTTTCCTATAATGGCTTCAATTACCCGCCCAAACGACCAGGTAGCGCATTGTCATGTGGCTCCCGCAATAACTAGTTGAGAACCACCTGTCCCGACGCAACTTCTGTTTACCCTTTACGCACACATTGGTTAAGTGAGGCAATCTAATTGCTCCAATCGTTCCAATTTATATAATTATACTGCAAAGTGTGAACAACATACTCATCTGGCACGAGGACTTGCGAGTCTCTCTAGGGAAAGTTGAGTGGAGATCCGCATACCTCATTGTACTGTATAATGTGTGCCTATAAACTACAGAAACCTGCGAGTTTCACACTGTTTACCAATTAACTGCTTTCCACATTCTGAAAATGTCTCAATAAAAAGATTTACAAAAGAAATTATGGGCAATTAAATGTGTTTGTGGTTACTAATGTATCAGAAGCAAATAACTATTTGTTTTATATGTGTAGGAAATAACACTAAAAGCCAAACATAGATGGAAAGGTATAGCATAGAACTATAGAATGTGACGGCAGATAAGAACCATTTGGCCTATCTAATCTGCCCGACTTTCTAAATACTTTCATTAGTCCCTAGTCCCTGGCCCTGAATCAGTACTAGAATTAGAACCACAGTAACATATTTATTATTCAGTTTACAGATCTGGCTCCAAAATGTGGCACATTACAAAAAATGTGGAGTAAACAGATAATAAGGGGTTACTGTGCTACCTGCTACAAGAGAGTACATCTTGGATGTTGTATGGGTATAACCTATGTTCTTATATGTTTAAATCTGATAGCAGTGATTCATTGAAATCTATCAGTTCACAAAGGAACATTGTAATAATAATATATCTGTTAATGCTCAATACGTATGTCATATATCACCATTCACCTTAAAGGGACACTATAGTTACCAGAACAACTACCGCTTAAAGTAAACACTGCCTTTTCCTAGAAATGGCAGTGTTTACATTACTGCCTAAAGACTCCTCTAGTGGCAGTCACTCAGACAGTCTGCATGGAGGCGCTGAAAACTCCCCATAGAGATGCATTGGTTCAATGCATCTCTATGAGGAGATGCTGATAGGCGCAGCGCAGCCTTTTGCCATTTTCTGTATGGGAAAGCCTTGGTCTCAGTCAAGGGAGCATAGTGGGGGTGGAACGAGCTGTGAGGAGACCCGTGTGGCACTGGAAAAAGGTGAGTAAACTACGTTTTTCATCCAGGGGAGGGGGCAAGGGATCCGGTGGACTAAATGGGTTTTACACCTATGGGGTCAAGAATACACATTTGTATTGCTGACACTATAGTGTTCCTTTAAAGAGGCACTCCTAAAACCTTGGAAACAGTGTTGCATGTCAAATCTTTACATCTCCCAATTTTCTTAAAGCCTCTTTCGGTTCTATTTTTTTTTTAGATAGCTTGAAGATTTAAACATACTGGGTGCCAGTTGATTTTGTGAATTTGCAAAATGGTTCGTGAGTCACAAGATCGCTTTCTTCTAAGTGGACTCCTGGGACTGGTATCAATGACTAAAAATCCAGGGACGGAATACACTATGCACTGTCTTTTCTTATAGTTTGAATTATCAAGGAGCTCTGGATGGATATACTGATGTAACCCTTATTCTTCTTTGTGTTTGTGAGTGCACTGAGTATTACACACACACACGCATATTACTTTATAGTATTACCATATGTGTATCTCTTTTTATCTATTCTATAGAAATTTGATTAGGTTTAGTTATATGTTGGCTTTATCTTGATATTCTCAACCAAGCTTCAAAGGATGAAAGTTCACAGAGATATAAAACGTGTTACACAGCACTATGTGCAGATTGATAGATTAGTGACTAATATGAATCTAATTTGATGCCACCTGACCTAGTATGTTTTGTTTTCTAAGTCAATGTAGTCAGCACGACTTCTTAAGTAAACATAACAGAAATTAAAACAGCAACCCTGAAAAATATTTTTTATTCATATAGCAAAATATACAATAAAAGGAATTCATTTTTTAGGTAAACTACTAAAGGGATCAAAATGGCCAGAGTGTATTCAGAACATGGTGGGGCACAGCTGCAGTGAGATGTTGAGTGGACAAAAGACAATGGAACTTTTACGTAACCTAGCCATGCTTAAATTCCTGAGTGCCTCTTAAATTGCAATGATGGTTAAATTGCAATGATGGTTATTATTATTATTATTACACTCATTATAATATCGCAATAGCAGTGGGGAGTAGATAAATATTCTCAACATCTGATTTGGAAATGAATTCTAAACCTACTTATAAGCCAGGGATAGGCAACCTTTGGAACTCCAGGTGTTGTGGACTACATCTTCCATAATGCTCTTACAACCATTATGTTGACATACCACCAGTCTGAAATATCTGGAGAATCCTACAAATGTATTATAAGCATTACAATGTGCATCTTAGTAGTCCTCTGCCATTCTTCCAAGTTTCATTTTTTTAAAGCACACACCATCAGAGAACCCAATGGCAACACTACCCACCCTCTACTTATTTTAATGGTATCACCATAACTACCTACTAAATTAAGTTCTAGACTCTCACATTTTACATGTCTCCTACCAAAAAAGTACAGATACTGATATCCTTTAATTGCAATTAATGGAGATTGTTATATAGCCTTTGACACTTGTATAACAAGTTATACTAATGTGGTGTCCTTGTTGGTGCTTGCTCCTGATTTATTGGTTAATTTGACTTCAACTAATTATTGGGTATCCTTTCTGAATTTAGCTCATTAACCTGATTATTTGGTGCTAGTAATCTTGGCTATTATATGACTATCAACTTTCTCTGGCTTTTTTTTTTTGCCCATTTTCTATTACCTCTATGGTGGTATATTTTCATTAAATCTGTTAATCAGTAAAGATTAGAAGTATACCTTACTGCACTTTCCCTTTGTCTTGTTCTCTGTAGTCTTGGATCTAGATATTCATCATGTCCCAAGAAATCAAAACTAAGTTCAGTTTTTGTTTTATGTTATAAAATCATGATGCAGGACAAATGTCTGTGCTTTGTTAGAAAGAGCTCTAATGCCTTTGTCAGAACTTACTTACATTAAAGGACCACTCTAGGCACCCAGACCACTTCAGCTTAATGAAGTGGTCTGGGTGCCAGGTCCAGCTAGGGTTAACCCATCTTTTCATAAACATAGCAGTTTCAGAGAAACTGCTATGTTTATGAATGGGTTAAGCCTTCCCCTATTTCCTCTAGCGGCTGGCTCACAGTGAGAGCACGCCAGCGTCCATAGGAAAGCATTATGAATGCTTTCCTATGTGACCGGCTGAATGCGCGTGCAGCTCTTGCCGCGCGTGCGCATTCAGCCGACGAGGAGGAGAAGAGGAGGATCGGAGGAGGAGAGCTCCCAGCCCAGAGCTGGAAAAAGGTAAGTTTTAACCCCTTTCCCCCTTCCAGAGCCAGGTGGGAGGGGGTCCCTGAGGGTGGGGGCACCCTCAGGGCACTATAGTGCCAGGAAAACGAGTATGTTTTCCTGGCACTGTAGTGGTCCTTTAACTAAAGTTAAAATTCAAAGTGAATTCTAGGTAAATTTAAATCCAAAATAGCCAAAATGGCAAAAAGAGGTAAGTCAGTTATGCAAAGTTCAGCTGCTCTGGCCTATAGTGTTAAAACCACCATTTAGGTGTTTCTCACCCCCCCACCCTCCTTTAGAAGGGGTTAAAACTCACTTTATTTTAAACGCCTCATAGGTCCACCAGCACTGGCATTACTCCCAATCTGCCTCCTTGGTGACATCATCTGGATTTACGATTTTTAACAAATCCAATGCTTTCACCATAGGGAAAACTTTGGATTGGCTGAAATCGGCAAGGAGATGGGATGGGGGCGGGGCCAAGGGCCGTTTTGGCCAAATCAGCACCTACTCATAGAGATGCATTGAATCAATGCATCTTTATGAGGAAAATTCAGCGTCTCCATGCAGAGCGTGGAGACGCTTAAGGGCAGTGCTGCCTACTGTACAGCACTGCCCCAGGAAGCACCTCCAGTGGCCATTTGAGGAGTGGCCACTGGAGGTGTTCCTAGGGGGCAGAGTTTGCATGAAAAATGCCTAAAGGGAATGATTATACTAACCACACCAACTACCTTTAGCTGTAGTTGTCCTGGTGACTATAGTGTCCCTTTAATTTAAAATTCACTATGAATTCTCACTTTAGTGAATAACCCTGTAGGTTTTTTTTACTAGGTCAATTAGAAACAGGTTATTGTAGTTTTACTGTCTGAAAAAAATGTATTATATGATGACTTCAGCATTATGCTAACGCTACTAATTCATAGAATTTGGGAATGGTTTGGTGACCAAGTTCAATGCTGCCTATATTATTATTCTATATAATTACATTGTATTTACCTGTACTGTTCTTTCAGTAAAATTATTAAAATAGGGTCAAATATAAAAGTCAATCTCTGGTATCACTACTGTTTTACAGGAGGTAGATTATAAACTCCCTACTATATAGTTATTCTAGATTCCAATGCATTTTGTATCAGTCCTATCGTTATTGCAATCATATTATATTGAATTCTGAAATTCTGATTATTTTAGTTAAAATGGCGCCCCTGTATATAATATTTTAAGAAATAGGAGTCTGAATAAATAAATATAGTAAGTTACTTCAATTTAACTCATCGATAACTATTTGGATTTTTCCCTTAACCTTGTAAAACTCCTAGTGCTTCAAGTAGAACAAGACAGATATTGTTTAAAACATCTAAAAGTCTGATTAGTGTCTGGTCAGGATGTATAAGCAGAATTAATTTTGTTACCCTCTTTCTTTTCACTATAAACACTGCATCTGACAGAACAGATTAAACACAGTATTTATTTGTCTTTCAACAAAGGACACATAAGCTTTGATAATGCACTTTTTACATTGCTATATGCATCGCTTTGATATTATTTGATCCTCATGAGGTCATATATACTTTATTTGAAGCTGTGTACACTTAATGAAAATATTACAGCATAACTAGAGAAACGTTTGCACTATATCAGAAAGGAAATATGTTGCACGTTTCATGAAAGTGCCCAGAGCAAACACTGGAGAATGTTTCATTTAAGCTCCATCGCACTAAATCTATTTAGATATGTAATGCTATGTCTTCGGTTGCTTGTTTAAAAGCCTGGACTAAATAATCTTCCCCGGAGGTCTGAAAAATGTTATGTGGCTTTTTCTAGTCTTATTGATTTTTGAGCTAAATCATTTTAAAGGAACACTGCATGCACCATAACTACTGCATCACTATGAAGTGTCTATGGTGCCAAAAGTGCGATGATGCCCCCCAACTGAAGGGGATCAAAGCATTTTAGAATGTTTTGACTTCTTACCTGGGGTGTGCTGGACATCACTTCCCGTCTCCAGCATTGGTGGTATATAATCTGGATTGGTGGGTAGCATCACACTATATGGTTTGAGCCCCAGATGCAGTACATATGTAAGCTAACTTGGGACCATGGGCCAAGACCCTGGAATCAGGACTGTCCCATCGAAAACAGGACTGTTGGCAGCCTTTGGAGATGAAGAGTTGGAATCTCCTAAACAGGAGCTGCCATCAACTCTCTTGAGCCAAGGCCTGTAGTGGAGGCAGGTTGCAGTGTCCCGCAGACTCCAGCTGAAAAGTCAAACCATTCTAAAATGGTAGTGGTTATGGTTATAGTGGTTTTAGTGGTTTGGTGCTTGGATTGTCCTTTAATGGCTTGTTGTTATATAGAAAACTTGCCATTCAAGAACATGAAAATGCCATAAAACCAGTGTTTGGGGCAGTGATGTATGTAGGTATTCAGCTGCCAGCTTCCCTAGGTCCAGCCATGTCCGTATTATATATTTATATCATTCCAAGTAGGATTTTTCCAGACACTTTGAGGGAGACAGACCAACAGTGAAAGATTGATTTTACTGATCCTAGTGTGACACAGATGAGGTAATTGTTTAGGTTACTGCTGTGCCTAGCCACTGCCACTTATACCAACTTTCATGTGCCATTAATCCTAGTGTGAGACTGGTTAGGTAACTGCTTTAGCCAGTGCCACTTAAACCAACTTTGATTAACTGCTTTACAGTAGAATTATATGACTGATTTGTTTTTGTTTCTTTATTGTGCAGACAGATTATGTGATTTTCAGTGTGCTTCAGTGCCACTACATTTTCTTTGCAAATGGCTATACAGTTTGTAGCAGTTTACTAAACAAGTTAATGTTGCACTTTGTGTGGCATGTATTTTCTTTTTAACTCTTGTTGCTACAGCAGCAGAATTGCAGGCGGGGTACAGCATCATTGAAAAATCCATTTTAAAAGCTATTTTCACTTTAATTGTGTGCTGTGCAAGTGTGTTAGCACAATGTAGTGTACAGTGTGCTGCATGGAGTGTAGTGTTTAATCATAAAGTCAAATACAGTAAAGTTACGTGTGTTTTTTTTTTTTTTTTTTACTGGATAAGTAAACCATGCCACCACTAATTCTTTGTAGAAAAAAAGTATTGTAAAATGTGGAGATGGTGGTTATAATGTTTTAAAATGAATTTTATATTTTTTTTTCTGCCTGGCCTTAGTCTCGCTGTGTGGCTACATCTACTAACTCTGCAGACGCAGTTGAGCAGACAGGCCCCGGAATTTCACACTGAAGGATGGCCACTTATGCTACAGACTGGCTGTTGGAAAAGCTTTGTCCTTCTCACAGTGAGTGGGCTGTCAAATGCCCAGTCATTTTTTTCTTTATTTTTCTTTAAACAGTCTCCCTTTTTTTAAACTTAAAATTTCTCGTGCTCACAATAACACCTATTGCTATATAGTACTTTTACTGTTGTTACCCAAATGTAACACAGGTGAAATTTGTGCTGAATTCTACCTAGACATTTTGTGATATAGTTTTGTAATATGTGTACCTTACAATCATTCAATAAAAACTTGAAATACTTAAACATTTTTCTTCTGCTGCTGCTTCCTATTTTTCATTAATACAAGACTGCAAGATAAAAAATATACAGTCATTATTAAACAAAGTTTTCTCCCTTAATATGAATAAATTTCACACTACATATTTTTCCGACAAATTACCTGTAATTCAGACAAACCAAATAGTTTTTTTTACCAAGCACAAGTCTATTAGAATTTCACTTTTTGAAATGAAGCTGAGATTGCCCTCTGGGGGCTAGGAGATCCACACCTTAGTTAAGTTAATGTCAGCTTTCTTTTGAAGGATGGAGTTGAGAACGCAACGCTGTCAAGATTTAGGAACTGGTTACAACTGATCTTCATATGGCCAGGCCAGTGATGACCATGACAGTAGCTTTGGAGACCATAAATAGTGAGATTAAGGTAATTGTTGGTTATGTGAGGCTGGGCTATTTTGCAATCCAGAAGCCATTTAACATGTTCACCAAGTCACATTTAAGGTAAAAAAAATGTAGTTCAGTTAAGTGAAAGGTTTAGGAATGTTAAATGTAATTACAAGGAATGAAAACATCTTAATAGTTGTAATCTCCTATGTGCCTTGACTGGAGGGAGTTGTATTGCTCCACTGGCTCATGGATAGGATTTCCCTGAAGCAGTTTGAGTAATAGGTAGTTATTTCTGTTTCTGAATGCCTTGAAGGGAGACAGCACTCTGCAAAGGCAGTTAAGTTCAGAATTACATTATGAGTTTATGTGTTGGGCACACAGGACAGCTGTCCACTTAGAGGTTTTTAAAATTAAAAGAGAGTTTTAGATCAATTATGACAAGAGTTAAATAAATTGTAATTCAAATGTATGAAAGAAAGAGGGAACAAAGTAATCCATTGTTTAAAGTGATTCATATGCCTTCAGTAAGTTCTCAGAATTCTATTCAGGTCAGGATTCTTATTATTATCATTTTATTATTTATATATAGCGTCAGCAAATTCCGTAGCGCTGTACAATGGAATACCAACATATGTGTCTAGTTTTGGTGTCTATCCTTAGTTTCAGGATCTTCAGTTGGGTGGAAGTTTAGATTACATTTACTGCACTGGTGTGGGTCCAGGTATGTAATAGTGGACTAATTGCCTCAGTATTTTTCCTACACTTGACAAAAGGATGAGTTTCCTTATGTAACGTTTGTTGGTTCCTCAGCCATCATCAGTGAAGGCTGTAGGAAAAAAAGCTCTGTCTAAGGAGGATTCCACTGATTTGCAGTTCTGTATTCATACAGTCTTGATGTTGGCTCTTGACATCAAGATAGCAGTGCCCGTGAGGGACAGGTTTAGGTAAGTAAATAACACCTTTCCCTGCCCACCTCATGGACACCAAGTAATGATATTACCATCGGGGCCTAAGTAAATTATGCTAATATTTAAAATGGTCATTTTGCAACTGAAAATTCCAGAGACAGAAATCATGTAGGAGTTAGAGGATGATCTGAAGTATTATAGTTGGACTTGAAAATTTTCTGAAATATAAAGGTTAACTTGATTTTCATGGACTAAAGGTACAAGGTTGGGTGCTGTTTAGCTGGTGCAAGAAAACAGAGGTGAGCACATCCATTAAATAAAACTTTTGTGGATTGAACAGACACACACTTATAAGTGAGTGAATAGCAGCATAGGGAATGTTTAAGTGAACCGCCAACATGAATAATGCACTAGATGCAATCAGGTAGTCTGTAAAACAAAGCAAATAGGGCATGGGCAAGGGCGAAGTCAAATGCAAAAGTCATGGTTAGGATGGCATTGACTAGAGAACAGGAAGAATAGAGAAGGTCTGGAAAGATCTTGATTGCTATTTCTATTGCTGAAATATCTGCAAGGCAGGTCTGGACCTCCTTGGTATATAAGCGAGGACAGACATGTTTTACATCTTGCACACTTCTTTACAGTGGGCGTGCAGATGTGTGTTTGTCTTTCTTATGTGACTTAAGTTTCTGAGCTTTTGTCATTTCTAGAAGTCTTTGTTTCATGATAACAGAATGTGTAGTTGAGTTGATGAAGTTAGCTCCAGCAGGCCAGAGATGAGATAAACTGGTGGGTATGTGTGAAACCCTGAATATAATGGAAAACCACTAATAAGTATATTTAAAGCAGTCTCTCACAGTATCAACCCTTAAACATCCAGAGTATGAACCTGTGAGGAGGACACACAGCATTTATAGTGACGCATGAAGGACACATGGAGTCAGAATGGGAGGAAGAATAAGACTCGTGAAAAGATGTGTTGCAGCCATATACTGGTAACCTCACACAGTTAAATAAAATTCATTAAAATTATACTTTATCTCTTATTTTCAAAGATACTTACATCTGTATTTTTCTCTGTAATGCACATGCTATTATCCTCTTTAACCACTGTGCTGCATACATTTCTGGATCCGGTGTAACAGTCCCATTTTGAGACAGTGTGCCTCCCATTCTTTTTTCAGGTGAGAAAAGGCATCATTAATTGTTCGTAAAGTTGAAGAAGGCTTTGATGATGGGGCTGCCTTAACAAGCAGGCAGCCAGGGCTGACGTGCCCCTCCATTTTTAGGAAGGCCTACTACCGCTTGTCTCCTGTGATGTCCATTGGGTTACTTTCAAATCTCTTGTGTCTAAATGTCATCCTTCCATATGTTAAGAGGAGGGCAACGTTATGCGCAGTACAGACTATTAGACAAAATAAAAGTCATATCTGTAGGCAGATACATTTAGGAGAAAAATGTTTTTCCTTCTACTGTAATACATGGAAAACACTAATATACAAACCAGCTTTGGAATATTTATTTCAGACCTGAATACCAAAACATATAATCTGTTTATTATGTTACAGAAGTCAGATGATTTTGATATGGTTTTCTCAATAACATGAAAGAAACCGCAAACATAAGCAAAAAGTAATGCAGCCGTAAGGAACATCATTTCTGTAAACCTTGCTCCACATTAATGTGAAAACTGTTTCATTTCATTTAAACTTGTATGAAAAGATAAACCGGGTAACAAAAAGCTTCAAAGAATTGTCCCTTTAAAAGCCATTTTCAGTCTTACAACGGAGCACATTTTGCTGTAAGTTACAGATCTTGCCTTGCAGAAAACACAAGGCAGATCCTTGCAAGGTGACCTTACTCAAAGCGTCAGTGATTAGCAAACATATAGTATTCCAACGTTAGGCACAAAAAATGCTAAGTAATCTAAAGACAAAAATGTCTCAAACAGAAGTGCGGACAAGGTGAATAAGGGGAAAGTGAATGAACAGCAAGATTTTAATGAAGGCTGAACACGAACATGTTTTGCTGTAACAGGGATTTGATCTCCTGCAGCACTAACTACACGGTATTGACTCGGTCATCCCTAACAATTAGAATGTGCCTGGGATTTATCCACATTATATTAACAACGGGCATTTAACACTTTCATTTAAAATTTGCAAAAAACCTCGGTACTTGCTATGTAAGAATGTAAACAACATTGAAACATTTGTTTGAAGGTTAAACCTTTTCTTTGGGGGTGGGTAAAATGTTCCATTTTACAATGCCCCATTTATTAGCTCCCCCCTTACATTTTGCAGTAAAAATGCGAAAAAATTTTTTTTAACTTATCTGGACGGGACATCCATTCTTCCCACTGCAGGGAGAAGATCAATACATCTGTTGCCAGCATGCTGTACGTGTTGACGACGGACATATTTTATGCACAGAACTGACATTAGTCAGCCCGGAGAAAATGTCATGTGTGCTGGGGGTCTAACTAGCCCCGGCACATAAGTGTAAATTTCTTTGTATGTGGAGCTTTTCAAGCACAAATATTGCAGATACAGATTCCTACAACTATGACCTCTTAAAATCTATGAAGTAACCGATTACAGCTTGTGGCGGAACCAGCCTCGCCACTGGGCATTGGAGAAGACTAATTGCCAGCCTCCTGCCATGTGACTATGGCCGCTGGGATGTATTGCCTGCTCTCCTGTACTGTTTTGAGCTACATGGAGACCACAGGGTCTTTTATTTAATAACGTCCACTATCTCGTTCAGGACAGGATAGGTCTGCAATATATAAGAATAAGAGGGGGGATTCTCTAGATATATGTGTTAGGACTTAGCTTCTACCTAACTGGAATCTGAGCCATTTTTTTTACACTTAGGCTCTGATAGCTGTAGGAATAGTAGCAGACTTCAACTTTCTACTCTATCTATCGGCAGAATCCTTTAGGTGGTGTGAGAATTGTGTATACCATGATCAGGAATAGGATTATATCTAGAAAGGTTTGATGTAGAGATTACACTGAATATATAGGTGTTCATACTTAGGTCTGGCCGGACTCTTTTAATACGTGGTTTATTTTTCTCTTTACACTATTTCTATCTAGCAGTAATCAAGGGAGCCTCTTTTGGAGTATTATTAGGGGCTTTCTTATTCCTTCAACAAGTGACACTATAGTCCTAACATAGACAACCCCCACCTTTACAAGTTACTATTAATACTATATCTTAGAAGGGTATTTTCACCCAGAGTAGGCAGGACACAGTTGGTTTCTGCCTATTGAATGGCACCTGTTCCTTTAAAGCATGTTACCTCAGTATACTAACTGTGGGAGATTCACACATAAAAGGCATATTAGCTGCTGAGACACTGTTGCACAATTATTACTATTAGAAACGGTTTATATCCTATCTCAGTTGCTACTAACAGGAGCCTGTTTGGCGTGATGTACATATTGCTTTACAAATAGAACAGTGGACTATTTTATACACACACTACATTTTTCTGTATATATACTTTTCATTATTTTTTTCATTCCCCAAGAGGGATTAATAAAGATTTATTATTTTCTTTTTGTACCAATTTTTCTTAGTTCTAAACTGGCAATCCTTTGCCTAATACTAGCAGAACAGTCTCCTTTTAGGGTATAGGGACTGATATTTGGGAAGATCCTTTCGGAGATTCCTCTTTCAGTCTTTTCCTCTTTTTTTGCTCTCCTGTACTGCTGAGGTTTGTTACCATCTAGGTGGATTTGGTTATGGAGCTTGTCTAGTGCCCTCTTTTGGTAGCAACAGCAATATGCACTACCTGAATAGCAAGACTGGTACATTTGCATATTCGGGTAGATTTGCATATTGTAGCCCATGGAGCAGCGCAGCTAAGAGGAGTGGGCCTTGACAATGCCAGGAGACAGGCCATCTAAAGGTCAGGGGTCAGGGATTGGTCACTAATAATGGTGAGGTGGAGTTTCAAGGGGAGTTTAAGTAGTGGCCATTTTAGATCCAAGGATCAATTTAATCTAAGTTACACTACCAGTTTGTTGTGGCAGGAATTGTGTGGCTTTTTTTTTCTTTGTTTCCTCTGCAGGTCAGCAAGATAGAAGATTGGCTGGAAGGAGTCCGGACTGCTGTGCAGGAGAGGGGGATCGAGTGGCTCAGGTAATGCCTGGTTGATGCTCTGCCATCCGGATCTGGAGGTTCCCAGGGTCAGTACTGTTACTGGGGAACGGGGAGGTGGAAGAACTGCCGAACGTTCGGGAGTTGAACGGGGAGGTAGCCATACTGGAAAGGGGCCTGGACAAGCACGGGCCAGTGGAAGAAGGATGAATGGTACAGCAAGCTTGGCAGCAAGTCACGGGAACGCTGGAAGCGCTGTAGGAGGAACAGGGACAACAGCTATACACCGTCCGGGTGAGTCGGCCTCTGACGCCAATGCCCCGCCAATGGCTGGGCCACGGGTTACCCCGTGGGCCCCGGTGTTGGCTTGGCTAGTGACGGCAGGAGGGCAAGAGGCAGACAGGGGACGGCTAAGGCACGGAGCGGTCCAGAGGGGTATAGCGCAGCAAGACGGAACAGAGGGTCACAAGGCAGCGGGCGGGAGCACAGCGCTTCCCCGGGTTTCCTATATGACCGGGGAAGGGACGACGACAGGCGAGGCTGGTAGTTAGGGGAGGATTGGAAGGGAGTGACAGCGACGAACAGCGCAGAAGGTTGGCACCAGCAAAGATTACAGCGCGCAGGGCTAAAGCAAAGGGTGCGCAAGGCGCTGGGAGGAACCGGTCACGAAGCAGCCATCGAAAGGGTAGCTGACGTAGTTGACAGGGACCCCCGCGGGGTGGACCACACCCGGGGGAGGCATAGGACGCCCCCTGTCAGTTCAAGGGGATGGACGCAGCAGGATGGCAGTTCCACGAGCGGGAGTTCCCCGGAGAGGAGGCGGGCTGCTGTGCAGGCTCATGACCCTTGGGGGGGGACGACTAGCATGGAGATGGGGGACTGTTCCCAGGAAGAGAGGGGACGGGGTAGGGTTTCTACGGCCAGCCTACCCAGGATGTCTTCTCCTTACAGGTTTCGAGGACAGTCACCCTCGGAGAGGGAGAGACCCACGCAACAAGGACAGCAGGACGGTCGCCGGCATGCAAGACGGACCCGGTTACAGGACAGGCGTCTTCCAGGTCCCCCGCGGATCGGGTGAGACCCAGCGCATCAGGAGCACGGCCCGGAGCAGCGGGATGCTAGGGGCAGGAGATCCGCAGTTGGTCAGCAACCCCGCGGCCTTCGGCGGCAAGGGGTGCGGAAGGTGAGACATGGTCGTTACAACAATCGGGGGAGCTGCTAGATGACATTAGGCAGTTAATTGATTCCTGGGGTGTAGGGAGAAGGAAGGACAGTGGGTGCAGTCAGATTTGGGCTCGGGTGGGAGAGGTCTCAGGGGCTAGTCCGGTGAGGGTTTCTGGGGCCGGAGGCAGCACAGTTGGGGACGGGGGTGCGACCCCCACAGTAGAGGCGCCCGGGTTGGCGAGTGAGAGGGAGAGCTTATTGGGGGGCGTCCCAGAGGCCGCGCGGCAGAACGTTCATGTTTCTTTCGCAGGCCCACTGGGCTGTCATCTCAAAATGGAGGTTAAGGAGAGGATATGGAAAGGGGAGTTCGTGGAAATCTTTTCGCTTCTCCCCCTTGAGGACTACATTGACCTCAAGGAGGAGGATAAAAAGGATGCCAAAAAGGAGGAGGAGGAAAAGAAGCAGAGGTATAGGAAGATACCTAAGACGTTTGGGAACTGGCTGAGGGCATTTTGCATCTTGGCCAGCGTGATGGGCGAAAAGGCGGAAGAGCGCTATTCGCAGCGCTTCTGTTACCTGGATGGTATTTGGGAGGCTTATCGGACATATGGGTGTCTGGCCTGGTGACGGTATGATGAGCAGTTTCGTCAGCGCCTGGCTGCTAATCCGGGGATGCGGTGGGACCAGATGGACCTACCTCTCTGGATAAAACTTATGATGGCACAGAAGGCGTCCCCCTTTCACGGGCACGTCTACTGCCGTGTCGGGGGACAGTGCAAGTGTGAAAAGTGTGAGTAAGACTATTTTTATTTTACATACTATTTTATTCATCTATATACTTTGCCATTGGAGTTCCTTTTTGTCTTTTCTCCACATATGTTCTACTGGATCTCAAGCACACTACTGTGAAGACACACTCTATTTTACATCTCAGAATCCCTGTTCTTACACGTGGCATCTACCATTACGAACTTATGATAAGTGTTTTGGACTATTGCCAACTACTTATTTAACAATTCATTTAATATTTTATATTAAATTTTACTATTTTATACTACTTATTGTATACAATTTTTATATGTTTTAGTGTATATTTTAGGCGCAACCTTATTTTTATTCTGTTTTGTATTTCTTCTTACTATTTGGGGATTATAGGGGACTCCCCCTTGAGGATTGCAGCCTAATTGTTATTATTATTTTCTTGTGTGGCAACCTAGCGCTGATTTCTCTCTTTCCATTTTCAATGGTGCGTGGGTACTTGGCCAGGGGCCTGGAAGGCCAGCCCGCTGATACGCATCCTAGCGTTCCTGGAACTGTTCCCATTGGTAGTGGCGCTGTCACTATGGGGTCCACAGTTGAGGGATAAGAAGGTGGTATTCTTTTCGGACAATATGGCAGTGGTAGATGCAGTGAACGGGCGCGCCACGTGCCGGGACTGTTGAATGTCATTGCTGATGCGTTGTCTCGTTCACAGTGGGAGAGATTTTGGCATGTGGCACCTGGCGCATGGGAGGAAGGGATGTCTTGCCCGGACGAGATGTGGCGGCTCGGGACATCATGCTTGGCGGACTGATCAGGGATTCCCTGGCACCCGCTACCTGGGCGGCATACAGTAAGGTGTGGGGGGAATGGGACGAACTGGTGCAGCAGACAGGGGATCAGCTCTCAGAGGAGGCGCGGTTGGATGCGCTGCTGTGGCTCTTGTGTAGGTCAGTTACCACAGGGGTTTCGGCAGCGGTGATGGGGCATAAGCTGGCAGCGCTAGCGTTCTTGTTCAAATTTAACGGGTGGGAGGATGCTACCAAACATTTTCTGGTTAGACAGGCACTGAAAGGTTTCAGGAGGGGTAAAGTGTCAGTGGATACTAGGAGGCCGGTGTCGTTCGAATTGCTGCAGCGGGTGGTCTGAGTGCTGCCCGCGGTGTGTTTTTCAGGATACAAAGTGATGTTGTTTTCCATGGTTTTTAGTTTTGCCTTTTTTGGGGCATTTCGGGTCAGCTAGCTAGTTAGCAGCAATCGCCAAGGGTCCTGGGGACTTCAGGCGATGGACGTGGAAGTGTGGAGCAACAAGGTAGTGATTAACCTGAGGCGGTCCAAAACAGATGTAATGGGGAAAGGAACGTTGGTTACGTTGTGGGAGCTGCCGGGTGGGAGAATTTGCCTGGTTAAGTGCGCATCGGCCTTCCGGGAGGTGCGGGCAATGGCCGGGGGTTCATACTTCAAGCATGAGGACGGCTCTTCGCTATCGAAGTTCCAGTTCCTCAGGGTTTTTCGGAAGGCATGGGCAAGGTTGGGCCAATTCGGGACACATTCTTTCAGGATTGGTGCGGCTACTGAAGCGGCGAGACTAGGTTTAGGTGACGAACGGGTGAAAAAGATTGGCAGATGGGAGTCCCTGAGGTTCAGGTCTAACATTAGGCCAGACAAGTTGGTTTAAGTTGGAGGATGGAAAAGGGGGAATGTTGGTGGTTGTTTTGTGGTTGTCTATGTTTGCTTTATGTTTTACAGGTCGGATGGCATGGGTGGTCGGCCACTCATATGTACACTGGGCACAACGGAGAGCTGCAGTTCAACGTCACGGTCTACAGCTGGGCTTTCCAAGTTCTGTGGTGCAGCTTCGGTGGTTTGGTTACCGGAGCTGGGGTTGGAATGTTATATGTGAGGAAATGTTTCACAAAATTCTTTTGGGACAGGTTCCGGACATAGTGGTGCTTCATGCAGGGGGCAATGATGTGGGGTTGTTACCTCAAAAGGTCCTGCTCGAGTGTATGAAGAGGGACGTGGACAGATTAAGGGAGTTAGTGCCAGGGGTTATGGTAGTATGGTCGGAAATGGTTCCGAGGTTGTACTGGCGTCACGCGCGGAATCCCTCCGCGGTGGCGAAAATGAAGGGTAAGGTTAACAAGGTGATGGCAGCGTACGTGAGGCGGTCAGGGGGGGTTGTGATCAGGCACAGGGAGTTGGAAGACATGCTCCCAGGTTATTATAGGAGTGATGGGGTCAATCTGTCCGATGTGGGTTTGGATTTTTTGTTGCTGGGTTTCCAGGAGGGCCTCCAGAGAGCGCTTTTTTCCCTGGGGGGGTGTCGCTCAGGAGCTCGAGGAGTCGAGCTCTGAGCTGTGGCGGGGGATGGAGAGTAAAGTTGGGGGGAGAAAAGAGTGAGAAAAAGTTTGGAGTTCAGGGCTAATAAGTAGGCCTTTGGACTGGTTTGGTAGGTTCGAGCTCGTAGGTAGCTCCGAACCGGGGTGTGTATGGGGTGTCTCGGTATGCCCCTATACTTGTGGTGCCCTTTGGTGGCAATGGATGGTGCCCTTTGGTGGCAATGGTCCTGTTCATGTTAAATAAAATGTTCAATGTTTGGGTGTTATGTTATGTGGGGGTGGGTCATTGTCAAGGGGTTAATTGTAAATGAAGGATGTTAATTGTGCAGGCCAACGTTGGCCTGCTGTTGACAATGACCTTTAAATTTATGTTAATTACAAATAAAGCTGTGATATAATTTTGCCAAAACCACGGTGTCTGTGCTTTATTGGGGATTGGGTATTTGGTGGGGGGTTTTAAGCAGAGGCCGACAAGGCGACTGTGCTCATGTCATGCTAATTCTGCAGGCACGTGAGATATTTTCTGTTAATTATTGTCTCCCCCACCTCTTTAAAAATATGCCATTGTGTTATAATAAGTCACTGTATATTGCCTGCTATGATTTTGCCACCCTCCCTCACCCTTAGCCCCCTTAAAATGGGTTAAAACTCACCTAATTTCCAGCTTGGATCGGCTAAAATCTGCAATGGGGCAGGGTCAAACTCCATTTTGGCCAATCAGCACCTCCTCATAGAGATGCATTAAATCAATGTATCTCTATGAGGAAAATTCAGCGTCTCCATGAAGAATGTGGGGACGCTGAAAGGCAGGGCTGCTTACTGTGCAGCCCTGAACCAGGAAGCCCCTCCAGTGGCCATCTAAGGACTGGCCACTTGGAGGTGTCCCTAGGAGCAATGTAAACACTGCATTTTCTCTGAAAAGACAGTGTTTACATGAAAATGCCTGAAGGGAGCTATTATACTCACCAGAACAACTACATTAAGCTGTAGTTGTTCTGGTGACTATAGTGTCCCTTTAATAAAGAGATGGTGGTCTTGAAATAAAGGAACATTCTAACTTTTGAAATACATATATATTAAATTTATTTATATAATATTTATTTTTGATGTTAGGATGTTCCTATGGAACCATTTTCACTCACCTTTTCTCCAGCACAGGGCAGTCTCCGTTGTGCAGTCAGATCTCCACTTCTGAGGTCATCACCAGTAATCTTGACCCAAACCAATAATTCTCAAAGAGAACCATGAAAGTAAAGTAAACTGTCTACATAGATTAACTAGTTCACAATTCTCTGCAATTTAGGAGTTAAATCATGTTTACTTCTGTTAATGCTATCCTAGCCACACATCCTGTGGCTGACACATCCTGCCTGAAAAAATGGTTTCATTTTCAATCAGATGTTAACTTATTTTAGAAGTTTGTATCTCCTGCTCTGTAAATTGAACTTTAATTTTACACTGGAGAATGCTGCTGGTTTTAGAAGGCTATTAACAAAGCTGTAGATAAGAAATTCTAAATTAAACACATTGAGCAATAAAGGAAATTTAGATATCTCTTTACAGGAAGTGTTTAGGAAGGCTGTGCAAATCACATGCAAAAAGGTGTGACTAGGGCAGCATAAATAAAGCGATTTAACTCCTAAATGGCAGAGAATTGAGCGGTGAGACTGCAGGGACAAGCATGGACTGCTACATTAAGTAAAGTTGTTTTCGTGCATATAGTGTTCCTTTAAACCAAACCTGGGAGTGGCATGCACAGTTTTGAGGCATCATAAGCATTATGTCAGTTTGTTGTGATCATGGTACCTAGACAGAAATATTTGTATAGAAAATATTATGTTAAATTTACTTCAGCTTCACCTGCAGCTATAGCTCCCAGAGCCAATTTAGTTATGTGCTGTTAACTTGAACGCAAGCTTTATATAATAGGTTTTGGAATTCTTTCTGTATAAGTTGTCAAAAGAAATGCTCATCCATAATTGATGAGGCGCCATTACTATCTGAATTTTCATGCACCACAACTATTGATTTGACAATGAATTTGCATGAATATGTCATGGTCAACAGCTCAGCAAGTTTGCAATAAAAAACGACATCCTTTTAGGACTAAGTGTAATAGGCTATATAATAACCTGATACAGTACTGGCGAGAGAGTTGAAAATAAAGGCTTCTTCAGATAAGAGTTGGATTAGATACACATTCTTACATTTCCTTGCTTCACTTGGGCTGAATAAAGAAATCATGTCTTCTTTTAAGTCATCTTTTGACAGATTCCAAATGCAGTTTTCGTGCCAGGAAAAAGTGATCACTGAAATGAGTGCTTTACAATGCTTCGCAGCTGTGTCGAACTTTTGTCAAATAAAAAAAAAAATTAAAAAAAATTAAAATGTCGCACCAGTAGAAAATGACAATTATGAATATAAAGGGGGAAAAAAAAGCAGTTTGATTATGCTTAGCATAATGGACGGGTTGTCTTACAGATGAGACGTTATCTCATGCAGAATATTAATTAGCAGTGGAACATGCTTCAGAGAAAGGAAATATCCAGTGCCTTCAAAATGTTCCTAAACATTTATAACTCCTCTCAAGGAACCTCGTCTTTCAGCAAACACTAAGGCTAAAGAGATTCTGCCTCTTAACCCTAAAACCCTCATGAAGTCTATTTTATGTTTAGCGTCTGTAGATATGCAATGTATTGTTAAAGGAACACTCCAGACCAGAATTATTAATATGTTTTATTATTACTAATATTGTTCTTTACCCCTTAAGTACTAAAATAGTGTATATCTGATTTGTGTACTTTCATCTGCTTTGCAAAATTAAATTTAGTTCATAAAGTCTAGCTTATCTTAAAGGACCACTATAGTGCCAGGAAAACATACTCGTTTCCTGGCACTATAGTGCCCTGAGGGTGCCCCCACCCTCAGGGTCCCACTCCCGTGGCGCTGAGGGGGGAGGAAGGGGTTAATCCCTTGCTTTTTTTCCAGCGACGGTCTCCCTCGGCGCTGGGACTCTCCTCCCTCTTCTGACGTCCCTGGCTGAATGCGCATACGCGGCAAGAGCCGTGTGCGCATTCAGCCAGTCCATAAGAAAGCATTCACAATGCTTTCCTATGGACGCTGGCATGTTCTCACTGTGAAAATTACAGTGAGAAGCGCGGAAGCGCCTCTAGCGGCTGTCAATGAGACAGCCACTAGAGGCTGGATTAACCCATATGTAAACATAACAGTTTCTCTGAAACTGCTATGTTTACAGCAAAAAGGGTTAAACCTAGCTGGACCTGGCACCCAGACCACTTCATCAAGCTGAAGTGGTCTGGGTGCCTATAGTGGTCCTTTAATTTATACTTCTGGAATAAATGCCAGCTTGTAGATGAAAAACATTTTCAGTCAAGAACTGATTCCACCAATTAATTTTTTTCAAATGTCCTGAAAATGACAGCCCCCTTCAAAAATCATACAATTCAGTGTTATCTTTTATATGCCACTTCTGATTACATTTGTATTTAAGAGAGGGCTATAAAACGTTCTAAATACCATTATTTTCAGAATATATGCTTTAACTATATTTAATAAATATGGGTATTACACTCACACATACTGCCACTATAATTTGTCACTATTGGGGGGAGGGTTGCGGCAGACTTCAAAGTTCTCTTCGGCATATTTAAAAGCTTTCTAAACAGTCTCACTTTCGCTCAGAGCAAGTTGTTCTGTTAAAACCTTTTAGTTGAACTACAACTCCTTGAAAGCTTTCCTGTGTTTCTCAATAACATATTAATGGGTACTGTAGGTAGGAAGGGAGGGACAGAGATGTAAGGGAGATGTACGCACATACAATCACCAGCGATAACAAAGTGTTTTAGGATGGAGGATATGGGACACAGGAGGCAGAGTAAAGATGTTGACTGGTGCAAAACCAAATTCTTAAAACTGTACAAAAGTAGACGTTAAAACCCGCTATCCCCCAAAAGATGCAGCACTAAGACAGACATTTTGGTATTTTAAAATAGAATGTCTTGTCTTCATTAGCAACTTTTTTTATTATATTAATTGAAAGGAATGCAAAATGTCAGGACAAGTAAGAGCCCACCTGTTAACAATAATTTTGGAAAAGTAATAGCGCCCACAGGACAGATTTCAAAATATAAATATGTGCTAATTTTATAACAAGTCCATCCACCTGTTTAATACACGTGTCTTTCTTTCCCTACCATATGAGTGTTTTAGGAACATATCAAAACCCTATGTGCAGCATACAGGCAAAAACATTACCTGGAAAATAATGTTAAAAATGTTAATTAATAAAAAGCACAGAACATCAACCAGATATCTAATATTCTAACTAATAGTGAAGTACCTTGGTTCCAACAGCTACGAAATACATACTCTCTAC
Organism: Pelobates cultripes; assembly: GCA_933207985.1. Lineage (NCBI taxonomy): Eukaryota > Metazoa > Chordata > Amphibia > Anura > Pelobatidae > Pelobates > Pelobates cultripes. The sequence goes on from OW240913.1 coordinate 172,403,712, forward strand.
CTTCTAGAGAAATGTTTAGTCATCTCTGACATTGGAATTATCTGTCCACCAAACAAATTATTGTGCAAAATGACTTTACAGAATGTTTAGACACACATAAACCGTCAAAGAGAGTATCTTGATTGATTAACTTTCTATCTTAAACACTTAACCAATTGTCCAAGAAGCTCCTTTGGTTAGATTGGAATTTGATTTAAGTAAAACAATCAAATTACAAGACTGGAGAAGAGGCACAAAATTATTAAGACAATATATGTTGTATAAATCTGTTAGAATTACTTTACAAAATATTATATATCTAGCGCATGGTTCCATCCAAATTTCATAAGATTAACAGAATGCATTCTGATCAATGCTGGAGATGTAATAGTTGTAGAGGTTCCTTCTACCATATTTGGTGGGAATGTAGGGAGTTAGATGACCTAAAACAAAAAATGAGTACACTTTTGAAATCTTTATTTGGAGAGGCTATCTATTTGAACCTGCTATAATTTTAATGGTAGGTGTATTTTACCAGTGAGAGGCAGAATAAAAAAAAATCCAGAAAAATGCATGTTAAAAAAGTTATAAATTGATTTGCATGTCAATGAGGGAAATAAGTATTTGACCCCTTTTACTTAGTACTTGGTGGCAAAACCCTTGTTGGCAATCACGGAGGTCAGTCGTTTCTTGTAGTTGGCCACCAGGTTTGCACACATCTCAGGAGGGATTTTGTCCAACTCCTCTTTGCAGATCCTCTCCAAGTCATTAAGGTTTCGAGGCTGACGTTTGGCAACTCGAACCTTTAGCTCCCTCCACAGATTTTCTATGGGATTAAGGTCTGAAGACTGGCTAGGCCACTCCAGGACCTTAATGTGCTTCTTCTTGAGCCACTCCTTTGTTGCCTTGGCTGTGTGTTTTGGGTCATTGTCATGCTGGAATACCCATCCACGACCCATTTTCAATGCCCTGGCTGAGGGAAGGAGGTTCTCACCAAAGATTTGACGGTACATGGCCCCATCCACCGTCCCTTTGATGCTGTGCAGTTGTCCTTTCCCCTTAGCAGAAACTTCCCCCCAAAGAATAATGTTTCCACCTCCATGTTTGACAGTGGGGATGGTGTTCTTGGGGCGCCTACTTACATTTTAAGTGTTACTTACATTTGTGAATAATCACATCAACTGTTGTCACCTTCACACCAAGCTGCTTGGCGATGGTCTTGTAGGCCATTCCAGCCTTGTGTGGGTCTACAATCTTGCCCCTGACATCCTTGGACAGCTCTTTGGTCTTGGCCATGGAGGAGAGTTTGGAATTTGATTGATTGATTACTTCTGTGGACAGGTGTCTTTTATACAGGTAACGAGCTGATATTTAGGAGCACTCCCTTTAAGAGAGTGCTCCTAATCTCAGCTTGTTACCTGTATAAAAGACACCTGGGAGCCAGAAACCTTGCTGATTGATAGAGGATCAAATACTTATTTCACTCATTGACATGCAAATCAATTTATAACTTTTTTGACATGTGTTTTTCTGGATTTTTTTTTTTTTTTTGTTATTCTGTCTCTCACTGTTAAAATACACCTACCATAAAAATTATAGACTGATCATTTCTTTGTCAATGGACAAACGTTCAAAATTAGCATGGGTTCAAACACTTTTCCCTCACTGTATCAGCTACTCCTCTTTCACACAGACCTGCCCAAGTGGAGTAAGTTAAAAATGTCTATTACTGGTTCATATATTACTTATTCTTAAATCCTCTATAGCTAAAAAATGGAAACAAGGACAACCAATCTGATATGAAATAATAAATCAAATAAACTACCAATACACTATGGAAATGAGATATTGTGTAATGAACAATCAATTATTTGTATTTGATGATCTGGCAGAACTGGCAATACATTTCTTTGTCAAATAAAAAATGATTTTTTTTTTTCCTCTTTTCTTTCGACATAAACCATTCTATACTAGGAAAGATAGTAACTGAAAGGGGACAAATATACAGGCGGTTGCTCTTAGTAATATAACATTGCTCTTCTTGCGTCAGGGTGAATGGTGGATAAATGTGGAGTTTGCATGATTTGTATGTATTCATGTTTTTTACTTGATTAAATTGCTTAAATACATTCATTTTTTTATACTAGGAAAGATAGTAACTGAAAGGGGACAAATATACAGGCGGTTGCTCTTAGTAATATAACATTGCTCTTCTTGCGTCAGGGTGAATGGTGGATAAATGTGGAGTTTGCATGATTTGTATGTATTCATGTTTTTTACTTGATTAAATTGCTTAAATACATTCATTTTTTTATATTTCAATCTATACTTAATGTTTTTGTAAAAATAAAATGTATTATTTATTTGTTATTACATAAGAAAAACTTAATAAAGATTTATAAATGAAAAATAAAAAAGCACAGAAAGACTTATTACAGGCCCTTAATTAAATACCTCTAAGGAAGCAAAACACAATCATACCCATTGCTTGTCAATGTAGTGATTCAATTGATAGGCCTGATTAAAAGTGTGAATAAACAAGATAGTCAAAGGATAAGAAAACAGAAGCATACATAGTACAGATGAAGCGTTCATGGGGTATAAGAATCAAAAATGGCAAAACATTGATGTGTGTGTTTGTTTAAGTAATCTAAGATACCACAATGTGAGTGTGCATATGTGCACACATATACCACAATTACCTGGTATGATAGAAGAGAAAATAAGGTAGCAGTGTGGGATGTAAAAGCAGCATCTCCAAGGATGACATCACATGCTAGGATTCAGGACCCTAATCACAACTATTGTAACAAAACAAATTGGTCTGTAAATTCTCATAGTCTTCATATTCTCATGTATAATGTTGTTTCTTAACAGGTGCATGCAGCTCTGGTAGATCAACAACTTTGGGTTAAGAACTTTATTGTATCACCTTTTATTGCAGTGTCTATGGCAGGGGTCCTCAAACTTTGTTAAACAGAGGGCCAGTTCACTGCCCCTCAGACACTGTTGGGGGCCGGTTTATACATACTGAAACAGACACAGTCATATACAGACACACAGACGCATACTAACAAACATACTGGCACAAACATGCATAACGACATACATAGACACACAAATACACAAATACATACTGCCATACATACATACTGACAGACATACATACATACATGCTGACATACATAGACAGACAGACATATACATACTGACATACATACACATACATACTGACATACATACACATACACATACATACAGACAGACATACACATACTGACATACATACAAATACATACATACTGACACACATATAAACACATACATACATACAGATACATACATACATACACACAGACAGACAGATACTGACATACATACACACACACACACACACACACACACACACACACACAGACATACATCCTGACATACATACAGACACAAACATGCATAAGGACATACATACACACACACATACATACATATATACACATACTGACATACATGCAATTTTTAAAGGGGCCCGGTCGCGCCATTGCACGATGCAGCGCTGACATGGCCCCTGAAGATATGGGGCCCATTGGGTGGCCCGAAATGCTTGGGCTGGGTTCAGGACCCTGGCGGGCAGGATCCAGCCCAGGGGGCCGTAGTTTGAGGACCCCTGATCTATGGCATGGATGTAGAAGGATATGCCCCAGATTGATGCGCATGAGCCTATCTTTCCTACTTTGCCCTGTATAATATAGTAAACATGGGTGTGAAGGGAACAAATCCACTAATTAGAATATATAGTAGACAAATGAAGAAATCTGTAAATCGATTAGCCTCAGTGCTTTAACAAAGTGGTAGAGGTCTCATAATCACAAATTAAACATCTCCAATCGCTCACGATTCGGATTCTTAACATAGCAAAACAGACCATCCCACAGTTCTGGAAGAAAAAAGAGACCCCGTCCATACACAAGTGGTTCACCCAAATGGAAGACCTACGAGCCATAGAAGAGCTCACCATGAATGCGGCCAGACCGCAACAGCAGACATACCTTGACATATGGACACACTGGATTCTGACGTCTACAAAACCGGACTTCCAAACACTAATACAAGACAGACCAATGGACAACACACACCTGACTGACAAAGAGGCAGAAGACTAACCCAATCCCTCCTTCCTAAGCATACCCCCCCCCACTCCCGAGGCGCTAGACGTGCGCCCAGAGGCGAGGTGCAGGCCCACGACCGAGACAACGGTAGATTGACTAAGTTAGTACACCCCAAAACCCCAGATGTGTATCAGGGAATTATAACCTATAAGACGAACTGGCATCAGCAGACTAGGGTCAACAACGATAACCAATACCGCAGGGTCCCACAACCCTAAGCACACAGACTGCACTAGGGTACAATGTACAGAGGGATCTAAATGCAACAATTGTAATACTAGGTAGAAGTTGAACATACAGGTAACTTTGTAAAAACAAAAATGATACACACATACAGGGAGGATGAGTATATAATGACAGGGACCTACGAGTCCGACATCATCGTGGGCCTGCGTGCCCGAAAGACTACATGTTCTAAAACTATATATAGCTGTGTACGAATGTATGGAGATCTGCGAATCTCGATGTGAATCAATCTTTTACCAATACTAAGTGAAATAAATAAATATTTACAACAAAAAAATTAAACATCTCCAACCTCATACTGCATATGCAGAGTTAGTGAGATCTACTACAGCCAACAAAGAAATACAGGTGATTCCTGAATGAACTTGCCTCATATCCATGGGCATAAAACATACAAGGTTAATCACTAAAGTGAGAATTTACGGTGAATTCAAAGTGAATTGAAATTTAGGGTCAAATTGGCATAACTGCCAATCTGTGATGTTTATTTCAATTAATAATTTGCCTGACACACTGGCAGACACCACAGGCCAGTATCCAGTTTAATATTTGACACTGGTGGGGGCAGGGCCTGGCTAGCATGGTGAATGGCTGTGTTCTTAGTATGCTCCTCACATACAGCTTGAAATTTTGCTTGGATTGTAACCTCAAAGGGGACTCCAGCGAACATCTACTTCTCCTTGTCCATTCAGGAGTTCTTTTCTGAGAGTTTGGGGAGAAACAGCTGATCTCTCGGCCTGGAGCTGCCACGAAGCATACAGCTGAAACCCTGCGCCCTCCCCCGGACCAGCGATGGTTGTCCTGGTCCCCACCAGAGAAAAGTTGCTAAGGAGCAAAGACACTCACACCTACTCTGATGTAAAGAGGCCTTGTGACATACCTAAGATGACTACCACGCCACCAAAGCTTCCACTGTCTCATTGGGAATCAAGGTTCAATGCAGCTTTTGACCCGGATTGTGTCCGCCAGACAAGGCCATTACTTACCCAGCCTGTGACGGAGGATGGGTAAGTAATGGCCTTCTTCTGGGCTGAGAGCCAAGATGGTCGTCTTGTCCATCAGCCACCACGACCCTGTGGGACTGCTTGCAGAGTGGGGGTTTCGCAGGACATCAGCCAGTCCTCTGAAGATGGGGGCTAAGTGGTGTAAAGGCACCGGCTCATGTGCTGGCCTGGGTTTGGAGAGCGGAGAAGCTAGAATATGACCATATCACTTATGGCGATCTGTGAGGCAGGGAGGTACGGGGAGAGCCATGCAGCAATCTGTAACTGGAAAACGATCCAGACCCCAGTTGAAGCATGCTTGTGGAATTGACTGAGATAAGGACACTGACTTTTCGGAAGCCTATTATGGGCAGTTTTAGCACACTAGTTTGATGTCAGCTAAAAAGTTTTGTTTTGTTTTAATTTTCTTCTGGTTTACTTATTAGTCAGCTACTTATTATTTTACTTATTCATGAGATGCATTACCTATGGTTGTACTACTCCTCCGACACCTCCTAGCAAATAATGCTCTGCTCATGGTGCAGCTTTGACAAGTACCTGGTGGTCTCTATATGTCTAATTTTTTTTTTTGTCTACATGTCTAGAAAGCCTACCTGTACGCAAGCTACTACTCTAACCTATACCTAGACATGTTTCTATAGCTTGTATTTAACACTCTAAAAATGTGCAGATCCAGCAATTGCCATACCCACATTGTATCGTGTCTGTAACTATGATTGCTTACCTACGCTGTTGTGGCTTGGTCAGCTGCTTTGACTACTTTAAAAAATGTGCTCTTATTTCTTTTGCTATACCTATGTTTCTAAATGTTATTAATGTGCCTACTCCTGCTGTTGTGGCATAGTATGCGCTTGTTCTTCCTGTACAGCAAAAAGAAGAAGAAAAAAACCGGTTAAAACCCCATAGTCATTCTTTTTCTCTACTACTAAATTAAAACCACATTTTGGTTAATGCTACCTTAGGTTGTATTAATGAAAAATGGTAAAAATATTTGCTGACTTTGGAGCATCCAGACTCTCCATAGGATAGAATTAATGCTGTTCATTCTCTAGTCCTCGGAAAGGAAAGCTAACCATTACCTTTAGATGCTAAGCCCAGAGGTGTTCAACAGGTGACATCTGAATAAGTAATAAGCTTATTAACATAAACATTTTATGTTTTGAAATTGACAGCGACACCAGTACTGGTGGACTTCCTTGATACTGCTCACTTTGGCAGGAGCAATAAAGTGGTTGAACAATTCTAGCCAATCAGGTGTTACAATTTAAGATTGTATAATTAGCTCTGAGCATGTACACCCGTGAAATCACTCTCATGCACCCACGATCATCCTATGACCAACATTTCAGTGCTGACCCTTGGAGAGTGGGTATGAGACACATGGAGGGGCTGGAGGTGGATTAGATGCTTGGGGGGGGCCCAGGGCAATTTTCGCATTGGGGCCCAGCCATTTCTAGTTACGCCTCTGACAGGTAGGTATTCTGAAATACCATCAGAAAGAAAAATGGAGAGTAGGGCAGTTTTGCTGCTGCAGACACACAAGAGTATAGCAGATGCTTTAACACTCCTGACAACTACAGTTTAATAGATTTTATGAGGTTTAACTGTTTCACTTGGACAACGTCAATATGCTTGTCATCATGCAGTTAATGAGTTGTGACAACATCTTCTCAGACTCATAAAACAAAGCATTTTCATCAAACTAAAATGGCTCTTGGCTTTATATACTAAATAAAAATACTTCCTTAAGAAAAAGCAAAAATTCCTAACAAACGCCAGTCTTCATAATGCCCATAAATCAACCTTTGCAAAGCCAAATCAGGACATCATGAACTAAAGTAAGCTAATCACTGATTTGAAAATTGATGTAGAGGAGACAGAGAGCACACTTTTTTTCCATATTCAAACATTCATATAGGTACCCCTTCACCAACATACATTTTCATGTTTAAAGGGACACTCCAGACACCCAGACCACTTCTGCCCATTGGAGTGGTCTGGGTGAAAACTCCCATCACCCTTAACTCTGCAAGTGTAATTATTGCAGTCTTTATAAACTGCAATAATTACCTTGCAGGGTTAAGACCTCCTCTAGTGGCTGTCTACCAGACAGCCACTAGAGGGACTTCCGGGTTCTTAAAACACGAAAAGTGTTTTGAATGACGCTGGACGTCCTCACGCTCTGCATGAGGACCTCCAGCGTTGCCGGAATCCCCATAGGAAAGCATTAAGTAATGCTTTCCTATGGGGAGGCCTAATGCGCGTGGGCGGCCATTGCCGCGCATGCGCATTAGGTCTGCCCCGCCGGCTGACGTCGGTGGGGGAGGAGCGTGGGCGGAGCCTGACCCAGCACCGAGGTACATCGGCGCTGGATTCAGGTAAGTCACTGAAGGGGTTTTAAGGGGTTGGGAAGGAGGAGGACACTGCAGGATTCTGCAATGCCAGGAAAACTGGTTATTTTCTTGGCACTGGAGAGTCCCTTTAACCCCTTAAGGACTGGACCTTTTTTGCGATGTTGTACATTTGCGACCAGGCATATTTTTACACTTTTGTGGTGTTTGTGTTTGGCTGTTTTTTTCCGCTTTCTCATTTACTGTTCCCATACAAATTATATATTGTTTTTTTCAGGACAAAAGGGGCTTTCTTTACATACCATTATTTATATAAACTCATGTATTTTAATTTAAAAAAAATAAAAAAATATGATGAAAAATTGAAAAAAATACATGTTTTTTTACTTTTACTTGAAAAATCTTTTACTCATCTACAAAAGCGAATGAAAAAAATTGCTAAATAGATTCAAAATTTTGTCCTGAGTTTAAAAATACCCAGTGTTTACGAGCTTTTTTGCTTTTTTTTTAGACAACACAGGGTATTCAATATGGGGTATGTCCAGTCTTTTTTAGTAGCCACTTAGTCGAAAACACTGGCCAAAGTAAGCATTCATATTTGTTTGTGTGTGAAAAAAGTAAAAAAACTAAATTGAACGCTAATTTTGGCCAGTGTTTGTGACCAAGTGGTTACTAAAAAAGACTGGACATACCCCATTTGCAATACCTTGGGTTGTCTTCTTTTGCAAATGGTATGCCATCATGGGGGTAATTCTCATTCCTGGGCTACCATACGCTCTCAAAGGCAACGTAACCAACCTGGCCATTTTCAATGTAAAATATTTGACCCATATATTTGACCTTGTAACTTTCAAAAATGCTATAAAACCTGTACATGGGGGGTACTGTTTTACTCGGGAGACATCGCTGAACACAAATATTAGTGTTTAAAAACTGGAAAACGTATCACAACAATTATATCATCAGTAAAAGTGCTGTTTGTGTGTGAAAAATGCAAAAAAAGTCATTTTCACTGACAATATCATCGCTGTGATATGTTTTACTGTTTTGAATCACTAATATTTGTGTTCAGCGAAGTCTCCCGAGTAAAACAGTACCCCCCATGTACAGGTTTTAGGGTGTCGTAGAACGTTACAGGGTAAAATACAGTGCTAGCAAATTAAATTCTCTGGAATTTCGGCCTGGGTTGGCAGGCAGGTCCCTCAAATTGCAATCAATAAAATTACTGAATTATGTAAAAATATTACATAAATACGCACGTAGAATTTAAATATATATGCATATTTATATATTTGAAGTCTACGTGTATATTCATATAATTATTTATGTAATTTTGTATATGGACATATGTATATTTCGTATTATTTTTATTTATTTATATATACATAGATATATATACAAATTCATTCTAAGTGTATTTTGATATAAATATATATATATTAATTTTAAAATACAGTTAGAATAAAATTTCATATAGATATATAATTTTTTTAAAATTTTTTATTATTATTATTATTT
>OW240913.1:172413075-172474212 GCA_933207985.1 Pelobates cultripes
CCCTCTGCAGCCCCTACCTCCCTGCTCCCACTGCAGCTTTTACCTGCTGCTCCCACTGCAGCTCCTACCCCCTGCACTGTGCGCAATAGTAGGGTTTTGCTTTTGGTAGTGGCTAGTGGGCTACCCAACTGCTCCCACTGCATCTCCTATTACCCTTTGCACCCACTACAGTCTGTCCCTCCTCTGCACCTACTACAGCCTCTAATCCACCCTATTCCCCCGTACCCTCTACAGTCCCTCCCCTGCAGCCCCTTCCACTCGCACCCTTTACAGCCCCTTCCCTTCGGCACCCTCTGCAGTCCCTACCCCTTTGCACGCACAAACATAAAGGGACACTATAGTTACCAGAACAACTACAGCTTAATTTATATTATACAGCTTAATGTATAGTAACAGCTTAATGTTTATTATATAGCTTAATGTAGTTGTTCTGGTGAGGATAGTATACTACTGCAGGGTTTTTGCTGTAAAGACTGCCTTTTCAGAGAAAATGCAGTGTTTACATTGCTTCCTAGGAACACCTAGGCGCTTCCTGTGTCAGTATTGCAAAATGTGCAGCACTGACATTCAGCATCTCCATGATCTGCATGTCGACGCTGAACGCTTGTCATAGAGAAGCACTGATTCAATGCATCTCTATGATGGTGATTGGCACAGCGTTTTGCTGCGCGTGCACAATAGCCTTCTAGTGCTTTCCTATGGTAGAGCATTGGGTTGGCTGAGATCATCTAAATTGATGAACTCTGCCAAGGAGTTTGGTCGGTGCTGGGAAACAGGTGAGTAAATCGCATTTTTAAGGGGGGGAATACACATTTGTATTCCTGACACTATAGTGTTCCTTTAAAGGGACACTCCAGGCACCCAGACCACTTCTGCCCATTGGAGTGGTCTGGGTGCCAACTCCCACTACCCTTAACCCTGCAAGTGTAGTCATTGCAGTTTTTATAAACTGCAATAATTACCTTGCAGGGTTAACTCTTCCTCTAGTGGCTGTATACTAGACAGCCACCAGAGGGCACTTCCTGGTCTATAGCACAGGATTTCTGTGCTATAGTGTCGCTGGACGTCCTCACGCTGTGTGAGGACCTCCAGCGTCGCTAAAATTCCCATAGGAAAGCATTGAAAAGCATTTTCAATGCTTTCCTATGCAGAGGTCTAATGCGCCTGCGCGGCATTGCCGCGCATGCGTATTAGGTCTCCCCCGACGGCTGACGTGATGAAGGGGAGGAGCATGAGCGGAGGAAGAAGCAGCGACGTGGGACATCTCGCTGCCTCTGGTAAGTCACTGAAGGGGTTTTCACCCCTTCAGCAACCGGGGATGGAAGGTGGGAGGGAGAGGGGACCTGCAGTGCCAGGAAAACGGATTGTTTTCCTGGCACTGGAGAGTCCCTTTAAGGTGGCTCGTAACATTTAACACTTGGTTTCACAAATACTCCCTTTTACATACTGCCATGCTACACAAACACACACAAAAAATACTACCCTATTCACAAAACCAAAAACATGTATTCAAATATACTAATAATCCACATATCCTGACACTACACACAAAGACATACATATATTCACTTACACTAGCGCTCACAGTGAATATACACACAGAAACATGCATTCACTTTACATGTACATACAATCAAATATACGGTACACCTATACCAGCATATATATCGGTCTGCTGGGGGCCCAGGTGCTAATTTTGCCCGGGGGCCCAGGCCACTGTCAGTCCGTCCCTGAATACATGTATACAAACTAGTGACATCACATGTAATGAATAAGTACTCCTCTTTCCATATGAAGTTTTTTAAAATTTGTAATAGACTCATAGAGTCTTTTAAATAGGATGGACTCTTTTTGACTAATGGTTGAAGGTGTATATCTACGTATTTCGATAAATTCGATAAAAGAGATTCCACCCCTGAGACAATTGGTCTACCTGGGGGGTTGGATGCATCCTTATGTAACTTTGGTAAGATATATATCACAGGGATTTTAGGTGATTTAACATTTAAAAAGGTATACTCTTTTTGATTTATAATGCCTTTAGAGAAACCTTTCTCCAAATATTTCATAAATTTCTCATTTATATCTATTTGTGGATTTTTATCTAATATAGGAATGACGTAATGACGCAATAACGGCCGATACGTCATGACGCAACGACGGAACGTGCGTCATGACGTCATACCGGAAGTGAAACTCGGCGGGAAATCCAATTTCCGGAAGCACAGATTGAAAAGGACGCCGGAAGAAGAGGACTTTACACTCGAGAAAGACATATTGTCGAAACGCGTTGTGTTTTATATGTAATACTTTTACATTTTTATTTACCTTGTTATTTTATTTAAGTAAATACTTTTTTAAATCTGAAAGAATTTTTTGGTCCATTATCTATCTTTCCTACACCTGGAATCCTGCACCAGTGCCTATAGGAAGATTGTGGGGACATCTTGAATTGCTTGGAAAAGCTGATTTTCCACATGCAATCAAGCTAGAGCCTGCTATTTTAGGCTCTATTTATTGTGAGTGACGCAATACTTTTGCTTTTACTATTTCTACTGTTTACAGTTTTACACTATGTATGGACTTTTATGTTTTACAGATTAAGTTCCAACGATTACTATTAAGTATTCATATTTTGTACTCTTTACTCTGTTTATTGCACCCCCCACTTTGCTATTTTGTTTTATCTGAAATTTTAAATGTTTTGGGGGCCAGCTGATTAATATAGCGTGAGAGCTCAAGTAAATGACTCTATGCAATGTTTTTTTTTCAAAATAGTTTTTTTTTTTTTTACAGTTTAAATTTATTTTCTTACAGGTAAATAATGAGCTGCTTTCTATCATAGGTAGTATTTGGAGGGATTGAAGTCAAAAAGGGCACCAAGATAGAAGACAAGACAAGACATTCTATTTTATAGGGACTGAGTTAGTTTCAGTAAATGAGCAGTAGTCCAGTTAGAAATAAAGGAGAGGCTGCTGGTTACAAAATTCAGGAGTGAATGAAATAGGGGTCGCGAAAAAAGAAGTAGCTTTGGGTATCAATAGCATAAAGTTGGTATTGGGAACCAAATGAGCTAATCACATCAATTTTGTACTCTCATGTAGTTTTATCTGTAATCTATGAGGTAGAGTTTTTTTAATTTAGGTAGTTCCTAACAAAAACAATATTTCATAGTGAGATTATGCAATGTTCCTAGAAAATATTCCAAAGACGTAAAGATATTGTTAATATTTGGAAAGTGATGTGTTCTGACCCCAGCACAATACCTCAGCCTACTCGTTGTGGGACAGGCAGTAAGAACCAGACATCTGAACATTTATTACTCCAAAGGCCCTTTCTACCACAATTCAGGTCTTGTAGCTACATTGTAGGATTACTGACTATCTGGCACTTGATGAAATAATATAATTCCCTGTTCTTGAATATATTCTGCACATCATGTGGAGCAGACAGCGACCATACGCATGCAGTCTGAAGCTCCAGTTGTACTGAGACTGCCTTCACTGGCAAAGAATATTCTCCTCTTGTGCACAAAGAAATGTATGAATCTGGGGTTCAGTTTCCTAATCTAAATGGGAACCAGAGATGTAGTGTCTATGGTTTTCTATGGGACTTTTATCATTTAAGCAGAATGTTTTTTATTCTGTTGGATATTCCACCACGTAAATTACATCTTGCCATAGCTTACCTTACAGGACAAGTTATTTTGTAAATTTAATTAGTAAATTAACATTTTCATTTGTGCAACAGAACACTGTCCAAAAATAATTCTTCCCACAGACCAAATATTAACAACAACAAAACACCAGCATCATTTCTCTCAAATAGACATATTGTCATTTGTCAGAGATGTTGATCGTATAGTATTAATGGGAAAGTTTAGCACTCAGTGAGAAGAAATATGTGAAGCGACTTTAACCCCTTAAGGACCAAACTTCTGGAATAAAAGGGAATCATGACATGTCACACATGTCATGTGTCCTTAAGGGGTTAAAGGATTACTCAAAGCACCATGACCACTTTATTTGAAGTGGTTATGGTGCCTGGATTCTGTATGTGTAGCATTTTGCTTTGAAATGCTGCACATACAGAAATTAAACGGACACTGTAGGCACCCAGACCACTTCAAGGGACACTGTAGTCACCTGAACAACTTTAGCTTAATGAAGCAGTTTTGGTGTATAGAACATGCCTCAGCCTCACTGCTCAATCCTCTGCCATTAAGGAGTTAAATCACTTTGTTTATGAACCCTAGTCACACCTCCCTGTATGATACTTGCACAGCCTTCTATAAACACTTCCTGTAAAGAGAGCCCTATTTAGGCTTTCTTTATTTTAAGTTCTGTTTAATTAAGATTTTCTTATCCCCTGATATGTTAATAGCTTGCTAGACCCTGCGAGAGCCTCCTGTATGTGATTAAAGTTCAATTTAGAGATTGAGATACAATTATTTAAAGGTAAATTACATCTGTTTGAAAGTGAAACCAGTTTTTTTTTCATGCAGGCTCTGTCAATCATAGCCAGGGGAGGTGTGGCTAGGGCTGCATAAACAGAAACAAAGTGATTTAACTCCTAAATGACAGTGAATTGAGCAGTGAAATTGCAGGGAAATGATCTATACACTAAAACTGCTTTATTTAGCTAAAGTATTTTAGGTGACTATAGTGTTCCTTTCAGCTAATTAAAGTGGTCTGGATGCCGTGTCGCTATTGCACTTAGTGCTGCAATGTAAAACGTTGCAGTTCCAGAGAACTGCAATGTTTACATTGCAGCTCCAAGTCTACCCTCTGTGGCTGTCTACCAGACAGACACTGGGGGTACTTCCGGAAACAAAACGGACCTTTGGTCCGTTATCTGACGCTGGACATCTTCACGCTCTGCATGAGGACCTCCAGCGTCAGATTTTCCCCATAGGAAAGCATTATTCAAAGAGGAAATGCTAATGCAAACACGGTGAGGAGCATGGGTAGACATCGGCGCTGGATTCAGGTTTTAACCCCTTCAACCTCGTGGGAGGGGTGGCGCGAGGGAGGGATGCTCATTTAAACCTATAGTGCCAGGAAAACGGCTTTGTTTTACTGGCACTATAGGATCCCTTTAACCCCACAGCTGCTTAAGATGCAGCCCCACCTCCAGCAACATGGCAGTGCTGGAACCAGACAGCCAATGGTGGCACTGCCCCCTTCTGTGCCACCCCTGTACTCCCCTCAGTCCATCTTCACTGACCTCCCTCCCCATTACTGTACATCACGAGAAAAGGATCAGGTTCCTACCTCTACACTGGAACAGAGGTAAATTTAGCATTTTTTAGATTTATTTATTTTAGGTTTGGGGGAAGGGCAGACCACTTTGAAGAGGGTTACACTAAAACTAATATTTTACAAAAACATTGCTTTTTGCTCGGATTAACCATTTAAAGCAATCATTTAAAACGTTATATGTCCTAAATTGTGACAGGGAATTTCTATCATATAAAAACTAATATTGCATAATATTCTATAGAACCAACATGCCTATTGACACATTTGGACATTTGCTTCATGACATGAACTTTTTTTAGCTCACTCTGTTACTAATGAATAATTGATAATCAATGTCTCTTGTCTGAACTGATTTTCCGCACACATCCATCCATAGAATGGAGAGCCATTAACTGAGCAATTAGGTCTCCCTGTATTTTTACTGTAAGACAAGGATAACATTGTGTCTTATTTTGCTTTTAATCATTATATATGTATGCTAAGACACTGATTGTGATCCAATTGCTTTTTTCTTATCCTATCACTGATGAAAGATATATACTACTGCATCCACATTAACACTTGCTATATTACATGTCTGGCTAATCTAAAAGGAAAACACAATAATAAAATGCTAAATTCTAGAGACCTCAAACTCTGTTCTAAACCCAAAACCAGGACATGAAATATATCATCAATACTATCTCAGATTACCTTTGAAATTGTGTTGCCTGAGTCTAATTATGGTACTTCACTGTCCTTCCTGAGGACCTTAACCTAAAAGTAATAATGTATTGCTTTCTGGTTAGTAACAACAGTTTATTAAAAGTAAGAGTGAGCAAAACATTTTTTTCCCCCTTTGAAAATGCTTATTCTACAGCTTACCAGGAAATTAATAGCAATGAGTTATTCTTTCAATTATTGAACAATAACAACAAAAGAGTAAATGAAAGTCCTCTGTCAGGAGCCATCCTCATTTTACAAAGAACCTGCCAGGAGGAAAAGTAGAAAAACATCTGTCCGATCCATTACATTTCAAAGCCAAAACAACTTTCAAGAAGCATTTTCTATCTCCTTTAGTTTTCAGCATACTGAGCTGATTAAGAGTCCAACGTGCAGAATAAACCATCTTTAAATTATGAGTGGTGGATAGGTGGAAGTCACCATTTCTTCTTTATTCCAAAATTGTGGTAATTCCAGAAAATATTTTAAAAAGCTTGTAAAATTGAATTGTTTGGAGAAGATCCACTTGTCAATGACCAAATGAGAAAAAGATTGAGTTCCATAGTGTAGGTGGATTTGCACAATACATCAAATGTAAGCTAGTCTATGTAGTTGATTTTTTAGAGGAATCATAACTTTCACTTTTTTTCAGAGAACTTTGTAGGAGATTTAGCAGTTAGTTAGGTGTCAGACTTGTGCAAAAAATTCTGAATTTATTCGTCCAATATAAAAAAAAGTTGTGTTGATTGATTCAGGATTCCTTCATGTGGCGTTTTGGTTCACAAAAATTTCACCAATGCAATATTCTCAGGAAAACTTTTCAGAGAAACCAAAGTTTAAATAAAATGGTGGGGACGGTGGGTGGGAGGGGGCAGGGCCTGAGCTTCATGTAGGCCATGTTGAGAGAGCTCCTCATCTAACTCCTACTTCAACTGACTTGTTTGACTCCCATCACTCTTAATTGAAACGATCAGTGAATCACCTGTTCTTAATATGATCAGAACGTCCCGGCTCGGTACCACGAACTACCAGCCTGTGATTCTCCTGTTGAGTTTAGCTGGGCCTGGTAAGGACATCGGGTGGGAGAGACAGCCAATCTCCAGACCAACAAGGTCTTGCCTCTTCGCGGGGACACTGCATTGTCCCGTTTCCACCCATGCCCTGGTGGGGGTTATCCCAGTTCCCATTGTGCTGATCCAATACTTTATTGGACTTTACTTACCACTTTCACTACAGTACGGAATGCAACTCTACTCACAAAATAGCGGGCAATCTCCTTCCTCAGGAACATTCATTGAAACTAATTCATCAAGCCAGAATATGCCTATTGAGTGATCTCTGCAGAGACTAGAAGATATTATGCAAAACCCTTGGGCTAAATTAGATGCACGAGCAGCAACCTCTCAGATAAAATTTAACATAGAGGTTAAAGAAGCAAAATAGAGATGGGGCTTCCTTGGGTTCTGCTCGACCACAGGTGATAGCTTTCCTCCACATTTACCCCCCACCCTTTTGCTGAAGGCTACCATACCAGATGTTTACCCCATCACTTGCACTGACCACACTAGCGGAAGATTCAGAGCAGACAGTGAGCAACAGATCACACTGATCCTCGTCTACTACCCAATTAAGAAGGACTTGGACTTTGCATGTTTCCAGGTCCGTGGCTCTGTGATGCAGGCCTTCATGCAGGCCTGGGGTTGTTGGCATGCCCTTCCTCCGTACTGTTTCATTGCTACCTCCAGCGAACTTGTGACATATACCATTCCTTTCCCAAGTCTGGTAATTGGCTGATCTCGGATTGTCTAATATGTGCAACCCCACTAGATAATTTTTCTGCAATATTATGTGTAATGGATACCATCGTCTCTCATTTGAGTGGTCTAGTTGTGTTCTCTTATGCCCTAATTTGATTTACCATTTTAATTTATGTTATTTTAGATGAGGTAATGTAATAGCAACTTAGGATCCAGTGGTTTCTTTTACTGACATAGTTACATAGTTACATAGCTGAAAAGAGACTTGCATCCATCAAGATCAGCCTTCTTTACATATGTTTTTGCTGTTAATCCAAAAGAGGGCAAAAAACCTAGTCTGAAGCGCTTCCAATTTTGCAACAAACTAGGAAAACAATTCCTTCTTGACTCAAAAATAGCAGTCAGATGTCTCCTTGGATCAAGCAGCTATTACCCCACTAATTAGAAATTATATCCCTGTATGTTATGTTTTTGCAAGTATTTATCCAATAGCAGTTTAAACATCTGTATGGACTCTGACAAAACCACCTCTTCAGGCAGAGAATTCCATATCCTTATTGCTCTTACTGTAAAAAAAACCTTTTCTTTGCCTTAGATGAAATCTCCTTTCTTCCAGCCTAAATGCGTGACCTTGTGTCCCATAAATAACACTGCTTATGAATAGATTTCCAGATAATTGTTTGTACTGGCCCCAAATATATTTGTATAATATTATCATATCCCCTCTCAGGCGCCGTTTTTCCAGACTAAACAGATTTAATTTTTTTAACCTTTCTTTGTAACTAAAATGCTCCATTCCTTTAATCAATTTTGTAGCTCGTTTCTGCACTTTTTCTAGTGCCATGATATCTTTCTTTAGAACAGGTGCCCAAAATTGCACAGCGTATTCAAGGTGTGGTCTTACCAGCGATTTATAAAGAGGCAAAATTATATTTTCATCCCGTGAATGTATGCCCTTATTTATACATGACAAAACCTTACTGGCCTTAGCAACTGCAGATTGACATTGCATATTGTTCTTAGCATATGTTAGCATATGTTCTTACATTATCATTTCAGTAGTTATAATCTTGTCAAGATAGCCTTCTCTTCTTATGAGATTGGACTCTAATTTCTGTCTGGACAGGTTAGCCTAGCCTGAATATGTTATCAGAAATTGTGCAGTGATTTCATATTCCATGCATCTGTTATGACTTGTATAATGTTAATCATGCTATTGCTGTTGGGGCATTGCAAAAATGTCTGTTTATTTTAAGTACAGCAAAAATAAAAAATAAAACAGAATCGTGAGAAAATGGGCCATCAGTGTACTGAAAAATATGTACATAAATATTATGTATATATTTTGCAGTACACAGATATGCACATTTTTCCAGCCATTTGGTTCACAAATCATGTGAGCAGAAGTAACTCATGGAGGGAAAAAGAGGAGAAACATTAAAAAAAAAAAAATTGATTTTTATATTTCATATATCAACGAAATATATCATACAGTATATAAAAATAAAAAAAAATGTAATTGCTCCTAATTTGTTTTCTCTGTTAGTCACTTCTTACTTGTAAAAGCAACATTCAGTGGCTTCCCCTAACCTTCCATCATCTTTCTTCTGAATAATAAAACAAAATCAATGGTTCATTCATAGTCCGTTTCATTTCAGAGTTACTGAATTCAGAAGAACTGCTGATTTGGATTATTTGCAATTTGTTTGAAGCTGAATGCACAAGTCTATTAGGCAAGGCCTTTTAGCATTACATTGGTCCTTCTTCACAACATTGCAATCATTGCCAATCATCACTTTTACATAGAAAGGTAGAGTAAAACATGAAGCAATTAACATTTTTGAAAATGCATGTTTGGAAATTCAGTACATTTTTGGATAACAGTACTTCTATCTGCAAGCATAATAGAACTGTGATTAAACTCTTTCCAAAAGTGCTTTCGTGGCAAGCTACAGAGGGGTTTACAGTGTGACTTCATACCTGTCAGTACTCCTCATCTCCGTTACCTCAGTCAGAGACGGAAGCTCCTGCTAAGTATCAGATGATCGCACTCGACCAATGAACTAAGGCTTGCACTGCAAGGCTGAGGTAGTGGAGTGGCGCCCAGCAAATATTTAGAAAAAAGTCAAATTGTTCTAAAAAGGTTTGACAACTTCCAAAGGGGGGTAGGGACCAAAGAACTCTTGTCAGAACCATAACCACTACCTTGCTCTGTAGTGGTAGCGGTGCTTGGAGTATACCTTTAAGAGTTAATTTTATTTTATATTATTTGTAGTTTCCTACTTATCTGTTTAACAGTTTAATTTAACACTCTGGCCTTAATTCCTTGTCAATACCTAACAGTTTCTTATTTAGTGAGTTTTTCCCGCGATTAAAGGGACACTCAAGGCACCCAACCACTTCTGCCCAATGCAGTGGTCTGGGCGCCAACTCCCACTACCCTTAACCCTGCAAGTGTAATTATTGCAGTTTTTTTTATAAACTGCAATAATTACCTTGCAGGGATAACTCCACCTCTAGTGGCTGTCTACTAGACAGCCACTAGAGGGCACTTCCGTGTCTCTAGCACAGATTTTCTGTGCTAGAGTGTCGCTGGATGTCCTCACGCTGTGTGAGGACCTCCAGCATTGCTCAATTCCCCATAGGAAAGCATTGAAAAGCGGGATCAGTCTCGCCCACCGGCTGACGTAATGCAGAGGAGGAGCGGCGGTGACCCGAAACCAGCGCCGAGGGACATCGGTGGGGGTCTCAAGTAAGTGACTGAAGGGGTTTCCACCCCTTCAGTAACCGGGGATTGGGAGGTGGGAGGGAGAGGGAACCTGCAGTGCCAGGAAAATGGATAGTTTTCCTAGCACTGGAGTGTCCCTTTAAACACAGGAATAAAAAAAAGCACTGTAAATATTTCCATGTTTTTGTTACTTTGTTTAACATGTTTTTATAAATTGGTATTTTGCAACTATCATGCTCAAGCACATGTCTCACATCTTAAGAAATAGCTTCACGAGGAATGCTTTTTATATTATTCTCATGGGAAGCTGTATGGGCTGGGAACAAAGCACCATGCAGTGCCACGTTTAGAATAACTTTTATGACATTACCTTAAAATAAAAAATCAAAGTAAAAAAATGTATGCCATATGTCAGACCAGAATACTGTAACATTTAATGCGCATTTATTCAAAGAGCAGATCACCTGTTGAGTTAGGTCCATTTAAATAACACATATCAAGTTAAAAAATTAGTCTGTGTGTGGTAGTGAGTAATTGATTCTTATCACTATACATTTGTTCTTGTTAGCCATGTAAGAAAGAGAGAGACTAGTTTCCAGTTGCAAAATATCTATATTAACTCTTTGAGGGTTAAGCAAACCATTTGTTATTATTGACAGTCTTGAAAAGGTTTCTTCAGTAATAGATTATAGTTTCATTTTTTTGTGGCTTTTATTTTTTTTAATTCAAAGTATTTGGTAAAAAAATTTTTTTAATTAATAGTGACTTCCACAAAATGTGTTTCTAATTAAGCTGTAATTATTATTATTTTTTTAATTACAAAGCAAAGCAAAGTTTAGAAAGTAACTAGTCCGGCAAACTGACATCCCCAAATCTCCTGCCTAAATTTGACAAAGGATTTTTGTGTGAGATGTATCCGAATTAATATACTTTGCTTGGAATGCTGATATTTGATGTAGGAGAATTGCTCCCTTTTGAAATTCCCCTTCTGGGGTCGATCAGTGGGTCTGTGGTTCCAAACCAAGTCTTCTTTGCCTGGTCTTGGAGGGTCTTGGAGGGTTATGGGCTCTTACAAATGTTCTTTTGGTTCTCCATTCTCAGATTGAATTAATAAAACCCATGATTTTGTGACTGGGCCATTCCACTGTACATATTGTTATAGAATTGCAAGGAAAAAGACAGAACTCAGAACTAATTCTTGATGTTCCTGGAAAATTACTCAACCCTTCTTTTAAGCCTTATGCACATAAAGCCCATTAATGATCTGCTGGGCAGAGTTAGGACAAAACAATATGGAAAGAAGCCCGTAACTACCCTACTACAGTTTTTTTCCATTGTACTATGGACTTTACACAATTCATTTCCAGACTACATAACCAACAATAAAGCTACATAATAAAGATTGCCAGATTATTACAATCCGGGAGAAGATTTTAAATGTACAAACTAAATGCCAACTGGCAGTGCTAGCAGCTAGCGAGCAAATAGCTTAAAAAAAAAATGTGCCCCAGCATTTTGATGGTCAAGTGTGTGGCAGCTGGCCCATGCTTTCTAGCTATCCACCACATTAAAAAGTAAAACAAAAAGACTAACTATACGGAGGGATAACCCCTCTCTTATGCCAGTGGCTGCTCACAAATAATAAAACCAGTGACCAGTAGCTTTTGCGGTGGACATTGGCTGGGAGCTAAATGTTAACATTAGGGGCTAAATGTTAACATTAGGGGGAAAACAGGTTATTGTCCACTACCTCTGCCTCCACCCATGGCATGTTATCATCCCCCTACCCCTCCCTGGACACCACCTTGGTTGGCAAGTGGGAAGCTATAAATATAAAGCAGGTGTTTATATTAAAATGCTATTGCCCCCCAAGCCAACACGTGTGCTATGGGTGAGGCTCTAAAATCATAATTGGGAGGGGCACTAACATGTCCCTCCCCATGAGTGGTGGGTGTGGCTATGATATAGGGGGTGTGGGTTGTTGTCCATATTAATATCCTTCCGCCCTTATCCCTCTCAAACACGGACTATAGTTCCTATCCACATACAGCCACTATACACATGTACACACATACTACACCACAAACAGCCCCAAACACATACTCAAGCCTCCCAGCTGCAAATGCAACTCTACATGCAGCCTTCCCCACACATGCTCCACCCTAGTAGCATCATCCCCAGAAACATGCAAAACTAGACGTAGCCTTCCAATACTCCCTACATACGCACATCATACAACTAGCTTCCCCATTAACATGCAACACCACAAGCAGCCTCCCCCGTGACACAACCCCGCAAGCAGTCTCCACACACACCATCCACTCATAACCCTGTCCCGCTAATCATCCATTCACCCACTTAGTCACATTCACCATCCAATCACTCCCCAACCTAGTTGCATTCCACTCATCCAGTCATATACGTAAACTGTTTGCATATATGTATATATGGAGGCTTAGGGTTGCTTCTGAGGAATCTGGCCTTGGGGCACCAAGGAGGGTAAATCTCACCATGTGTATCACACTGTCCTTTTATTTTTATAATGGATTCCCAGCACTCTCCCGGTACTGTGTAAGTAAGTTGGATTTTATGTTGCATACACAAAAAAATTGTGACATTGCAATCACAGAGGACGGAGAATTCACACATAGGAACGCAACGGTCACACATGTAGGCAAAATCTACCATGGCAAAGGAAATGTAAATTGTTGTTCTCTCTAACACTTTGTGTCCTAGCACATGAAGTTCTACATCCACTGACTATCAAAATATATAAACTGTAAAAGTGTGGTCTGATAGTATCAGCTTGTGTAATTATACATTACAAACAATGACCATAAAAAAGCATTATAAATCCCAGACGTGGATATAGTACATCTGATCACTTGGTTGTTCTAGGACAAGAAGGTGCCAGCCATTTCTGTAAATACACATGGAAATGTTACCAAGTAATTGAGATGTGGGGTCACTAAGTGCATCAAAAATCACAACAAGTAGCAGCTGCTGAGCTAGTTCCGTGAACCGTTATCATTATTTTTAAAATCCTCTCATCAGATACCATATGTCTGATGTAAGTTTCCTGACAGGAAGACAACATTCTATGGGCTAAATAAGGATCCTGTAAATGTGGCTTCTTCCTCTTCAAATTCCTGTTTTTCAATATCCAAAAACAACAATAAAGCAAACCTTTTTTTTTTAAATCATATTCTGAATAATCCCAGCACACTGCAATATTTTGTGAATTGATTGCTTTATTTCACAGTTTTCAATAGTGAAGAACATCTTTATAGAAATAATTTCTGCATGTTAGAGGCCTCTAGAAGGGAAATCACTGCCACAGCCACGGAATAGAAGAGCTAGACTTCTCATTTTCTTCCAAGCGTAGATACTACAAAGGTCGGACATCCTTTTGAACAGTGCAAGTATGTACCCAACACTCCACATTTATTAAGTGGAAGTTACTTAAAGGCATCAGGTCTAAATTTTACAATGGTAATGATTTCATAGTTCATATGTCTAGTTCTGTTGTCTACCTAGTTGGGAAACACCATTATGTGCTATTAAAACAAATAGAGTTTTATTCTAGTCATCTTACCACTTTAATTGAAGACTTGAAGTAACCCTCTATTCTTAAAGTATTAATTAAATAATACATTAAAATGTTCAACTCAAAATTAACTTAAAAATTAACAAAAACAGATTTTAGAACTTCTCTTTATTGCTGCAGATCTCTTAGAACCAGGCAGTGGCTGAGACTGGAGTTTCCAATTTAGAGTGCAATGCATATTCTTTAGACCTCTGCTCAGTAGGGATCATTTGTGGGACGTGTAAACAGTCTGAGGTAGTTTCTGTCATGCAGAAATAATATGAATGAAACTACTCTGCAGGTTTATGAAATCTACCCTATGTAAATGATATTTCATGTCAATGTATTTTCATCTCTGCCTATTGAAATATTCAACATTTTTAATATAATGGATTTTTTCCATGTTGACTCTAATGTTGACCCTCAGAAAACTAAAAAACTATTGGTCTTGTAAATGGATAGCAAATAGAATAACTGTAATTTTTTCTATAATAGTTAAAATTAGAAAACAATTTATGAAAAGCTTGATCTAAGTTACACTGCAGAAAGCTAGAATTGCAATTATTTTGATTAAAATTATTTCAGAAGTACAACAAGAGGTGTTAGAGGTCCTACTAGAAAGGTTTCTTACATTTTAAAGGGGTTATGGTATATTTACACAACAGGTACGACATAACCAGAAGCCAAAATGGATGTCGGGTTGTGCTATCCATATATATTTTTTACATTCGGAAGAGATTAAAGAGTAAAAGAGTTGAACCAAACTGTGAGCAGATATGTTTTCTGAGGTTAAATTGGTTGGACTGTCATAAGAGAGGCTAAACTGTCAACTAATATACTTTTGTAAAAAATATTTTTTTTTAATAATTAAATTTTTTTTTTACAGTTGTCAACAGAATGGAGACTAGGGTGCTGCAATCAAGTGTGAGGGCAACTGAAAAAAATAGGACATACTTAGATAAGTCTTGTAAGCGAGGCACCAGGGTGGAAAAAGAGCACAAGGGTAATTAAAAAAGTGGAGGGACCAATTTTGGATTTATGTGAGCAATGCACAATTTTGGGGGACTTTGTAGTGGAGTATCAGGAGTATGATAAAATGATGCATGGAGTCAATGCATAGGTTGAGGGACCTAATAGGGAATAGATGTTAGATATGCAGAGTGTAAGGAGGATAAGCCTGACCGCAGCATATATAATGCAGTGCACCGGGAAATCTGGGCATATCTTAGACTGATGAAGAGTAAGTTAGAGTAATCTAGACAGGAGGTGACATTGTGCCCAGGACGAAGCAGTTTTCTGTTTGCAGCCAATGTATTCACATACCATTTAAGCAGCCAGATCAGATATGGTTTCTGTGTTTACAATATCAATATTCGGCACGCAGAGTTCAGTACCATCTGGTAAACGTTTTCAAATATCGGAAAATCTTGCAACTATGCAAATTACCCACTTGGTGCAAACATTCTTAGCAGAGATAAGCGATAATGACTTTTACTACATCTGAATGTAATTCATGTTTACTGCAGAATATCCGTTGTTTAAATGTCCTATACAGAAAATTAAATATGTGGTATGCTGATTATATATCAATAAACTTGTATCAAAGCGGATTATTTGCTAAAGGTCAAATCTGCAGCAGAAATGATCCATATGGTAACAGCAAGGAGGACAAGGAGAGAAGTTTAAGATGCAGCAAATGTCCTCACAGGTTCTGTTCATAGGACCACAATGGATTAAGCCCCTCACTTATATAAAGTCAAATTTCCAGTGGAAACCTTTATTGTTTCTGGCTTAAACCGGTTGTAAGGATTTTATTAGTATAGACAGATCATTTCCATTGTTTTGTGTGAGATTTATTGACTCCATATGTGGGCATGTTAGCATTCATTGTGATTGCAAATGAAGAATAAAACGTATATGATTTAATAAAATTGCCATAAAGAACTCAATGAAATCCTCTCACCACCCCATAACCAATCACACTACTCAATATTTTTATAATACCTTCACCCTAATTTATTATACCCTTATTCTCTTAATCCATCCACTTACACCATAGTATCACTCACTCTAGCCCCTTTATTTACACTTCACATCCCTATAATCCCATCCCTTCACCCAAACCCAATAACTACAAAAAAACACCAGCCAATAACCCCATCATCCCAGCCCGATAATCCTCTCATCATCCCCAACCTCAATACAAGAAACCAGATGTGGCCAAACAAGTAAAAAACAAAAAGTTAGCATTTACTAATTATAAAAAAAGAGTGAGAATGATCTATAAGATTAGGCAGAAAGAGGCTAAGCAAACTAGCTTCCAAATCACACACAGAAGAGAAAATAGCACAGTCAGTAAAAAAAGGGGACAAAACTTTTTTTAGATACATAAATAAGAGAAGGAAAGTAAAATAAGGATTAGTTAGATTAAAAACAAAATAAGGAAGATATGTAGAAGAGGATAAAGGTCTAGCTGACTGCCTCAATGAATATATTTGTTCAGTATTTACAGATGAAAATGAAGGAAAGGGACCTCAGTTAAGAAAAACGATAAATGAGTCATTTATTACACGTGAGTTTACAGAGGAAGAGGTTCTCTTTCAACTGTCAAAAGTAAAGACAAATAAGTCAATGGGACCTGATGGAATACACCCAAAGCTATTAAAAGAGCTTAGTGGTGTACTAGCAAAACCATTAACAGATTTATTTAACCAATCATTGTTAACAGGAGTAGTCCCAGAAGATTGGAAGTTAGCGAATGTTGTGCCCATTTACAAGAAAGGTAATAGGGAGGAGTCGGGCAACTATAGGCCAGTAAGCCTTACTTCAGTAGTGGGGAAAGTGATGGAAACCATGTTAAAGGATTGTTGAACATCTAAAATCACATGGATTTCAAGATCAGAGACAACATGGGTTTACTTCAGGGAGATCATGCCAAACTAATCTTATTGATTTTTTTGATTGGGTAACTAAAATAATAGACCAGGGTGATGCAGTAGACATTGCTTATATAAGATTGGGCTTGTCACCAGTGGGGTTCCTCAGGGATCTGTGCTTGGACCCATTCTCTTTAATATTTTTATTAGTGATATTGCAGAAGGTCTTGATGGTAAGGTATGTCTTTTTGCTGATGATACTAAGATATGTAACAGTATTGATGTTCCATGAGGGATAAGCCAAATGGCAAATGATTTAGGTAAACTAGAAAAATGGTCAGAGTTGTGGCAACTGACATTTAATGTGGATAAGTTAAAGATAATGCATCTTGGACGTAAAAACCCAAGGGCAGAGTACAGAATATTTGATAGATTCCTAACCTCAACATCTGAGGAAAGGGATTTATAGGTGATTATTTCTGATGACTTAAAGGTAGGCAGACAATGCAATAGAGCAGCAGGAAATGCTAGCAGAATGCTTGGTTGTATAGGGAGAGGTATTAGCAGTAGAAAGAGGGAAGTGCTCATGCCATTGTACAGAACACTGGTGAGACCTCACTTGGAGTATTGTACGCAGTACTGGAGACAGTATCTTCAGAAGGATATTGATACTTTAGAGAGAGTTCAGAGAAGGGCTACTAAACTGGTTTGTGGATTGCAGGATAAAACTTACCAGGAAATGTTAAAGGATCTTAACATGTATAGCTTGGAGGAAAGACGAGACAGGGAGGATATGATAGAAACATTTAATACATAAAGGGAATCAACACAGTAAAGGAGTAGACCACATTTAAAAGACGAAAAACTACCACAACAAGAGGACATAATTAGAGGGACAAAGGGACAAAGGTTTAAAAATAATATCAGGAAGTATTACTTTACTGAGAGGGTAGAGGATGCATGGAATAGCCTTCCAGCTGAAGTGGTAGAGGTTAACACAGTAAAGGAGTTTAAGCATGCATGGGATAGGCATAAGGCTACTCTAACTATATGAATGTATTTAAGGACTAATGAAAGTATTTAGAAAATTGGGCAGACTAGATGGGCCGAATGGTTTTTATCTGCCGTCACATTCTTTGTTTCTATGTTTACCTCACCCCATACCCACTATTCCATTTAAGTTCCCCAATCACATTATCTAATCACTTAGTCTATAATATGACCTCAATCATAGTAATTCCATTCACCCCAGCCCCAAACACTTATCTTCATTTCCATAATACCATTACCCCATCCCATATTACCTTCATACTAAAACACAATTACATTACCACATCCCACAACCACAATACCACATCTTATAATCATATTACCATATCTCATAATTACATTCCCACATCCCTCAATCATATTACCTGAATCTCAATCACATTGAGGCTTGAGCCATTAGTATAATCTTAGTACCGAAACCTCAATTACCTTACATTCTTTCCTATAATTTATTCACATTTAGCCTCATTTATGCTTTCTATTTTATATTCCAGCAATACCAAGCATATTACCCATCCATAACCACATTACCCACAGCCTCAATCACATTACCCATCCCTATTCCCACCAACTACCTTAAAGGGACACTATAGTCATCCAGACCACGTCAGCTCAATGAAGTGGTCTGGGTGCCAGGTCCCCCAGGTTTTAACCCTTCAGATGTAAACATAGCAGTTTCAGTGAAACTGCTATGTTAACATTGCAGTGTTAATCCAGCCTCTAATGGCTGTCTTCCTGACAGCCGCTAGAGGCGCTTCTGCAACGCTGGGAGGAAGGGTCACCAGCGCCGAGGGAGCCCAGCACTGGAATAAAGTAAGTAACTGAAGGGGTTTTAGCCCCTTCAGTGCCGAGGGAGAGGGGCCCTGAGGGTGGGGGGGACCTAAGGGTTATATAATGTCAGTAAAATAAGTTTGTTTTCCTGACACTATAGTGATCCTTTAATTATACTCTTTATCACACCTTCATTCCCAGCATCAGATGGCCGCACCACATATCACGTGGTCTAGTGGCCAGGGTGAGCAGATTTTGACCCCAATTAGCGATTCAAAAATCGCAAAAAACAAAACAAAACAGGGAAATACATACACATTAGAAATATTTAACCTATTCCTGGCCAGAAGTGGCTCATCCCCTGCCTAATGCTCAAATGAGTGTCTTTTCATTTCCATTTTGTAGGAACAGAGCACATACATACCCTAGACCAGGGCTATCGTAACAGCATAATAAGCCCCTGGGCAAAGCAGTGCATTGGGGTCCTGCCTTCGTAACCACTCACAGAAATAAAAATATAAGTTATCGATAAAATTAAGCATGTATTTATGGGTACCTCCAACAAATACAATACACCTTGACATGACTCACAGCTTTTGGCACACTGTAATTTGGAGTGGAGTACAAAATAGAGCTTTATGGTTAAAACCATAAGCGCTATGCTTGGAAAGGGGTCATCAAGGCCTATAGTGAAAAGAATACCATCCCCACTGTGAAGCATGGAAGTGGCTCACTGATGTTTTTTTTTGGGGGGGAGGGGGCTCTAAAGGCATGAGGAATCTTGTGAAAATTGATGGCAAGATGAATGCAGCATGTTATCAGAAAATACTGGCAGACAATTTGCATTCTTCTGCATGAAGGCTGCTCATGGGACACTCTTGGACTTTCTAGCATGACAATGATCCTAAGCACAAGACAAAGTTGACCCTCCAGTGGTTACAGCAGAAAAAGGTGAAAGCTCTGGAATGGCCATCACAGTCTCCTAAATTTAATATCATCGAGCCAGATCTCAAATGTGCGACCAAAGACTTTGCATGACATGGAGGAATTTTTTTTTTTTATCATTCTTTATTTATTGGTTTTGTGTTGGTATCAGTAATCAAGGGAAGGGGTACAGAAAATAAAAAAAGGGGGGGGGGGTACAACAGTTCCATTCAGACAGGTTTGTACCAACGCAGGGTACGTTTAAAAACATGGTAGTACAATGGTGAACAGTGTGCGTTAGACTATAATGGCTACCAGTTATCGAACTTGTGTTGATGTGTAATCTAGTACCCTCTCGAAGCGGTGGGGTCACCGAGGAAGGGGTAGAGAGTCCGTGCGGGTCGAGAGTGCGGCTGGCGTTGGGGTGTGTTTTCTTATCTGCTTAGCCGGTAAGTCCCGGTCTATTTTGTCAGTCCGAGTCGGCCGTTGTATTTTTGCTTACAGGTCGATCATTCTCCTGTCAAGTTTTGAGGGGCCCTAGTTGGTGTTTGTTGTGTTCCAGCTTTTTAACTGCCTCTTCGGGTTCCGCCTGTCAGGTTCGTCTCTGCGCCCGTTAGTAGGGTGGTTGTCTTAATGTTTCCCCTGTTCCCAGGTGAATGGTACTTCTGGTTGTGTCTTGAGTGGTTGGGTTGGTGGGGTGAGGCCTTGAGGTTGGTGGTGTCATGGGTGGCCTGGTTATAGTGGGTCGGGTTGGAGATAGGAGTCGCGGCCCGCGGGCCGCCCGGAGCGCGGCGTCCCCAAGAGTGGGGCCGGGGGGGGGGGCTGGGGCTCAGTGATGGCAGGCATAAGGGCCATGGTATCATGTGTTCAGTGAGGGGTAGCATGTTAGCTACCTTGTCTTTTGTTGTATTGTTGGCATGTGCTCAGTTTGTGCATACGGCTACCAGGGGATGGATGTGTCTCCCTCTAGCCACGGGTCCCAAACTTTGTGAAAATGTTTGGGGGTGTCTCGGAGTTGTGCTGTCAGTTTATCCATTTGTGAACTCTCTGTTATTTTTCTTGTTATCATTTCTTGTGTTGGGATGCGGGTCGTAGACCAGAGTTCGGCTATGGCTCTGCGGATGGCAAGCGCAATCCGGGCTATCAGTTTGTTTTCTGATCTCGTGAAAGGATCTATGGGCTTGGATAGCAACAGGGCCCAAGGGTCTGCCGGGCATGGTTTGTGTAGTATTTTGGCGATTAAGTGGGTGGCGCTTTGCCATAGAGGTCGGAGTTTTGGGCACGTCCACCAGCAGTGGAGGAACGTTCCCGTCTCTCCACATAGCTTCCAGCATGCGTTGGATGGTGTCTGGTGCATGGAAGCCAAGCGTTGTGGTGTGAGGTACCACCGAAATAGCATTTTATATGCCTGCTCGGTGTGTGTAACGCATATGGAGACGGAGGCTGTTGCCTCCCAGATATCCGCCCAGTCTGTCGTGTCGGTCGGTGGACCCAGGTCTGTCTCCCACGCTGATATGTATGGGAGGGAGCGTTGTGTGGGGTGATTAGCTATGGTTGTGTACAGGTCTGAGATTTGACCTTTTCTGCTGGGGTGGGTCACGCATCCGCGTTCAAATTTGGTGAGTGGTGCTGTCCCCGCTTGTTTAATGCTTGGAATCGCTGCAAAGCTACGTAGTTGTATATACCGAAAGTGGTCAAATGTTGTGAGGGACGCGGAGTCTGGGATGTCTGAGAACTGGATAATGTCGTTGTCCCGATAGAGGTGTCCTATTCTAGCAATGTCTCTTTGTTCGAACTTGGCGAAGTGTTTGGGTGTGAGGCCCGGGGGGAACAGTTTGTTCCGCCAGATCGGGGTCATCGGGGAAAGGAAAGATGAGAGGTCATACTTATCTTTCGCTTTGTCCCACTGGTCAAGTGCGTGCGTGATCGCGGGTGCTGTCGGCGGTGGTAGGGGTCTGTGTGGCCTGGGTGTCCACATGTATAGGGACGGGTGGTCCCAGCCAAAGATCAGGTGTTCCAAATCCACCCATCTCTTCTCGCCCGGCTGTACGTGCCAGTGCTGTATCTGTGCTAAGTGTGCTGCTGTGTGGTAGTGTAAGAAGTTCGGTAGGCCTAGGCCTCCGGATTTCTTGGGGACATATAGCGTGCTCCTGCGTACCCTTGGTTTGCGTCCGTTCCATACGAACCTATCTATAGCCGTTTGAAGGGCCTTGAAATCTGGTTTGTGTAGAGGGATTGGGAGGGTTTGGAAAAGGTAGAGGAACCTAGGTAGAAGGTTCATCTTGATGGAGGTCACGCGTCCCATCCATGATATGCCCAGGGGTTTCCATGTGACCAAGTCCTCGTATGCTTTGAGTATTATGGGGGTGTAGTTCTTGGAGTATAGGGACGCGACGTTAGCTGTTAGTTGGATCCCGAGATAGGAAATAGCCGAGTGGCAGACCCGGAGAGGGAAGGTGAGGCAGATCCTATCTAGCGTTGTGGTGTCCATTTGGACAGGAAGCAGTTCCGATTTATTCAAGTTGAGCTTATATCCCGAAATTTCTGAGTATTCCTCCACAATGGCGAGGAAGGGCCCTAGGGAGCGTTCAGGGTTGGTCAGGGTCAGGAGGATGTCATCGGCGTATGCCGAAATTTTGAATATTTCCCCCCTGACCGTGATCCCCTCCACCCCCGCATTGGCGCGTACCGTCTGGAGAAGGGGCTCCAGGGAGAGGGCAAACAGCAGGGGTGACAGAGGGCACCCCTGTCGCGTGCCGTTAGTGATAGGGAAGCATGGGGGTGGGATATTAGGCAACAGGAGTGCCCCCTGGGGGTCGTGGTATACCGCTGTCAGGAACGAGGTGAATTCTGGTGGTAGTCCTATGTGTGTCAGAGTTTGGTGTAAGAACTGCCATGTAAGGCGATCGAAGGCCTTTTCGGCATCGAGCGATATGACTGCTGTTGGGATACGTCTATGGTTGGCGAGCCAAATGAGGTCAATGGCCCTCCGGGTGTTGTCCGCTGCCTGTCTCTGGGGTATAAAGCCCACCTGATCGGGGTGTATGAGTGATCCCAGGTGTGGATTTAGTCTGTTTGCCATGACCTTGGTCATGAGTTTGAGATCAACATTAAGCAGTGAGATCGGCCTATAGTGGGCAGGTTCAAGCTGGTCCTTTCCGGGTTTGGGGAGGAGGCAAATGTGAGCCCTTGTCATGTCTGGCGGGAGGGTTTCCCCCCTCAATGTGGCGTTGAATACTCTGCATAAGTGGGGTAGTAGGATAGGGCTAAATTCTTTGTAGTATATGGCCGAGTAGCCATCAGGGCCCGGGCTCTTGTTTGGCTTGAGAGGTCCGAGTGCCTGTGCCATCTCCTCCACCGTGACCTCCTGCCCTATCGCGGCCCTGGCCTCCTGGGTCATGGAGGGCAGGGTCGCTTTCTGCAGGAATGTGTCTATGCGAGTGCGTAGGGGCTCTGAATCGGTTTGGGAGTGTCGGGTATGGTTATATAGGTTGGTGTAGTAGTCCTGGAAAATGCTACCTATGTGAGTTGGGTCATTGCTAACGTCGCCTCCTGTGGTGCGTATGGCCGAGATCCGTTTGGACTCTATTCGGTGTTTGAGTCGGCGGGCCAGCATAGTGTCCGCCTTGTTCCCTTTTTCGTAGAACGTCCGTTTTAGCCACATCAGGGCCTTGGAGGTGTCTTGTTGTGTGAGGGTTTTGAGGAGGTCCCGGGTCGCTGTCAGTTTAGTTAGCGTGGTGGGGTTAGGGTTCTTTTTGTGTAGGGTTTCTAGGCGGCGGAGTTCCGTCATGGCGTCAGTGATTTGCTGTTGTGTGTGTCTTTTTTTATGGGTGGCCAGGCTAATGAGAGTGCCCCTGATGACCGCTTTATGGGCGGCCCATATCATGGCGGGCGCAGTGTCCGCCTGTGTGTTTAGGTCAAAGTACTCTTTCAGCTCGTTAGCTATTTTGTCGGTGATTGATTTGTCATGCAGGAGAAGAGGGTTCAGTCTCCATGACCATTGTCGATAAATCGACGGTAGAGCGAGGGTGATAGCTATTTCCGCATGATCGGACCATGATATAGAGCCGATTTCGGATTTAGTGATTTGTGGTACTAAGTTAGGGGTCACCAGGAAGTGGTCTATGCGTGAATACGTGCCATGCGGGTGGGAGTAGAACGTGTAATCTCTGGTTGACGGGTGTTGTGCCCTCCATATGTCTATCAGTTTTTGTGAGGCGAGAAATTGGTGGAATAGGGAATCATTCTGCGACGGGCGAGAACGTGCCGTGGCAGTAGAGGTCCTGTCGGCGGCTGGGGTGTGGACTGCGTTGCAATCCCCCCCGACCACGAGTCGCGCAGTCGAGTAAGTGTTGAGGTGTGTAGTCAGTTGTTGCCAGAATGAGGCGTCTGGTGTCGTAGGTGCGTAGATCGAGGAGAAGGCGTAGGTTGTAGTGCCCACTTTCCCCTGTATGGTTACGTAGCGTCCCTGCGGGTCCCTGTTGCATACCACGTCTGAGAGGGGGCAGTTGGCTCTCAGAATAATGGCTACTCCCTTCGTTTTGGAGTCTGGGGAAGGGGCCATATAGCTCTTCGGGTAATGTCTGTTGGTGAGGGGGAAAGCGCGTTGGGCCGTGAAGTGGGTTTCTTGTATAAGTAGGATGTCTATGTTTTGTTTGTGAGCCCATCTTAGTATGCCATGTCTCTTGGCGGGGGAGTTCAGCCCTTTTGCGTTAATAGATACGCACCGTACGTTTACAGGCATGGTGTCTTTGGTCTATCGCTAGGACTCTGGGGTGGGGAGTGTGAGAAGGTTGGGGGCCGCGCTCCCGGGCGGTCCAAGGCCACGGGGATGGGGAGAGGGTAAGTGGGTGTTGGGGTTCTTGTCTATGGGAAAGGCGGGGTTCGTGAGGGTTTTGGGGGTGAGGGTTGAATGTTAGGAGGGGTGATCCGCTGGGCTTATATTGTTGCCAGCAGTATGCGGGGTGAGCGTCTATCCGCTCAGTGGGTGTTCGTACCCTAGTGGTGTCGTGTCGTCAGGGGTTGGCAATCTCTCTAGCAGAGTTGCCGGCAGGCAATGTGAGTATTGAATCGTATACGTTGGTAGGTGGTGGTCGGTCCAAGTAGTGATTGTGACAGTCATGTCTATCGTTCCTCACCTCGTATGAAGGTGTAGGCGTGTAGGGTCAGTGCGTCCGTGCCGCCAGGGTCTGGGGATGTGTTTGTAGCGTATGCTTAACGTTCGCTAGCTCCCTTGTCTGTGTCGCGTCCGGTGTGTCAGTGGGTGCCTTTCATGGTGTGGTCGTGGCCGGGTCCAAAGGAGAGATGATGTTACAACAAAAGAAAATGAGACATTTAGAAAAAATATACATAACATGCAGAACAGTGACAGACATTGCTGCAACAATATGAGTGTACCATAATATGAATTGTCTTTGTGCTCTGGAAGTTAGAGTGCCTCCAGTGATCTGTTGAGGCAGGGGGAAAGGTGCCCGGGGGCGTCCAGTACAGGGTGCCCCGTGTTCGTGCGTTGAGTGGCTTAGTTACGTGGTCCCCCCCCAGGGGTCACCCCCCTACATTATTTTGGCTCGATGTTTGTCTGGAGATAGGCTTGCCCGTCAGTCCAGGATCAGTGGTCTGCGTTGAATGTATGGGCTCGAGTGCAGTAGCATATCTGTGTCTGCATGTGTTTTTTTTTTTGTTGTTTATCCCATTTTTAGTGTGTTTTTTTTTTTTCTATTTTCTTTTCACCCTCCCTTTGGTAGTTCCCTTTGTGTAATTGGCGGGGTGGGGGAGGGGGTCCCCTATAGTGTGAGACTTCTTGCGCATCTTTCCCGATGGGGTGCTTTCCATATGGCTGGGGCCTAGGGACTTTAGTGTGGTGGGAGGGTGTGGGGTTCACTGGCTCCCCAGGGAAGGGCCCGATTCCGTCTGTGTGCTATGTTGTCTGGGGGGCTCTGCTTGTATGGGTTCCCGGGGTGTCTGCCTACAGGCAGATGTCAGTTGCCGGGGTCAACTGGGCGTGTTTCCCACTATCTGTCTAGTGTCCCCCCCCCCGCTTTGATGTCCAGAAACGGGGTTGGCAGCCTGTGTCCCCTGTGGGGGCAGTAGTTTGTGTTTGGCTCCTTTGGGGAGTGTAAGATTAGCGGGGTCCCATGGTTTCTGTGGCCAGCTGAAGTGGGTTCATCTGGGGGTCTAGTGGTAGGATCACTAGCGGCTGGGCCCGGGGGTCCCGGTGGTGCGTGTGTGGTGTTTTTTTTTGGTTTTTTTTTTGTTGTTTTTGTTTTTTTCCCCGTGTTTTCTTTGTGTTTTCCCTCCCTCCTCCTCCCCCCCCCTGTTTTATCCCCCCTCCCCCCACGTGATTTCCCATGCCATATTTGGCTGTAAATGTAGGGCTAAAGCTTAGAGTTAAAACATGCAACGTAAGGTTGCCACATAATTAGTCCTGTTTAGGGTAGAGTCATAGCTTATCTGGTTCCGGGCGACCTGTGGTCAGATAGTTCGTGTTCTCCTGGCGTGCGATGCCGTGGGTCCGGTAGTCTGTGAGGTGTGTTTGCGGTTGTCCTGGCGGCGTGGAATCGGTGAGGGTCGTGTGGAAGGTGACGGTCCATGTCGTAGAGGTGCGGTCATCTGTACGTCTTTAGGTGGCCGGTTGAGGGTGAGGACTGCTGGGAGGTGGAGCCCTTGTCGGGTGCAGTGTCGGGCCCCTTGGAGACAGTCTTCCTGCTGGGCGTCTATCAGGCTGTTCGGCGGTGAGGTCGATGGCCGGAAGGCCCAGGCGTTCCGCGAATGCTGTGGCTTCGGAGATATGGTACAGAGTGTGTACCCGGTTGTTTTGTCTCACTTGTAGCTTGAAGGGGTGGCCCCATGTGTATCTTATGTGTCTCCTGGCCAGCTCCAAGGTTAGGGGTCTGAGTTCCCTTCTCTTGCGTAGCGTGCTTGGAGCTAAATCTTGATAAAAGCAGACTTGATGCCCCTCTATTTGGAGTGGGTTATCTCTCGCCGCTCGCATCAGCGCTTCTTTTATATGGAAATAGTGCATGCGGATGATGATGTCCCTGGGCTGGGTTGCGTTCGGGAGGGGTGCTTTAAGGGCCCTGTGGGCTCTGTCTAGTAGGAGCTCGGCCGGTGAGGCCTCTGGGAGTAGGCTGCAGAAAAGCTCTCTCAAAGTGGGGGCCAGCATGTCTATTCCAACCGTCTCTGGCACCCCGCGAATTCGTATATTGTTGCGGCGGGAACGGTTGTTGAGGTCCTCTTGGGCCTCCTCCAGCAGGCGTACCTGGTCTTGTAGTGCTGAGATGGCGGTTTCGTTTGTCTGTGCCTGCATGGAGGTGCGGTCCAGCTGGTCTTCAATGGCAGTAGTTCTGCGTGTGAGGTCATTTAGGCTTTCAGTGATGGGAGTCAGGTGTCTGGAAAACTCTGCAGCCATGTTGGTTTTGATCTCCTGCAGCAGGTGCCTGAGGTCAGCTTTTGTAAGTGGTGCTGCGGCTGCCGTGCGGCTGGTGTCACTTGCCGCCGAATCTGAGTCCTCCTCGCGGCCATCTTCCCCACGTGAGCTCTCCTCCCTGCGGGCGCGAAAGATTGGCGCTACCTCCGCGCCATGCTTAGTCTTGCGCCCCCCTCCCATGTCGGGTCGGTGGAGTGCCGTGGCCGGGATGCTGGGGACCGGGTGTGCTGCCCGTTCGTCGGGTATACGTGCCGGTAATGTTGTGCCTGCCGGTACGGAGCTCTAGCAGAGAGCAGCCATCCGCACCGGAAGTCAGGCGCCGCCCCCGACATGGAGGAATTTTACCAAGACGAATAGGCAGCTATAACACCTACAAGAATTTGGGGCCTCATAGACAACTATTAGAAAAGACTGCAAGCTGTCATTGATTATAAAGGGTGCAATACACAGTATTAATAACTAAGGGTATGCAGACTTTTGAACAGGGGTCATTTCATTTTTTTCTTTGTTGCCATGTTTTGTTTTATGATTGTGCCATTCTGTTATAAACAGTTGAATATGAATCCCATAAGAAATAAAAGAAATGTGTTTTGCCTGCTCACTCATGTTTTCTTTAAAAATGGTACATATATTACCAATTCTCCAAGGGAATGCAAACTTTTGAGCACAACTGTATGTATATATGTGTACCTGAGTGTATGCGTGTACCTGTCAGTATGTGTGTCTGACTGTATCTGTGCGTCAATGTGCACCTGAGTGTATGTGTATGTGTGTGTGTATATTTGTATGTGTATCTTTGTGTGTATGTGTATCTGTCAGTGTGTCTGTCTGTGGTGTGTATGTTTGTATCTGTACATCAGTGTGCACCTGTTTGTGTGTGTGTAGCTATGTGTCAGTGTGTAACTGTGTGTGTATCTGTGTGTCTGTGTATTTACATGTATGTCAGAGTGTGTCTTTGTATCTGTATGATCTGTATGTATGTGTATCTGTGTGTGCCAGTGTGTGTATATGTGTGTCTATTTGTATCTGTGTGTCAGTGTGCATCTGAGTGTATGTGTGTGTATCTGTTTGTGTAACTGTGTCATCGTGTGTATCTGTGTGTCTGTATCTGTGTATTTGCATGTATGTTAGTGTGTGTGTCTGTGTCTGTGTATCTTTATGTGTGTTTGTGTATCAGTGTGTGTGTGTGTGCATTCTGGTATGACAGATGGGGATCTACATTTTGGCCACTTTACACACACTGCATTTACTACACAAACACATACATTGCATTCACTACAGAAACACACTGCATTCACTACACACATTTTGCATCCATTCTACGCACACACTGCATCCTTGTGGATAGATTCAGAAGCCCCCGTGGGCCTACTCAGGTGTGGGCCCTGGAGGCCCAGACATTGAGTTTTGTAAGGGGCTCCAAGATTTCTGATGGCAGCACTGGTGCACACAAAGGCAGGACCACCTCTGTATTCATAAGCTATTTATATTCTAAGATTTTGTTCAGGGGGGAATACAGAAGAGAAACTTTGGGGGGTCAAAGGTAGTGATATCAAGTTTACAAAGCATAAATCATACATAGGTTTTTATGATATTCATACGTTTCAGTCCATCGTTGCTTTCAGGTTGTTGGTGTGTAGGGTCAGAGGTTGGGGGGGGGGTGTCATCATTTGCGAACCGTTGTGGTGTTAGGGCAAAACCTCTGTGTGCTTGGTCTTAGTTGGAGTTACCCCTGGTGGTTTGTTGTTTGCATGAGGGCTGGGGTGCCTCCCCAGGTTATGTGTGTTTTCACAGTGGGTGGTCTTGAAGCGAGATGTGAATTGTTGAATAAGGTATGTCTTTAGGGTAGGTCTTCCTTCGGTGTTCTGGTTTTGCCTCGTGGTTTGGTGTCATGTGTGGCCGTTTTGTAGTCAGTTAGTGTGTGCATGGTGGGTTTGTGTGTGTGTAATATGTTGGGTCATTCTTATCTGTTGGTGTTCGTCTATGGGTGTTCGGTGGGGTCCCTGCCGTGGACGGGTCGGCACGGGTTTGAGTATGTGCATTGTGGGTATGGGGGGTTTTGGGTGTGGGTCCTGAGTGATGGGGGTCAGGTATTGAGAGAGGTAGTGTGTGTGGGGGTTCTACTGGGCGGTCGCCCACCCCCACCCCGCCCCCTACACCCCGAGTAGGTGCCTTGTGATCCAGGGATCTCAGATTTTGTGGAAGTGTTTTGTCCATTTTCATGGTTTCTGTGGTTTTCTGGATCATTATCTTTAGTGTGGGTGTGGTTTGGTTGCCCCATTGTTCTGCTATTGTGCGTCTAGTGGCTAGTGCTAGTTTCGCCACCAGTTTGTTTTGTGCCTTTGCTAGTGTGGGATGGGGCTTAGATAGGAGCCATATCCATGGGTCCAGGGGTATATCTTCGTGTAGTATTCTAGAAGTGAGGCTAGCGACCTTGGTCCAGATTTGAGAGCTATGTGGACATTGCCACCACATGTGGATGTAGGTCCCTTGCTGTCCACATCCTTTCCAGCAGGTGCCTGTGGTAGCTATCTTCATTTGTTTTAGTCTCAAAGGTGTCAAGTACCATCCAGGGCCGTCTTTAATAACGAATGGACCCTGGGCAAGTGTTTGCTTGGGCCCCCTGTGCCCTGCCGCTCTCGCCCCTCACTCCCTGGTATGCAATCACGGCATCCATCCCAACGTAGTGGCGGTACTAAAGTAGAATTAATTTTATTGGGACCCCCAATTGCAAGGTTGGACTAAAGGTAGAACCCCATCTGTCGTGCAACTCCAACAATGCTTTGACAGCTGGGACTCTACCAATTTGCCATGCTTGCAGGGTTGTATTTAGCACTGAGCCATGTTAGTATGTTTGAATGTAAGCATGTGTTTGTATGGAGTATGTTTGTGTGAATGTGTTTGTATGTGGTACTGGAGTTTGTGTGCATTTATGTGTAGTGTTTGTTTTTGAATGTAGGAGTGTGCTTGTATGTAGTGTTGACGTTTCAATGCAGGAGTGCGTTTTATATGTAGTGTTGAAGTTTGAATGGAGGGGTGTATTTGTATTTAAAGTTGCGGCTCAGATGCACAGGTACACACTCTGACGCACAAGCAGATACACAGATACATACACTGACTACATACAGATAAACAGGCACATACACTGACAGACACACTGACACAGGTACATATATTGACACACACACAGACACATACACTGGTAGACGTACTGACAGACATACTGACACAGGCACATATACAGACATACTGACACACAGACACATATACCGACATACTGACACACACACACAGACACATACACTGATCAACATACTGACACACATACACTGACAGAAATACTGACACCCCACATACACTGAGAAATACTGACACACACACACATACACTGACACACACAGACTGATATACTGACACACACACACACAGACATACTGGCACACAGACAGATATACTGACACATGCATACACATGCACTAACAGACATACTGGCGCACTGACAGACATACTGACACATACACATACTGACACACACAGATATACACACACATATATACTGACACACAGACAGACAGACATACTGACACACACACACAGACATGCTGACACACACACATACACTAACACACAGATACACTAACACACACACACACTAACACACACACACTAACACACAAAAACACACACATACATACACTAACACACACACACTAACACACACATACACTAACACACAAACACATACATTAACACACACACACTAACACACACATACACTAACACACACACACACACATACACTAACACACACACACTAACACACACATACACTAACACACAAAAACACACACATACATACACTAACACACACACACTAACACACACATACACTAACACACAAACACATACACTAACACACACACACTAACACACACATACACTAACACACACACACATACACACACTAACACACACATACACTAACACACACATACACACATTTTTTTTTTAAAATGTAATCCCCCCAGCCTCCTTACCTTGTGGAGTGCTGGGGGGATTCCCTGGGGTCCAGTGGTGCTGCTGACTCCGGCGGGCGGGTGGCCGGTCGGGCAGGAAGGCGGGCGCGCGAGGGAGCACTCAGTGCTTCCTCTTCAGCTCCCTCGCGCGCCGCGTAGGGATGCCGGCGCCGGAAGATGGCGTCATCTTCCGGCTCCGGCATCAGTGCGGTGCGCGAGGGAGCTGAAGAGGAAGCACTGAGTGCCCCCTCGCGCGCCCGCCTTCCTGCCCGACCGGCCACCCGCCCGCCGGGGTCAGCGGGGCCCACGGGGCAGGTGCCTCGGGCCCCCCAAGAGAAACTGGGCCCGGGGCAGCTGCCCCGTTTGCCCCGCGTTAAAGACGGCCCTGGTACCATCTGAGCATTGTTTTATATGCCTGTTCTTTGTGGTTTATGCATATTGCGAGGGAGGCTGTAGCTTCCCAGATGTCTACCCAGTCCGAGGGGTCCTCTAAGGGGTCTATGTCTCTTTCCCATGCTCTCGTGTAGGTGAGTGCATTTGTTGGGGAGTTGGAGTTCAGGTGGGAGTAGATTGTCGAGATCTGTCCCTTGTGAATGGGGGATTGTAGGCACATTTTTTTCAAAATGGGTGAGTTTTTTGTTGGCTGTCTCTATGTTTCTGGTTGTGGAAAAAGTTCATGTATCTTATCAGTACGTTATCCTCGTATCGTGACAAATCTTGGGGTGACATGCTGGGGGGGGGGTAGCGTTTGTTTCTCAGGATTGGTGTGAGCGGTGAGGGAGAATTTATTATGGGGTGTTGTGTTGTGGTTGTGTCCCAGATGTGAAGAGAAGTGGTCAAGGCTGGGGTTGTTGGTGGGAGTTCCGCCCTATCTTGTTTGGGGAGCCAAAGGATAAGTGATGGGTGGTAACTGCCTAGGAGATCGTGTTCTCCATCCAGCTTCTGAACTTTCAAATTTAGGTACAGTACAGTGCCGCTGATGGCATGGGCAACGCTAATTGGCTAAGAGCGGTCAGCTGAACCTCTCAGCCAATCAATGAAACCCCAACAATTTTGTGTTGTCTTAAATTCAGGAATATGCTTTTAAGCATACAATGAAGGGAACAAAGAGATAAAAAACATATAGTGTAGATGGTTTTGGTGAAAATGAGTGATGAAAGTAAAAAACTGAAACCACTCACATGGTCTGGAGCCTATATAATATCGGCTCCGTGCATAAGCCTATGTGCTCTTTGGGCAGCAACACACCCCTTCTTCTGAGATACACCTCCAGTGCCTCCTGCCACCATAACAACTTCATTTAGATGAAGTTGTTTGATGCCTGGAGTGTCCCTTTAAATTTAAAATTCACTTTAAATTTAATTAATTTTGAATTCTCACTTTAGTGAATAACCTGTATAATCTACTGTAGCTCTCAATTATTACCAGCTCCCTTGCGCCACCTACTGATAATTATCTGACAGCTGAGATAAACAGGTGCCATGTTCACACACAGCCTTTTGTTGCACTGTAGAGGCAAAATTATGTATAGAGAACAATCCTGGAGTAAAGTGTTAAACCTAGTCCAATCAACAGTAACACTCGGTTTCCATGAAGATTAAACACGTAGAATTTCACCCTGTATTGCACTTAATATATAACCAAAAAAAACAACAAATAATTTCAGCACTTTGAAGCAAAACAAAAGAAAATGAAAAAATGATACTTAAATGTTTGTATAGTTATTACTGGTATATTTTGCATTATTCATAATGTTTAGCATTGTGATAATTTTAAAACTCAATTTTTGTGAACTTGTTTAAAGCTAACATAACAAACATCCAGAAAGATGGAATAGTGACAATTTATTTTTTATTCTGGGTGGTAAAACAATGTTGTAAAACAATGTTGTAAATCATAAATTCTGCAATGTAAGGCATACTCCCTAGGATTTGGCAAGCTTCCAAATGACATAAACTACCATATGACGTATACAGTATATTAGTAATTTATCTCAACAATGCTGTGCTTCATTTTATCAAGGACTTTCTAAAAAAATGTAACTTATTTAAGTAGTTTAACAAAATTTTTTATATGATATATACCATATGGGCCCTGGTGCAAGAACTGATTTTGAGCCCCCTCTAGTGCAAAAATTGGCCAAAACATAGTTCCTCGTCAGTCATACAACTCCCACAATGCTTTTCAACCTGGGGATATACCATGTGCCCCAGAGCTGTATTGGTGTGCAATATTTGTGTATTTGTGTGAAGTGTTTGCATTTGAATAAAATTGTATGTTTGTATATACTGTTGCTATTTGAAATTAGTTGTGTACTTGTGTTTAGTGTTTATGTTTGAATGTGCATGTATGTAGTGTTTGTATTTAAAGCATGCTATATGCACATACACTGCTTCACACATACACAATGAAACACACACAGATACACACACTGACACACTCAGATACATGCTAACACACACGCATATCTACACACGTACCCACACAGATGCACACATTAACACACATACACACACATATAACACATACAGATATAACACGTACACACATAGTTAACACCCCCACACACTCACAAATATACCCACACACAAAAGTCCAAATTTCCATATTTTTAGCCACCTGCTTGCTTCCATACCATTATGGTGGATGAGATAACTTCCCTGGGTTTCAGTGCTATCTGGCTGAAGCTACAGAAACAATTTAGGCTCCATTCTTGGAAGTTGGCATTTCTACAAGTCTTACCAAATATAATTTAATTTATTTCAGATGGTTTGCAATATTTATTATTTTTGTGTGTGGTTTTATTTTTGAGGTCCCATCAATAATTCAAGGAAGCTTAAGCATATTGTAACATATTGCTGTGACACAATTTTTCCACCAATTGTCAGATTCCTATCCTGACAGGGAAGTTCTATGTTCATTTATTTCTGTTCCTTTAAAACAAGTACCAATTTCTCGCTTCTAATAGTCTCCCTAGCCACTGGTCACCTGCATAGCATGAATCAAGTCTGCTATAAAAGGCCACACCCAAGAAAACCAGGGGGCTTTACATTGAAGTTAATGTTCTTACTGAAAAGACTTCAGATCCTGGGTCCTGTGTAGCAACCTGTGATTTACCTTCATTGCTACTAAACCCTACTTTATCCTGCCAACCTGAATTATACAAACCTGCATAACCCCTATCTGGACATTGCTGCTACCTCCTATTTACAAGGTGTTATTTCCCTGAAACATTTGCAAGAGTACAAAATTGAAGCATAACCTCGGGGCAACACCAGGACATACATCCCCCAGTCTGCTTGAGATTAGTGTGAGTATGTTTATATTTTTTTATGTCGTTGTACGTGTTAATGGGCAATATATGACGTCATATTTCAAATTTATATAATTATTTTAAAAAAAATAATGGGGCTGCATTTGTTGCTTGCTTTTTATGCATTATATTGCTATTTAGGTATTGCAGTAAAACACTTGTTCAAAAACAAAATAAGCTCAAAAGTGGCTAGCACAAAATCAGTCAGAGATAGGAAGACAAAAAAAAAAATCCTGAAATGTAATGTTTATTTGAAATTCAGACTAAAATCTTATTACAGAGACTTGAAAATTAAAATATTTATAAAGATGAAACATAAATTATATGTGAACCACCGATATTGTGCACAAGTTTCTATATTTGCAGGTATTTAAAAAAAAAAAAAAAAAAGCTG
Organism: Pelobates cultripes; assembly: GCA_933207985.1. NCBI lineage: Eukaryota > Metazoa > Chordata > Amphibia > Anura > Pelobatidae > Pelobates > Pelobates cultripes. Next base: position 172,447,880 of record OW240913.1, read on the forward strand.
TAAGCTGAAAAGTAGCTAAAAAATCCAAATTATCATTGTTTTCCCTCCCTGCTATTCCAAAGGGCCACCTACAAGTGGCTAAGTCTCTAGTAAGTTAATGGAACCCTATGTTTCATAAAACCATCCTGATTAGTGCTAATAACAATGCTCTTCCCAATTTATTCCTGAAATGATAACTTAATAACCCTTCAAATACTTTCCCAGCCACAGAAGTTACTCATTTACCAACTATACTTACACCGACATATTTTACAGCCTGTCTACTAACACCAAGTGATAAAGAGAGGGAGATGAGAAAGCATCCGGTGCTATCCCTCCTGATTTTATCAAGCTTGTCAATCTTGTAAAAAAACAGCTTAGATTTTTTGTTGAATTTATAGGAAATTAAAGGGAAACTCCAGTGCCAGGAAAACAATCTGTTTTCCTGGCACAATCTGTTTTCCTGGCACTGTAGGTCCCCTTTCCGTCCTACCTCCCAATCCCCGGTTGCTGAAGGGGTGAAAACCCCTTCAGTCACTTACCAGAGGCAGTGACATGTCCCATGTCGCTGCTTCTTCCGCCGCCGCTGCTCCTCCTCTGCATTATGTCAGCCGGTGGGTGAGACTGATCCTGCACACCGGTCAGGGAGACCTAATGCGCATGCGCGGCATGCTTATCAATGCTTTCCTATGGGGAATTGAGCGGTGCTGGAGGTCCTCACACAGCGTGAGGACGCCCAGCGACGCTCTAGCACAGGTTTTCTGTGCTATGAAGCAGGAAGTGCCCTCTAGTGGCTGTCTGCAATAATTACATTTGCAGGGTTAAGGGTAGTGGGAGTTGGCACCCAGACCACTCCAATAGGCAGAAGTGGTCTGGGTGCCTGGAGTGTCCCTTTAACAGGTGTTGGGTCATTAACCATGTTTCACCTGCAAAAAAAGAGATTAGTGCTCTGTTCTGGTCATTCTGATGTAATACATTTGGTGTTTTCTTTTCCTAAATATTTTAATCTTTGTAGTCTCTTAAACAAGATTTTAGTGTGAATTTTGAATAAAAGTAACATTTTAGGATTTTTTTATTTGTCTTCATATATTTTTTTGTACTAACCACCTTTGAGTTTATGTATTTAAGGGCTGAACTCCCATTTTGGATATTCTGCCTAAATAGACTTCTCTCTCAGCTAGTTTAGATTCAAAAACTACATAAACATAAAGTAAAAATCAAACAGTATATTTGTCTTTGATACCCTTGCAATTCATGCAAATTTCCAAGTCTACAGCTTCTGAATTGAGCCCTCACCAAACATGGAAGTGACGCAGCCTATCAATATTGCTTTCTTAACTTCCTATCGCTAATCCCATCAGCAGTGCTTTCTGGGAATTGTCATTCTATTGTCAGCTTCCTTCCTACCGTAAAACAGTGACTACATCATGTTTTGGACAGCAATATTTTCTAAGCTATAAGGGAAACACATGTTGGGACGGAATGTATATGAATAGGATTATTGAATATAAGTATTATTTAAAACAAAAATCTAAAGATTAGTAAAAACAAAAAAAGAACACCCAATATAGCTAACCTTTACAATGCAGTATTAACTTTACTATCATTTCTAAGCCTCAATGTTACTTTACTAATTATAGTAACTACAAACAGCCACATCATGATGGGGAGTCCATTTAAAGATACCTGAGCTATGACATCATCTAAATCTCACAAGGAAAGGACAATACATTTTTATACACTGTTACATGAGACATATACGTATGTTGATTGATTTATACTATAGTGCAACCATCCATGTACTGCTACTTCATCCCTTACTTTTGAGTGATATTTCCTCTATATTAGACAATGCCTAATAATATCTTTATTGCTTAAACATTCCTGCAATTCCATTGACAGATACAAGTTTATGTTGAAACTTGAATGCATCTGTACATTATAGGTTGAGATATTAAAAATAAATGCCTGTACAGATAACTGACTCCTTTTATTGAACAGAAAAAATATGACCAATTATCAAAAGTAAATAATTACTTTCCTTTTTTGTTAAGATACACTTAAAATGGTACTATCTCTTCTCTAATTTTGGTACAATCCACAAAATAAGGTTTTTTTAATTTTTTCATTCTTGATTTTAAAACGAGAAAACTTAAAGAAGTCAAACGAGGTTAGCATATGCTTGCTAGATAACAATAAACATATTTTTGTCAAATAAAAAATTGAATAACAAAAACTAAGGGGGTTAAAGATGAAAAAAAAAAAATGGCAGCCAAGTTATCCGACAAAGATCCAAAGGATCTGTAAACTTTATCAAGCATGTACCATAAAGGAAAACCAAGACTGCCATATTTTAAGGAATGAAGCCATGAAATGTTGCAGCAAAGCCGTTAATTTATCCATTTGATAATTTTTCCATTTGATCTTTTTTTTTTTAAACTGATTGAAATAATGGAACATCATGGCAGAGTCAAGACCAGAGTAAGATTACTAATTCAATATGAATTTAAAGGAGCACCATAGGGTCAGGAACACAAACCTATATTTCTGACCCTATAGTGTTAAAACCACCATCTGACTGTGAAGGAGGCAGATGAGGGGCAGAACCAACACAAGTCTAACACAGCCCTGGCCAATCAGTATCTCCTCGTAGAGATGAATTGAATCAATGCATCTCTGAGGAAAGTTCAGTGTCTGCATGCAGAGGGTGGTGTCACTGAATGGCAGTGCTGCTTACTCTGCTGCACTGCCCCAGGAAGCACCTCTAGCAGCCATCTAAGGAGTGATCAATGGAGTTATCCCTAGGCTGTAATGTAAACACTGCATTTTCTCTGAAAAGACTGTTTACAGCAAAAAGCCTGAAGTTAATAATTCTACTCACCAGAACAAATTCAATAAACTGTAGTTGTTCTGGTGACTATAGTGTCCCTTTAAACTAACCCAGGGGTAATATCAATATTCACAATTAGCTCGAGATGTTAGATGTGTGGAAGTAAAACAATGCCAACTGTTAGTCCCAAATTAAGGTCTCCAGAATACAGCTGTCACCAAGGTGGAACGTGGAATTCTTGAAATGAGAAACTGCAATGTCACAATGACCTTCTAAATAACTTGTTAAATATGCTGCCAGTAATTTAATAAAATTACCAGTGGGCTACTAAGTTCTGAGTCAACCATCATAAAGGAAATCAATGACACTTACAGTTTTATTTCTTGCTGTCTGTGCATGACATGATAAACTAAAAGGCCCCAATTATTCTGTCACACCATGATGAACAGGTTGATGTGTCACCAAACACTATTGAATTGGCAGGAAGCAGGATGTTCTGTGTACTGCAGTAAAGAGCCTAGTGCTTCCTGTAACTTTCATTACAACATTTTAATGCCTTATCTGCAATTCAGATTAACAGTTGTAAACTTTTCTGTGTGTGTGTGTGTGTGTGTGTGTGTGTGTATATGTATATGTATGTATATATAATTTATTTTTACATGATCCCAGCACTCTATTTCCTGGTCTTTAATTAATTATGCTCCGGTGCCATCTCCAGCTATAGATATAGAGATGCACAATTTTTGAGAAGGGAGGCATACTGGATTTATACCTAGCCCAACACAGACTTAATGAGAAAAATCCTTTATATTGTTTCCCTCCCAGACGCTAATTGTTTAGAACTAATTTGCCCGTGGACCTCAGCTTGCCCACTGTATCTTATGTATCTCTTGTAGCAAATTATCTCCATGTGTTTCATTTTTATTGCTATATTGTTTGCTACATAACATTTTATGCAATACTCATATAATTTACATTGCAACTAATTATGCCTGTTAATGTGAGATTCATCCTTCTTTTCATGACTGGAACAATCACTGAATTATGTTCTTTGATCATTTCTGTGCTCACATAACTATCACCCCACTTGTCTCTGTCGATCCAGTCTTCTATTTATCTGGTCTCCACTTATCATACGTTATAGAGCTAATTGTTTATTTGTATATATTTTTTTCTTAACTTCCCTAACATGATTACATTTTGTATGATGATGTCATCGCTGACATCACCAGTATTGCTCTCACCTGTTCACCCTCCAATTATCTCAAAGCTTGTGTATATATAACCGTTATCTGTCACTTAGCACTCGTCTTGAGAAAAGTCCAGGATGACTGAAACATTGATGTTTATTTGTGCTAAATAAAAGCATTTCTACTTTACTACTACAGTCTCCAGAGTGCACTCATCTTCTTTTATGTGTGTGTGTGTGTGTCTAAGTCAATACAATAATATTTCAAATCCTGGGAATAGAATGTTCCCCTTTAACAGGAACAACTTAGTAAAAAGAAAAAACACAGGAGCAAAAGTATAAAGGTACAGTGATAACTAAGTTCATTTGGCTTTCCCATTACCTGCAGGTGTTATCTGGGACTTATACTTTAAAGGGACACTACAGGCACCAAAACAACTTTAACTTAATGAATCAGTCGTGGTGTTTAGATCATGCACATGCAGTTTTACTGCTCAATTCTCTGCAATTCAGGAGTTAGATCACTTTGTTTATGTAGCCTTAGTCACACCTCCCTGCATGTGACTTACATACCCTTCCTTAACTCTTCCTGTGAAGTGAGAGTTAATGTTTACACTTTCTTTATTGCAAATTCAATAAATTTAGAATGTTGTACGTTCTGTTCTATAGCGTTCTAGACCTTGCAGGAGACTCCTGTATGTAATTAAAGTTCAGTTTACAGAGCAGAAGATACAGTGAGGAAAAAAGTATTTGATCCCCTGCTGATTTTGAATGTTTACCCACTGACAAAGAAATAATCAGTCTATAATTTTAATGGTAGGTGTATTTTAACAGTGAGAGAAAGAATAACAAAAAAAAATCAGGGACAAGATTGTAGACCTACATGATGCTTGAATGGGCAAGCTGACCATCGCCAAGCAGCTTGGTGAGAAGGTGAATACAGTTGGTGGAATTATTCGCAAATGTAAGAAACACAAAATAACTGTCAGTCTCCCTCGGTGCGGTGCTCCATGCAAGATCTCACCTTGTGGAGTTTCAATTATCATGAGAACGGTGAGGAATCACCCCAAAACTACACAGGAGGATCTTGTTAATGATCTCAAGGCAGCTGGGACCATAGTCACCATGAAAACAATTGGTAACACACTACACCATGAAGGACTGATATCCTGCAGCGCCTGCAAGGTCCCCCTGCTCAAGAAAGCACATGTATAGGTCAGTCTGAAGTTTGCCTAGGAACATCTGAATGATTCAGAGGAGAACTGGGTGCAAGTATTGTGGTCAGAAGAGACCAAAATCGAGCTCTTTTGCATCAACTCAACTCGCTATGTTTGAAGGAATGCTGCCTATGACCCCAAGAACACCATCTCCACCGTCAAACATGGAGGAGGAAACATTATGCTTTGGGGGTGTTTTTCTGCTAAGGGGACAGGACAACTACACTGCATCAAAGGGACAATGGACGGGGCCATGTACCATCAAATCTTGGGTGAGAACATCCTTCCCTCAGCCAGGGCATTGAAAATGGGTCATGGATGGGTATTCCAGCATGACAATGACCCAAAACACACCGCCAATGCAACTAAGGAGTGGCCTAGCCAGTCTTTAAACTTTAATCCCATAGAAAATCTGTGAAGGGAGCTGAAGGTTCGAGTTGCCAAACGTCAACCTCAAAACCTTAATGACTTGGAGAGGATCTGCAAAGAGAAGTGTGCAAACCTGGTGGCCAACTACAAGAAGTGTCTGACCTCTGTGACTGCCAACAAGGGTTTTGCCACCAAGTACTAAATTGAAGGGGTCAACTATTTATTTTACTCATTGACATGCAAATCAATTTATAACTTTTTTTGACATTTTTTCAGTGTTTTTTGTTCTTTCTCTCACTCTTAAAATACATCTACCATTAAAATTATAGACTTATCATTTCTTTGTGAGTGGACAAACATTCAAAATCAGCAGGGGATCAAATACTTTTTTTTTTTTTTTATACCTCACTGTATAAACATTTAAAGTAAGTTAACATCGGATTGAAAATTAAACCATTTTGTTTTCATGCAGGCTGTGTAAGTCACATGCAGGGAATTGTGGCTAGGGCTACATAAACAAAGTGATTTAACTCCTAAATGGCAGAGAATTGAGCAGTGAAACTGCAGGGACCTGATCTATACATAAAAGCTGCTTCATTAAGCTAAAGTTATGTGACTATAGTGTCCCTTTTAACAGTTAAGCTGGTAGCTTTGTACATTAAAACTGAACTAAAGCCACCTGGATACTTCTGTTGTGCAAATAATCCAGTGCTGTTCAGAGATTTATTAGATTTTAAACTCAACATGTCTGTATAACATTAAGGAAACTTCTTGATTTACAGAGTCACTTCCAGGTCTGGGCAGAACTCGCTGTAGAAGCTGCAAAGCTTGGAGATATACAGAAATGCCAAATATGAGCATTTTGTATTAATGTAATATAGCATTTTTGCAGAAATTCCCTCTACATGAGCTATATAAGGCATTAAAAATGAATGAGTCCTTTAAAACATAAGAAAGCCGTAGTGCCCTAGACTGCATATAAATTGGTGTCTGTCTTTAAGTAACCTTTTAAGTGAGTTGCTATTCTTGTTGAGTCAGCAGTAGCATAAAGCACAGCCTGTCCTTGGTTTGTATTAAATGCTGGCAAACTAGGACACCATAAAACTACATTTCAAGAAAATAAATAAATGAACCAGGAAACGCTGACAGAATGTTCACATCTACTATTTATAGAATGGAGCAATAATGTCTCTTTGTATGTTGGAAGATTCTGGAAAATAAACTATGTTTTAGTGTCAGAGTAAAATATTAATGTACCTAGACATAAACAATATTAAAGAAAGCAACCATAACACCTCTGCATGATTTGTGTAAATAAGATTGGTCACCTTTATCCTCAGTTAAATGATCCCTCAGTTTGCCCTGTGCATGATAGCTGCCTGTGTTTCAGTGTCTCCTATGGAGGGGCAGGTTAAACATAATCTGGTACATTTCCTAAATTTGTCACTACATATGTTGGCAGAATTTTCCTAATGCTAGGCAAATTATACAGGAATAAACATAATGCAAGTTATTCATTCATATTACCTCATATCTCATGTATATAGCATCATAACTTGATTTAGTGTACAAATCTCAAATTCTGAAATCCATCTTTCTTTTTGTTTTACCATCATAGTGTTTCAACTATAAAAGGAAGAATCCCTGACCTGCACAACATGGCAGTGCATGAATTCTATACAAGGATACATTTTACTTTGTAAGTTGGACCCAGTGCAAGGCAGGCAGAAGGCAGTTGTCCCAAAGGCAACAAACACTAGTTGTGGATTGTATTCTCAGTGGCGTACCTAGAATATGGCACGTGTCAAGGGCTTTACTTGAAGAAGGCACCATTGAGCTATGGCCAGACAGGCAATTTGTTTTAGTCTCTTATTGTCTCGGTAGGAGGGATCAGAGCCAGTAGAGTGAGGTTTGCACCTCAGGCGGGTGTAGACCTCAATAATGCCTCCCTTGCATTTGGGCGCTGTCTAGTGAATCAGAGCGCAGTCGCCAGATATTCCCAGCTTGCACTCTGACTTGCTGATTGTCGAACTGCGAGTAAGCTATTGCTGAAGTTGGCATCCACAGATGGAGCAAAGCTCACGCTCCCCTGCTGGGCCACCAGGGACTCAAGGACCATCCTTTCTTAAAGAAAGCCAAGCAGGAAGGGGTTACACAGAGCACGACTACACACATTACATACAGTCACAACACACATCACATACACCCAGTATACACATACATCACATATCACATACAGCCTGTATACACTCACATCACATACAGTCAGAACAAACATTACATACAGCATGCATTTTTTAGCTTATTTTGTGGTACAGTTATCTAAAAGATGGATGTCAGATGTTTGGATACTGCCCGTTAGCGGCGTAATTTCAGTTCTTGCCAGAGACGCTATTTTCAGTAGATGCCGCTCTTCACACATTATTGTGCTGGTGGTTAAATGCAGCTTTAGTTGCACTAGCACCTGTTTTGTTGAAACAGTAACAAAGAAGAAAGGGGAAGCAGATGGATTTTAGGGCCTTTTCCAGCCCACTACTGCGCTACCCTTATGTGCTTGGGCTTATGATAATTTTAACATTTAGTACAGAGAGTGGCATGGGTTAGGACAGTGGGCTGCTTTGGTTGTAAAAAGGTAGATCCATTTGTTCCTGCTCCCGAGGTCGGTCAGCCCTCTCCTGATAGGATCTGAGGGGCTCATGAGGAATATATGCAAATTGTCCCTTTTAATATGTAGGTGCTGGTATCTTGCGGCTTCCAGATCAGTTTGCTTTCACAAATAGCCTAGTGAAGATTAATAGTGCTTTATTAGCCCCTCCATAGCTCAGAGAGTGTGATTGGGACCATTACTGTGGGTCTGTTTCTTCCTTCTAGAACTGTTAAACCAGTCATACTTGTTCCATCAAGCCAGCGCAATAATTACTATTCCTGGGGCCCAAACATTCATCCCGCCCTCCCTCCCATTAGCCGATAGATGTGGTGGGTTTTATGGTGGTGTGTTCTTTGTTCTGTTCTTGTTTTGTCACAGCTCGCTGTTATTCCTGGCCAGCGCAGATACAAGGCATGGAAAGACCATGGAGACTTGGTGAGTCACAGCCTTCCAAGAACCAATGGTGGTAGGTAGGCTGCCCTGGACTCTTGGATACCGGATAAGAGCTGTCTGTTGGAGAAGCACCCCAACAGCTGGCAGATGGAGTGTGCTGGCATGGTTATGTTGTTGTTTAATAAAACTGTGGTTGTTGCCCTTACCCAACTTATTCATGTCTTGTGTGTTTATTGGGCAACGAGGATTAAACATTTTAGTGGGTCAGCAGTCAGGTGGAGTGAACCTCAAACAGCCAGGATGAAACTATAAGTAATACAGGTGGCAATAAAATATCTAACTGGCGCCTTAGATCTGTTAATATTTACAGCAAATGTAGGCAGTATCTTATAGGAATAGTGAGTATACTGATATACGGTGAATCTATAAATAGCAATTTATTATTGTCAGTTGGGGTGGCTAACCTATTAAACAGATATCTAATTTAAAAAAATAGGGATGTTGTCTTACTTTCAATATCATCTTTTGCTTTACCGTCAAAGTATTTTCGTGATGGCCAGAATTAGTAAGGATTTCTAACGCAAAACTGCTATTACATTTGTAAAGACTGATGCGACCTCTAGTGGCCATTCTGTAGTTAGTTTCTAACAGGGAACTAGCTCAATTTGAATGGTGGTAGTTATCTATAATCATTATTGTATTTTTCAAGCACTATGCACACCCTAATGCAGCGCTAAATTATCCTCTATGTTCCCCATTTTGGCCTCTTTGGACACATTTGTGTCAATTTTAGTTAAGGAGTTATGCTTTGAAGGAAAAAATTATGTCTATTTCATGTACACATAACCACTAGTACTGATAAACTGTGCCTAATTTTTCAAATTAGTAATTTTTAAGTAAAGCTTAGATGGCATTTTTTTGGGTGCACATATTATCGTACCTGCATACTGTATATACCTATGAACAAGAAATGGTATTTGTAGCAATAATAATGTAACACATGTTACCGTATATACTAGAGTATAAGCCGACCCGAATATAAGCCGAGGCCCCTAATTTTACCCCAAAAAACTGGGAAAACTTATTGACTCGAGTATAAGACTAGGGTGGGAAATGCAGCAGCTACTGGTAAATTTCTAAATAAAATTAGATCCTAAAAAAATTATATTAATTGAACATTTATTTGCAGTGTGTGTATGAGTGCAGTGTGTGTGTGTGATGCAGTGTGTGTTTGTGTTGCAGAGCCTTGGTGGGGGGTGGGCATTTTTATAAAAAAATAAATAAAAATTAATATTTATTATTTAAATTTTTTGGTTATATTTTTTTATTATTTATATTTATATATTAATATTTAAAAAAAATTGTATTATTATTATTATTTATATTATTAATATTTATATATTATTAATTTATTTATTTTGTTGTCCCCCCTCCCTGCTTGATACATGGCAGGGAGGGGGGCTCTCCTTCCCTGGTGGTCCAGTGGCATTGGCAGTTCAGTGGGGGGAGGAGGAGGGCTGGCAGAGCTGTTACTTACCTCTCCTGCAGCTCCTGTCAGCTCTCTCCTCCTCCTCCGCGCCGGTCCGTGCAGCTCTTCTCTCAGCTCACATTGTAAGTCTCGCGAGAGCCGCACTATGACCCCGCGGCTCTCGCGAGACTTACACTGGGAGCTGACCGAGGTGCTGCACGGACCGGCGCGGAGGAGGAGAGAGCTGACAGGAGCTGCAGGAGAGGTAAGTAATAGCTCTGCCAGCCCCCAGTCTGTATTATGGCAATGTAAATTGCCATAATACAGACAGTGACTCGAGTATAAGCCGAGTTGGGGTTTTTCAGCACAAAAAATGTGCCGAAAAACTCTGCTTATACTCGAGTATATACGGTACCTAATAGAAATACATGGACTTTATAATCTTGATAAATGCCTATACTTTCACACCACAAATTATGTGGTCTGCACCTCTGCCTGGTGCAGACAGTCAGCATACAATATGGCGTAGCGAGTGCCAGGACCATGAGTTACTATTTTTGTCTGCACACAACGAAAATGGATGGTTAGCCACACCAATTGCCAATACTCACTTCATGACCATGAACTTTTTACTCCTGCTGGGTCACCAGGGAGTTTTAAACCCTTGCTTGACCACAAGGATCACAGGATAAATCTGTGTGAGGGTAGTAAACCGTAACACATACACACAAATGCATTATACACAAGCATTACACACAGACAGCAAATATTATTAAACAAAGCAAGCGAACATCTAGTAAGCATTACACACAGCCAGCATACATTACACAAACAGTACACACAACCAGAAAACCACACACATTTCACAAAGCAGGTACACTAAACAAACATTCACAGCCTGAACCCAAAGTCACAACACACACTCTATGGGGGCACAACACACAGAGCCTCCACACAAAGGCACAACATCCACACTATGGAGGGTGGGAAGGGGATTGGGGGAGGGGGGTAGAATACACTGAGGATTATTCACTAAACTCTAAATTCTTAAAACCATAAGGAAAAACAGAGACAAAAGGTTGTAACCTATAACTGAGTTGAAGAGACCAGACCAGTTTTTTTTTTTTTTCTCAGTTTATGCACTGTGATTTAATTCACAAACATTTAATGTTTCGAATAGCCATTGTCAATGTCCAGGGCTCTAGGCAGGTACTGTGACGAAGTGCCTTTCGCCACTTGTGCCTGGAGGACTGCTTGCCCGCCTCTTGCCCTGTGACTATGGCCCCTGGGATGTATTGCCCTTTAAAGACATGATTTGGGCATAATGGATTTGTGTTGTGCTGCTGCTGGCCCTTTAAGAACCATTTGGGGACATACTGTGGAGTTACTGGGTGGCCACCATTTCCTGTATCAGAAGCACATGGTGAGAACAATGGATGGCGGCCATTTTAACTCAGACACTGTGTGGACTTTTCAACACGGTGCCATCTCGCCAGTATTTGGTGCACAGAGACATCGTGCAGTGGTTTTGGACTATACAGCAGGGGACACATTATAAAGTGATTGTTTTTCATTTAGCCTGTATATGTTCTGCAGAATCTGCATTAAACTGTATCTTCCAAAGTACTGAACGGATCTGGGTGAATTTTGGATATGTGGTTCACCCAGATCCCCCGGTTCCAAGGATATACTTTTTATGGGGTTAGTGCATGTTTTGGGGTCCCTGTGATGTATATTTTAGAAGTTATGAATGCTGTAAAAATTGTACTATTTCTGGCCAGCAGATAATTGAGCTTTGTGTATTGTAAAAACTCAATTATCTAGCCTGGCCCAGAGGAGGAGTTTTGTGTTGCATAAATTGTGAGTTCTGTGTGCCAGTAAATCAGTCTTGTTCCAGCATTAAGCCTTGGCTCATGTTTGGGGGAAGGGATACCTACACTCTGGGGATTGCTATAATCATTTACTCCCCAGAGGAAGCTCTTGCAATAGCTTGATTTGTTCCTGTTCCTGCTCTCTGGGGAAAGAGAGGTTCACCCACTGGAAGCTGGATCCTGGCCTTGGGTCCAGGGTGGGTGGAAACAGCAGAGACCCGGCGCAGTTGCATCGCTGGAAGTGGGGTCTGCAGTGCTGATGGTGTCGGTTGGAGTGCTTGGAGTCCTCAGCGAGCACTAGGAGCATCGATTGGCGGAGGTACTCAGTCGGAGTGCCAGCGTTCCGTCACAGGTACCTTGAGCCAAAATTATTTTGTGTGATGACAAGTACATTATCATTATAGACAAGTAGATTGGGCTAGTGCTCTAGTCCCTTGAATAAGTAAATTTTAAAAAAATATTTCCACATACCGAGATCCTGAAACTGCAGTTCTTGATTTGGCCTGCCAATGCTTAAAACATGCAAATATGTTTATGTAAATTTTTAGCTTTCTGTATAAAATAAATGATATGATATAAAAAAGAGAGAAACTGCTCATACTGAGGCACCATAAGCCAATATTTTAATATTCCAAATTGATTGTATTAAGCTTTATAGAGAAAATTTAGATTTGGAGGGCACAACCCATTAGGATAGGTGTTTTGTCAATAAGCCTCAGATTCTTCCCAGAGGTTTCTTAATTTGGCTAGTCAAGTTTAATTGCAAAGTGACATCTACAGGGCAAACATTTACTAGCAATGCTAAAGGAAAAAAAAAAATTCAAATAACATTCAACCCCTTTAAAGACCGGACTGTTTTAGCCATGTTGTACATTAAGGACCAGGGCTGTTTTAACACTTTTTTGTTGTGTTTGTGTTTAGCTGTAATTTTCCTCTCTCTCATTTACTGTTCCAATACAAATTATACTTTTTTTTTTCAGGACAAGAAGGGCCTTCTTTACACACCATTATTTGTAACATGTCATATAATTTACTATAATAATAATAAAATACGGTGGAAAAATTAAAAAATTTTACTTGGGAAAATCTTTTACTCATCTACAAAAGCTAATGAAAAAACTGATAGATTCAAAATTGTGTCCTAAGTTTAAAAACACTTTTTTTTTTTTTTTTTTTTTTTGTGCAAGTTATTGGGCTATAAGTACAAGTAGGACACTGCAGTTTCAAAATATATATTTTAAAAATGTATCAATAGTGACAATCTGGCAAATTGAAAAAACGGAAAATCAAGCCTTACATTTGACCCTGCAACTGTCAAAAACACTATAAAAACCTGTACATGGGGGGTACTGTTATACTTGGGAGACTTTGATGAACACAAATCTGTTAGAGCGATCACATGGCCTGTGGGGGTCTAATTTGCCGAGGGGGGACTGTCTGGGCTGCCAGACCCGGAGCAACGCCGATCACCAGCGCAGGAACGACAGCGATCGGGTAAGTAATTATGACGGTTCAGGACCATCATCAGTCCTCAAGGGGATGTTTCTGTTGACAGTCCTGAACCGTCATTGGTCGTCAAGGAGTTAAAGGGACGATAGTCATCAGAACAACTACAGCTTATTGTAATTGTTCTGGTGAGTATTGTCAGTCCCTGTAGGCTTTTTGCAGTATACACTGTTTTTTTCAGAGAAAAGGCAGTGTTTACATTACAGCCTAGAGACACATCCAGTGGCCACTCCTGAAATGGCTACTAGAGGTGCTTCCTGTGACAGTGCAGCACGAACATTCAGTGTATCCACTCTCTTCAAGGAGACACTGAACTTTTCTCATAGAGATGCATTTTTCAACCTTTTTGTGATCAGTTGACACCTACTGTTTAGACACAATTCCATGCCTCCACTGTCACCTTAATCTCCAACTCACCACAAGTACCTAACACAGAGAGAGGTGAGGGATGGGCACTATGAAGAAAGCAGAAAATAGAGGACGAAATGCAAAAAATTACATTGATAATGTGTAGGGAACAAGTGGATGGGGACGAAGGGCTGTTTGTTTCATTCAGAAACCAAATGTACAAAATTAAGAAAAGACAAAGATAAAGAAAGAGAAAAGATGGTAAATACACAAATAAAGAGACACATAAGTTAGTACAGACAAAAGAAAACTGTAGAAAAAAATTAAAATAAACAAAACCAACAGCAAAAGCAACAAAAATACTAAAACAGGAAACGTGTATAACATCTCTCCTATAGGTTTTTCAAAATTTTACATAAATTTGTTTATTTTATCAATTTTAACAAGTTGAAAGCCCTTTACTAAGGTCCTTTCAGAATGCCCCTTTTACTTCCTACATACATCTTTCAATGGGTCAAAAATTGCATTTAGGTAAGTACATATGTACTTAACTAAATCCATAGATAACTTTATCATTACAAAATGTATCCTCTTGGATGCACCTTTTGGATCTGTTCTGTTGGTTGGCCTTGCATATATCTCTGTTGGGGTAAGTGGCCACCTAAAACTAATGTATTTTCCAAAACTATTGTACCCGATACAAGTGATACACATGTTATTCCAACTATCAGAACTATCTACCCTGGATTCTAATTTAATTCTTATTCTGCAACAAAATTATATAAATTAACTTTGCCTTGAATGGGTCAGGTCCTCACAAATAAATATGGCTTACTGGGAAGGCAAGCCAAGAAATTAAAAATAAGAAAAAGGGAATTTAAAGCATTTAAATCAGACAAATCAGTGGAATCTTATATAAGATACAAGGAAGCCATTAGTGCCTGTAAAAATGTGATTAAGTGGGCTAAACTAGAACATGAGAAAGTGAAAGACAAAGAGATCAAGACCAACCCCAAAAAAGGTTTTTAAGTACATAAATTCTAGACATTTTTAAAATATGTGTGGGAGATCAGACTGACATTCTGGGGTTGAAAATATTTTTTTCCCCAATACATACATACACAGACACAACTTTGGATGCAGAGTTTGCAGCTCATTATTCCTTGAGATCCCTATTACACTCTCACCCACTTCTCTTCCAAACACACTGCCTCCCATAAGACGCTGGTTTTACTTGCTATGACACTTTCCACCTGTCTCAGCTGATCAGTGTAGTTTCCACATTGTCAAGGTAGTTGAAGAGGTGGCCATTTAATGGGTGGCAGGGAGATACCAAGGTTTTTCAACATCCTCCCAAATGGTTTTACAAAGACTGCACCCTTTTTGCACCAAGACTACTACACTTAGCTATAGCAGTTATGTTGCTTAGGATGATGCTATAATATATTTTGTGATTATCGAGTGATTATAAGGAATGATTAACAAAGGAGCTGCACTCTACATAGGCACATAAACAATATACTATACAGCTGCAAGAAAAAAGTATGTGAACCCTTTGGAATGATATGGATTTCTGCACAAATTGGTCATAAAATGTGATCTGATCATCATCTAAGTCACAACAATAGACAATCACAGTCTGCTTAAACTAATAACACACAAAGAATGAAATGTTGCCATGTTTTTATTGAACACACCATGTAAACATTCACAGTGCAGGTGGAAAAAGTATGTGAACCCCTAGACTAATGACATCTCCAAGAGCTAATTGGAGTGAGATGTCAGCCAACTGGAGTCCAATCAATGAGATGAGATTGGAGGTGTTGGTTACAGCTGCCCTGCCCTATAAAAAACACACACCAGTTCTGGGTTTGCTTTTCACAAGAAGCATTGCCTGATGTGAATGATGCCTCGCACAAAAGAGCTCTCAGAAGACCTACGATTAAGAATTGTTGACTTGCATAAAGCTGGAAAGGGTTATAAAAGTATCTCCAAAAGCCTTGCTGTTCATCAGTCCACGGTAAGACAAATTGTCTATAAATGGAGAAAGTTCAGCACTGCTGCTACTCTCCCTAGGAGTGGCCGTCCTGTAAAGATGACTGCAAGAGCACAGCGCAGACTGCTCAATGAGGTGAAGAAGAATCATAGAGTGTCAGCTAAAGACTTACAAAAGTCACTGGCAAATGCTAACATCCCTGTTAGAGAATCTACAATATGTAAAACACTAAACAAGAATGGATTTCATGGGAGGATACCACAGAGGAAGCCACTGCTGTCCAAACAAAACATTGCTGCACGTTTACAGTTTGCACAAGAGCACCTGGATGTTCCACAGCAGTACTGACAAAATATTCTGTGGACAGATGA
The DNA here is from genome assembly GCA_933207985.1 of Pelobates cultripes. Classification (NCBI taxonomy): domain Eukaryota; kingdom Metazoa; phylum Chordata; class Amphibia; order Anura; family Pelobatidae; genus Pelobates; species Pelobates cultripes. The sequence continues at coordinate 172,464,064 of OW240913.1, forward strand.
AACATAGAAACATAGAATGTGACGGCAAATAAGAACCATTCGGCCCATCTAGTCTGCCCATTTTTCTAAATACTTTCATTAGTCCCTAGCCTTATCTTATAGTTAGGATAGCCTTATGCCTATCCCACGCATGCTTAAAATCCTTTACTGTGTTAACCTCTACCACTTCAGCTGGAAGGTTATTCCATGCATCCACTACCCTCTCAGTAAAGTAATACTTCCTGATATTATTTTTAAACCTTTGTCCCTCTAATTTAAGACTATGTCCTCTTGTTGTGGTAGTTTTTCTTCTTTTAAATATAGTCTCCTTCTTTACTGTGTTGATTCCCTTTATATATTTAAATGTTTCTATCATATCCCCCCTGTCTCGTCTTTCCTCCAAGCTATACATGTTAAGATCCTTTAACCTTTCCTGGTAAGTTTTATCCCGCAATCCATGAACCAGTTTAGTAGCCCTTCTCTGAACCCTCTCTAAGGTATCAATATCCTTCTGAAGATACGGTCTCCAGTACTGTGTACAATACTCCAAGTGAGGTCTCACCAGTGTTCTGTACAATGGCATGAGCACTTCCCTCTTTCTACTGCTAATACCTCTCCCTATACAACCAAGCATTCTGCTAGCATTTCCTGCTGCTCTATTACATTGTCTGCCTACCTTTAAGTCATCAACCAAGGTTGAGTTGTTTGGAAGAAACATACAACACCATGTGTGGCGAAAAAAAGGCACAGCACACCAACATCAAAACCTCATCCCAACTGTGAAGTATGGTGGTGGGGGCATCATGGTTTGGGGCTGCTTTGCTGCGTCAGGACCTGGACGGATTGCTATCATCGAAGGAAAAATGAATTCCCAAGTTTATTAAGACATTTTGCAGGAGAACTTAAAGCCATCTGTCTACCAGCCGAAGCTCAACAGAAGATGGGTGTTGCAACAGGACAATGACCCAAAGCATAGAAGTAAATCAACAACAGAATGGCTTAAACAGAAGAAAATACGCCTTCTGAAGTGGCCCAGTCAGAGTCCTGACCTCAACCCGATTGAGATGCTGTGGCATGACCTCAAGAAAGCGATTCACACCAGACATCCTAAGAATATTGCTGAACTGAAACAGTTCTGTAAAGAGGAATGGTCAAGAATTACTCCTGACCGTTGTGCACGTCTGATCTGCAACTACAGGAAACGTTTGGTTGAAGTTATTGCTGCCAAAGGAGGTTCAACCAGTTATTAAATCCAAGGGTTCACATACTTTTTCCACCTGCACTGTGAATGTTTACATGATGTGTTCAATAAAAACATGGCAACATTTCATTCTTTGTGCGTTATTAGTTTAAGCAGACTGTGATTGTCTATTGTTGTGACTTAGATGATGATCAGATCACAATTTATGACCAATTTGTGCAGAAATCCATATCATTCCAAAGTGTTCACATACCTTTTCTTGCAACTGTATACACACTAGTGATGTTTATTAAGCATGCCTTTCTTTTAATTTTCAGACTATTTTTATAGATAGTATGTATAAAAATGATGTAGCTGAAGCCATACGTCTTTCATTTATAAAGTATAACAAGGTAATTAATTCATTCTTAGGACATAGCGTTGGTTATGGAGCATTCTCTTTTTTTCTGTAACAATCTGTTACTATAGGTTCTCTTAAACAACAACCATAATATCTTCAAGTGGTTTCCTTTTCAAGTCCGGTACTGTTGCATCTTTACTTGGATAACCTACAGGAAGCAACATGAGCAATTTTTCATTGACAGGACGTTCAAGTAGTACTCTGAGACGAGGGCCGCAGTTAAGTGGAGTTGTGGTTACAGTCACCAATCCCACATTCTAAAAAAAAAATTGAGAAATATATTATGAAAAATATTCTTGGAAAGTCAGATCAGCAGAAGAATAAAAAACACCCAGTGCAAGTGAGGAGAGCAACAGTTGCAGCAGCAAGCATTACACGTGTAAGTATTATCTTGCTATATGGGGGCGGGAGGGTGGACATGAAATTGGGGCATAAAGAACATTTAAGGGGGAGGACACTGCAGCACAAATGTAAATATAAAGGTGGAACATAAACAAAAGGGAGATGGACAAGGAAATGGGGGTTATAGTGGGTTAAGTAAGGGATGGGGATATAAAACTGTTAGAATAATGGGTAAGGGGTGAGCACATTAAGCTTCTTCACACACATTCACACTCCTACAGTTATCCTGCACAATCAGTCCAATCTACACTCTGTCAGCCCCTCCCTACACACAGTCATGCGCAACTCACAGCATTGTCAAAATATACTACACAGTTCTCAAGACCACACATGCACACAATAAACCACAAACAACTCCCACATAGAAAAAATACACTTCAAGACACACATATTCACATGCTCACAGACACACACACACACAAAAATATATATTCTAACCACACTCATGGATACGCATACACAAAAATTTATTTTTCGAGGTCTACCAAGCAAAAGTTGCCTTTTAGGTGGTGTGCCACCTTAAAGGCAAAGAAGCACAAGTGCATCATCATGTTACAACATATGTAAATGGTTCCAACTTATATTATATAGACTGTTGCTAGGGTGTGTTTAAATAGGATTATACGTATTTTAATTCTTTGTTTTCCATATAATCTGGCAGTCACACAATGCAATTAAATACACTATACATAAAGGGTAAGTAAATATAAGCATACCACTTATATACGTAAACTAATTTACATTTACTGTGTGTGGTATATAACGGGAAAAACCAATGAGTGTTGAAGCTGCCGTTGCAAAATTGTTTATTTTTATACAACTTGCTCAACTATCACATTTGTTAATACACATACACACAGATGTGCATACACACACATACAAGAACATTTATTGACAGATATATATTTCAGACATGCACACATAGGGACTGATACACACAACCAAACAATCTGTCTGTATGTGTCTCTATGCATCAGTATGTTTGCATGTGTATGTGTCTGTATGTGTTAGTGAGTATGTCTGTGTATCCAAATAGGCAAAATATTTGCAATATGCCCCATGTATTCAATATACATGGGACATCATTTTATATATATATGAGTATGAGTGCATGTGAGATGAGGATTATAGATCATGCGTGGAAAAATGTCAGTTACAAATTCAGAAATATTATTTATTTACAACACTGTTTTCTTATCTGTAACTTCAGAATTTTGTATATTTTTTTTTTTTTTTTAAAGTTTTTCTGTTCAACCAATATTAAAATGTTTGTTTTTATCAAATAATGTGTCATTTATAAACGAAAAATACATTGAAACATCACCCAAATTTTTGGGGTTCTGGGGAAGTTTTTTGGTAAACCACTTGGTGGTGAATGTGTTAATGACTAGTTGTATGGTTCTGACGCTCTATTACCTCTCACTGTACCACAAAAGAAAGTAAACATTTATATCTGAGGGGTTTCGATATTTTAAAAACTATCGCTATATTTTTCTGAGATACTGTGCATTCATTTTCCATTTAATTAGGCATATTACTCCAACACTCCCTATAAACAGTAAAAACTGAATTTTATGTCGATGTTGGTTCTAACCAGCTCTGAAGATCTAACATCAAAGAAGCAACTAGAAACAACTTAAAGGAACACTATAGTCACCTAAATTACTTTAGCTAAATAAAGCAGTTTTAGTGTATAGATCATTCCCCTGCAATTTCGCTCAATTCACTGTCATTTAGGAGTTAAATCACTTTGTTTCTGTTTATGCAGCCCTAGCCACACCTCCCCGGCTATGAGTGACAGAGCCTGCATGGAAAAAAAACTGGTTTCACTTTCAAACAGATATAATTTACCTTAAATAATTGTAGATTATGCTAACGTAGTGTACCTATAATCTTAATTTTAATAATGACAGGAGGCGAATATTTTGCATAACTTTCTTTACTTTATGCCTCCAGTAGCACAAGTCAATCAATAAACTTTAAACCAATCAGTAACAGGCATCACATCCATATATAAAGCCCTGACAGACACATGACTTCCTCTTTCTTTGATGCGAAAAACAGTCTATTATAACGTCAGGGAATTCAAATAACAGTCCTGAGTAACGTGTAGCACATAACTTGAAACAAAACTTGAAACCTTCCCGCTTTATCTTGTCGAATCCATCTATGATGATTGCACGGAAAAGAACAGAAATACGTGAAAGGTGATGGAAACCAACTGTTGTCCACATTAAATCCAGTACTATATGTATCTATATTTATATTAAGTTAATATACTGAAACATTAAACAAACCATAGTATACTTAATAATCAACACGGATCTAACACATGTCAACCAAATAAGCATCCCATAAATATACTGAATTACCAAAACCTTATAATTTACACTGAGAAAATGACAAACCAGAATATAAAATTTTTCCAGAGTATAGGGAGGGAAACAGGGAGGGAAAATATTCGCCTCCTGTCATTATTAAAATTAAGATTATAGGTACACTACGTTAGCATAATCTACAATTTTATCACATGACAGGAGGCTTCATATTTTGCATTTTTAAAGCTGTGGTATGAGCGAGAAGGATGCGTGTGTGGTTGACGAAAATAAATATACGGAAATAGTCTATCTGTGTCCAATTCATTACTGAAAATATAGAGGCCCCCTCGTGAAGGCCTGAGAAGCAGCCGCGCCTCTTACCGAATGAGTACCCAAACACGTCTCCACCCTCGCTAGCGATAACAACCAATGAACCCATCTAGACAGAGTGTTCATGGTAACTGGCTTGTACGGTTGGTATAAGACCAGCAGATGTCCTGAATGTGACATTCTAAGTGTTGTCGTGATCTCCATGTAACAAAGTACCGCTTTAACTGCACAAAGAACGGAGGGATAGGACCGTGATATCTGACTAGCTCCAAAAGAACCAAATCAAAGTCCCACACCAGTGATACTTTGACGCATGGTTCTGGACGGTTTGATACCCCGCAGAAAATGGCATATCAAAGGCTCTTGATTGACCGGAGTGTCGTGAATCGTGCTATACTGGCATATTTCATTGGCATGTGAAATAAAAGTTTTATATGTAACTCTGCATGAATATGTAGGACTGATCCCTGCTGTGTGCATCTGCTGACAGTTTGCTCTATTCTGTTCTATACAATTGACATGTTGAATAACAGTTTTATTGTACATCTGGAGGATTATGAATGGACTGTCCCCTGCTGTGGGCATATAGTGGATGCATTACTCTATCTACTGGCAGGGAAATTATGCGTCGTCGAAATTGCGGAACGTAGCCCGTTAATGGAACGTTCCGATCGGCCTGTAGTGAAAAGGTATGATAAAGATCCAGCATCGTGGAGATAGGGGTAATAAAGGGATCGCAGTCCCTTCCCATACACCAGCGAACTCCAAGTGTTCCATGCGGATAAGTTATTTCGGTGAATACCTGGTGTCCATGAGTCCCATAGTAGGTCTCTAGTTAGTTGCGATAGTCCCTTGACATACCAGTCTCCCCTGAAAGACACCAATCTACCAACTCCAGATGCTCCTGCATTATCAATGGATGATGTTCTCCTTTTGGAACCGCCCGAATGGCAAGTTAAAATGGAAGGAGCAGAGGATGATCCTGATTAAGGACAACCCTTCTGGGTGTCACGCTTGACTCCTTTACCGCAGTAATGAGTACTATCGAAGTCTTTGCTATTCTGATCCCAATTTCATAGGTGTGTCTGGATCTCAGGCAGCGAGCTTTCAGCCACTGTCTGGCCCGGTAGTGAAGCAGTCCTGGGAAATAGTCAAAGGGTTATCGTGCCTTTCCGCCGTACCCGTCGAATTTCCTTACGAATCGTCGCTATCAATGATGTGGGAAGGTGTAATCCGCTCAAGGTGGAATCTATTCTGAAGTAGAGGAACAGAATCACTCGGAACTGGGATCGAACCGACTCATCTCTGTTCACTATGAATCCCAACAATTCCCAAAACTGTAAAAATAAATCTCGTCATGAATTGGATTTGCAAGAGGTAAGTCGTCTAGGTATGCGACAGCAGATACCCTTTGCTTTTCAGTGCGCCATGACCGACTTCATGAGGCACCATGTGAACCTATAGGTAAGTGCCCTTCAAGTCCAACTTTGTAGATCCCCTAAGAGATGGATACCTTCCTTCTTGAGTTGTCGGTATGCCCCAAAACCATTGGGTTGGCGTAGGTTGATGACTGGGTGATAGTCTCCTATCTTCTTCCTTACTACCAAACCGTTGCTGAGATAAATGGTTCTCCAAACGATAGTCCGTCCGCCTGAGGTCCTCGCTCTTTCGTCCCTAACTTCAATAGTTTGAAATCCATCTTTAATCGGGCTGCTTTGCGCCGTTCTGTGCACCTGTCTGCCTTGCGTTCCCCAACCTACATATTGCCCTTTGCACCCATTCCCTCACATCGTGAGCTTCTAGAGGTGAGTCTTGTGTGGGGTCAGGTCCGCAAAGTATAGATTTTTTTCCCGGGCTGATCATATCCAGTATTTCATCTTAACTCATTTTGAGTCCTCCTCCTACACCTTAACATGGACCCCGGCCTGATCGGGACATACATATCACCACGAGCTCCATAGTGAGGACTATCTTGTTCGGACATAGAGGGCGTGGGCATTCCATCCTGAGCCTGTCTCGGATTTCTTTTCCCATAGCCCTCCTAAGCCAGAAGTGGGCAAAGTGTGCCCGGTGCTCCGGTTAACCCCATTTGGATGACCCTGGTTGTCGGATGGTGCGAGAGTCAAAACAGGAGTGTCCAGTGTGCCAAAGAAAAAACCTTTCTTGCTAGGCGGGTCTTGTCACTTTTACCTCTTCTGCCCTCCATTCTTTCATGATTTCCAGAGAAGGGGGGAAGGATGAAGTCCTCGTCCCCTGATGATGGGTGTCCGACCTAACGTCTGTATCTCAATCTTCCATTGGTGTTGCTGCCGTTGCACCTGCTCTTTCGGATGGGTTGTTAGCCAGCATACTGGAGAGGACTTCTTCCCCCGGAGCTGTCATGGCGGCCTTAATCCTCGCCTGAAAATCGGTCGGGGATATTGAGGTAAGTCCGACATGTTGGTTCACACCCTTTCGGTCCGTGGGAGACAGGATCGTACAACAGTACACTTATTGCCACTCAGTGGGCCTCCGCGTATAACTGGGGTCACCCAGAATTTTGATCAATCAGTATCATTTTCGCAGGATCCGGGGAGTGGTCTGAGAATGAGGACACCCTCAGTAAGACCGGGATGAGCGGTCTGCAATGTCGGGACGTAGCCCGAGTCTGGGAGACGTGAAAGCCTCAATATGTATTGTCCACGGGGTTCATCCTTATATGGTCTAGAATTGTGGAGTTTTGGCAGCACTGTGAGTTCTCCTTCTCGGTTAAGGGAAGGGCGTACGGAACCCCAGTTGAAGCATAGAGGTGCCAGAATACATGCATCTAGTGCGCCCTGGTCTGTGCATACAATGACAGATCGTACTCTGAAGGTAGAAGCCCTAGAAAGGGCGCGGGGGGTCACCCCGTCCGGTAGGAGGTCACCCCTTTGTACCTATGCCACTAGCACCGGAGTAAGACTCGCTTGGGGTTCACCCAGCATAGGGGGGTCACTCCTGTATGAATGTCTCCTATGGCATGTTGGGACACTCTTTCAGTCTATGGGGTAGCGAACAGGTGTCAGGTACGGTAGTACACTTATTGCCACTTAGTGGGCCTCCACGTACAACTGGGGGTCACCCAGAATAGTTTCAATCAGTACCACTTAGAGATTTCCTGGGAGTGGTCTGAAGAGGGGGTCACCCTCAATAAGGGTGAGCGGTCAGTAATGTCGGGACGTAGCCCGTGTATGGGGAGGTATGGTAGCCTCCAAATTATCCAAGGGGTCACCCTTAAAGGATATAGTACTGTGGAGAATTGGCAGCACCGTGAGCTCTCCTTCCTGGCTCTGTCGATATACATGTATCCAGCGTGACCCGGTCTGTGCATACAGTAACAGATCGTACTCCATGGATATGAGCCCGTCCTAGGGCATGGGGGTTCCCCCCAGTATATGTATGTCACTAGTACCGGAATAATATTCGCTTGGGGTTCACCCAGCGTAGGGGGATCACCCCAGTATATGTATGTCACTAGGACAGGAACCAGATTCGCTTGGGGGTCACCCAGCGTAAGGGGGGTCACCCCTGTACCACAATGTCACTTTGGAGAGATGTCTGCCACGCTTGGGGGTCACCCAGCGTAAGGGGGGTCACCCCTGTTAATCACTCCGTTATGTGCCTCCACTACTGTGTCCTGGGAGGTGTATCCCTGTGGGGAAGGAGTGTATCCAATGGTTGTGAGGTCCAGTGGGAGTAGGGAGCTGAGTAAGATATCAACTCTATTTAATTTCCCTCGAGTGCCGCGAGATTCAAGATGGCCGCTGTTCGCGCAAAAGTGCCGTGCGGCCCACGATCGAGGATACAATCGCGGTCTGCCGGCATGGAAAAGAGTCCCCCAGACACCCCTAACCCCCAGAGACCTGCTCTGAAGTCCCATGAATAAAAAGCGTGCTCGCGGTAAAACGCCGCGATCCGTGCGAGACCATAGTAAAGCATAGAAAAAAAAAAGGTGCCAGCAACAGAAAACAGGCTAATAAAGCAGAAAATACAGGGTTAATTCAGGGGAAGGGTAACAGGGGGAGAATATCACACTATACAAACCCAAATGGAAGGCAAATGCAAAATAATGAAAAACGTTTAGGCCAAATTGCAGGACAAGCTAATAAAGTTTAACAAAAGTGGCCATGCATATCCAGAAACAGTTTGGAGCAAAAACTGAATGTCTAGCATTAAAAAAAAATCTAACTAAAGTGACCATAGCAATATTAATAAAAACAGTTGGAGCAAACTGAAAGTCAAGTAATAAAGTTTAATTAAAGTGGTATCCAGAAAAAACAGTAAGGATTAAAACTGAATGTCTAGCATAAGGTGTCTAACTACAGTGACCATAGCAATATTAATAAAACAGTTTGGAACAAACTGAAAGTTAAGCAATAAATGTTTAACTAATGACAATTGCAATATCAGTAAAACAGTTTGGAGCAAAATACTCTGACCTGTGCCTTGGCTGGTAAGCAGCAAAGAAAGAGGAAGTCATGTGTCTGTCAGGGCTTTATATATGGATGTGATGCCTGTTACTGATTGGTTTAAAGTTTATTGATTGACTTGTGCTGCTGGAGGCATAAAGTAAAGAAAGTTATGCAAAATATGAAGCCTCCTGTCATGTGATAAAATTGTATCTCAATCTCTAAATTGAACTTTAATCACATAACACAGTAAAGGAGTTTAAACATGCGTGGGATAGGCATAAGGCTATCCTAACTGTAAGATAAGGCTAGGGACTAATGAAAGTATTTAGAAAATTGGGCAGACTAGATGGGCCGAATGGTTCTTATCTGCCGTCACATTCTATGTTTCTATGTTTCTTGCAGGGTCTAGCAAGCTATTAACATAGCAAGGGATAAGAAAATCTTAATTAAACCGAACTTGCAATAAAGAAAGCCTAAATAGGGCTCTCTTTACAGGAAGTGTTTATGGAAGGCTGTGCAAGTCACATGCAGGGAGGTGTGACTAGGGTTCATAAAAAAAGTGATTTAACTCCTAAATGGCAGAGGATTGAGCAGTGAGGCTGCAGGTGCATGATCTATTCACCAAAACTGCTTCAATAAGCTAAAGTTGTTCAGGTGACTATAGTGTCCCTTTAAACAACAGGACTCAACCTTTGTTATCAGAGTCTGTAATTCTTGGTATGAACTACCATATCCTTACCTGGCATTAACTTAATAGATTTAGTGCTGCAGCCAAGAACAATAAAAGTATAACTAGGCTGCACCACTGAACATACATAACACATGCTTTTTATATGGGTCCATCTAACCCAATTAAAAATAAAAGCTATAAAATTGACTTAGTGTGGGTTAGTGTCTGAGTGTGGGTTGGTGGGTGAGTGAGTGATTGTGAGTGTGGTCGGGTGACCGAGTGTGGGCGGGTGACTGAGTGTGGGTTGGTGAGTGAGTGATTGTGAGTGTGGGCGGGTGACTGAGTGTGTGTTAGTGAGTGAGTGATTGTGAATGTGGGTTAGTGAGTGACTGAGTGTGGGCAGGTGACTGAGTGTGGGC
>OW240913.1:172474312-172491443 GCA_933207985.1 Pelobates cultripes
CTCAGATTCTTCCCAGAGGTTTCTTAATTTGGCTAGTCAAGTTTAATTGCAAAGTGACATCTACAGGGCAAACATTTACTAGCAATGCTAAAGGAAAAAAAAAAATTCAAATAACATTCAACCCCTTTAAAGACCGGACTGTTTTAGCCATGTTGTACATTAAGGACCAGGGCTGTTTTAACACTTTTTTGTTGTGTTTGTGTTTAGCTGTAATTTTCCTCTCTCTCATTTACTGTTCCAATACAAATTATACTTTTTTTTTTTTTCTTCAGGACAAGAGGGCCTTTTGTGTTACATGACATGTCATATATATTTTATAATAATAATAAAATCACGATTGGAAAAATTAAAAAAATTTTTACTTGGGAAAATCTTTTACTCATCTACAAAAGCTAATGAAAAACTGATAGATTCAAAATTGTGTCCTAAGTTTAAAAACACCTTTTTTTTTTTTTTTTTTTTTTTTTTTTTTGTGCAAGTTATTGGGCTATAAGTACAAGTAGGACACTGCAGTTTCAAAATATATATTTTAAAAATGTATCAATAGTGACAATCTGGCAAATTGAAAAAACGGAAAATCAAGCCTTACATTTGACCCTGCAACTGTCAAAAACACTATAAAAACCTGTACATGGGGGGTACTGTTATACTTGGGAGACTTTGATGAACACAAATCTGTTAGAGCGATCACATGGCCTGTGGGGGTCTAATTTGCCGAGGGGGGACTGTCTGGGCTGCCAGACCCGGAGCAACGCCGATCACCAGCGCAGGAACGACAGCGATCGGGTAAGTAATTATGACGGTTCAGGACCATCATCAGTCCTCAAGGGGATGTTTCTGTTGACAGTCCTGAACCGTCATTGGTCGTCAAGGAGTTAAAGGGACGATAGTCATCAGAACAACTACAGCTTATTGTAATTGTTCTGGTGAGTATTGTCAGTCCCTGTAGGCTTTTTGCAGTATACACTGTTTTTTTCAGAGAAAAGGCAGTGTTTACATTACAGCCTAGAGACACATCCAGTGGCCACTCCTGAAATGGCTACTAGAGGTGCTTCCTGTGACAGTGCAGCACGAACATTCAGTGTATCCACTCTCTTCAAGGAGACACTGAACTTTTCTCATAGAGATGCATTTTTCAACCTTTTTGTGATCAGTTGACACCTACTGTTTAGACACAATTCCATGCCTCCACTGTCACCTTAATCTCCAACTCACCACAAGTACCTAACACAGAGAGAGGTGAGGGATGGGCACTATGAAGAAAGCAGAAAATAGAGGACGAAATGCAAAAAATTACATTGATAATGTGTAGGGAACAAGTGGATGGGGACGAAGGGCTGTTTGTTTCATTCAGAAACCAAATGTACAAAATTAAGAAAAGACAAAGATAAAGAAAGAGAAAAGATGGTAAATACACAAATAAAGAGACACATAAGTTAGTACAGACAAAAGAAAACTGTAGAAAAAAATTAAAATAAACAAAACCAACAGCAAAAGCAACAAAAATACTAAAACAGGAAACGTGTATAACATCTCTCCTATAGGTTTTTCAAAATTTTACATAAATTTGTTTATTTTATCAATTTTAACAAGTTGAAAGCCCTTTACTAAGGTCCTTTCAGAATGCCCCTTTTACTTCCTACATACATCTTTCAATGGGTCAAAAATTGCATTTAGGTAAGTACATATGTACTTAACTAAATCCATAGATAACTTTATCATTACAAAATGTATCCTCTTGGATGCACCTTTTGGATCTGTTCTGTTGGTTGGCCTTGCATATATCTCTGTTGGGGTAAGTGGCCACCTAAAACTAATGTATTTTCCAAAACTATTGTACCCGATACAAGTGATACACATGTTATTCCAACTATCAGAACTATCTACCCTGGATTCTAATTTAATTCTTATTCTGCAACAAAATTATATAAATTAACTTTGCCTTGAATGGGTCAGGTCCTCACAAATAAATATGGCTTACTGGGAAGGCAAGCCAAGAAATTAAAAATAAGAAAAAGGGAATTTAAAGCATTTAAATCAGACAAATCAGTGGAATCTTATATAAGATACAAGGAAGCCATTAGTGCCTGTAAAAATGTGATTAAGTGGGCTAAACTAGAACATGAGAAAGTGAAAGACAAAGAGATCAAGACCAACCCCAAAAAAGGTTTTTAAGTACATAAATTCTAGACATTTTTAAAATATGTGTGGGAGATCAGACTGACATTCTGGGGTTGAAAATATTTTTTTCCCCAATACATACATACACAGACACAACTTTGGATGCAGAGTTTGCAGCTCATTATTCCTTGAGATCCCTATTACACTCTCACCCACTTCTCTTCCAAACACACTGCCTCCCATAAGACGCTGGTTTTACTTGCTATGACACTTTCCACCTGTCTCAGCTGATCAGTGTAGTTTCCACATTGTCAAGGTAGTTGAAGAGGTGGCCATTTAATGGGTGGCAGGGAGATACCAAGGTTTTTCAACATCCTCCCAAATGGTTTTACAAAGACTGCACCCTTTTTGCACCAAGACTACTACACTTAGCTATAGCAGTTATGTTGCTTAGGATGATGCTATAATATATTTTGTGATTATCGAGTGATTATAAGGAATGATTAACAAAGGAGCTGCACTCTACATAGGCACATAAACAATATACTATACAGCTGCAAGAAAAAAGTATGTGAACCCTTTGGAATGATATGGATTTCTGCACAAATTGGTCATAAAATGTGATCTGATCATCATCTAAGTCACAACAATAGACAATCACAGTCTGCTTAAACTAATAACACACAACGAATGAAATGTTGCCATGTTTTTATTTAACACACCATGTAAACATTCACAGTGCAGGTGGAAAAAGTATGTGAACCCCTAGACTAATGACATCTCCAAGAGCTAATTGGAGTGAGATGTCAGCCAACTGGAGTCCAATCAATGAGATGAGATTGGAGGTGTTGGTTACAGCTGCCCTATAAAAAACACACACCAGTTCTGGGTTTGCTTTTCACAAGAAGCATTGCCTGATGTGAAGGATGCCTCGCACAAAAGAGCTCTCAGAAGACCTACGATTAAGAATTGTTGACTTGCATAAAGCTGGAAAGGGTTATAAAAGTATCTCCAAAAGCCTCGCTGTTCATCAGTCCACGGTAAGACAAATTGTCTATAAATGGAGAAAGTTCAGCACTGCTGCTACTCTCCCTAGGAGTGGCCATCCTGTAAAGATGACTGCAAGAGCACAGCGCCGACTGCTCAATGAGGTGAAGAAGAATCATAGAGTGTCAGCTAAAGACTTACAAAAGTCACTGGCAAATGCTAACATCCCTGTTAGAGAATCTACAATACGTAAAACACTAAACAAGAATGGATTTCATGGGAGGATACCACAGAGGAAGCCACTGCTGTCCAAACAAAACATTGCTGCACGTTTACAGTTTGCACAAGAGCACCTGGATGTTCCACAGCAGTACTGACAAAATATTCTGTGGACAGATGAAACATAGAAACATAGAATGTGACGGCAAATAAGAACCATTCGGCCCATCTAGTCTGCCCATTTTTCTAAATACTTTCATTAGTCCCTAGCCTTATCTTATAGTTAGGATAGCCTTATGCCTATCCCACGCATGCTTAAAATCCTTTACTGTGTTAACCTCTACCACTTCAGCTGGAAGGTTATTCCATGCATCCACTACCCTCTCAGTAAAGTAATACTTCCTGATATTATTTTTAAACCTTTGTCCCTCTAATTTAAGACTATGTCCTCTTGTTGTGGTAGTTTTTTCTTCTTTTAAATATAGTCTCCTCCTTTACTGTGTTGATTCCCTTTTATATATTTAAATGTTTCTATCATATCCCCCCTGTCTCGTCTTTCCTCCAAGCTATACATGTTAAGATCCTTAACCTTTCCTGGTAAGTTTTATCCCGCAATCCATGAACCAGTTTAGTAGCCCTTCTCTGAACCCTCTCTAAGGTATCAATATCCTTCTGAAGATACGGTCTCCAGTACTGTGTACAATACCCCAAGTGAGGTCTCACCAGTGTTCTGTACAATGGCATGAGCACTTCCCTCTTTCTACTGCTAATACCTCTCCCTATACAACCAAGCATTCTGCTAGCATTTCCTGCTGCTCTATTACATTGTCTGCCTACCTTTAAGTCATCAACCAAGGTTGAGTTGTTTGGAAGAAACATACAACACCATGTGTGGCGAAAAAAAGGCACAGCACACCAACATCAAAACCTCATCCCAACTGTGAAGTATGGTGGTGGGGGCATCATGGTTTGGGGCTGCTTTGCTGCGTCAGGACCTGGACGGATTGCTATCATCGAAGGAAAAATGAATTCCCAAGTTTATTAAGACATTTTGCAGGAGAACTTAAAGCCATCTGTCTACCAGCCGAAGCTCAACAGAAGATGGGTGTTGCAACAGGACAATGACCCAAAGCATAGAAGTAAATCAACAACAGAATGGCTTAAACAGAAGAAAATACGCCTTCTGAAGTGGCCCAGTCAGAGTCCTGACCTCAACCCAATTGAGATGCTGTGGCATGACCTCAAGAAAGCGATTCACACCAGACATCCTAAGAATATTGCTGAACTGAAACAGTTCTGTAAAGAGGAATGGTCAAGAATTACTCCTGACCGTTGTGCACGCCTGATCTGCAACTACAGGAAACGTTTGGTTGAAGTTATTGCTGCCAAAGGAGGTTCAACCAGTTATTAAATCCAAGGGTTCACATACTTTTTCCACCTGCACTGTGAATGTTTACATGATGTGTTCAATAAAAACATGGCAACATTTCATTCTTTGTGCGTTATTAGTTTAAGCAGACTGTGATTGTCTATTGTTGTGACTTAGATGATGATCAGATCACAATTTATGACCAATTTGTGCAGAAATCCATATCATTCCAAAGTGTTCACATACCTTTTCTTGCAACTGTATACACACTAGTGATGTTTATTAAGCATGCCTTTCTTTTAATTTTCAGACTATTTTTATAGATAGTATGTATAAAAATGATGTAGCTGAAGCCATACGTCTTTCATTTATAAAGTATAACAAGGTAATTAATTCATTCTTAGGACATAGCGTTGGTTATGGAGCATTCTCTTTTTTTCTGTAACAATCTGTTACTATAGGTTCTCTTAAACAACAACCATAATATCTTCAAGTGGTTTCCTTTTCAAGTCCGGTACTGTTGCATCTTTACTTGGATAACCTACAGGAAGCAACATGAGCAATTTTTCATTGACAGGACGTTCAAGTAGTACTCTGAGACGAGGGCCGCAGTTAAGTGGAGTTGTGGTTACAGTCACCAATCCCACATTCTAAAAAAAAAATTGAGAAATATATTATGAAAAATATTCTTGGAAAGTCAGATCAGCAGAAGAATAAAAAACACCCAGTGCAAGTGAGGAGAGCAACAGTTGCAGCAGCAAGCATTACACGTGTAAGTATTATCTTGCTATATGGGGGCGGGAGGGTGGACATGAAATTGGGGCATAAAGAACATTTAAGGGGGAGGACACTGCAGCACAAATGTAAATATAAAGGTGGAACATAAACAAAAGGGAGATGGACAAGGAAATGGGGGTTATAGTGGGTTAAGTAAGGGATGGGGATATAAAACTGTTAGAATAATGGGTAAGGGGTGAGCACATTAAGCTTCTTCACACACATTCACACTCCTACAGTTATCCTGCACAATCAGTCCAATCTACACTCTGTCAGCCCCTCCCTACACACAGTCATGCGCAACTCACAGCATTGTCAAAATACACTACACAGTTCTCAAGACCACACATGCACACAATAAACCACAAACAACTCCCACATAGAAAAAATACACTTCAAGACACACATATTCACATGCTCACAGACACACACACACACAAAAATATATATTCTAACCACACTCATGGATACGCATACACAAAAATTTATTTTTCGAGGTCTACCAAGCAAAAGTTGCCTTTTAGGTGGTGTGCCACCTTAAAGGCAAAGAAGCACAAGTGCATCATCATGTTACAACATATGTAAATGGTTCCAACTTATATTATATAGACTGTTGCTAGGGTGTGTTTAAATAGGATTATACGTATTTTAATTCTTTGTTTTCCATATAATCTGGCAGTCACACAATGCAATTAAATACACTATACATAAAGGGTAAGTAAATATAAGCATACCACTTATATACGTAAACTAATTTACATTTACTGTGTGTGGTATATAACGGGAAAAACCAATGAGTGTTGAAGCTGCCGTTGCAAAATTGTTTATTTTTATACAACTTGCTCAACTATCACATTTGTTAATACACATACACACAGATGTGCATACACACACATACAAGAACATTTATTGACAGATATATATTTCAGGCACTTGCACAGATACACAATGCCAGACATGCACACATAGGGACTGATACACACAACCAAACAATCTGTCTGTATGTGTCTCTATGCATCAGTATGTTTGCATGTGTATGTGTCTGTATGTGTTAGTGAGTATGTCTGTGTATCCAAATAGGCAAAATATTTGCAATATGCCCCATGTATTCAATATACATGGGACATCATTTTATATATATATGAGTATGAGTACATGTGAGATGAGGATTATAGATCATGTGTGGAAAAATGTCAGTTACAAATTCAGAAATATTATTTATTTACAACACTGTTTTCTTAACTGTAACTTCAGAATTTTGTATATTTTTTTTTTTAAAGTTTTTTCTGTTCAACCAATATTAAAATGTTTGTTTTTAACAAATAATGTGTCATTTATAAACGAAAAATACATTGAAACATCACCCAAATTTTTGGGGTTCTGGGGAAGTTTTTTGGTAAACCACTTGGTGGTGAATGTGTTAATGACTAGTTGTATGGTTCTGACGCTCTATTACCTCTCACTGTACCACAAAAGAAAGTAAACATTTATATCTGAGGGGTTTCGATATTTTAAAAACTATCGCTATATTTTTCTGAGATACTGTGCATTCATTTTCCATTTAATTAGGCATATTACTCCAACACTCCCTATAAACAGTAAAAACTGAATTTTATGTCGATGTTGGTTCTAACCTGCTCTGAAGATCTAACATCAAAGAAGCAACTAGAAACAACTGAAAGGAACACTATAGTCACCTAAATTACTTTAGCTAAATAAAGCAGTTTTGGTGTATAGATCATTCCCCTGCAATTTCACTGCTCAATTCACTGTCATTTAAGAGTTAAATCACTTTGTTTCTGTTTATGCAGCCCTAGCCACACCTCCCCTGGCTATGATTGACAGAGCATGCATGAAAAAAAACCTGGTTTCACTTTCAAACAGATATAATTTACCTTTAAATAATTGTATCTCAATCTCTAAATTGAACTTTAATCACATAACACAGTAAAGGAGTTTAAGCATGTGTGGGATAGGCATAAGGCTATCTTAACTGTGAGATAAGGCTAGGGACTAATGAAAGTATTTAGAAAATTGGGCAGACTAGATGGGCCGAATGGTTCTTATCTGCCATCACATTCTATGTTTCTATGTTTCTTGCAGGGTCTAGTAAGCTATTAACATAGCAGGGGAAGAAGAAAATCTTAGTTAAACCGAACTTGCAATAAAGAAAGCCTAAATAGGGCTCTCTTTACAGGAAGTGTTTATGGAAGGCTGTGCAAGTCACATGCAGGGAGGTGTGACTAGGGTTCATAAACAAAGGGATTTAACTCCTAAATGGCAGAGGATTGAGCAGTGAGGCTGCAGGGGCATGATCTATTCACCAAAACTGTTTCAATAAGCTAAAGTTGTTCAGGTGACTATAGTGTCCCTTTAAACAACAGGACTCAACCTTTGTTATCAGAGTCTGTAATTCTTGGTATGAACTACCATATCCTTACCTGGCATTAACTTAATAGATTTAGTGCTGCAGCCAAGAACAATAAAAGTATAACTAGGCTGCACCACTGAACATACATAACACATGTTTTTTACATGGGTCCATCTAACCCAATTAAAAATAAAAGCTATAAAATTGACTTAGTGTGGGTTAGTGACTGAGTGTGGGTTGGTGGGTGAGTGAGTGATTGTGAGTGTGGTCGGGTGACTGAGTGAGTAATTGCGAGTGTGGGTTAGTGAGTGTGGGCAGGTGACTGAGTGTGGGCAGGTGTCTGAGTGATTGTGGGTTGGCATGAGACAATATACTGCATAGCATCCATGGTCTAGGAATTGTTTGGGGCCCAGGGGTAGGCTGCTTGCTCATCTAATGTCACTAGTGGGACATAGAACTTTGCTGCCGGGGTTCCCTGGTTTGTGTGAGTAGGCTCCTGGAGATGATGGGTTTGGATGGGGGTGAAATCTTATACTTGCGTTTGGCAAAAGGTGACTGCTCTCAGTTTTGGTGGTGTGGAGCGTTCCTGGCATTCTCTAGCGCTGTTGTACCTGGGGGTCTCCTGGCACGGGAGGGCAAGGGTTCCCATGGTCTGGTGACTGAACGAGGTGTGTATCCGGAAGGCCCAGTTGTTTAGCAAATTGGCTGGCCTCCACAAGCCGGAACAGCATGAAGGTACGGTTGTCTCTCTGCACCATCAATTTAAATGGGCTTGGCTGAGGGGTCTTAACTCCCGCCATTTGCAGAGGGTTGTGGGGGCAGGGTCTTGATAGAACACATGTTCCGTGCCGCCTGCATGAGGGCCTCTTTCATGTAAAAGTAGTAGAGGCATATGATGACATCGCGGGGACGAGTTGGGTCTGCCAATGGGCTGTTGTTGAGATCTTCTTGATTGTCTTCCAGGAGTTGCATTTGTTCCTGCAAGGATTGAAGTGCTTGGTCGTGGGAGTTTGAGCTGTGTGTGAGCTCAGACACCCTCTCCTCCACGTCCTGTGTCCATCTGGTGAGGTCTGCCAGGCCTTCAGTAAGGGGTGCCAGGTGTTCGGCTAGTTCTGCTGCCATGTGGTCCTTCATTTCTTGAAGCATTGATTTGAGATTGGAATTAGTGAGTTAAGAGTGCTCCGTTCGGCAGCTGGAGTCGCTGAGCTCAGAGTCTAAATCTGAGCCAAGATTGCTCCCAGCGCGTGGTGTGCGTGTTCAGGCCTGCTGCTGCGGAAGATCGGGGCGACATTGGTGTTCTGCTTGGACTTCCTTCCCCCGTCCATTGCTGCTGGTAGCTTGTGCGTCCCCGGTGCTGTGGGGGTATTTTGGCGTGAGGTTAGAGGGTATTACCGCTGATGTGAGCTTGCGGTTTGCCTTTTCCCACGGAGCTCTAGTGAGACGCCGCCATTCACACCGAAAGTCGGCTCCGTCTCTGGTCTTCTATGTTTTTAATGGGAAATACTCGACAGAATGGCAGCTGCTGCCTCTTTAAATGCTCTTTAAACAATTTATGCTCATTAGATTGGGCATTAAATTATATCTATACCTTGTGGTAGTAGTTTTGCTAGCAAAAGTTTATGCTAGGATAAAAAAACTATTTAAAAATATTTTCTCCCATCTGTCAGTCAATGCCTTGACTGACAAGGGACAGCAGTAAACACCTCCCACATGAAGTCCCTCTGTTCTGCTCCCATAGCAACCACATGGCATGCTCTATTCCAACAAAGCCAGCATGCCGATGTTACTAACAAGATTTGCCCTGCAAATCAAAGAAAACATTGGGAGGAGCAGAGGATGCTCCAGGTGTTACACAAAGAGAAACACCCACAAAGCTGCATTAGAACTTTATATATCCTTATATTTTACTTTGAAAACACCATGTATCTTTATGATATATGGTGTATTCAAAGTGTATGGGAGAGATTTAAGTTGTTTTTCTCACTTTAGTGTCCCAGTGCTGCCCAGCATTAAACAACATTAACACATTATCACAAACCATTAACCCAACACTACATTAACTGGTAACCTCAACCTAGCACTAACCCATAACCCGTACACCAGTGGCCTCCAACCCAGACCTCATGGACCATCAACAGTCCAGGTGTTGTCAGTATCTCCATTGGAATAAAACAAGGAAATACATAAATCCTGGACTGTTGGTGGTCCATGAGGACTGAGTTGGAGACCACTGGCCTGCATTAACCTACTAACACTTTAATCACTAGACTTTATAAATACTTACCCTACTTGAAACCTAATGCTTGCCCTAAAACCAACCAAATACACTAATCCTAGCCTACAATTATTATGTAATATAAAAAATACACAGTGTGTTTAAAAAAAAATAATGCTATTGTAGGGGCTCTGGAAACATTTAGAGACCACGCGACCTTCTGTTTTGTCTACAGAACCATTAAATAGAATTATTTATTGATTAGTAGATCCCAGAGTTAATAAGTGATAATTTAATTAGAATTTCAAATTCAAGGTCAAAATAGCCAAATTGGAAACATTCTCTAAGTCTGGAGTCGCAAGAGTATTCTGAGAACGGACAGCAGCTGAAATAGCCTGTCCTTTGGTGGGTCCCCGCTCAGAACTCAAGCTGGTTTCTCTAAGTCTGCTACTTTTTCAGTTTGGCTACTCTGACCTTAATTTAAAGTGAATTTCAAATGTATCTTTGAAAGTTCACTTTAGTGAAGAACCCTGTGTGTATTTTTTTTCAGAAGAGTTTGCATAATGAAATGGCTTACCTGAATGGCTGCCAAGAGAATGCCACATGCAATTGAAACACTGATCTCATTGTAATAATGAGTCTTCTTCCTATTGTCTGAATGCAACCCATATACTTGTTTGAAGATAAGTATTAGAAAGGGTGCAGTATCTAAATATTCTTTCACCCAGTTGGTTCTGAAAAATGAAACAAAAATTAGTGATATATGTTACATAATACAAGCCAGGAACACAGTATATTAACAGTCTGGGGACACTGGGGACAAAGTCTTAAAGGGGCATTGTCCCAAATACGTCTGGGGACACTGGGGACACCGTCTTAAAGGGGCATTGTTCCCAAAAGTCACAGTATGTCCACAGATGGTTCTTAAAGGGCCAGCAGCATAATAAAATACAATATGCCCAAATACTGTATTTAAAGGGCCAAATCTCCCAGGGGCCATAGTCAGCAGGCAGGAGGCAGGCAAACAGGCTTCTCCAATGCCCAGTGGCGAGGTTGGTTTCACCACATGCCCACTTCCTCCTCCATCTACCCCTTGATTTATCCTGGCCATTCCCTGCCGCTGTGTAGAAAACGGGACAAACTTAACCTATCCAAATTCGGGAGGGTGGGAGGGACAACTAACAGGTAAGTTTAGGTTTACTTAAGATGGCCACTTCATAAAATGGCAAGTATAAATACTCCCATTAGACATGTGCAATTCATTTAGGTCCGAATTTAAAGTGCCTAATTTCGGAAGTGCCGTAGTGCTTCGGATTTCTGAAAAGTGGAAAAATAGAGGGAGGGAAAATTAAGGGAATGATGACAGGAATCTAACCATAACCTAACCCCTAACCCCAACCCTAACCCCACCCCTAACTCTAGTAGGGTTAGGGCTAGGGTTAGAGGTAGAGTTAGGGGTTATGTTAGGGGTAGGGTTAGGCTTAAGGAAATGCCAAAGTCCTGAAGTGCCGAATATTCCGAATTACCGGTGTCCCGAATTTCGGAAGTGTTGAACCAAAGTCCCGAATTGCAGAAGTCCCGAATTTCGGACGTGTCAAACCAAATTTTTGGCCCATGCACATCCCTAACTCCTATCATAACTCCACTCCCCCAGCTTATTAGCTGTCACTCAACTTCCCCCAACTATTATGCCTACCTCCTGGCTCTGTCAAGGCCCACTCCCCTAGCTGAGCTGTTCCATGGGCTACATGACAATGACTTAAATGTGGAAAAATTATAGCCTCCGAATTGAATTCCCCAATTACTGAGGCCTAAGCTATGAGTTAATTTCTAATCTTATCCCTGCTTTTATCTTTTCAGTCGCTATTCACTAAAATGCCTGTTAATACTTTAAAGAGTTCACCCACTCATTCACACACCATTACAGACCTATTGCTATTAGACTAATGGCAAAAAGGGGAGTCCAGCACACCTTCATTCATTTCAGTGACAAGCACTCAAATTTATTAGGCAACAGCACACAACAAGCCATGACACATTTAAGTCAAAATGTTTCCCTTATTGTTTGTTCTCTTTTGCTCTCGAATACCTGGTTTATTTTGGTGAAACCATTTGGTGAAAAATTTAAATTTCTAGTTTGTTTGTGTGTGTTATTTTCTTTTGTTTTTTGACACACACTTACAGACACACACACTCACTGCAGGCTCACGTTAAACAAAGCCTAATTGGGCCATCACAGCTCCTCCTCTACATATGTTAAAGGGATACTATAGTCACCAAAATTACTTTAGCCAAATGAAACCGTTTTGTTGTATAGATCATGTCTCTGCAGTCTCACTACTTAATTCACTGCCATTTAGGAGTTAAATCCCTTTGTTTATGCAGCCCTAAGTAGACCTCCATGCATGTGACTTGCACAGGCTTCCTAAACACTTCCTTTAAAGAGTCATCATATGTTTATACTTCCTATATTGTAAATTCTTTTTAATTTAAAATGTCTTATCTCCTGCTCTGTTAATAGTTTTCTAGACCCTGCAGGAGTCTCCTGTATGTAATTAAAGTTCAATTTACAGAGCAGGAGATAAACTTTTAAAAATAAATTACATCTAATTAAAAGTGAAACCATTTTGTTTTCATGCAGGCTGTGTGATTCACAGCCAGGGGAGGTGTGGATAGAACTGTCTAAACAGACCCAAACATGATTTAACTCCTAAAAAGCAGAGAATTGAGCAATGAGACTGCAGGTGCATGGTCGATGCACTATGACTGTTTCATTAAGCTAAAGTTGTTTTGGTGACTATAGTGTCCCCTTAAGCCATAAAAATGTATTTTCTTCCACACAGAATATCCTAGTGGTCTGGGTTTTTTTTGGGAGGGGGGGAGGGGTTCATCTTCAGGCTGGTTCTCAGGTCATTGCACTGCCGTGGGAGACTATGGTAAACAGCAAACCCTGACAGTTTATTTTGGGGTTTGTAGTTGAACATAGAGGGCTTTAAACCTACTAGTTCATCATTAGCAAGGCCTAATTGGATACCATACCTATTACAGGAAAATGGAGAGTGCCATCTGGGCACCAGCACACACTGCCATATCAACCTGGTTACCATGGCAAGCAAACAAACAAGTAGCCACTGACAGGTAAACTGTATCTCTAGTTCCACATGTAGTAGAGTGTTGCAGCAGGTAAGATCCAACACATTGCACCATTGGCTCTGCCTTCTAGCAATCTGCTTAGTTTATTATTTAATGTGCTAACATCATGGAAACTGTAATTTGATTTATTCAAAATCGCTTTTAGCTCATTATGAATGGTGGATTTAGCTAATTTTGCTAATTTCTTGAATGTTTTTACAAATTGCAAAACTAAATACCTACTTGCTAATAGGTAGACCGTACGAAGGAGAAAGGGATGTCCCCAAGATACCTTGGAGGGTGAGAGCAGACTCTTCCACCACCTACTATACCAAGTTACCAGATACCAGTAAACAGAGGGCTATGGTACGTTGTGCTCAAGTGAACAGACGTGCTAACAAAAACACATAATTGCCCAATGAGCATTACAGTGCACACAGGCTGCACCCGTGTAGAGACTAAACTGACTGAACACCAGTTACACAATTAAAATATATTAATACTTAGAAAGCAAAGAAGAAGACTACCCTACACCCTCCTCCCCTAGTAAAGGGGATAAGCCACCTATATGAATTGGAATTAAAAGACACTAAAATAAAAAGACTAAGGAGGGACACCAAAATGTCACTATTTAGTTAGTTTGTCCCTTTGGTTCATAAATAATTAGTATTAATTCTAAAGTGCATCTATCCTTAGGAAATACGGAAATGTGGTATCCACTTGGAAACTAAATCCCAATATAAGTTCTCTTAAACAAATATGTATCAGTGTGGCGGAACCAACCTCGCCACTATGCACTGGAGAAGCCTGGTTGCTCGCCTGCTCCCTTTAGTCTATGGCTCTGCAGTTCAGACCTGTTATTTTCCCTGCTGAAAGGTTTATTCGTGCCTTTCTGCCGGGGAGTTCGGTAGATTCAATCTACCGAACAAACTACCGAACGATGCACCACTGGAGTGTGCCGTCAATTGACCGCCCAGAAGCTGCGGTTAACCGCAGCTTAATTGATGAACGCTGGGTGACCCTGGGTGTTCGGCCCCCAAACTATGGAACTGAAAACGGACACTTATTGGCGCGAACACCGCTGAGCCGCCAGCCTCCTTACCTCTCCATTTGGTAGCGGAACCGAATGACTGTTCATTCGGTAGTTTAACCGGATGAACAGCATCACCCCAGATAGCTAAGCCACGGAGCCTATTCGTGTAACGAAAGACTATGTGAAAGACTTTGGCTCCATGGCGATTGAAATGTATGTATGTGATCTGAGCGCCATTCGGTATTAATGTGCGCTCAGATCTAAGCTATCTGGGGATATGTAGAATGTATATGTTTTATGTAATAAATGTAACTGTATGTAATTTTTTGTCTTTTACTGAAAATCTGTGTAATGGAGTTTTGCCTCTGTCCTTGGAGATAATTGGATTACTTCCCAATTATCTCCAGGACAGAGAGGAGGGATTGTGATGCATTGTGGGATGGTTGAAATGTGTAAGTCTGTGATTGGTCCTTTTACCCTTTGTGTCCCAGTCTCCCATCTGGTCCCCTAGGGGAGTGTCCACCAGGTGGGAGACCTGCATAAAAGCCAGGCAGTTAGCCCCAGTAAACGAGATTCTGCTTAACCCTCAAAACGAAGTGTCGTCTCGTCTTTGGGGGGGATTTACTGTATGCTGATAGAGACTGATTGCCAGGAGTGTAAGCCACTTGGGTGCTTTTCCTGTTCGTCTGCTAACAGCTATTCGTGTGTCTCCAGTTCGGCAGTTTGGAGTGCTACTTTGTATGCAGTTCGGGAGTTTCGAGTATTCCCTTGGTTGCAGTTCGGGAGTTGGTGAATTCGTGGGTTTGCAGTTCGGGAGATTGGTGCTTGCAGTAGCTGTCTGTACATCTGAAAAAGGGGAATATCGCCTAAACGGTTTTTAACCTCTTGTGTGCAAAACGGCCCGTTACAGTCTTTCCAGCCACCTATAAGGTGAGATGAACCTCCTGGGTAAAAGCATGTTATATTTTACTCAAAGCTATAAAAAGCACAAACATCTTTAAGGGACTACTTGGATACAAATAAATTAAACAGTGTAATAATGACTATTGAAAAAAGCAAGAGAATCACTTTCTATGTTAGCAGATGCGTATGGAGATGATATGCATATGGGAAAAGAGCTGTGGGGCCAGCAGATGGCAGTGTAAATACCGGTTGAAACAAATTAAAGGGACACTATAGTCACCAGAAAACTACAGCTTATTGGATTTGTTCTGGTGAGTAGAATCATTACCTTCAGGCTTTTTGCTGTAAACATGGTCTTTTCAGAGAAAATGCAGTGTTTACATTACAGCCTAGTGATAACTTCACTGGCCACTCCTCAGAAAGCTGTTAGTGATCCTTCCTGGGTCATGGCTGCCTAAAATGCATCCAAACATTCAGTATCTCCTCCCTCTGCATGCAGACACTGAACTTTCCTCATAGAGATTCATTGATTCAATTCATCTCTATGAGGAGATGCTGATTAGCCAGGGCTGTGTTTGAATCATGCTGGCTCTGCCCCTGATCTGCCTCTTTGTCAGTCTCAGCCAATCCTATGGGGAAGCACTGTGATTGGATCAGGCTACCCCTTCTGATGATGTCGGCAGACTGCTTGTTTTTCTGAGTCAAACAGCATGCCTAGTTACAGCTTCAGGCTTGAATACAGTTAGATTTTTCTATATTTATGGAGGCATGAGGGGCCCAGGGGGGCTAGATGGTGGTTTTAACACTGTAGGGTCAGGAATACATGTTTGTGTTCCTGACCCTATAGTGATCCTTTAAGTCTATAATGCTGCTCCTTATATTAGACTGAGAAAGACACAGTGACATTTATATGTTAGTAGTATATGGACTTACAAAAGTCAAAATAGCCTCATACTTTCCCCTGTTACTCCCTCTATACCACATGTATGAAGAGGCCCCTGCTTATTATCTAGACATCATGAGTAATTCTAACTCAAAAAAGGAAAAAAGACCAGAAAGGTTTCTATTCGATCAGATAAGTTTCTATTCGCCATTGTTTTCATGTAGGTTTATCCTAGACACACTTTTTAAAGTATGCTTTGTACTGATAAAAGTCCTTGTGTGGACTGAATCATTGGCACTTTCTTTAAAGATACTTTGTTAACAGTAAATGGCAACAGTGTTTCCTTCAACTGAAAAGTCCTATGAGTGCAGTACATTTTTTGCAACTGTATTTGAGCTGGATTAGCACTGGAGTAAGGTGATACACTGAATGGTCTGTGCAGTTCACTTGAGCGTCTCCACACCAAAGTCATCAAACAATGTTGTCTAAAATATATTTTGTATCTTGTAGAACTAAGATTATTATTCAATGGAACTAATGAGGCCTAGCCCAAAGCAATAAAAACAGCTCTAGACGATTATGCACATCCACAAAATGTTTGGGTAGGCTCTATAAATTCTGGTAAGTATCATTCTCCCAGCTTCTGCCACATCTAGATTCTTCCATCAGGCTTCCACTACCATGAGACTACTACTGCATTCACTTTTCACATCCTTCCAATACATTCTTTAGGTTTTACCAGTGACACAAGTTTCATTACTGGCATGCTGCTTTAAGACAGCCCACCCCCTGTCCTGGTTTCATACTGAATGCCCCTTCAAACATTTATGGTTTACCATTAAGACCATTATTGTTATTACATGTCCTGTCTGTTATCCATATACCACAGTGTGATGTCACTCAAACCCCAAGTGTCGTGAAATAAAACCAACTTTTTTTTTCTTCTAATTTTATGAAAAAAGTGCCAATTTTCTAATTTAGTTATAATATAGCTTGGCTATTTTATTCCAAATTTGCCAATTTGGTATATAATCCAGGGAGAGCAAACCAGTAAAAAGGGGACAGGATCAGCTAGTGAAAGGACAGGCACACGCCAGAATGGATGTGTCCCCTACACCAGG
>OW240913.1:172491543-172510416 GCA_933207985.1 Pelobates cultripes
CTGACTGACAGTCCCACTTGCTAGCTTCACCCAGGGCTGCCTATGCTGGGGAGCTCCCGAAGTTCTCTGCCATGTACTCTGGAAAAATAATGCTGTCTCAGGTTCCTAAAGACATCGATATGACATTTTATGGTTTTGGTAATTTTCCCACAGTAAACAGTTCACAGTTTTGTATTGCCTACTTGTTGTCCACATATATATGTGTATTACCTACTTGTTGTCCCCATATATATATATATATATATATATATATATATATATATATATGGGGACAACAAGTAGGCAATACAAAACTGTGAACTGTTTACTGTGGGAAAATTACCAAAACCATAAAATGTCATATCGATGTCTTTAGGAACCTGAGACAGCATTATTTTTCCAGAGTACACGGCAGAGAACTTCGGGAGCTCTCCCAGCATGGGCAGCCCTGGGTGAAGCTAGCAAGTGGGACTATATATATATGTGTGTGTGTGTGTATATATATATTTATTTATTATATATCCATAATAAGCAAACATAATATAACATTTAAGGACTGACAAAATCTTTTTTTGGCAAAATAACATATATATATATATATATATATATATATATATATATATATATATATACATATTTGTGGTCAGGGAAGAAGGCCGTATTTATGAGGACCTAAACCTCTAAACAACAGTAAAATATACTAAGTCGGTTGTGGTGTGCCGAAACCGACGTACGGGTTGGCCTGTAAATAAAGAGGGCAAAAGAGAAATATCATTCCACACTTTAATACGTATACACACACATTATTATCCGAACTTTTATTTAGCCAATTGTTTAAAAGCTTGCCTCAACTCTTTCTCAGGTTGAGGTATGTAATGATGGTATGCCGAAGATTTCCAACGGCCTAGTTTTTAATGATATGAACTGGTATGTTTTGGCTGGAGGCTGATGTTGCAGCCCCGATGCGAAAGGAGTGGCCTGTATATGCCGTGGGATCGTACCCGATTCTTGTGAATAGTAATCTCACGTATTTGATGAATTTCGAGGTAGTCAGGGGTTGACTGTGTATTGTGAGAAGAGGAGCTTGTTTGGGTTGATTAGCCATACCGGCCATGTATTTGTCGAATAGTTGTACGGGGCACCAATGATTGCCGGTCGGGTAAAATTGAATGTCGAGTGGCGGACCCATTTGATTAGTTTTTGAATGTCTTACTGACAAGGTGTAGTGATCACCTATTTTGTTTAAGTTTGATACACACAGCATATTTCCCTTATTGTTGACGTTACTTAAAGTGAGCTCGTTGGGACGCATAAACCCATAAAATGCCAGGTATATGGCTGTTTTGAGTGTGTTATTGGTGGGATTATCGAAGGGTTTGGTATCTAACATGTCAGACAATGCCCTGAATTTCTCAGCATCGATTGGTAGTCGTGTAGTAGGTTTTGGGTTTTCTAAGCGTTGGATGCCTTTTAGCATGTTTTTAATGGGGTGTGCTGACAGGAAGTTTTTTATGCTGGTATATGTGTTGCTTACGTGATGCTGTACTCCAGTTAAATAGAGTTTTATGGTATTGTGTGCCAGTTTCAAGTTGAGATGGCAAAAAGAGGTGAACGCCACCATATTATATAACCTATAAGGATTCGTGATGAGGTATTCTGCCACAAATTTATTGAATAATATTAAGGCTCGGTTGTACGTGCGTCTAGTGTTTGGTGAAAGTGAGGCCTCTGCTAGTGCTCTCCTGTGTACCATGAGTAATTTTAGTCCAGGATGAGGTCTTTGAACTGCGGAGCCTTGTTTGGCTGTTCCCCTGCTGTTGGGTGTAGCTGTCTGAAAACCTGTAATTTTGAACAGGATAGTGCGTCAGCTGCTGAATTGTGGTGATCTAGCACGTGTATGCAAGTCAGGAAAAAAATTTGTGTGGCTGCCAACCATGTGAGTTTCCTGACCAGGCTCATGATTGTTAGTGAAGAAGACCTGCCTTTGTTCAGAATCTCGCAAGCTGCCATGTTATCGGTGTAGCATTTGACAGCTTTCCCTCCCCATAAGTGGCCCCAGACTTTAGCTGCTGCCACTATGGGGTAGATCTCAAATAGTGCCGACGTCTTTGTGAACGCGGGTAAACCTAATGCTTCACTAGGCCAAGCGTCCCTGAACCATCTGTCTTCGAAAATGGCTGCAAAACCTGCGTAACCTGCCGCATCCGTCCATAACACAGGGGAGTTTAATGTTAATGGTGGTATAAACAAGTTTCTCCCATTCCATTCTGACAGGAAATGGTACCACATAGTCAGATCTGCCCTAGCCTGAATGTCCAGTGTAACCCTGCTGTCGTTGTTGGGTAAGTTGGGTAACAAACTAAGTAGACGTGATATGAAGGCTCGTCCCTGTGGTATAACTCTCATGGCGAAGTTCATTGAACCCAGGAGTGATTGAAGATCCCTCCTCGACGTTAAACCTTTGTCAAGGAACGACTCAACCTCTACCCGGATTCTCTGAACTTTGTCCGCTGGCAGGCTAGCTTTCATGGTAGTTGAGTCTAATTCGATATCTAGGAAGGTTAGTCTGGTGGTGGGGCCCACTGTCTTGTTCTCGGCCACTAGTACCCCTAATGTCTTAAATAATGCGACTGTCTTGTTGATGCTGTGTGGTATTGTGTCAGGTTTCTCTACTGTTAGGAAGTCGTCCAGATAGTGTATAATTACTGGACAACAGCAGATATTTAACAGTAGCCAACACAGTGTCTCTGCAAAAATATCAAACAATTTGGGGCTACTTTTGGCCCCAAACGTCAGCCAGTTGGCAGAGTAGTATAAACCTTTCCACCTTACACCATGCAGATGCCATAGAGAGGGGTGCAAAGGGAGCAGCTTGAAAGCATTTGAAATATCGGTTTTTCCAAGCCAAGCTGCCACCCCTGCTTCCAGTATGGCCTGTATGGCATTATCTACTGTGGCATACTGTAAAGAGAACTCAGCCGATGGTATAAGTGAATTTAGGCTTGGTGTGGTGCTGGAATGAGGGGCTGACAAATCGATGATTAACCGTGCTTTATTGTTGTATTTGCCCCACGCAATTCCTATCGGACTGGTTCTCCAACAAGTGAATGGTGGCCGTGTGAATGGCCCTAACATGAAACCATTCCCTACTTCAGTTTGCAACAGAATGTCTACTGTTGCTGGGTCAGTAGTGGCAGATTGTAAATTCCTGCATTCAATCGTTCCTGATGGTAGTGCTACCAACCCCGTGTGAAACCCCTCCGTGAAACCAGTGATCAGAAATTGTACTAAGTCCCTGGATTGGTGTGAATTGAGGTAAAAGGCCAGCGTGTCGACATTGACTTCCGTCAGTCATTTCTTGGGGAACAGTCGGTTAGGACACATCGTCTTAGCATGGGCTCTATGGCAGATGGTGCAGACATGTAACAACCTACAAGCGCTGAAGCTGCAACCGCCTGCGTTAAAGTTGTTACAAATCTGCGCCTTCCCCAGGAAAACTATTGGCCTACCTAATTTGTCTTTAAATGTCCTTTGGTCGATGCTACTGGTGCTAGGGACTGCGTAGCTGGTAGTTGGAAGACTTGGTTCATTTGGGCACAAATTGGTGGTGTGGGTGTTTGATGAACAAATTGCGCAAGATGGTGGTATAAGGCCGGCAAAATGGCGGCAGAAAAGTTCGGTATCTAAGTGCCTCCAATCGGTTCTTATGTTGAATTGTACCAAAGTTGCCGCTGCTTTTGCCGAAAATGACTTGTGATAATCAAAAAACGTATGGCCACCGTACTTGTGTCCCAGATCCACCAATTTGTGTAAATACAAATCAAGTTCTTCTCTACGATGGGGAAAAGCGGTGCATACTACGTCTCTATATATGCCAAAAGCTAGGACGAACTCTGGTATGGTTAATTTTTTACTTAGTCTGGGGTCTCTCGCTTTCATCACCAC
Organism: Pelobates cultripes; assembly: GCA_933207985.1. Taxonomy (NCBI): domain Eukaryota; kingdom Metazoa; phylum Chordata; class Amphibia; order Anura; family Pelobatidae; genus Pelobates; species Pelobates cultripes. The sequence continues at coordinate 172,495,468 of OW240913.1, forward strand.
TGACAAGTCCCCATAATTATAAGTCTTATTGTCTACTACGTCTTGAGACGCTATCAGTAGGGAAATAAGGTTGACGTCTTTCCCCTCTAAAATATCTTTCCCCTAATGTTAGGAGGTACCAAGTGTGCTGGTGTGACAATGTGAGTGGTAGGATTTTGTGAGATTAGAGCTCCTGTCACATTACCCTGTGCGGCTATGTGTTCAACCTCAGGTGTAAGACTGATATCGGGTGCCACGATAATTGGCTCAGGAGCTTCCAGTCTGTCCATTGTCTGGCTGATATTACTAATAGATGCCAGGATAGATGTCATGGTGGCTTGCAGGCCTGCTATGGTTTCGTTCATATTTCCTTGTGAGCTGGTTCCTGGTTGAGGGGTGTCGTTGGTTGTCATCATAATCCTATATAGCTCGGCTTTCCTAGCCGTGGCCGGATATGGTACACCCCTACGTCTGAGTTCTGCAGCGATTTTAGGAATTGTCCATGACCTCAACGAACAAGGGCTATCTAGGTTTTCGGCTATAGTTGGGCCCGTTGGAGGGGTGGGTGGTCTAGCTGGCTTGCTGGGAGGGGAGACGTCTTCTCCTATGTCGGAGGCGTGAGACATCCTATATGAATGACAAAGGGTTTGATGTGACTTATAAGTAAGTTGTCGTAGATAACGAGGTAGGCGATGTGCTGCTGCTAGCCGTTGGACCGTATAGGGGCTCTAACTATGCGTTGGACATATGACTGTGCCACCGAAGCATTGTGGCGGAAAGGTGGCCTCAATTAACACCTATAACCGTAAACTAGGCATGCTTGGTGAGGCCCTACTTGTATTTGGTTGAGTATTGTGAATCTACCTATGATTTAAACCGAAGGTGAATACCTCTGTGATGAGCAAAATTAGGAAGTATATCGTGGTAAATAGAATATATATATTTTTATTTATTTTTTATTTATTTTTATATACACCACTATTGTGCCAGTGCCTGTGTTGTGTCGTAAGTATGATTCTTAGACTAATACGTACCTGACGATTGGGTCTTTATGTTACGTCTGTAGCTGTATGTGCTAGGTTTGCTTGGCCTAAGATGAGAATAATAAAAGTAAAACACCCGAATAGGTGTACCCCTCCCCTAACCAATAAGATAAAGTATTTATTTATTTATTTTTTTATTACCTGTACCGGGACAGTAAGTGTTTCTTACTATTTAAATTCCTCAGAGATAGGGTGTAGTCTACTTCTGTGGCGAATTTGTTATGACCAGTGTTGGTCTTGATGAACCTTTGACCTACGAGGGTAAGACTTAATAAGATACCCTTATCGGTTTGAACTATGTATGATGTTAGTACTATGTTCTAGCTCCGAGCGGATTGGCGTAATAGTGCCTCCTAATTATCCCTAATGAACGTACCGTATGTTACCAGCACTCCCTTGTGCTGTGTAGTTCGTGTGTTGACAATTTAGAACAGACCCACCTGCAAGGATATGACAATACAATTTCACCTTATCTCATCCACCTATATACCTATTTTCCGTATGCCGTATATATGATACAATGGTACCCTTCCCTTTCCCCCTTAATTGCTACTACCACCGAAATTATACGTGATTTATATCTATTTAATTACCTACTGTTGTGAACAGACTGCTATAAACGTATGCGCCCGCCTTATATTTAATTTATATGCTCTGTATCATAAAATCTCTTAAAATCTCTTAACCGATATTCTTAAAGGAAATATTATTGTGGACATCCCTTTAAATATTTTTATGACTTTGAAAAGTATCAGTGACAAAGTTACCCGACCTATATAAATATTATGTTATACCTTAATACAAATACACAGAAATCATACTTAATGTAAACACATAGAGTGTCATATGTTAAATGCGCCTGTAGGTGGCAGTATCACAGTGAGAATTTTTTTTAATAATTTCTGAGTGTTATAACGTATAGTAATTCGTGTTTTTTTGTAATTCGTGTGTTATGGAAGCCATATTCGTGCGTTTGACCTTGTTGGATTCGTGTGTTTAGAACCGATATAAGGCGTTCGTGGATTTTAAGACCTATCCGTATGTGCTCCCATTGCCCGCGTCATTCGGCTGTTATGTGATTCGTGCGTAATTACTGTTCGCCCAGATGTGTAGAAATGTTGTATCTTATTCGTGAGTTTGGTCGTTCGTATGCCCGTACTCACGATTACCGGTCTCTTGAACCCGGAAGTGCGACCCGGCGCTCCGGAAGTTGTGGTGGAGTGGGCAGTCGGCGAGCCCGCCGTGAACGAAGGATACCTGCTACCGCCGAGCCTGATTAACGGTTGGCGATCCTGCTGCTGTGGAGGCTGATTGACCTGGCTCAGGTGTAGTTGATTCCCGCCGTCTGGACCGGAACCGGAAGTGACCAAGCGCTGTCAGCGAGGTATGGAGGTAAGTAGTGGGTTTATATAGGCCGGTTGTAACCCATCCAACAACTCCAGGCTCTGCCTTCCCATATATATGTGTGTTATTTTGCCAAAAAAGATTTTGTCAGTGCTTAAATGTTATATTATGTTTGCTTATTATAGATATATAATAAATAAATATATATACACACACACACACACACACACACACACATATAGTATATAGTAAGCAAACATAATATTAAACATAATATTTTTTAATTATATATATATTTGTGTTCGGTACTATCATTGTAATGTTAGCGTGTACAGTGTTTTCAAGTACCATATATATATGACCAAGTCGGTTGAAGTGTGCAGAAACCGACGTATGCGAAAGGCCGGTAATAGAGTAGGCCCAATCTATTAGAGAAAAGAGTTAAGGGAGTGGCGGGTGGGGCATGCTGAGTGTCAGATTTCCACGGTGATGCAGGTAAGGGGGGAGTCCCTTAAGTAGGTTCCACATGCCCCTCTCACAAACCCAGGCAAAACATTCACATTTGTGTTCGGAGCAATCATTGTAATGTTAACGTGTACAGTGTTTTGATGTACCATGTATATGTGACCAGCAGTCAGTTGAAGTGTGCCGAAACCGATGTATGCGGTAGGCCAGTAATAAAGTGGGCAAAGTAGAAGTGTCTTGTCAAAGAATATTATTCAATACATGAAAACATAATACAAGGAATATACCTCAAGATGACAGTTTAACAAAAGCTGACCTCATTTCTAGCACAGGTTGAGGTATGTACAGAGAGAAAGCAGATGACTTCCAACGCCCCAATGACTTGATGACATGTACTGGAATATCATGACTAGAAGCCTTAGAGGCTGCCCCTATCCTAAAGGAGTGTCCTGAAAAGTTACTGGCGTTCAAACCTAGTCTAGTCAGTAATACTCTCACGTACTGCATAAGCTTAGTGGTGGTCAGGACGGGCTTGTGGAGGACCAGCAGAGGGATATCTGACTAGGGTGGTAATGATTGGAGATATGCATCCAGAACCTTAACAGGGCACCATTTATTTAGAGTAGGATAATATGTGATTTAGACTACTTTACCAAGCTTGCTTGTTTTTGTAATGGGCAAGGATAAGACATAGTAATCTTGCTGTTTGATTATGTAAGAACGCTTAAGGCAGTCTTGTGAATTTCTGTTACTATGTATGGTGAATTTGCATGGCCTAAGAAAGCCATAATAGGCCAAGTAGATGGCTGCTTTGATTACTGAATTTGTGGCAGTTTCAAAAGGGATTGTATATAATAAGTCAGACATATCCTTAAATATATGTTTGTGAATAGGTAACCTTAGAAGTGGAGGAGTGTTACTGGCTTTGTGTATGCCTTTCAGTATGTTCTTAATGGGGTATGAAGACAAAAAACTAGGATATAATGTATACATGTGGTGTTGAATGCCGGTTAAATACAATTTAGTAGCCTTGTGTGATAATTTGAGTCTGAGATGGTAAAAGAATGCGAACGCTACTAGAGATGAGATATTGAAAAACTGAACCATGTTATGTTCTAACATAACGTTTTTATACAGTGAGAAAGGTCAATTGTAAGACAGCCATGAGTTATGCGAAAGGGCCAAGCTAGACAAGATGAGACTATGCCTTGATAACTTTTCTAATCCATGACTAGTTCCTGAAATGACAGGGCTGCATTGGCTATTGGTGAGGCCGTGGGTAACGTGTCTCTGAAGGCCTGGAAGTCAAAGCGAGAGAACTTGTCAGCAGCAGTATTGAAAACCCCGGGAACATGATGACAAACCAAATAAAATTGATTACAGGCTGCCAACCATGTCAGTCTCCTCATGAATTTCATTATAGTTAGTGAGGAGGAACGCCCCTTGTTTATAATGTGGCAGGTAGCTAGGTTGTCGGAAAAGCAGCGTACCAAGCTACCTGCCCATGACTGACCCCATACCAAGGCTGCTGCTACCATAGGGTATACCTCGAATAAGGCTGAGGTGTGTGAGAACCCTTCAATAAGCTGAACCTCCTCTGGCAAACCACTCCCGAGCCATTCGTCACCAAATATGGCCGCAAAACCTGTGGATGCTGCAGCATCCGTCCAAATGACGGGAGAATGGATAGACAGCTGTAACAAGAATTCTATCCAATCACAGTGCTCTGTGTCATTTTACACAGCGTGGGAAAGTTCTTTGGAATTTTCCCATGCTGTGTAAAATGACAAAGAGCACTCTGATTGGCTTAAACCCTTTATAAGCCTTCCCCCGCCCTGCGGAGCTCAGTCTGCGCGGAGCCCTCCATGGGTGAAGATGGATTATTTTTTTGCGCTCAGGTTTTTTCTTTTTCGTCAGTTTTTTTTTTTTTTGCGCTCGGGATTTTTATTTTATTTTAAGTTCGACGATTTATGATGGTTTTATTTGGGCCTTTTGGGGGCTGAAAAATGGCGTCGAATGGTAAGTTTAATTTTACTTTACAGGTTAGTTATTTTATTCCCCTCACTATTTTTTAGGGTGAGGGGGGTAGGTAGAGGACTTTTATTTGGGGGTGGGTGACTAGGGGTTTGGGGACCCCTAGTCACCTTTGATGGGGGTGGGAATGTGACTTAGGGCCCCCACCCGCTGCCCAGGGTTGGGGGTCAGGGGGGGAGGACAGTAGGTCCCCCCTCATTATCTTTATGGCCCCCACCCGCCTCCCAGGGGTGGGGGCCGGGGGGGGAACAGTAGGTCCCCCCCTCATTATTTTTGGCCCCCACCCACCAAGGGATGGGGGCCGGAGAGGGTTAACATTATCATTTGGCCCCACCGCCGCCCGGGGGGGGGGGAGGACACTAGGTCCCCCCCCCCATTATCATTATGACCCCCACCCACCGCACAGGGGTGGGGGCCATGGGGGACAATAGGTCTCCCCCCTTATTTTACTTTAGGGCCCCCACCTGTTGTTTAAGGGTGGGGGCCACAGGCTGCTCACTGTTTAATAGACATGCCCCCTACTTGCGGTATAGCGAGTAGGGGCTGAATTTACTAATACTAAGTAATTTTTACTTAGTATTAGTAAATGTGGCTGAAAGACCAATTTAGGTCTTTCAGCCTTTTAGTAGATAACTCCCTGATACCGTGGGAATTAGGGAGTTATCTACTAAGCGGCTGCAAGATGCAGCCACAGCACGAATAGGATCAGAGTTTCATTCATTCGAATGAAATTGCGATCTGAATAAAGTGCCGAATTGCGTTCTAAAACAAACAAACATACTGTTCTCATTCAGTAAGAACACAATTCGGCAGTTTCATCTAAAATGACAGGAAGCATCGTGGGAACACAGAGGAATGGTAAGAATTATGGGAAAATTGCTCTGACCAGCGGAAATGAAGCACACAGAGCTGGTCAAGCGGAGGAATCCTCCATAAGGCAAAGAGTCCCTACTTTGTCTTATGATTTTAAAGAAAACTAAAGAAGACAGGAAGAAAAGAAGAACAGATCCGGAGAGAGGGGGAGAAGAGGAAGAGATCGAGGAAAGGTAAGTTCAGCATGACAGTGCCGCTTTAACATGCACCGCAAAAATACAGAATTTTTTGACCCGAAAGTGAGTCTTGTAAAAAAATAGTACAGACACTTAAGCCATGCAGACCAATGCCATAGAGACAGACGAATGGGATGTAAATTAAAGGCATTAACAATGTCCATTTTACTCAGCCAGGCCTATTCCTACCGTAATAATGGTGTTTATGGCATTGTCTATTGTGGCATACAGAAGGGAAGATTCTTCAGATGGGATTAGTTAAGGCTAGGTATAGCCAAGGAGTGAGATGCAGAAAGAGATAAAAGTCTGTTTTTCCCTGAGGAATTTCCCATGATCAATCCTATAGGGTTAGTTCTCCAATTAGAAAATGGGGGCACCTTAAAAGGTCCCAATAAAAACCCATCCTCTAATTCTAGTTGTCACAGAGCATCAACCGTTTTAGCATCAGCAAAAGCTGACTGTAGATTATGGCATTCGCAAATGCCCGCAGGAATGTGAACAAGACCTGTATGAAAGCCTTCCGTAAAACCATCGATCAGGAAATCAACTAGGTGTTTGGAAGGGTGAGAAGTTAAGGTGTGAGCCAGAGAGCCAATATTCACAGAGGTCAGGTAATGTTTTGAGGAGTTTTATTAGGACACATGGACTTCGCATGAGCCCTAAAACAGAGAACACTCATGCAACAATCTGCAAGCACTATATCCGCACGTACCTACATTGAAGTTATTGCACACCTGCGACTTTCCCAGGTAAACAATAGGACGACAGAGTTTGTCCTTGCCTGATCTGTTGGTCCTTGTATGTGCCTCAGGGAAAGTCATAAGTGTGGACTCGGATAAGATGGGACAATAGTCTGAGGCATGTGAGGTGGATGCACAAATTGCACAAGCCAGTGTCTTTAGTTAGGCAAAGTGTCTGCAAAACAGCTCAGTTGTACTGAGCCAGACTTGCAGACGCCCTTTGACGAAAAGGACCGGAGGTAATCGTAAAAAGATGAGCCACCGTATTTATTACCCAAGTCCACCAGCTTGTGCAAATAGAGGTCAAGCTCCTCTCGTCTATGCGGGTGTACCGAACATATGACATCCCAATATATATAAAAAGCAATAACAAAATCAGGTATAGACAATTTCTTACTTAGTCTAGTGTCCCAAGCCTTCAACACAACAGAAATATCACCGTAAGCATATGTGCGATTTTCAACAACATCATGTGAGGCAATTAGCAGCAGGGCCGTCTTTACTGTGGGGCAAACGGGGCAGCTGCCCTGGGCCCAGTTACTCATGGGGGGCCCGAAGCAGCTGAACAATGGGCCCAGCTGGCCTCAAGCATTTCTCCCTCCAGCCGGTGCAACCGTACTCTAAGGAGGCCCACCGGGTGGCCCATGCAGGGGCCCGGTCTTGCACTCTGGCACTTTAACAGCGCGACTGGGCCCTCTAGCTTTTCGGCAGTGGACTGAGAGGAAGTAATGGCCGCAAGTCACTTCCTCCCATAAAGAGAGGAGCGGGAGGAGGAAGAGGCAGAGCGGAGGGGGTCTGGGCCGAGCTACCCAGACCCCAACTCCCAACAGCTTCAGCCTCCAATGGGAAAGCCACCCTCCAAGGTAGGAAACTGGAGGATGGGTTTAATAGTGTAAATTTTGTGTGTGTGTGTGTGTGTGTGTCAGTATGTTTGCCAGTGTGTGTGTGTCTGTGAATGTCTCAGTATATGTCTGTATGTCATTATGTCTGTCAGTGTATGTGTCAGTTTGTCTGCCAGTGTGTGTCAATGTGTGTGTGTGTGTATATCTGTGAATGTCTCAGTAAATGTCTATATGTCAGTATGTCTGTCAGTGTATGTGTTAGTATGTTTGCCTGTGTGTCAGTATGTCTGTCAGTGTATGTGTCAATATGCCTGTCAGTGTGTGTCAGTATGTCTCTCAGAGTGTGTGTGTTTCAGTTTGCCTGTGAATGTATGTCAGTATGTCTTAGTATATATGTGTGTCAATATGTCTGTCAGTGTATGTGTCAGCGTGTCAGTATGCCTGTGTGTGTGCCTGTAAATGTGTGTCAATATGTCTGTCAGTATATGTGTGTGTGTCAGCATGTCTGCTAGTGTATGTGTCTGTGTGTGTCCATATGTATGTCAGTGTGTGCATGTCTGTATCAGTATGGCTCTTTGTGTCAGTATGTCGGTGTGTGTGTTGGTGAATATGTGAGCATGTCTGTCAGTGTGTCAGTATGTCTGTGTGTCTCTCAGTATATATCTGTCTATCTATGTGTTAGTATGTCTGTCAGTGTATGTTTGTGTGTCAGTTTGTCTGTCTGTGTCTGGGTGTGTGTATCTATATGTTGTCATTGTGTGTATCTGAGTGTCTGTGTATATATGTGTGTGTATCTGTGTGTGTGTGTGTGTATCTTTGTGTATGTCAGGATGTGTATCGGTGTGTCAAGTTTGTATCTGTATGTTGTCTTTGTGTGTTTCGTGTATCTGTATGTTGTCAGTATGTATCAGTATGTTATTAGTATGTGTATCTGAATGTGTGTCAGGTTGTTTATCTATGTGTCAGTGTGTGAGTATATCTGTGTGTCTGCATGTGTTTCAGTGTGTGTATATCTACGTGTGTGTTTGTGTGTATACATCTCAACATTCACACGCTAACTCTACATACAAATACACCCCTGCATTCAAGCTTCAGCATTACATACAAATACACAACTGTGTTAAACACCAACATTATATGTATACACACCCCTGCATTCAAAAACCAACACTATTAATGAATACATGCTTACATTCAAACGCCAACACCACATACAAACATATTCCATACAAAAACCTGTTTACATTGAAACACACAAAAACTGCTTAGTGCTAAATACAAACCTGCTAACATGGGTAAATTGGTAAATGGTAGAGCCCCAGCTGTCAAGGCATTGCTGGAGTTGCACGGCAGAAGGGGATCTACCTTTTAAACATCCTTGCAATAGGGAGGCCCATAAAATATTCTTGCACCTCTCTACTTTAGGTTGCCACTGCGTTAAGGGTGATAACATGATTGCACACCTGGGCAGGGTGTACAGGGTCCAGGGGGCCCAAGCAAATGCTTTGCCCAGGGTCCAATCAATATTAAAGACAGCCCTGATTAGCAGTGCAACAATATTGACATCCTTGCTTTCCAGGATGTCTTTCCTGAGATTGGCAGGAAATAGGCAAAACATACCTGTAACCCACTAGCATGTTGGTTAGTTCAGAAATTGGTCACAACCCAACACAGAACCTGAGACTTCCACCACTGGATTGCCTCAGAGGCCTCTTTGCACAGTCCACACTTGGGTCCAGTCTGGCGTGGTATACCCCCTTCAATTGATGTGGAGCAATGTGCTGCTAGGATTAGTGTCTCAGTGCTGTCTTTCAGTCCTGCCTGTTCCAATTTTCAAACTGTTGGCAAGATTTTGTAATATATATATTACACCAGTCAAGCCATAAGACTTGCTTTTCCCACAGAAATCACAAATTTGCAGTGATGTTACTGCCGAAAGGATTCTCTGTGGGCATTTGCAAATTAGTTTAACAAAGAATCACATTTTTGCCTCATTCCATTCTAAACATAGATTCCTTTGAGTCTGTGTTTGCTGTATACAACAGCTTTGAAACACAGCATATTTTCCTAAGTTGTGTTTTAAAGCTGTTGTATACAGCAAATTTGTGGTTTCTGTGGGAAAAGCAAGTCTTCTGGCTTGACTGGTGTGCAGATTTTTGTTTAACATTGAATTAACTATCCACAGACTTCAGGTGGAAGGGGTTTTCAATCACAATTTTTTCCCTACCATAACCTTTTTGTTATATATATATTTGTGAAGTTTGAAATTAAAATTGTGTTTACAAATTCTGTATATGAGCACCTCCATCCTAACTCCTCATTAATCATTGTTACAAGCTCTGTCCTTTGCACCAGTCAGCATAGCGAAAGCACAAAGAGAATGCTGCTTCTCTTCTTTTGCATTGTTTGCCCTGGCTTTGCCTTGTCTAACTTGGAAAATGATCTAATTTGCTACATCTTTAGATAATTTTTAAAGAAAACAAAACATGAAAAAAGAATAACATTGTGTGTATATATATATATATATATATATAAAATGTGTGTGATTTTCAATATTTTAACTAGTGGCAGTTCCCCTTTAGGAAGCATTGATTTAGTACAAGCTTAGGTTTATTATTCAGTAATTCATCTTGATTCAGATACATAGCGTCATATTCTCTTGTCAACCAGGCATTAAGGAACTACTTAACACTGTAAATACTACTTTACCTCAGTTTCCTCAGGTCATTAACCCATTTTTCGCCCATCCTTTTGTGATAATTTATCTCTTCCTCCTCCTCAATAATTTCTCGGATTTTATGTTTTGTCTCTGGATCTTCAACAACTACAAATGTCCAAGGCTCAGTGTGTGCTCCGCTAGGAGATGTCCCTAAGAAATACAAAGTAAAGTTAAAAAAAACCTCAAACAGTTAATGGTTCTCTCCGATTTGCTCTGATGGTACAACTTCAGATCTGGGATAGGAACCTAATGCATCCTGTACCAAGATAAGACAAGCTAAAATATACAGCATGATGACTAAAACATATAATTAACCTTAACCTTATCATGTACTAACACAGGGCAAATATATATATTTATAATTCTTTATTTTTCTCACACCACAAAAGTGTAACGCAGTACACCAGAATATGTGGTAACAACATGGTAAAAGAAAAAGAACATGTACAATGGCTAAGACATGGATGTAAGTACAACATAAGATGTGGGCAGGGTATCTTGTTCTGAGATTAAGAAATATGGAGTGAGGGTTTTATGGTTAATTGTTTGGCTCACAGAGTGTACTAATTGAGTGGTGTTCCACAGGATGACATGGTGCATTCCTGACTGTTGGGGTCTATCTAGTTTGTCCTTGTCATCTGTGGTGACAGTCCCCCAGAGCATTAAAACCTCTAGTGGTGTCAGTGGTGTACGCAGTGTCTCAGGGATTATGGGCAGGGGCGTATTAGCCGCGAGGCAAACAAGGCATTTGCCTTGGGCGGCATTTTTCAGGGGGCGTCATCTTCCGGCTCCCAGCCTCACTCTGCGGCGCGCGAGGGAGCTGAGCAGTCAGCTCAGAGGAAGAGCTCCTTCGCCAGCCGCCCACACAGCAGCCAGAGCCGCCCAGCCCGACCGGCAGCCACTGGACCACCAGGGAGAGAGAGATCTCCCCCCCCCCAGCACTCCCAAAGGTAAGGAGGTTGGGGGGGGGATTTAAATTAAAAACAAAGTTAATGTGTGTGTGTTTGTGTCCGACTGTGTGTGTTTGTGTCTGACTGTGTTTGTGTGTGTGTGTGTGTGTGTGTGTGTTTGTGTCTGACTGTGTTTGTGTGTGTGTGTGTGTGTGTGTGTGTTTGTGTCTGACTGTGTTTGTGTTTGTGTGTGTGTGTGTTTGTGTCTGACTGTGTGTGTGTGTGTGTGTGTGTGTGTGTGTGTCTGACTGCGTGTGTGTGTTTTTGTGTCTGACTGTGTGTGTGTATTTAGAAGGTGAGGGGGGCACCTGAGTTTTGTCCTGCCTAGGGCAGCACAAAACCAGGATACACCACTGATTATGGGGGAGGGCCATTAGCATATCCTATTCCTTGGTGATAATAGCTAACACGTTTGGCAATCTTGACTCTCTTGCTCTTAGCGTTAAATGAGCCAGGAGTTCAAGCAGGTTGCTTCCACACTGTCATTCTCTGAAGTTCTGCCTGTGCATAACACTCAGAACGACAGGCGGATGCGTATTAGGGACTTTAATTTGTGGCTTGGTGAATGGTGTCGGGAGCAATGATTTGGCTTTATTTCTCATGGTAGCTCTGTTTGGAATGGAGATAAACTGTACAAAAAAGATGGTTTGCATCTTTCTCAAAAGGGAACAAATGTTCTCAGTGAGCAGTTCAGAGGTTTTGCTAGGATGTATTTAAACTAGGGGGGGCGCAAAAGGGTGATAAAACATCAATCCAATTATCCCCCAAAACAAGGACAGAAGGTGCCTGTAGCAAGTGTGTTAAAAAATGATAAGCTTAGAGTCATGTCTACAAATGCTCGCAGTTTAGGGAATAAGATCCATGAACTTGTGGCAATAATGGCAACTGATAGTGTAGATTTAGTCGCTGTTACTGAGACATGGTACAATGAGAAAATGACTGGGACATAGCAATACCAGGGTAAGTACCTTTTATTTAGGAAAAAGATAGGAAGGCAAGAAAGGGGGAGGGGTGGCTCTAGGCGTGAAGTTGATAGCATAAAATCTTGTACCTATCAAAAAGAAGTGAGGCAAACATAGAGTCCGCTTTGCCACGTTAGAATTTGGTAATCACACAGTAACTCGTGTAGGTGGGATTTATAGGCCCCCAGGACAAATTGAAGAGTTAGATAATCTACTAGTTGAGGAAATAGCTAAAATGACAATGAAGGGGGAAGTTATCATCATGGGTGACTTTAATCTTCCTGATGTAAATTGGAAAACAAAATTAGCTACTTGTGCCAGGAGCACACATATTCTAAACTCCCTACTGGGATTGTCTCTAAAACAAGTTGCTGAGGAGCCAACTCGTAAAGAGGCCATACTAGATTTAGTGTTAACAAATGGAGATTTGGTATCAGATATTACTGTAGGTGAAAGTTTAGGATCCAGTGATCACCAGTCAGTGTGGTTTAATATAAGAACAGTGACTGAGTCACACCACACAAAAACAAAAGTTTTAGCCTTTAGAAAAAACAGACTTTTCTAAAATTAGAATATGTGCATTATCAGATTGGAGCAATTTAAATGGAGTCCAAGAGAAATGGGATTATTTAAAAGTTGCACTACTGAAGGCAACAGAAAATTGCATTAGGCTCTATTGCAAAAGCAAAATTCAAGAAACCACTGTGGTACTCCGCAGATGTGGCCAAAATAGTTAAAACAAAAAGTTAGCATTTAGGAATTATAAAAAAACCCAGAGTGAGGGAGACAAAATGATCTATAAGATTAGGCAGAAAGAGGCTAAGCAAGTTATAAGAGCCTCCAAATCACACACAGAAGAGAAAATAGCACAGTCAGTAAAAAAGGGGGATAAAACATTTTTTAGATACATAAATGAGAAAAGAAAAGTAAAACAAGGATTAGTAAGATTAAAAACAAAAGAAGGAAGGTATGTAGAAGAGGATAAAGGTCTAGCTGACTGTCTCAATTAATATTTTTGTTCTGTATTTACAGATGAAAATGAAGGAAAGGGACCTCAGTTGAGAAAAAGGATAAATGAATCATTTATTACACGTGAGTTTACAGAGGAAGAGGTTCTATTTCAACTGTCAAAAGTAAAAACAAATAAGTCAATGGGACCTGATGGAATACATCCAAAGCTATTAAAAGAGCTTAGTGGTGTACTAGCAAAATCATTCACAAAACCACTAGCAAAACCAGATTTATTTAACCAATCATTGTTAACAGGAGTAGTCCCAGAAGATTGGAAGTTAGCGAATGTTGTGCCCATTTACAAGAAAGGTAATAGGGAGGAGTCGGGCAACTATAGGCCAGTAAGCATTACTTCAGTAGTGGGGAAAGTGTTGGAAACCATGTTAAAGGATAGGATTGCTGAACATCTAAAAACACATGGATTTCAAGATCAGAGACAACATGGGTTTACTTCAGGGAGATCATGCGAAACTAATCTTATTGATTTTTTTGATTGGGTAACTAAAATTATAGATCAGGGTGGTGCAGTAGACATTGCTTACCTAGATTTCAGTAAGGCTTTTGACGCTGTTGCACATAGAAGGCTTATCAATAAACTGCAATCTTTAAGTTTGGATTCCAATATTGTTGAATGGGTAAGACAGTGGCTGAGTGACAGACAACAGAGGGTTGTAGTTAATGGAATATATTCAAAGCTTGGACTTGTCACCATTGGGGTACCTCAGGGATCTGTACTTGGACCCATTCTCTTTAATATTTTTATTAGTGATATTGCAGAAGGTCTTGATGGTAAGGTATGTCTTTTGCTGATGATACTAAGATATGTAACAGGGTTGATGTTCCAGGAGGGATAAGCCAAATGACAAATGATTTAGGTAAACTAGAAAAATGGTCAGAATTGTGGCAACTGACATTTAATGTGGATAAGTGCAAGATAACGCATCTTGGACGTAAAAACCCAAGGGCAGAGTACAGAATATTTGATAGAGTCCTAACCTCAACAGCTGAGGAAAGTGATTTAGGGGTGATTATTTCTGATGACTTAAAGGTAGGCAGACAATGTAACAGAGCAGCAGGAAATGCTAGCAGAATGCTTGGTTGTATAGGGAGAGGTATTAGCAGTAGAAAGAGGGAAGTGCTCATGCCATTGTACAAAACACTGGTGAGACTTCACTTGGAGTATTGTACACAGTACTGGAGACCGTATCTTCAGAAGGATATTGATACCTTAGAGATGGTTCAGAGAAGGGCTACTAAACTGGTTCATGGATTGCAGGATAAAACTTATCAGGAAAGGTTAAAGGATCTTAAAATGTATAGCTTGGAGGAAAGACGAGACGGGGGGATATGATAGAAACATTTAAATATATAAAGGGAATCAACACAGTAAAGGAGGAGACTATATTTAAAAGAAGAAAAACTACCACAACAAGAGGGCATAGTCTTAAATTAGAGGGACAAAGGTTTAAAAATAATATCAGGAAGTATTATTTTACTGAGAGGGTAGTGGATGCATGGAATACCCTTCCAGCTGAAGTGGTAGAGGTTAACACAGTAAAGGAGTTTAAGCATGCATGGGATAGGCATAAGGCTATCCTAACTATAAGATAAGGCTAGGGACTAAAGAAAGTATTTAGAAAATTGAGCATCTATGTTAAGATGCTGTTTTACTGCTTGTTGAAAGCCCTGGCTCGGAAATTAGCTGTTGCTTCTGGAGCTCTTCCAGCTTATGTTCTAGATTGGTGAGCTTTGTGTCATGGACTCAGTGTGAGGCCTCCAGCTTTGTGATTTTCACAGATGTCCACTCCACT
>OW240913.1:172510516-172526315 GCA_933207985.1 Pelobates cultripes
GTTTTTTTAAAATGGGTCATATCTGCTGCAATATTTGAACGAAGCTTGTCCAGGATGGTCTTTAGCACTGATGCTTGACCGGGTTTCGGTCCTCTGGTACAGGGGTTTTTGAAACCGGCTGTGGGGTGAAGGTTGCTCCATCCCCTGGATCTCCTGAGAAATCATCAGAGAAGTATGAGGCACCATCTTCCAAAAGTGCCATGTTGTCCCAGCCAACTTTCTGGAAGCTGCGGAATAGTTCTCCAATATCTCGGTCCAAGGGGCCTTTGTCCACTCTGGGTTTTTTGTTTTTCCAGCCCATAATGTGTCAGCCGTCCAGAGGAGCATTTGTTTGTTAGGAAAGTGCCAATTTGCACAATAAAACAGTCTATTTTGGGCTAGTATACACGGAGCGCGTCTGCTTTGGCTGGGTGCTAGCTCCGCCCCCCAGGGCAAATATATTTTTAAATGAAGGATATATAATATATTCAGAAACACTGCCTTATACTCCTACTGCCCTTTCTTTCTCCAGCCACACACAAACCTGCCTCCTCAACCCACCCCAAACCATGTCTATGCTTGCATGCTAGTTCCAGACCAGCCATACCCACAAGTAACTCTCAGTCCCACTTACACTGCGATCACACTTGCCTCCATGAAAATAATACTCTCTCCGAAACCATCCAGCTTGCCATGATTTCACTGTCCATCCCCTTAGTTATGTGCATTTAGGAATTCCACGCTGATAGGGAAGGTCAGTGTATGATATCCCACCACTTCTTCATTGCACTTAATTGTAGTCAGCGTTGTTTGTGTAGGCAGCAGGCAAGTAAATGGCAGCGATAAAAATAAATAAATAAATAATTGTCTCACACAGACAACCGACTCTGAAATGCATATGAAGGCAAAGACCAACTCTGTCTATTGGGAATCCAACCCTGACCTTATGTCAAAGACTTATTAATGTAAAGGGAAAATTGTATAATGTATAATGTTGTAGTTCCATTGGGAATGATGTGTTCTGTCTTGTATGTTCAAGGATTCCAGCAGCAGAGTTTTCAGACTTGCTTCCTGGCTACACTATTCCTTGGTCCCGGGGATATGTCAAGAAATATCTGGCCTTAATGCTAAAAACATCTTTGTAAAGACCGTGGCAAAAACAAAGCCTGAGAGCTGCAAGTGCCTTTGTAAAGGCAGTAGTTGTAGGCAGCTCAGGCAGTGGGCTGCCTGGGACAAGTGGGACAGGTAGAGGGCATGATACTACCTGACAGGAGGAAGAGGCCTTGGCAGTTGAACCTGTGCACTGAGATCTGCTGGGGGAGCTATAGCTTGACCTTGATCTCAGTGATGATCCTACTCTGAAAGGACAGACCCACACGTCCTGGGAATTGGTAGCAGGGCCGGACTGGCCCACCGGGATACCAGGAAATTTCCCGGGGGGCCGAGGCACCAGGAGGCTGCAGAGCTCTTATTCCCTATAGAGAGGGAGCCCTGCAGCTATTTTTAATAATATCGCGGCCGCATGTCAGTGCAGCCAGGTGGCTGGTCCGGCGGCACACTCTGAGGGGGTACTCACCTTGCGGCCGGCGGCCCCATCTCCTGTGCTGTATGACTACTGTCAGCATCAGTGAGTGTGCCGACGGCCGCCTAACCGGTCCGGCGACACACTCACTGATACTGACAGTAGCATAGCTGTCAGCACAGGAGGACTGAGGGAGGTGCCAGAGCTAACTACCATGCTCCCTCGTGGTTCCAATAATTCCCAGCACAGCCACATCATAGAGTAGTGATTACTCTATGATGTGGCTGTGCTGGGAATTATGGAAACTATGAGGGAGCATTGTATTTAGCTTTGCCCCTTCCCTCAGTCCTCCTGTGACAAGGTCAGCAGACAGCAGGGACATAGAAACAGAGGGGAAGTGGGAAGGGGGTGACAAATAGAGGGGTAATAGAGACACAGGGGATGGGGTTACAAAGAGAGGGGTAATAGAGAGACACAGGGGAAGGGGGGACAAATAGAGGGGTAATAGAGAGACACAAGGGAAGGGGGGACAAAGAGAGGGGTAATAGAGAGACACAGGGGAAGGGAGGGACACAGAGACAGATGGGGTAATAGAGAGACACCAGGGAAGGGGGGACAAAGAGACAGAGGGGTAATAGAGAGACACAAGGGATGGGGGAACAAAAGAAACAGAGGGGTAAAAAAGACAGGGGAAGGGGGACAAAGTGAGAGGGGTAAGAGAGAGACACAGGGAGGAGATGGGGAAGAGAGACACAGGGAGGAGGGGGAGAAAGAGACACACAGAAGGGAAGGGGAACAAAGTGACACACAAGATTCGTGGGAGGCAACGCTGGGCGGGGGAAAAAGAGACACAGAGTCACTGGGAGAAGAGAAAGAGGCACACAGAGTCTGGAGTTAGAAAGAGACACGCAGATGAGATTTGGAAGGGGAGAAAGAGACAAAGGGGCTGGGGCTAAGACATACACAAAAGGGGCTGGGGGAAAGAGACATACAGAGGCTGGAGAACGGTAAAAAGAAACACACAGGGGCTGGGATGAACTAAAAGATACACAAGGGTCGCTGTAAGAGACAAAAAGGAGACAATTGGAGACAAGATACACTAAACGAGGTAAACGTAATAGACGTAATTGATGTGATCCTGACAGTAATACACATATATATATATATATATATATATATATATATGCATGTATATTGATGTGTGTATTAGTAACATATATAATTATGCCTATAATATTTACACATATATTAATATACATTTATATATGCATAATACACACATAAATGTCATTGATATATACATATATGTAATGAGCAGATATTGGCCCAGTCTTGTTGCTAGTTGCATACTCATGCACAATAACATATTCAAAGTGAAGAGCGCACCCATAGGACTTCAAAATGAACAAGATTCATTTTTTTTCAGTTGTGCAACTGCATACATTCACCATTTCAGTCCCATTACTAAAATGTCCTTAAGAGGCCAAAGTAGTTGTACTGAAACATTGATTACATGCAAATGTACGTCTGCTTAAAATAAAGGCGCTCTTTTGTTTCTTTTGAAGCCCTATATGCGTTCTTTCGTTGGAGTAATAGTTTTTAATTTAATTTTTTCACCCTCTAAATCTGCACACTATGCTGGCGCGACGCATTATTGGGCTGGTATAGAATTTTTTTCCAGGGCTGCTTTTAGTTCCCAGTCCCTCCCTGATTGGTAGGCCCAGGCAGGGGCGTACCTGGAGCATTTGGCACCCGGGGCAGATCATATACTTGAGGGGGTGGGGGGGAATGATGATAAGGGGGTGATGGTGTGAGGGAGTGGGGTGATGTGCAAGAGGGGTGATGGTGTAAAGGAGGGGTGATGAGGGGTCATGTAAGAGGGAGGGTAATGTGAGGGGGGGTGATGATGAGGGAGGGTGATGATGGGGCAGACTAAATACCTTCATTCCCTGGTGGTCCAGTGGCCATAATATATTTTTCTATTGGTTACTTTTTCTCACTTAATCTGTGAGCCAAATGACATAATGTACTACAAAATATATACAAAATATTTATATTTTGCGGTTCACAGAATGGCAAATTTATTGTGCTGTTTGTACAATTACTTTATCCTGAAGCGATTGCATGGATGAAGTTTGTCCGAACCAAAATGACATCTAAACAAATTCTGGACCACCCAAACTAAATTTTCTATCTTTACAAATAAATAGATCCAGACGAACAAAGATTTTTCACTGTGCACAACTCTACTTAAAGTGGAATAACCCTTTTTACGTAAACAGGAATTTAAATGTACAATGCCCTCTTGGGCATTACTAGCTGGGTCCACCCTGTAAAACTTACAAAAATGGCAAATACTTTTTTTTGTTTCTTACCACACCTCCATACAACATCACCAAGGACCTTTGGAGATCCAATCAAATTCTTCTTACAGAGAGGCATTTGATGGACCATTTCACCAGCTCAGAGCACACAATACAAACTATTATCGGAAATGGAGAGAGGTGGAGATAGCACATGCAGAGACGGAGGAAGGGAAGAGCAAGACTTCCCTCCATGCAGACCTGTTATATTTGTTGTCAGCACAATGTGCTCGCAGACGACAGATGTATTTTTTTTTAACAGAATTGACAAAATACATATTGTAATATGTTATTGCAACCTTAACAATGTATATACAACATGGAATCACATACTTGTTCAAGAATGGTTTGTCACATTACCTGCCCGATCAGAGCAGCATTAAGAAGGTTCCTCTTTGTTCAGCATAGACAGCACGGCCCACTCTCGACATGTGCCGATTGTCAGATATGTTGTGGGTTTTTTCACAGCATATTATTTGTAATATTTTGCCTAACAATTATCCCTACACAATATGTAATATTTTGGGGACACAGGGATCATGTAGATCAATCAGTCGCTAACCATATAAATAACATTTCCTGACCCACAGTTAGTGCCCTGTCATAGTTTCCACTTGGTTTGTGTTTATATTTCTATTTTGATTCTTGGCTTGGATTTTGGCTTGTTCTTTGAACTTGCGCAACTCTGTAAACCTTACCTGTCTTGTTTATTTATTTTCCCCTATCTCTATTATCCTGATCTTGGCTTGTCATATTGTTTATACATTTTTTCATCGTCCACATTAAGGCCAGCCACTCTAAAGTTTGGTAATACATTCTGTTCTATGTTCTTACACTTTGACTTAGATTTTGTGTATTAGCATAGTATTACCGTGACACTTCTAGCATGATCTGTGGAATGAGTTCTATAGGTGCCCACCAGAGACTGTACAATAAAGCTCAGAGTTACTATTGAGGAAGACATGAAAACCTTTGGTGTCGTATACAAGTAAAATGTATTAATGTACATATAGTAAACTACAGTTAAAAGTGTCACAGCAAGCATAAGAGGAAAGCCCACCTCACTTAGTAGAGGTTCAGCCCAGTCCGCTGTAGGTGGTTTCTACTTACTTTTGACATGTTTAGACATATGAACACCATCACAATGCATGACACATTCTGATGTAAATTCATTACTATAGCAATTATTTAGATTTTTGTGCACTTTTTCTCTTTACCTTACTAGTACATTTGCTGACTTTTTTACAATGAACCACGGATGCAAATTTGTTTGTAAGACTGTAAGGATTATTCGCTAAAGTGGGAATTGTTGGGAATTGAAAGTAAATTTTATATTTAAGACCAAAATAGCCAAACAGGAAGTACAGCTGACTTGGGAGAATTTTTCCAGTCTATCTATTTTGGCCTTAAATTTGATATTCACATTGACTTCACTTTTAATTCCTGACTGTGACGGACCGCCTGGCACTCAGACTGAGTACCTCTGTCAATCAATGCTCCTAGTGCTCACCGAGGAATCCCAGCACTCCACTAGACACCATAAGCCCTGCAGACCCCACTTCCAGCGATGCAGCTGCGCCGGGGTCTCGCCGTACTTCACCCACCTTGGACCCAAGACCAGGATCCAGCTTCCAGTGGGCAGACCTCTCATACTCCCCAAAACAGAATCATACAGTGAGACACTCCCATACACAAACAATAGAATCCTTCCTGTGCTTGGGAGATAGTTGAATCAGGAACTGTACTAATGTAACCCAATTATCTCCAAGCACAGAAAAACATACAATTTTCTGAAACCCCAAAAAGTACCTTAAAAACACATAAAACCCCCATAATTTGCATCCCCTGATAGCTCTGATCTGGGTGAACAACATATCCAAAAATCTCCCAGATCGGTTCAGGAGTTCAGGAATTTTCTGGAAGTCATAGTTTTGATCGACCATGCACATGGTCCTATGCTCAAAACAGTTCCAGGGAAATCAGTGCTAACAGTCGGTCAAGTTAGGTGGTCTTTTACAGGTTTCCCTGCAGGGCCCTAAGTCTGTGGGCAGGAGGCTGGCAAGCAGGCCCCTCCAGGTACAAGTGGCGAGGTTACTTTCACCACACTGACAATTCTCACTTTAGTGAATACCCCTGTACATAGAATGTGACGGCAGATAAGAACCATTTGGCCCATTTGTCTGCCCAATTTTCTAAATACTTAATTAGTCCCTGGCCTTATCTTATGTCTATGATAGCCTTATGCCTATCCCACGCATGCTTAAACTCACTGACTATGTTAACCTCTACCACTTCAACTGGGAGGCTCTTCCATGCACCCACTACCCTCTCAGTAAAGTAATACTTCCTGATACTATTTTTAAACCTTTGTCCCTATAATTTAAGACTATGTCCTCTTGTTGAGGTAGTTTTTCTTCTTTCACACAACAAGAGGACATAGTGTTAAATTAGAGGGGCAAAGGTTTAAAAATATGTCAACATTGATGGATGTATTCACTAGGACCACGTGCTGCTGTGAGTTTGCTACATGTTAGGGAATGATTGTAATGTGTCCTGGCATCTCGTAAGTAATAGACTACATTTTATATAAGAGAAAATAAAGCTGAATAAAAATATATTCCTTTACACTTGCTTTTATCAGGTAAGTAAGGAGAGCAGGCTCTATAAAGAGAGCCATTGTTAAAATGTAGCTTTCACCAATGTCAGCCAGTTATCTCAACAAAAAATAGTTACATTTTAATAAGTTATTTGTTGGAATGCCAATAGTCACACAATCCAAAGGAACTTTCTACTTTGTTCAGTATAAATTCATGGGTTGTGCCCATTATGTTGCAACTAATGATTTTTTTTAACCATACTTAGCAAGTGTTGTTTGCATATTTATTGATTAGAAAACTGCTGTAGACTAGAAACATATTTTCTGTAGCTGCAAAAAAAGTCTTATCTCTCTTATTTTTTAAGTTTATTTTTCCAACAAAGATAGATATGTTGGTAATATTTGAATTATGCAGATGGAAGTATACATAAAGTGTCAGTTAATGAACCATAAGCACTTTGCATCATTGCAAAGTGCCTGGTGCTTAAAGGGACACTGTAGTCACCACAACAACTACAGCTTAATGTAGTTGTTCTGGTGAGTATAATAGATTAGAAATCTCAAGGTTAGAGTAAATAGTTTGGCTGGTTGAATCACTCAACTGGAAATCTTAGGGACTTCACTCCCCAGATTTGCAAATAAAAAGGGTAGATATTAGATAAAATCTAATAGTAATCCAGGAGTTTGTTCTGAAGTGTATATCTTTGAATTGATTTAAATAAATGACCACATAAGATAAAAAAAACAGAAACATTAATAATATAAGATAATTACACTAAATGGTTAAAATGTTCAGAAGTAATTGATAAATTAAATAGGATGTGTGGAGTGTTGATCATTATTTAATGTGTAGTTTGCAATATATATATGTATTATATGGTATGGTGCATATATATATCTAATATGAATGTACATTTAGCTGTATAACATAGGTGTATGAAATAGTGCAGGCCTTTTTGCTTAGATTTGAAAAAGTTAAATTTTCAATGACATTTCCACAAGGTTAACAGCTAAAAGGTTGAAGTTAAATTAGAACAAACACATGTGTTGTCAGTCAAATGTATACAAAACACTTCACTTAATTTTGAAGCTAACTATAGGCAGAGCCATCTAGGGTATATCCCAAACTTAGATATTCAATACATTACATCACGCAACAAGTTAGAAAACCTTTTTGGGAGTATTACACAGGTGGGGGCTGCTTTATGGAGGACAAAATGGCTATTTAACTGAAGGAGAAAGAGTGTGACGTTGTCATTCATTCACCATTCATTCATTCATCCATCTACTCTTACTCTGCCTGCTGTCACCACACATCTGAAAGGTATACAGGGACATATGCTGTAGCCACTAATACATTTGGTAAGATTAATTATTTACTGACTATTTTGCATTCTGTAACATTCATTCAATACACTTTTATCTTATATTTATTTGAGTCATTGTTTCATTTATTACAATATTATTACAGTGCCTTTTGGGTCTTCAGACACTGGATTATTTTAGTGATAGTCAAGTTATCATCTAGAATGGTTAAGGAAAACAGTATTTATAAGTAATTTGGGAACGGAAGGGTCTGCTCCGTATACAGCTATAGATTGCATAAAGACACACTAAGCTTAGAATGACCCGGAGTGACCTTTTGTCGGTAAAGGTCCACATCATACCTGAAGCGAGCCATAACTATCAATATTGAAGGATCACCGAAAACCGACAGGATGTATTGCAATTAGTGTTCAGAAGTGTATCCCTTTAAAAATAATAATTCAAAACAATATGTCTCATAAAAAGTTAAAAGTGCATAAGCATTAAAGGACCACTATAGGCACCCAGACCGCTTCAGCTTAATGAAGTGGTCTGGGTGCCTGGTCCAGCTAGGTTTAACCCTTTTTTCTATAAACATAGCAGTTTCAGAGTATGTTTTCCTGGCACTATAGTGGTCCTTTAAGTCTATAGTGCAAAAATTAGCTATATATACACTGCAATTGTATATCACTTGAGTTCAATGTGTAAAGTCTCTATTTGATGAATTGAAACAGTCTTTAAATGGTCTTTTAAATTGTTAGCTGTTTCAGTGATCTCCAGTTATAGATCAGCTGGGATGTGTATAATGATAAAGCTTAATTACTATAGTACAGTATTGATAAGGTCTCCTTTAAATGTTGTTAGTAGAAATATATGTACCCTTCATAGATAAACAAAAAATCAAATACTATCATGGGAAGTGGCCTTAAGTTATAGGTTTAGTTCTCTGTTCTTTTTGTACGTCCTATGTACATTTTATTGCAGGGACATTTTAATAGATAAATTAAGCTTGTAATGTTACAATTCAGATGTGTTTCGATTTTGAATATTTCTTGCGTTTGGGGATGAGTAAATTCTTTAATGTGCGATGGTTGATCTGGATTGTTAGTGCAAGCTTTACATTTCTTGCATTTCCAGAAACCTATAGTACTCTTTAAGAATGTGGTATTGGTTACTTTTGTATTTTTATCTTGTTTAGTTGTAACACTACAAGCTTAATTTATCTATTAAAATGTCCCTGCAATAAAATGTACATAGGACGTACAAAAAGAGTGGGGAAACATATTAGAAATATCAAAAAAAGGACTCCATTCGCACAACCTCTCAAAGCATTTTGATCTTAAACATGCAAGAAATCCTGAGGGACTTGGCTTTATGGCAATACAAAAAGTGAATATCCCTTGGAGAGGAGGTGATTTAGAAAAAGAATTAGATAAAACAGAAGCAAAATGGATATTCCAATTAGAAACGTTAGAACCCAAAGGACTAAATGTAGACTTCGAGCTGCAAGCTTTTTTATGATTCCATACAATTTTGATAAACTTTCTCTTTCTTTTCCAGTACATATAGAACTGTTTTATACTCTACATTTTTTATATTTTCATTTATCAATTTTTTATATTTGTGGAACTCATATCTATACACATTAAGTTATTCTTAGGCTATTGGTCTTACAAATACTCTTTTAATTGCTATTTGTCTATTTTATATTTGTACACACCGAACTGCTAGTTATTGAACTCTTCAAATATAGCATTAAGATATATATATTTTTTAATTGATTATGTATTCTTAGAACCTTCCTTGTAATTCATTTAACACACATTATTAGTGTAATACTTACACTTTAATTATTATGCAGATCCTTTATCTGTCATGTATTTCAATTAATTACTCCAACCAATAACGTACAATCAATTCTCTTGCACATATAATATAACATTATACCTATATAAATGGTCAGTCTAGTACCATAAAACTTATCACTTAACTATTAAAAGATTCTAATGATTTTTATCATCACATTTTATATAAACAGATATTTATCACATACAGAAGTAACCAAATCTCTTTTATATTTTTTGTTAAGTCTTTATATCAGGATGAAAATATGTAAACTAGCTTCTATTCAGAACTTACGTTCTATTTTTATGGTTCATTTGTTTCAGACATTTTTTATTGTACCCTTCTTTTTATAAGTATGTAAAATACCAGTTTATTAATGTTTTTTAAATTCATCAGCATACATTTAAGGATAAATCATATATTACATCTAATTGCCATTTCGAACAAGTACGTATTAAACTTGAAGGGGTTAATATAAACCGAATTGATTCAGCTATATAAACCCGATGACATTACTTGCCCGATATCCTCTGATGAAGTGAGTTTACACTCACAAAACGCGTAAGGAAGGAACGGCAATACCAGCACAGAACAGCAACACCTACCGTAAACCTTTACTGAGCCGAACTTGGAACGCAGAAGGGGGAACGGTGACACGCACGCGGCATCCTCCAGACTTCATATTTACCGGCCGGACTGCAGGACCGTGCTTAACTGCCCCCACCATACAACCTGCATCCAGTAACGCTTGATATATTTTACAAATTAATGGAGAACTAAACCTATAACTCAAAGGACCACGATAGTGCCAGGAAAACATACTCGTTTTCCTGGCACTATAGTGCCCTGAGGGTGGGGTCCCAATCCCGCCGGGCTCTAGGGGGTTGAAGGGGTTAAACTTACCTCTTTCTCCAGCGCTGGGAGGGGAGCTCTCCTCCTCCTCTCCGCCTCCTTGGCTGAATGCACATGCACGGCAAGAGCCGCGCGTGCATTCAGCCAGTCTCCTAGGAAAGCATTCACAATGCTTTCCTATGGACGCTGGCGTCTTCTGACTGTGATTTTCACAGTGAGAAGCACGCAAGCGCCTCTAGCGGCTGCCAATGAGACAGCCATTAGAGGCTGGATTAACCCTAATATAAACATAGCAGTTTACCTAGAAAAAATGGTTAATCCTGGCTGGACCTGGCACCCAGACCACTTCATTAAGCTGAAGTGGTCTGGGTGCCTATAGTGGTCCTTTAAGGCCACATCCCATGATCTTATAGTATTTGTTTTTTTATCTATGAAGGGTACAAATATTTCTACTAACAACATTTAAAGGAGACCTTATCAATACTGTACTATAGTAATTAAGCTTTTTCAGTATACACATCCCAGCTGATCTATAACTGGAGACCACTGAAACAGCTAACAATTTAAAAGACCATTTAAAGACTGTTTCAATTCATCACTGTATCTAATAGAGAGACTTTACACATTGAACTCAAGTGATATACAATCGCAGTGTATATATAGCTAATTTTTGCAACTTAATCAACTTAATGCTTATGCACTTTTAACTTTTTATGAGACATATTGTTTTGTATTATTATTTTTAAAGGGATACACCTCTGAACACTAATTGCAATACAGCCTATTTAATTTATCAATTACTTCTGAACATTTTAACCATTTAGTGTAATTATCTTATATTATTAATTTTTCTGTTTTTTATCTTATGTGGTCATTTATTTAAATCAATTTAAAGATATACACTTCAGAACGAACTCCTGGATTACTATTAGATTTTATCTAATACCTACCCTTTTTATTTGCAGGCATTTTCATACAAACACTGCATTTTCAGAGAAAAAACAGTGTTTACATTGCCCCTAGGGACACCTTCAAGTGGCCACTCCTCAGATGGCCACTGGAGGGGCTTCCTGGCTCAGTGCTGCACTTTAGGCAGCACTGCCATTCAGCATCTCCACGCTCTGCATGGGGACGCTGAATTTTCCTCAGACATGCATTGATTCATCCCATGGGAAAGCATTGGATAAGCAAAAAAATCGGCAATTCTGATAATGTCATCAAGGAGGCATTTGGGGGCGGGGCCAGCGCCGGCAGACCCGCGAGGTGCTGGAAATAAGGTGAGTTTTAATTCCTTTTAAGGAGGCAAAGGGAGGGCACACCACCTAAATGGTGGGTTTTCCTGACCCTATAGTGTTCCTTTAAAGTGGGATATAGTGTCTGTCATTTGCAAAAATGACCCCCAAAGGCAGTCATTCAGGCAGCCCAGAATGCTTACAGTGTTATTTACTAAAGTCAGAATTTAAAGTGAACATCAAAGAGTCCAGAGTAACTGAACTAAAAGTATAGTTGACTTAGAGATATTTTTCTGAGTATGATATGTTGACCTTAAATTTGAAATTCACTTTGAATTTTACTTTAGTGAAGGCTGTTAAATCGAGTATAGTGCTTATAGTAGGGGGCTGGACATGGACGAACTCTTGATCACACTGACCAGCCCAATATGTGGTGCAGCGCACAGTACCTTGCAGAAGGCAGAAAGAGAGGTGCACAGCATCAATAACGTTTGCTTCGGAGATGCCTCTTGAAAGAGAACTAAGGAAATGCCCCTGAGGACAGCTTATCATGACATCCTGTGAACGAATATATGTTTTCATATAATTTTTTTAAATGTGTTATGACATTTGTAACTACAATTATCATTGAATTACCTGCAGCTCTGATGATATTGTTTATCACTTCTCTTGGAACAGGCTCGTTGCTGATGAATCTTACAGACCTCCTTTGGTTGAGAAGTTCAAAAAATTCCTTTGATCTGTTGACCATTTCCATTTCAGGGTAACGTACCACTGTGAAGGGGACATGTTGAAGATTTTCTTCTTCCTCGTCTTGCCAATCATCTTTCCCTTTTTTCCAAAATTAGAACAAGAAGCAGGTGTGTTGACATGATGAGAACAAGATAAACAATAAAATAAGAATATTCTCCACTGTGTTCACTTATACAGTAGGGTGTGTTCACTAGGCAGAGATTTGTATAGAACAGACAAATTGATTACAATTTCTTTAAAAAAAAAAATAGATACATTTTAGAACTTTCCAATTCTGCTATTTTGAGATAACATTTGCAGTTCCCATGTCAATTCCCTAAAACTCCCAGTCTTGTTAATACACCCCTTTCTGTTAACAGTTAGAGACTATACAATAAACTGGCCTAATGTATAGCCTTAATATGCACCACTGTTGGGAGCAGAGCTATTGGTGACTGGAGAAAACATACATTTGTAATGTTACACTGTGATGTTTCCTATTAGTTTGCTCTTTTTTTTTTTTTGGTGGCATTTATAAAAAAGGTTGGGAAGGGACCAAAAAGTAAAAGAAGAGTACTGTGGAGGAGTCATGAAGGATACCAGGTCTGCAGACACAAAATGGCCTTTCTGCTGTTTAAGGTATTGGTTCTCATGATGCTTTGATCTTACCTTTAGGAAAAATAACAAGTGACCTCACAAGCTGAGGCCTCAGCTACACCTGCTACTAGAAGAAACAATATTTACCGAGTTTAAATATCAGATATCTATTCACAGCAGACATAGCCAATCTCCATTAAGAGATGCATATTGTAACATGAACACTGCCTCTTCCTATGTTCACTCCGTCCACACTGGCAGGCAGCAATTCCTCTGCCTGCTCCTGGCATCCTCTGCAGCCTTGCTCACGGCCGCAGGGCGCGAGTCCTGCAGGAACGCGTGGCAACGGCGTTCCTGCACTTTTTTTCACAGCAGGAACGCCGTTCCCGTTGCTCCTGCAGGCACCCAAATGTTTCTCCTGTCAGGGGGGGCCCAAAAGGTGGCCTAATGGCCACCTGATGGACCCCCCGGCGGGCTCCTGTCTCCCTGTCAGACTCTCTGCTCTGCTCCCTCGCGCGCCGTTTGCTGATGCCGGGAGCCGGAATATGATGTCAGAGAGCAGAGAGAACACAGCTCCCTCGCTGCATCTGACAGGGAGACAGACGTCTGCCGCACTTAAGCCCCACTGGACCCCAGGGACAGGTCCATGCTAGATTTCCAGGTAGGGAGGCTGGGTGGACATTTTTAAATTTGTAAAAATAATAATTTGTGTGTTTCTGTGAGTGTATGTGTGTGTGTCTGTGAGTGTGTGTCTGTGTGTGTGTGTGTGTGTGTCTGTGAGTGTGTGTGTGTGTGTGTCTGTGTCTGTGAGTGTGTGAGTGTGTGTGTGTGTGTGTGTGTGTGTGTCTGTGAGTGTAACTTATGGTGAGGTATTCAAAATAGTACATTAACATAAACAAATACTAAAACATAAAGGCACAATAAAATACCAGGGAGCATAAGGGAAACATATAAAATCCAAATCCCAGAGCATTTTACTGCATTTCACACATATGCAAATAAAAGCAAATCAGAGTAAAAGTATATACCTTTTAACCAACAGATGGCACTGCACAAAGGCTGTGGTCTTTATATGGTTACACATATTATTATTAATCAATGATATTGAGGAAGACTCGGTGGAATTACATTATTATTATTATGATATTTATAGAGCGCCGTCAAATTCCGCACTCTTTACAATGGGTGGACGAACAGACATGTAGTTGTAACCAGACAAGTTGGACACACAGGAACAGAGGGGTTGAGGACCCTGCTCAATGAGCTTACATGCTAGAGGGAGTGGGGTAAAATGACACAAAAAGGTAAGGATAGTATTAGACTAATGACAGTTGCAGAAGAGGAATCAGTCAGGAGCTATAAACAATTTAATTGATACGCTTTTTTTGAAGAAGTGGGTTTTTAACGATTTTTTGAAGGAGTGGAGACTGGGTGAGCATCTAACGGAGGAGGGAAGCGAGTTCCACAGGAACGGTGCAGTCCTCGAGAAATCTTGAAGGCGAGCATCAGAGATGGGAGTACGGACAGAAGATAGACGTAAGTCTTCAGCAAATCGTAAGGGCCTAGACGGGTCATACTTGTGTATAAGGGAGGATAGATAGGTGGGAGCAGCATTATGTAGAGATTTGAAGGCAAGAACCAGAATTTTAAATTGAGCTCTATATTTTATAGGAAGCCAATGTAGGGACTGACAGAAGGGTGATGCTCTCTCCTGCAGGGCCAGTGCTGTCCAAGCGTCGGTGTTCTATCAAATTTCCCTACCCGTGAAAATCCCCTACCCTCGTCACTTCAGGTGAGGGAAATCAGCTGGATCCTGTGCTGCACATGTGTGCTAGCACTCCTGCTACTCCTCCACAACAAGGTCCTGGAAGGTAAGTAAAACTAGTTTTACACTTTCATTATAGTTAGTGCATTCACTAAGCTTAGGACTTGGGACATTTAGGGTTAATGTTAGGGTTCAAATTAGGGTTAGGATTAGGGACTTGTTTATATTTAGTGATATTTCACATTAGGGGAATATCACTAAATTGTGATTTTTCACACTTTATTTTAACCCTTACCCAAAGGTTTAGGGTAAGAATAGAGTGTGAGAGAGGTTAGAATCACTTACCTAACCCTAATTTGAACCCTCACTTAACCCTAAATGTCCTGTGTGCCTAAGCTTAGTGAATGCACTAACTATAATGAAAGTGTAAAACTAGTTTTACTTACCTTTCAGGACCTGGCTGTGGAGGAGTAGCAGGAGTGCTAGCACACATGTGCAGCACAGGATCCAGCTGATTCCCCTTACCAGAAGTGACGAGGGTAGGGAATTTTCACGCGGTAGGGGAATTTGATAGAACACCGGCCCTGCTAAGTGCCTTCACGGACCGGAGAGGAGATATGTGATCTCCCTTATCGGTCCACAGGCATATTACTGGGCAGCCGGCACGGAGAGAGGAGACCCGGGAGGAGCTCTCGCGAGAGTGAACTCTAGCCTCAGGAGGTGCAGGCTAGAGTTCACTCCCCCACTAGAACATCAGGGATTCCACCGGACCACCAGGAATTACAAGCGATATCCCCCCTCCCTGGGCAAAGGTAGGAAGGGAGGGGGGATTATAAATAATATTTTATTAATTTAAAAAAACCAAACATTTGTTTTACACTGCCCCCGCAGCCCCCCATACACACTGCCCACCAAATACACTGCCCCCACAGCCCCCCATACACACTGCCCCACCAGACACATTGCCCCCACAGCCCCCCATACACACTGCCCCACCAAATACACTGCCCT
>OW240913.1:172526415-172567485 GCA_933207985.1 Pelobates cultripes
TTCTTCTTACCCCTCCCCTCCCCTGTAGCGTGGCCGAGCTCCTCTCCGGTCCGCGGTGCCCGGCCGGAGTGATAGGAGTGTGCTCTTCCTGTCAGTCCGGCTGGGTACAGGAAACAGAAACTCCTGTTCCGCGTGGAGTTTCTGTTTCCTGTACCCGGCCGGACTAACAGGAAATACACACTCAGTGTGCACCTTCCTATCACTCCGGCCGGGCACCGCGGACCGGAAAGGAGCTCGGCCACACTACAGGGGAGGAGAGAAGCTCTTAAAAGAGCGCTCAGGCGGCTGCAGCATTTAAAGGGCCGGCCCTGCAGCGGCCGTTCTTGAAAGAATTTACGGCGGCCTGGGGGGCAATTGCCTCCCTGCCCCCGGCCCAGCCCACCACTGTTCCTTCAACTTTGAACTTGCAAACTATGCTTCCAACAGTGTCTCTTCCATTCCCTGTCATACTTACCTCTCCTTGCCATGTCACACTCCCTGTTCCAACCATATCACACTCACCCCCACCCCCCAAAACCCTGCCACACTCATCCTAATTGCTCCAACCATGTCACGCTCATCCCCATCCCTGTCACACTCACTCTCGTCTCACCCTATCTCACCCACCCTTTCCCTGTCAAACCCACCCTCCCACAGTCACCAC
Organism: Pelobates cultripes; assembly: GCA_933207985.1. NCBI lineage: Eukaryota > Metazoa > Chordata > Amphibia > Anura > Pelobatidae > Pelobates > Pelobates cultripes. The sequence continues at coordinate 172,527,059 of OW240913.1, forward strand.
CTGAAGATAGTTAAGTTACACTCACAGCTTTGCGATAAGCACAATGCACAAAGGCCACAAGCAGTCCTCCATACACACAACACACTGCCAGCAGCTACCCCACTCACACACATATGGTCCCAAACATACACATGCTCACAGAAACATACATTTACTAAAAAGGATGCTCACTGTCAGACACACCCTCTCAGGCAAATACATAGGTAGATAATGTGAAACATATACACAGCGATATACACATTATGACTTCATGTCTGTATTTATCAATGTGTGCCTCTGTGCATCAGTGTGTTTTTGTGTGTATGCATGTATGTGTATCAGAGTGTGTATATGTATTTGCATTCTAGTGTTTATATGTGTGCATGTATTAATGTGTGTCTATGGCTGCCATGTGAGGGTGGTATGGTATAGTATGGGCAATGCAAGTAAAGTGGCAGCATATATTATATATATTATACACAGAAATACAATACATGAGACAACACATATTAAGAACACGTAGGATAGTATAATGTGAAAGGATTTCAGAATAAGTGGGGAAATATCTATGACACTTTTTTTCTTATCTCTAACTTTATTATTTGGTAAATTATTTTTTAAAAGCTTTTTTGCTCAACCAAAATTCTCTCTCTCTTTTTTTTTTTTAAATTAACTCATTCACACTGGCACTTATGTATAAATGACTTCCATACACCTCAATCGTGTACAAACACAGCGGCAAAGGGAGCAGTGACACTGCAAGCCTCTAAACAATGAATACAGAAACTAGCTCTCTGTATCCAGTGCTGCAAGCCTACACTTCAATATAAATAGAGCTCCTTATACACACACACAATGCAATCCCTATTTTTTTTTTTACTATGGTTGTTAGTGAAAGAATATGATTTGGGTCTACCTGTTATTTTTTTCCCAGTTTCGAAAAAATATAGGTAAATTACTTTATTTTATTATCACTATTTAAAAGCATTTCCATGTAACGTTATGTGTTCATATGTGCCTTACCATCCTCATCAGCCACAATGTCTGTATTGTCCTGCAGATCCTCATCCACCCACGGCCGAGATTCCTGTTTTATATTATTATTCTTATTACTCTGTGCACTGCTTGCTTTAGACTTTTTCCTGCTCTGTAATATTATCACAATCAAAACACATATCACTGCTGCAAGAACAGGTGTTAAAAATGAAAATATAGCCATGGTGTTTGCTCTCGGCTGATCACAGTGAAATGTGTCACTGATTCTATTTTTTTCAAAGGCAAAGGTTAGGAAAGGAAGGAGGAGCAATGCGTATTTCATAACACACAGAGTTTTTGAGAAAAGAGTTCTCTTAGAGTGCTCTTAGTGGCTCAGTGATTCAAAATGAAGTATTGCGTGCCATGTTGACTTTTTGAGTGCTAAGTGCCAGTGGCCTCAGTTAGGTCAGGACATGTACATCATAAGATAAAGATACTTAAAAATCAAATAGTGGGTACGACTTTTTCAGTACCTTCAAAAGTTCAACTTGCCCCATTATCTTTGCCACACTCTCTCAGGTAATCAGACCCACAGGCGATGCTAATGAAAAGAACTGAACTAATGTGGTTGGGGGACCTAGAAAATGGATAGGGACAAAGCTGTCTGAATATTCCTGTAACATTGATAAGGTTTAACCCCTTAAGGACACAACTTCAGAAGCTTGTCTTACCCTTAAGCCATTTTTGCATTTTTTTGCTGTTTGTATTCAAACGCAATTTGCATCTCTGTCATTTATTGCACCAACACATATATTATACACAGTTTTTTAGAGGGCAAACAATGCTTTAATTTGATGTCACATATACATAGATACATTCTCCTTAATTATAAAAAAAAAAAAATGCCAAACAAAATTGAAAAAAAATATATATAAATTTGTTTCACACTTTTGGCAATAATAGTGTGTGCATAATATGTCCAGCTTAGAAAAAGTAATTCAAAATAAATTCATTTATGTGTCTTGATTTATAGAGTATATCATGGGTATAGGATTTCAGCTTATTTTGAAAGTTACAGGTCACACAATACAAGGACTAAAATACAATTTCAATTTGCAAAAATCTTAGAAGTTGGTCTTGTAGGTTTAGTAGCCATCACAGAAAAAAAAATTGCCACACAAAAGTATATATTTATATAAAGTACACATCACAGGCTATTTACTTAAGGTTAGTTTGACACTTTTTATGTAGCCATTTCATCACCAATCTCTGCTAAATATTGGAGTAAAATTGTGTTTTTTCTTAATTTTGGCATATACACATATAACAAGGTTTTTGTAATGTGTATTTTGTAAAGCTGGTGTGTGCTATTTCTGCACAGAACCCCACATTGTGTTCAGCTACATCTGCTGAGTATAACAATGTCCCCATTGTATGCCTTTGGCACTATTCTGTAAAGCTACAATGCCATATAAGAGACAAGGCTATTTCAGTTTCTATAGTTAGAATTTTCGGAGATGGATTTAACAGGCCTGTGTCTTATGTTAGGGTATTATAGCAGTGTGACTGTTCAAATAACCCCACAAAGGGCTTTCATTTGCTAAAGCAGCAAACACAGGGTATCTTCTATGGTGTATATTGTGCCTTAAGTTGTCACCATTTCTTCACCAATTTATGTCAATGTTTGTGGTGAGGGGTAAAAAAATAGCATTTTTACATATATGTTGTATTTCTTAAACTTGATATGTACCACTATCATAAACTTGATATGTACCACATATACATCTTCTGAGTAAAACAATATGCCCAATGTATGACCTAGACACTATTTTGTGAAGTTACAGTGCTGTAAAAGAGATGTGAGAAGTTCAGGTTTTTAAGTGTGAAATTTCATGCAGGGTTTTGATGCGTTCGTGTCCCACTTTGGAGCACTTGAGCAGGGTACATATTCCAGCTACACCATAAAAGCATACCATTTCTTAAAGAAGACATCCCAGGGTATTTCAAAAGGCATATTTTGAACCTTAGCGTGGGATCATTTTTCCGCTAGTTTGCACCAAGTGTTGTGGTAATAAGCGTTTTTTCGGCCTTTTTGACACACAAAGTGAGTTTGCACAGTATATTTTGCAAACCTTTTGCATGCTACAACTGTATAATACTACATATGTTTCTCAGCTATGTCGTCTGAGTACAGCAATACCCCATGTGTACCTTTTCCAGGTATATGTGGACATTGAAGGGGCACAGTCATTCCAGTTTTTTTTTCAAACTTTGAATTTTTACGCTGTGTCCATATCCCATTTTTGAGTATTTTAACAGGCTATATAATCCAACTACCCCATAAAGGCATACCATTTATTAAAGGGACACTATGGTCACCAGAACTACTACAGCTTATTAAATTTGTTCTGGTGAGTAGAATCATTACCTTCAGGCTTTTTGCTGTAAACACTGTCTTTTCAGAGAAAATGCAGTGTTTACATTACAGCCTAGTGATAACTTCACTGGCCACTCCTTAGATAGCTGTTAGAGATCCTTCCTGGGTCATTGCTGCCTAAAATGCATCCAATCATTCAGTGTCTCCTCCCTCTGCATTCAGACTTCCTCACAGAGATTTATTGATTCATTTCATCTCTATGAGGAGATGCTGATTGGCCAGGGCTGTGTTTGAATTGTGCTGGCTCTGCCCCTGATCTGCCTTCTTGTCAGTCTCAGCCAATCCTATGGAGAAGCACTGTGATTGGATCAGGCCACCACTTCTAATGATGTCAGCAGACTGCTTGTTTTTCTGAGGCAAACAGCATGCAGAGCTACAGCTTCAGGCTTGAATACAAGTAAGATGTTGCTATATTTAGGGAGGCATGAGTGGCCAGGGGGGCTAGATGGTGGTTTTAACACTATAGGGTCAGGAATACATGTTTGTGTTCCTGACCCTATAGTGTTCCTTTAAAGAAGACATCCTAGGGTATTTCACAAGGCACATTTTGAACCTTGGCGTGGGATCATTTTTCCTCTAGCTTGTACCAAGTGTAGAGGTAATAAGCATTTTTTTTTGCCTTTTTGACACACAAAGTGAGTTTGCACAATATATTTTGAAAACCTTATGTGTTCTACGACTGTATAATACTACATATGTTGCTCAGCTATGTCGTCTGAGTACAGCAATACCCCTGTATGTACCTTTGCCAGGTATATGTGGATGTTGAAGGGGCACATTTGAGACGTAGCCATTAATTTTTCTTCTAACTTTGAAGTTTTAAGCTGTGTCCATGTTCCATTTTGGAGTAGTTTAGCTGGTTGGTTTTTTTTAACTGGCTTTTTTTTTACAGATTTTACATTTTTATAAACTTTTTTTTTACCGTTAACCCCTAACTAGCAGAAAGCAGCACTAACATTAAATTCATCAATTTCCCATAACTCCCATCCACCCCAGCTAGCAAAATATATAATTTTAAAAATGTAAATTAATTAAATAAATTGATCCCCTGAGGGTTAAAAAAAATAAGGGGATAAAAACCCTAAGAGGTTAAAAAAAAAAAATCGGATCACAGTATAATACTGTGATCTGGATTTTGATCACTGTAGGTAGTGATCAACTGGCAGGAAGGGGTTAATTTTTCTTAGGACTGGGTAAAGGGGGGTGGGATTTTTTAACTTTTTTTAAACATTATTAAAACTTTAACTTTTTAAAACTTTTTGAAAACTTTTTTTAACGTTAGCTAGCCTAACACCAAATTCCCCAATTCCCCACTAACTTCCACCCACCCCAGCTAGCTAAATATATAATTTAAATATATTTAAATTAATTAATAAAATAAATTTAACCCCTGAGGGTTACAAAAAATATCAGATCACAGTAAAATTTAGTCCCTGACAATTGATCACTGTAGCCAGTGATCAATTGGCAGGGAAAGGGTTAATTTTTATTTAAAATGGGTAAAGGAGGGTGGGATTTTAAACTAACTATTTTTTTTTTTACACATGGAGAATATCATCACTGGCAGATCGGAGGAGCGTTAACCCCGCGATCGCCGCGATCTGGGGTTAACTTTAGCGCATGACGGACCCGGTCTGTCATCCGGTATTAAGTGCTTTCCCGGCATGACGGACCGGGTCCGTCATTCGTCATTAAGGGGTTAAAGGACCACTATAGTATCACCTCAGGACCCTCCTCCCGCTGGGCTAAAGGGCCCACTTACCTTTATCCAGCGCCAGGCTCCTTTGGCACTGGTGACTTCTCCTCCCCCTCCGTCAGCTCCCGAGTGGAGCCGAATGCACATGCGCGGCCAGTGCTGCACGCGCATTAAAAACGCCCATAGGAAAACATATCTCAATGCTTTCCTATGGACGTTCTGCATGCTCAATGCGATTTTCGCATTGAGCATCGGGGAAGCGCCTCTAGCAGCTGTCAGGAAGAAAGCCATTAGAGGCTGGATTAACCCTGCAATGTAAACATAGCAGTTTCTATGAAGCTGCTATGTTTACATCTGAAGGGTTAAAACCTGGGGGACCTGGCACCCAGACCACTTCATTGACTATAGTGGTCCTTTAATTTAACATTTAATTGCATACTGAGATTTGTAATCTGGGAATGTGATCAACACATACATAAGGTCTGATTCCAAATATTACTTTATCATATGCCCAGGACAATTATCTTATTTTTGTTTAGTAATGAGATACATATACATACTATTGCTTTTTACTCTGATCATCTAAATCAATAGGTATCATGCACTGGGTACCAAATCATTTTTGGGAAAAAAATTAAAATAATATAAATACAGGATGTGATAAAGAGGTTTGGTGAGTGGAACAAGTTACACTTTGATAATGAAATAGTTTTAAAAATGAATATAGCAAGATCAGTGTAAGAGTAAAGTGGCACTATCACAGTCTGGGGACTTTGCATCAATTTCTGCTGGTGGTCCAGTGGCCGTGGGAGAAGGGAAAGGTGGGATTAACTTACTTGGACTTGTCCCTTAGGACTGCCGACATTTTCTTCCGGCTGGTCCTCTTCAGCTCCTGGCGCTTCAGCACGAGAATACAGCATTGAGATCTAAGGAGGATAATACAAGACAGGGGGATCCTCCATAGATACAGCTGGGAGACTGACACGTCTATATAGTGTTAGCTCCACCCAGTGTCTAGAAGTGTCAGGTGAAGGAGGAATACTGAGACACAGTAGTTCCAACTGTCTCAGTGTATCTTTGATTGGGTTGGAATTTCATTTAAATTTCAAGAAAGTCAGTATGAGTATGTGGCAAATATTCATATAGTTATGTAACGCTAAAATGCAAACCAGTATTATCTAACTGATGCATTAGATAATCTTGTGTCTCATAATAGAAGAATTAAAAGTCAAAAGTAAAAGGTCAGTAGTTCAAGTTGTTTGTATTCTAAGATTTTTAGGTACAACAGATGCTACGGCTCTCCCTTTTTGTTAGATAAGCGCTAACAAAGGGATAGGTGTATTATATTGTGAGAAATTGTAGAAAATAGGGATAACTCATATTCCTGTTGCAGCAACTAATAACTTGTATATATGCAAAATATAAGCTCTGTGAATCAGAATCAAATTTTCACTGCTTCTCTCTCTATTGCAATAAAGATGTGTTCCTAATTTTCCACTACTCCGGCCTCTGACTGGTTAATTGGAAGAGGCCTTTTCAGGCTAAATTGGCTACTTGGCTAACAAGTATTTCATAAAGATTTTATCTATTCAATTATCTATGATATATTCATTTTGCAAGGGGAGGGGGTGACAGTGTCACTTTAATACCTTATTTTATCCTAGTAGTATGTGTCTCATTATTTCAAAGAACATATTTGAATGTTGAAATAGACTGTCATTATTCCTTGCTGTCTCGGAATCAAAGTTACACTTCAATGGTGTAAGTCTATGTCTCACCTCACCAGATGCCTGAGAATGGCAGGAGTGCCCTACATAAGAACAGGGAGATGTACCGGTGCAGCGCTTATGTGCAAAGAAAAAAGATATGGAATAAAATCAAATAAAAAGGTATATACCTTATTATTATCCCTTCTGTAAATACCTTTAAACATAAAATTCCTTTTAAATCGTTTTTAAAAAAGAATCCGATAGAATCCGATTTTTACAGAAAATAAAACTTATACTGATTTAAAACTAAAATCGCAATTCTATCCAAAACAAATGATTTCTGAGACGATGACTACTTTGAAACTATGGTGATGACCGATGTAAAAAAGCTAGAAAAAAGAGAAGAGTCTTATACAAAAAAATTTAAGGCACTTAAAGATTTAAAAGAAGATTCAAATTTAATTATAAAACCTGCGGACAAAGGGGGAGGGATAGTTTTAATGTCTAAAGATTTCTATAAAAAAAGAAGCAGAGAGAATTTTAAAAGATGAAAGTACATATAAAAAATTAACCAATGATCCAAGTATAGAAATAAATAGAATTTTTACTACATATTTTAATAAGGGTCTTAATTTAGAAATTTTATGTCGATGTCCATCTACAGCCTATAGTTAAAAAAACTAAAGCATATTTAAAAGATACAATAATGATGCTTCAGCTATTAGAAAACTGCAAATTGAATGACAAATGTTTTCTAGTTACCTGTGATGTAACATCACTATACAGCAATATCCCTCATAATTACGTAAAGGAAGTGGCCCATTGGGAAAATTCATTTATATATGGGCAGCATGACTGGGTGGAGAACTTGGTCACCTATGGCCATTATATAGACAACATTTTTTTTATATGGGAGGGAAGGGAAGAAGATTTATAACTTTTAAAAATTATTTAAATACTAATACATGGGGGATTCAATTAACTTGCAACTGGAGGAAACAAGAAATAATTTTTTTAGACTTGCATATATATACTGATAATACTATTAAAACAAAAACAAAAAAACATTTTAAAGCAGTAGAAGCAAATAGCATTATAGGTAGAGATAATTGCCATTTCTCGCCTTGGTTGGAAAATGCCCCTAAGGGACAATTTCTAAGAATAAGGAGAAATTGTACAGACATAGATATATTTAAGGTACAGTCAAATAAAATTAAAAAGGATTTCTTAGAAAAAGGATATGAAGAAAAATTGGAAGAGGAGGACCTCGGAATTCCAAGAGAATTTTTGCTTCTTATACTGTCACTGCCTGCTACTCTGTCTCTACCCGAGTTTGTGCTTTCTGTTACTCGTATGTGATGTACTTTTCAATGTCTAATGGTACAGCTAGCTTAGTATAATTTTATGTGTGGATGCATGCTTATCTATTTAAGGAGCACACACCCAGATCTATCACATATTTTAGCAAATTGGCCCAGATTTCTAAAATAAATTTTTCAAATGTCTTATGACTCTAAAGACTCTTCTTCACCTGAACTCAGAAGTTCAGCATCAGTTGGTGAATGTGGATAATATTTCTGTGGTGGCTTACCTAAAGCACCAAGGAAGACCCGTAACAAGATAATTATGAAAACTTTAGTCCCTTTGATGATTTGGGTTCAGGCCAATGTCGAAGGATTGTCTGTGGTATAACTTCCAAGAAAGATCAACCAGAAAGTGGATTTCCTCATCCAAAATTCAGTACACTCAGTACAATATTTTCTATTGAACTGGGCCATCTAGATGATCTTGGACAAATGGGGAGCTCACTCAGGGCTTCACATAATAATACAGTGGCAACCGGGAGTTCAGGAGATTCTTTCAAGATCCCTTAACCATAAGCTGATGCTCTTTCGTGTTTCTGGAGAACCAGGGGGTTTATGTCTTCCCTCCATTCCTATTCTGGCTCTATTGAGAGGACTTAAGAAAAAGATGGAGGTTCTAGCAGTAATTCATCACACCAGCCAAGGAGACTTTCTTTCCCTTCTTATTGAGCCTTTCTAGAGCTGTTCTTCTTTATCTCCCAGCACGACCAGACCTGCTGTTTGAGGGGCCTCCCATCCACCTCCACAGCCCCTGCAACTGATGGCCTGAAAATTGAGGAGAAGATTGAGAAAGAAAGGGGTCTCGGAATCCATGATCTCCATGTTATTACGAGCAAGAAAAAGATCAGCCTCTTCCCTTTTTTGTTTATCAAGTATGGGACATATACTGTTATTTTACTGCTATGAATGGTGTTTCTCCTTTATCCTTTTCTGCTTCAGAACTATTAAAGGGACACTATAGGCACCAGAACAACCATAGCTTAATGTAGTTGTTCTGGTGTCTATATCCTGTCTGTGCAGACTTTTTAATGTACATGTGGTCTTTTCAGAGTGTTTACATTACTGCCTAGGGACACCTCCAGTGGCAGTCACTCAGACAACCACTAGAGATGCCTCCTGCCACTCTGCATGAAGGTGCTGAACATTCCCCATAGAGATGCATTGAGTCAATACATCTCCATATGGAGATGCTGATCAGCAAGGGTGTTTTGCCACACATGCATGATACCTTCCCAATGCTTTCCCATGCAGAAGTCTCAGAGCATTATCCTTGCCTCCTTTAATGCAAACAAGGTGGTCCAAAAGAGAGTGCCTGAATTCCTAAAAATTACTTCCAGTTTCCCTAGGGAAGTTGCTGCACATGAGTTCCCAAGCCAGACATATGGTCTACATGGTCCTCTTTTAAATGTATGATTCTTGAAAGAAGCATAATTTGTTTGGTGTTATGAATCAAACATGGTTCTCAGCAGAAATGTTGTGCTATTCTATTTTGTTCTATCCCTGCATTATTTTTAAGCTTGGAATGTGCCTGAATATAGTGCTGTCATGGCAATGGTTGGTAAAGAGGAAAATACATTCATACTTACCGGTTTTCCTCTCCTGATAATGGGCCATGGCAGCACTTCATATCCTCCCTGGACTTGTGGCTAAGTTATAAAGAGGGGCTCCTGTGCAACCCAAGGGTAGTGCTGCCATGGCCCATTATCAGGGAAAAATATCAGAAAGTATGAATTATCCTCTATTTTTGAAGGCTAGGCTGGCACAACCAAGAAAAGCGCTAAATATTTAACAATAATCAGACATGAACGATTTCAGAACTTGTTGTTAAGAATTGTCTAGTCACTTAATCTATTCCATGTGATGGATTTAAGCTACCGGTATATTATAATTTGAATATATTTTCTATGGAATGCGCTCATGTCATGCTGACTAAAAAACGATGACCAAAGAAATTTAAAAATCTAAAGAATAGATATTCTCTGTGATACAGTTCTTTGTGACTAAATGTTTTCACATTGCAGATACATTTGTCAGTAAAAGTGTATCATTTATTAGTGGATCTATGCTCTATTAAAAAATTGTATGTATCCCACAATACTGTATTGTGTTAAGTGGTGTACGAGTGTCTCCAAAACCAGGAGTGCCATTATTTTCTCACAGTACATATGTCAGCATTATTTATTTTTATATTATACAAATTTCTTTTTTTATTTATCCGTATTAGTGCTAGAGCTCCTTTCGGGCAGCACAAGGACACGCTTATCGCAGTCTGCCGAAGACTTTTTGAGTTATGCTCGGTTTTCCCAGCCCCTCTTCCTGCAAGTCAGTTTTTGAAGAAAAGTTATTTATTATTGGCAGGTAGTGTTGCATGTATGTTCTGACCTTGCCATTGGGATTCCAGGCCTTTTAGTGCAAAGTGTACATCACACTGTACATTACAGCTTTTAATGCATGATATGTCACCTAAGATGTGGTAAGTGGTTTGAAAATATAGTCCAATGTGGTGCCCACTGAAATGACGGTCAAAGCTATATTTCTCATCTGCTTTTACTGGTTCGTTTTTTTTAAGTAATTTGCAATAAAATGAAAAAAATACAATAAAGATTATAAAATCACAAATAATAATTTGCAATAAATTAAATATTACTACATGTTTATTCACTAAACAGATTGCAGTGGCATGACAAACAACCTGCAAAAGGTAGCTGGATGTGTTTTGATCTAAATTACGAAACACCGCTTTCATGTTGCACAACTTGCTCAGTGAATAAACACCTATATGTTTACTGTACTCTCTTACTTCCAAAAACAAAAACTTAAGGAACACAAAGAGGCAAATTTTGATTGTCTCTCCCGGGTGGGAAACAGTTATTCATTAAAATGGAAACTATTGAAAACTGAAAAGGAAACTGCAAATTGTGGCAGAACCTGTGTATTTCCATGGATTACTGGCACAGGACTCTATTATACTGCATCATCAAACAACTATATCACTCCTTTGGCTCTTCTCTACTCAACCCTTCATGTATTCTGTCAGCACACACTCTCATTTTAACCAGTAGCATTGTCCTTCAAGGCTGGAGCACCCGCAAAATCTTCAGTGGACCCTAATCCTCTGGAACTCCTGTGCGACCCATTTTACCTACTTTTGCAGATACCTAAGAGAGTGCTATTTGGAGGGGAAGTAAGGAGGGACATTACCAACAATCCCTAGCCAAGAGCCAGGGGGAGACAACTTTTTCAAGACCGCAGGAACTCCCAATTAAAGACCAGCACTTAGCCGCCATCAGTCTGGAGTTCCACGCTAGATCGAGATGTGCCCAATGCCCAGTCAAAACTTTATTCAATGATCCCTTGGGCTTGGCACCTCTGATCTGGCTAATATTTGGACATTATACTGTGGGAACCGAGACCTGGCCAGGGATATGTAATTCATGCCGAGTGCTTGTATATTTTAACTTATTGTAGAGTTGTGGAAGAACCAGCCCTGACTGCAAGCAACTTGGTGCCTTCGGCATGCAAATCACAAAATACTTAACACTACCAATAGTCTAGTTTCTTAAGTTACTCAGAAGTTTTCTAAAAACTGCAAATGGAGGGATTCTTTTCCAATCAAAGACACACACACTGCCATATTTTTGAAAGCTACTAGATTTACATAAGTAGTCATAACAAAGTCTATAGCTTCTGCACACTATTTTCACAGGCATTTCTTCTTTGTTGAGGTGGTGTAACAGGAGGCTGGCATGGTTTTATTCCCAAAGAGTTTTCATGCAAAAGCTTGTGCTGCCTTAGGTTTCTCCCACTCACGCTCAAACCCTATATCTGTAGACTGTTTCTGAGCAACAGTTTTTACGGCATGGATGGCATAGTTAATGCTGGTGTCCTCGATCCAACTCCAAGAACCAGACAGTGGATTGTACAACATTCCCCTTAGGGTCTCTACAACATAACCATCTGTGTAGATAAATAATATTTGTTAGTCAGGTAAGAAAACAAAAATATACTTTAAAACAGTGGTTCTAATTATCTACAAGCAAGACCTAAAAGACTCACTTGATTCTAAAATCCGCTCCAATTCCTCTGGAGAGATAAATTTTTCCCAGTCATGAGTGCCCTCTGGGACAAGGCCCATTATCTTCTCAGCTACCACTATACCTAAAGCATAGGATAACTTGGTTTTGTTGATAGTTGTAATAATAAGAGATCCACCTGGCTTTGAGAAACAAAAGTGAACTTAAACGAACATTATTTTTAATCACAGTTTTGTTTTTAGTAATGTACCATGATATTCATTATCGTAATACACTAAAACAAATTATATATAAAATATATAAAATTAATTTATATTTATTTGTGATGGCCTACCTTTAGTAAATGGAAGCAGTTCTGGATAAATAATTCCTTGTCAACCACATGTTCTATAACTTCAGATGCTACAACTGCATCAAAATATTGCTTGTTTTCATCCACAATGTCTTCCAATGAGCATGATCTGTACTGTATCATGTGTTCAAGGGTAGGATCATAGGATTTGTGCAGTTCTGCCGTTTTAATGTTATCCTCCAAAGGATCTATTCCTGTAACTGTAGCTCCAAGTCTACCAAGTGGCTAAGAGAGGGTAGATCACAGTAGAGAATAAAATAACATTTAAAATCAGTTTTATGCAAAAAAAATAAAAACCCCAGAACATGGTTTTAAAAAAAAAAAAAAAACACACGCACTATGGAAGATGTAGTCCACAATATTTAAAAACCAAAAGGTTGCCTACCTCTGTTCCAAGACCTCAGTATCCGCTTAATTCCTATTAAAATTTTTATTAGTTTGCCAAAGTCCTACACAAAATGTTGGTGCTAGATAAACACCAAAAAACAAAAATCTATAGGAAGGAAAACACTCCACTGAAAAAAGAAATACAAAAAAACAAAAACACACAAAAAAATCATTGTGCCACTTCACTCCCAAAAATGGTCACTGCATCTTTAGCATGTATGTACACTAATGGGCAAATGCACTGGGACACACCTCCTAATTATTGAATACAAGGTGTTTCAATTAGACCCACACTATAAAATCAAGCACCTAGCCATACAGTCTGCATTTACTAGCATTTGTGAAAAAAATGGGTGTGAAGAGCTCGGTGAATTCAAGTGTGGTACTGTGATCGTATGCAACCTTAGCAATAAGTCAGTTCGTGAAACTTCATCCCTGCTAGATATTCCACTGTCAACTGTAAGTCGTATATTTGGAAAGTGGAAATATTTAGGAACAGCAGCAACTCTGCCACGAAGCGGAAGACCAAGTAAAGTCACAAAGCGAGCTCACCGAGTAATGAAGCACATGGTGCGTAAAACTCACCAATGCTCTGCTGATTTCATAACTAAAGAGTTACAAACTTCCACTGGTGTTAATATCAGCAATAAAATTGTGCGTCAAGAGCATCATGGAATGGGTTTCCATGGCCGAGCAGGAACATGTAGGCCTCACATCACTAACTACAACGACAAGCGTTAGATCAAGTAGTGTAAAAGCACAACACCACTGGACTCTGGAGCAGTGGAAATGTATTCTGTGGAGTGACGAATCACGCTTCTCTGTTTGGCAGTGTGATGGGTGATGTCAGGAGAACATTGCCTGCCTGACTGTACTGTGCCAACTGTAAAATTTGATGGAGGAGTTATAATGGTATGGGCTGTTTCTAAGGGATTGGGCTAGGCCCCTTACTTTCAGTGAAGGGAAATCTCAATGCTTCAGCATACCAAAACATTTTGGACAATGCTATGCTTCCAACTTTATGGGAAAAGCTTGGGGAAGGCCCTTTTTTATTCCGGCATGACTGTGCCCCAGTGCACAAAGCAAGGTCCATAAAGACATGGTTGGATGAATTTGGTGTGGAAGAAATATACTGGTTTGCACAGAGCCCTGACCTCAATCCCATCAAACACCTTTGGGATTAACTGTAACAGAGATTGCGAACCAGGCCTTTTCATCCAAAATAAGTGCCTGACCTCACAAATGCTCTGTTGAATGAATGGGCAAAAATTCCCACAGTAACACTCCAAACTCTTGTGGAAATCCTTCCCATAAGAGTGGAAACTGTTATAGCTGCAAATAGGATATGAACTACATAGTAATATCTATGTATTTAGAAAGCGAAGTCATGAAAGTCTATGTTGGTGTAATGGTCAGATGTCCAAATACTTTTGTCTATAGTGTACATTGAATATGTACTAAACAAGCTGCTTAATATGTGCACTTGCACTTATGGCATATTCCTTAAAAAATAAAAATAAATAAGTACCAACCCCCTCCTTCCCAATAATAATGGAGAGTTGCTAGAACATACGTTTTTACAGTAAATCATTACAGCTATGATAAGGCCAAGACTTCATTGCAATAACAAATATAATAATTTCAGTAAATTGTCATTTAAGAAATTTAGTTCAATATTACCTCAGACAAAATTCCTCCTCCACAGCCAACGTCTAAGAGAGTCACACCTGCCAGAGGACACCCAACATCGTGACTGTAGTCCTTGCTCATAAGGATGTCTCTAAGAATACATAAAATTAATTTTTGAAACCAAGTGCAAAATATTCTTTATCAAGTGCAAAATATTACCATCTAGAATTACACCAGTAATATATTCCAACAGGTAAATCTTTCAAGATAACTGAACATTTACATCTTAATAAGACCAAATCTACCGTTATTGCACTTATATCAATATCATAGTGGTAGGTCTGTAAAAAGCACTACAGCAGGATATCTAAATCCACAGTAAGTCCAAAGCACTAAAATATTTCTGAAATGTTTACAGTCCATTAAATATAAACCCCATCAAACTTTACTACAAAAAAAACAACAACAAAAAACAACTGAATTATAACTAACTTATAACAAAAGTGAGGTGAATTTTGACAGACAGTAAATACTTGATACCTTATGAAGGGCACACGAATTTCATTCATTGCATGGAGCGGAGAGTAGACTCCTTCCTCATCCCACCATTTTGATGACCATGCCTGGAATTTCTTCATCTCCAGAGGATCTACAGTATGTGAAGTGGTGTGCATCATACCAACAGGACATCTACAGCACACAAATTTGATTTAATAATGAAATATTATGTGAAAGCACTATAAGTATGTTAATTATTGAGAAAGAGCATCACAGACATCTTTGAACACCATAGATTTGTATAGAAAATAGACAGGGACTGCACACATTCCTGTGACCTGCAGATGTTAACCAACCAGGAGTTGGTACAAACTCCATCAACCACAGTAGAGTCCAAAGATGTACGGGAACACAAATAGCTCAATAAATAGCAGCTTTAATTGGATTGAAGTGCACATCAACAACATCAGGCTCACAATGAGGTCTCTACTTTGTCTCGGTGAACACCATAGATAGTCACAGACATGCCAGATTAAATGTACATCTGGCCATAGGGAATCCAGCAATCAGTAGAAGAAGATGCAGTCACCTTAAATTGTTACAGACAAAACTAAAGGTTGTGACTGAAACACCATAATTAAACAGACACTTTAATAAACATCGATTATCAATCAGAAATATACTGAGATTTTTCTAAAAGAGAGAGGTGAGACACTAGAAGAAAATTGTACACATCGTTTTGCAAATTTCTGCACAGATTTCTCATTCAGTTGAATGAGCAGTGCTGCAGGATTTTATGGCAAATGTACGCAATAACATTCATATGCATCTAAATTGGTGCTTGAACACAGCAGAAAAATATGTATTAAAATGTGTTTTAGATGGAGAAAACAAAGTAGACTTTAATAAATCTTTTATACAGAAAAGACAGAAGGAATAAGTGGTGTTATTTAAAATATAACCCAGTGCAGCAAAAACAACCAGAATGTATTGTTCCTAAATACACTCAATAAATAGATAAAACCCAGTACAAAAAAGGGAAAGCGCTCAAGTTGATTATATTTTATCTTTTTAGTATATGATAGACAGGACTTTTTCAATAGAAGTTATTAGAAGACAATTCTAAAGATTGGCTCTGAACTATAGATGCAATTCATCCACAATAGGGATAGATGGTTATAAATGAGGTCTCACTGAAATTCGGCGCCAATCTTTAAAATAGCTCTGTAAATTGGGAGTATTCCATTTTAACCATACCACCGTAATATTGATTTTTTACATATTAGACTATGGTACTTTTTATGCTTCTACTATACAGGGTCTGCTAATAACTTTTGTTGAAAAAGTACCATTCTATCATATACTAAAAATGTAAAATATAATTGTGTGCCCTTTCACTTTTTGTACTTGGCATTAATACATCTTTAGTTATTGCCTTTATAAATACTTACAATTGTTTGCATAAGCCTGACAATCGCAATGGATCACTTCTCCTTCTGGTAAAAAGTAGCTTCTTTTGAACACACGGTTGATAAGCAGCTATTATTAGAGAGGATAAAATGTGATGTTATTAACGATGTTATCATTTATTAAAATAGCATACCTTGTAAGTAATCCATGTGACATCGTACAGCAAGCGAATACAACGCTTAAAGGACCACTATAGTGCCCTGAGGGTGCCCCCACCCTCAGGGTCCCCCTCCCGCCGGGCTCTAGGGGGTGGAAGGGGTTAAACGTACCTCTTTCTCCAGCGCCGGGCGCGGGACTCTTCTCCTCCTCCTCTCCTCCTCGGCTGAATGCGCATGCACGGCAGGAGCCGCGCGCGCATTCAGCCATTCCATAGGAAGGCATTCACAATGCTTTCCTATGGACGCTGGCGTCTACTCTCACTATGTAAAATCATAGTGAGAAGCGTGGAAGCGCCTCTAGCGGCTGTCAATGAGACAGCCACTAGAGGCTGGATTAACCCATTTATAAACATAGCAGTTTCTCTGAAACTGCTATGTTTATAGAAAAAAAAGGGTTAAACCTGGCTGGACCTGGCACCCAGACCACTTTATTAAGCTGAAGTGGTCTGGGTGCCTATAGTGGTCCTTTAAGTGAATTACTTAGTGATCATGCTAAGAAAATAGAAGAGTCTATAATGAATTCCGACAACAGCAGTGTGGCCAGCTCAGTAGACGCACACAGAGAGCATTCATGAAAGCTGCAAAAGAGCAGGTAACAGTGCACAGTTTTCTAAGGGTTAGTTAGAGTGAGCGGATAAAGGTAAACAGTATAAAATTTACTTTTGAAAAAGCAGCACGCAATGAGAGAGAAAAGAAAAAGAAAAAATATGCAAACCGCCTGGTCAGATATTACACTAATATAAAAGAAAGATGCCAGACTATAAGGAGAGTGAGTGTGAAACTAGAGAAGGGAAGAAATTACATGAACATTTTAACAGACACTTAGAAAAAAAACAAAGAATAACCCATCTGCTGACACATACATTTTCTTATGCTTGGCACACTGTAAGGAAAAGCAGAATATATGGATTTTCTATTGGAAAAATGAGCCAAAGTTAACCTCTTAAGGCACACTCAATTTACATCAGTCTGTCATGCCATAGCTCAATGCTCAGCATATAAAGGGACACTGTAGACACCAGAACAACAAAACTTAATGTAATGGTTCTGGTGTCAATAGCTTGCCCCTCCAGACTTTTCAATGTAAACGCTGCCTTGTACATTGAAAAGGCAATGCTTACATTGGTGCTAACTAATACCTCTAAAGTCAGTCACAGATGCTTCCTGTGTCAGTGCAATGCTCTGCATAGATACACTGAACGTTACCTATAGATGCACTGAATCTATGCGTCTCTATAAGGAGATGCTGATTGGAAAAGCACTGTGTTTTTCCTGTACATGCGCAATAGACTACCAATGCTTTCCTATGGTAGACGATTGGATTGGCTGAAATTTATCAAAATTGCCAGCCATGGCAAGACTGGCGTGGCTTTGGAGAAAATGTGAGAAAACTCACCTTCTTAAATCATTCTGGGGCTGGGGATTTAATCCTGAATTCCAAGACTATAATGTCAGGAATACATGTTTGTATCCCTGACACTACAGTGTTCATTTAAACACAAATAGTTTTTTCCCCCTTTGTTTATGTCTCAAATCATGCAAGATTATCCACCAATGTGAGAATTGTTGGCAATTCACAGTTAAATCCAATTTTAAGGGCAACATAACCAAACTAGAGGCATAGCTGAGATGGAGATTTTTTCCAGTACAGCTACTGATACAGAATATGTAATACATATCCTGTGAGACATGTCAACAAACTATTTCCTACTTTAAGCAAAAACACCTTTATAAAAAAAATAATTTTTATATTTTATTTTTTTTTAAATTATTTTACATGCCATTTATGATGTATTAAAATGGAAGAGGACAATGGTCCTGGAACATCCCTTTAACCCTTTAAGGACTGATCCAAATGTACACATTGTGACCAAAACAAAACAAAATCTGGAATCTGATTATATGTCTGTTCAACCGTATATATTAAGTGCACCCAAACTTATTATATATTAAAAGGCTTGGCCTGTAGTTGTGGGAGGGGCTTGGTTTCCCTTTAAAAGGGCTGCCAATCCACTCCCACATTACCGTAATGGTCTGGCGAGTCTGAAACGTTACTTCCGGTTCAGACCGCCATTTTGGATTCCTCTTACCTGTTTCCTCGTGGTCTCCTGGTCCGGTGCCCTCCTGAGTGGTTCCGGGCTCTCCAGGGCGCTTTTCCCGCCGTCACCGCCGACTGCACAGCTTCCCCGGTACTGCTGCCGCCAAAAAAAAACAAAAAAAAACGTAAGTGGGCCCGCCGTAAAGCAAACCGCTTCACATTTACGGCTTACACGGCGGAGCCCCATTCGCATTCAAACGCATTCGGTTATTTTCGCCTAAATACACTTCGCCGCTAAGCTATGTAATTCATGTTTTAAATTTCATACGAACGCTACATTCGGCTAGATACTTAGGATTTCTACTTTACAAAATAGTCATTATATACTATCATCACATTCGACTCAAATTCGTGCATTTCTCACTAATTATACAAGATCCTGCATCCACTTCTTAGGTGGAATCTCGCCCCCTACAGGTCAATAATGATATAGCACCAAAATAAATAAAAAAAAAAAAAATAAAAAAAATACAAATTAAAATGTATTAAATTATGCTACACTTAATTCAATCCTGATTTCTGACATCTTCAAACAGGTTACCTTACCAGAATTCATATTAAAATTTGGGGACCCAGTGATCGGTATCAATTATACTTTATAGGTTGGTAACATTGTCATATGATTCATATAAATGACCATATAAACATATGATTTTAGGTAAAATGTTATAATTTACTCTCCTAGGTTTAATCATTGGAACGGTAGCTTTTACAAGCAAGGAGCCGGTTTCTTTTGATTATATCTCCTCCGCAGTTATCGGGTAGGTTCTGGTCCACGATCTGGCCTAACTACCACCCCACTTTCCAGATATTTACTTATCATCTTATACCTACAGGTCAAACTACCCGACAAATATCACAGTTACGTCATTGAGAGATCAGCCTGACTCACTATCAGGTACTACGCCAGAACCCAATATACCCTAAAAATATTGAGGGGTACTGGTCCTAGGTTAGGTGGCCCAATTAGTTAAAATATTTCTGGTCTTAATCCATAGGCTAGTGGTCCCGCGAGGCCAACATCCCTAACCTCACACTCGGAGGTAATACGTCCCTCGGGCCAAATCATAGCTAGCCGCCTCGCATTAATATACAGAGAGGGCCTCACCTGTCACTCCCAATCTTTTTTATGCTTTAAATGACACCGAGAGGCCTACACCCCGCCACAACGTTCGGTGGCCTCAATCTTCCCCTCAGGCCCACGCATAGATAGTGCCTCTCAAGCCGCTTGGCAACTAGCAGGGTCTCATCTGTCACTCTCAAAAGAAGTTTAATTGTTTCACCGCTTGGTACTTAGCTAGCCCACCAGTACCCACCCACAATACATTTCATACGACTGACTGTTTATATTTATAATTTCAGTTATGTCACTAACACCTGATATCCCTGAAGAACTGTCACTACCTAGCACACCCACTAGGCCTGCCACCCCTGTTCCGGGTACAGATGTGAATAGCCCTGCATCCCTTAGATCATGGACCATCCCACGTCTTACAGCTGAACTAAGAAGACGCTGCATCCCTTTCCCGGCTACAGCTAGGAAGGCGGAGTTGTATAGGCTATTATACACTACCACTGACAACTCCGATGCAGGGGAAGGCACTAGTGGATCGCAAATACCAGCATTTCATGCTATGATGACGTCCCTTATGACATCCATAGGGACAATCAGCGACAGGCTGGACAAATTGGAGGCCGGTAGTGTTACTCAGTCCACAAATGCAACGGTCACCACTCAGCCTCTTGCTAATACCTTACCCGGTAATACCCTGGCAGCTACGGCTGACATAGAATCCATTGATCCTTCACATATGGTCCCAGCTCACCTTAAAAAAGACATTCTGGAAGGCAAGGACGTTAACCTAGCTTCATTGCTCATTGCCTCCCAGGATGTCCTTGAAAACAGGACCTTTGCTTGTAGGGATGTTTCCGTAGTCCTTAGAGCTAGAGACCCTCGCCTAAACAAAAAATTGAACATCCCAGAATTTGTATTAGGGTTTGGCATCTATAGGGATGTATATTGCACTGTATACCCAGGGAAAAGAGCCGAGCTGGATACGTACATGCACAAGTTGGTGGATCTGGGACACAAATACGGTGGTACAGCGTTCTACGATTACCATCGTTCCTTCTCTGCAAAAGTGGCAGCAGCTCTGGCTCAGTTCAACTTAAACATCAATTGGAGCAAGTTGGACACTGAGCTATTCTGTAGGCACTTTGCAGGCCTCAGGCCCCCAACTTGTGCAGTATGCTCATCAGCAACCCACAGCACAAATTTCTGCCCTAATACAGCTGAGGTAGAACAAAACCAAGCAGCAACTTACCCCCCAAGATCAAACAAAGGTTTGAAAGACAAACTAGGAAGAGATATTGTCTTCTTAGGGAAATCCCAAGTATGTAACAATTTTAATGCCGGCAATTGTGGTTTTAGTTCCTGTAGACTAATGCATGTTTGTTCACATTGTTTCAGGGCTCATTCCAAGACAATGTGCCCAAATAAAGCTTTCCCAAAACCCTATCTCACATGCGTGAACCTCAGCTTATTCACCGATTTGCTACGTCTACACCCATCACGACACTTCAGCGACTATCTCATAACAGGATTAGCAGAAGGATTTCACACAGGGTTGATACATTTACCCACAGGCACACTGGAATGTGACAACTTACTTTCCACACGGGATGACCCACAGCTGGTACTTAAACTTATCACAACCGAGGTGAAACAAGGTTTTTGCTGGGTCCATTCCTTTCACCACCCTTCAATTCTTGGAGAACCAATCCCATTGGGATTGTCACGGGGAAAAACTCACTTAAACCCAGGCTGATCATTGATTTATCCGCACCACATTCCTCCACGGTCCCTAGCCTAAATTCACTGATACCATCTGAAGAGTTTTCACTACATTACGCCACTATCGACCATGCCATCGGGGCTATCATTAAAGCTGGCACAGGGGCATGGTTAAGCAAAACGGATGTAGTAAATGCCTTCAAACTACTGCCTATGCACCCTACACTTTGGCACCTTCACGGCATTAAATGGGAAGGGTTATACTATTTCTTCACTCGTCTCACTTTTGGCTCTAAGAGCAGCCCGCGTATTTTCGACACATTTGCAGAGGCTTTATGTTGGTTGTTGCTAAATGTTTACCAATGTCCCTCTGTGATTCACTATTTAGACGACTTCCTCACAATTGAGAACAACACAAGTCCACCCACAAGTTTAAAACACATGTTGGCATTATTTGAGTCACTTTCTGTTCCAGTCTCCCCACACAAGACCCTGGGGCCCGCCACCCAGATGCAATTTTTAGGAATACAACTAGACACAGTACACATGCAGGCCAGCCTCCCTCAGGAGAAAATTGAGCGTATCCTGGCAAGTATTGACCACTACCTACAGCAAGGTCGTTGCACTAAGAAAGACCTACAATCATTGCTGGGATCGCTTAATTTTGCAATGAGAATCATTCCCCAGGGGAGATCATTTATTTCACATTTGCTATCACTATTTCCACAATTCACCTCAGACACATCTTACATTTCACTAGACAAACATGCGACATCCGATTTGAGCATGTGGAGGATTTTCCTCACTTCTTGGAATGGGCGTGCCATGTTTATACCATCTCACTCAGACACTTCACCCACAATATGGACAGACGCTGCAGCAAACACGGGGTTTGCAGCCATATGGGGTGACATATGGCTCGTGGGGCCATGGCCAACTGAGGTCAAATCACTCACAAAATTCACAGAGACCTCAGCTTTATTCGAATTGTACCCCATCGTGGCTGCGGCCGTTACCTGGGGCCGCCAGTGGTCCGGTCACACGGTGTGGTGCTATTCTGATAATATGGCTACTTGCCATATTGTCAATAAAGGCCGGTCTTCATCCCTGGTAATTATGAGGCTATTGAGGTGACTCACATGGATAGCAGCCACTTGTCAATTCTTTCTAACATGTATTCACGTTCCAGGGTGCACAAACATCAGTGCTGATCACTTGTCTCGATTTCGTTTTCAGGAATTCTTCACGACACTACCCACCGCCTCCAGACGGGCAACTCCAGTCCCACTTTTCACAGACATGATAATGGATTAAAAGTTTTGTTAAATCACGCACGTCACATTTCTCACATGGCACTCTCTGTAAACACTAGAAACACTTACGACAGAGCTTTTCACATATTCAAAAAATTCATCACTGAATTTCACATTCACGATATGTTCACGATAGAAACAATATTGGGTTTCACTTCTTTTTGCCACATCAACCTTAAACTATCATTTAACACTATAAAACTATACCTTACGGGAATTCAACACCACATGCTAATTCAACAACCCAACACCACGAGTTTCCTGTCCTCATATCAAATCAAGACAGTTCTTAGAGGCATTAAGAAATTAGATACACATATCCCCGAGAAACGACTACCTATTGATAACCACATATTTCATGCACTAGTAAACTTGTTAGATTCCTCTCCTTTTGAGCCCAGGACAAACACGGTAATAAAATCAGCCATATATCTTGCTTTTTATGGATTCCTCCGTCCCAACGAATTCACAACTAGGACTATCACGCCCCCTGATTACCTAAGAATTATGGACTTAGCGAAACAAACGACCATTACCTACTCACGCTAAAACACTCAAAAACCAGGCCATAGGTCATACCGTTACGATCCCCTTATACCCTACTCATAACAAATGGTGCCCTGTACAAAATTTTGACAATTATCTTTTATCACTCCACAAACAACCATTACAACCTTTGCTAGAACTGCACGGTAACGTTCTAACTACAGTAAAGTTTATGCTATATGTAAGACTGCTGTTGACTAGACTCGGCTTGAACCCTAGTCAATTTTCGGGTCATTCTTTCCGAATAGGAGCAGCATCTACAGCTTCTGCTAACCACATTCCTCCGCACATCATCAAAACAATGGGACGCTGGAAATCTTCCGCTTATACTCTTTACATACCCAATCCTGTTAAAGAATTAAGACTAGCTTTCTGTGATTTATCTAAATAAAGTTTGGTCAACGTATTACGTCTTATGATAATTTATTTTTGCCCACTTTTACAGGCCTACTCCTCTGTCGGTTTCGGCACACCACAACCGACTAATTCCAATATTGATATGTTATCATATGCTATGTTTCCATATACGGCTATATTGCCACGACCACAAATTAAAAGGCTTGGCCTGTAGTTGTGGGAGGGGCTTGGTTTCCCTTTAAAAGGGCTGCCAATCCACTCCCACATTACCGTAATGGTCTGGTGAGTCAACCCACCCACCACTCCCTCTATTATAAACACCCTCTAAGGTGGGCCCACTTTTACAGGCCTACTCCTCTGTCGGTTTCGGCACACCACAACCGACTAATTCCAATATTGATATGTTATCATATGCTATGTTTCCATATACGGCTATATTGCCACGACCACAAATATATATATATATATATATATATATATATATATATATATATATATAAATAATTTTATTCAGGGAAACAGGGCTTTCATTTAACATCAAATATTTAGCTATGAAACAATTTATTATGAATAAGACTTTTTAAAAATTTTTAGTTCTAAGTGACATTTTAACTCTGAATGTCATAATGCCAATTGCTTTTACTGCAATAAAATACACATATTTGTATTCAGCAATGTCTCACGTGTAAAACAGTACCCCCTATGTACAGGTTTTATGGTGGTTTGGGAAGTTACAGGGTCAAATATAGCATGTTAAATTTTTCAGTTTTTTCACATTGAAATTCGCCAGTTTGATTACGTTGCCTTTGAGACCTTATGGTAGCCCAGAAATGAGAATTACCCCCATGATGGCATACCATTTGCAATAGTACACAAAATGGAGAAATAAAGTAAACAGAGTGCAGGTCAGGAGTCCGGATACAAGTCAAGGGCTCATGAGCTGCACCACTGTAACTACCTAATAAGGAGCAACCCTCCAAAATATGTAGGAAATAGGAGAAGGTGATGTATAGAGTCCCACAAGGGGAAACTAACATCAGGAGAGCTTCACTGTATAAGAAATGAGGAAGGGAGGCCCTAGCTTTAATCAATCTAAGGATAAAAAGGGATATGCAAACAAAAAAGTATAACTTGAAAAAAGGGAGATCTACTAAACAGTACCCAGGGGATCAATTGTCTGGAGTACTAACTAGCATCTAAGTTTCAGTTCCCCTAGTGTCCGACTGACGGGAAGGTAGTGTAAACGAGGTTAGGGAGAGAGAAAAGGCACAGGGTCCCCAGAGAACAAGGGACCAGGTAATCTGGTCTAAACCCAGATGAAAAGCCTCACACAAAAAATAAATAAATAATAGATTTGTTTGTGTGTGAAAAATGCAAAAAAACTAATTTGAACGCCAATTTTGGCCAGTGTTTGTGACTAAGTGGCTACTAAAAAAGACTGGACCTACCCCGTTTACAATACCTTGGGTTGTCTACTATTGCAAATGGTATGCCATCATGGGGGTAATTTTCATTCTTTGGCTACCATACGGTCTCAAAGGCAATGTAACCAATCTGGCGAATTTCAATATGAAAAAACTGAAACGCAAGCCTTAGATTTGACTCTGTAACTTTTGAAATCACCATAAAACCAGTACATGAGGGGTACTGTTATACTTGGGAGACTTCAATGAACACAAATATTAGTGTTTCAAAACAGTAAAACGTATCACAACAATATCGTCCGTATAAGTGCCATTTGGTGTGAAAAATTCAAATAATTTCACTTTCATCGTTGTAATAAATGTTACTGTTTTGAAACACTAATATTTGTGTTCAGCAAAGTCTACCGAGTAAAACAGTACCCCCCATGTACAGGTTTTATGTTGTCTTGGAAAGTTACAGGGTTAAATATAGTGCTAGCAAATTAAACTCCCCATAATTTTGGCCTGGGTTGTCAGGCAGGTCCCGCAAATTCTAATGAATAAAATTACCTAATTATGTAAAATTATTACATATACATACACATATATATATATATATATATATATATATATATACACACATACACACACGTATATACTTATGTATATAGATGTTATTTAGTTCTACAGGTATTTTGAGCTATTTGAGAACGAAATTACACTTCTACATTTTTTTAACGTATTTACATATTTATATTATATATATAATTATAAATATATTTAATCAATATCATTCTGCGTGTATTTTGATATTAATATATTAATATAAAAAGACAGTGTGTATGTGTATGTGTATATATATATATATATATATATATATATATATATATATATATATATATATATATAAATAAAATTTTATTTTAAACTGTTTTAACTTTTTTTAAATTACATTTTATAGGCAGCAGGGTGAGTACCTGTCATTACAGGCACTCCCCCTGCTGGCACTTCTATGACAGCTATGCCGTCCATGTGATCGTGAGGTCCTCGCGATCGCATGGCCCAGGAGGGCCGGAACGGCAGCAGGGGGACTCCAGATGCCAGGTGAGTCCCCCCACCGCGATTGCCGGCGTGGGAATGTCAGCGACCGGGTAAGTAAACAGGATGGCAGGGACGTGCTATGCCACCCCCTGGCATTTAGAGCCGGGTCCCCAAGGATGGCATAGCATGCCCGCTGTCCTTAAGGGGTTAACAGAACGTAAATTCAAGGCCTTGGGTGTAAACAGTACTCTTTGACTTAGAAAAATATCCAGTGTCATCACCTAAGTTTATGTTAAAAATTAATTAAAAGGGATACTCTAAGCAAAAATACAATAACTTTAGCGCTGCAGTTTTGGTCTATACATCATGCCCATACAGCCTGCATGGAAAAAACATTGTTTCATTTTAAATCGGGTGTTAACTTACTATAAAAGTTTTTATCTCCTACTCTGTAAATTAAACTTGAATCATACACAGGAGGCTCCTGCAGGGTCTAAAGAAAGCTATTAAAGTAGGATATAGAAAATTCTAAGTTAAACAGAATGTGCAATAAAGGAAGTCTAAACATTACAGCTCTCCTTACAAGAATTGTTTATGCACTTTGTTTATGCAACCCTAGTGACACCTCTCTGCTTGTGATTCACACAGCCTCAAAAGGCTGTGTGAATCACAAGCAGAGAGGTGTCACTAGGGTTGCATAAACAAAGTGATTCAACTCCTAAATGGCAGAGAACTATGCATTGAGACTGCATGGGTGTGAGCTATACAGAACAACAACAAAACATATTCCATTAAGCTAAAGTTGTTTTGGTGCTTACAGTGTCCATTAAACATTAAATAATTTACAGTGAATTGTTTTTGTTTCCTGTTTTTTTTTCAACTTTAAAGTGGCTCTGATGTCTCCCATTGTTTTTTATTCTCTCCCTATTTTATAATCTACTAGTTTTTAATGTAAAATTGCCAATTTGACAAAACTGACTGGTGGAGTACATTTAAGTCAAACCAAAAAGGATAGGTTTATTTGAAACAAAGAGTGTATTTAAGTCAAACAAAATCATACATAGAATATTCACCTCTACCAGTCATCTTGCCTTGTGGCACCTCACTGTGCAAAGCACAAACAGAAACATCTCTTTCACAGAAGCCCACGTGGTCAGCCTTAGATGGTCGTAGACATCAAATACTGGCCTACAGGGCAAAATTTCCCTTTTCTTTCTAACTGTACATATTGCCATATTCGGTGGTCAATTCACAAATTACTGAACTGTGGTAAACTGAAAATCGAATTGCAAAATTTAAGCTATGGCTATTGCAGAGTTAGAGAATATTTCCCAATCAGATTTCCCAAATTGTTCAATTTTGTTTTTAAATCAACTACAATCCCTGAGTGCACATAGCTGCATTCTAAATCAGATCTAAGACGGCAATGTATATCTACACACAGACATCCCATCTAGTGGGCAGACTAGATGGGCCGGATGGTTCTTATCTGCCGTCACATTCTATGTTTCTATGTTGTAATAACAATGTGAAGTAAAACTAGTAATTTTCCTATTAGTTTTTTATACTAAAGTATTACTTTAGTATTATCTGTGGCCTTCAGTATTAAACAAAATATTTTCCATGAATTTATATAAAATAGATTGAGTATTTTAGAGAAAAGCAAAAATTTAAATGTAACTTCTCTTTCTTATTTAGAAATTTGATTGGACGCTGAAAATAGGCAATCTTTTTTACAAACAGAATATAGGTGGCGCTCAAGAGTAGAAAAAAAACAGGGCAACTGATTCACCCAATTATATTTGTCACTAAATATACTTAAAAGTGCAAAACAGTATAAAACCAAACAAGGTGATAAGCACACACACATAAAAAGGATTAATTACTTCACATATAGTCTCTTCTTAACTTAGAATTATATATATTAATCCTATATAAAAACAGAAATAGAACACAACATAGTGTAATCTGTCAGGATATATCGTGAGTAAGATTTAGAATTCAGAACACTCACAATTTTCTATACCCATTAAAGTTGGCTGTGGACTTATGGAGCATATGAATAAATTTCTCTAGCAGTTGGGGTCCCAGGAGGTGCTGAATAGCTGGAAGTAGGAACTCCAAAAAGCGGTAGATGTATAAAGATGATTTATTGCATAGATAAAGCATAAAATAAGTGCACAATGCATTTTAGCCCTACACTTTGGTCTTCCTTAGGTGTTCATACAAATTCTGTCAGTAAAAACATTCTTAATATACATAAATATATTACAATCAATCACACATGTTTAAAAAAAAACACACCCATTTCAAATAGGGTCCAAACTGGATATATACCGCTCCACCCCTAAGATGGTGCCGTTTCCAGTTCAGGCACATATGCAATGAAATTGTTTTGTTTTATTTGTTGGGCATATTTGTTGGGCATAATTATGATGATGTTAAAGGTACACTATAGTCACCAGAACAACTACAGCTTATTGGATTTGTTCTGATGAGTAGAATCATTACCTTCAGGCTTTTTGCTGTAAACACTGTCTTTTCAGAGAAAAAGCAGTGTTTACATTACAGCATAGTGATAACTTCACTGGCCACTCCTCCGATAGCTGTTAGAGATCCTTCCTGGCTCATGGCTGCCTAAAATGCATCCAAACATTCAGTATCTCCTCTCTCTGCATGCAGACACTGAACGTTCCTCATAGAGATTCATTGATTCAATTAATCTCCATGAGGAGATGATGATTGGCCAGGGCTGTGTTTGAATCATGCTGGCTCTGCCCCGATCTGCCTCTTTGTCAGTCTCAGCCTATCCTATGGGGAAGCATTGTGATTGGATCAGGCTACCACTTCTGATGATGTCAGCAAACAGCTTGTTTTTCTGAGACAAACACCATGCAGATCTACAGCTTCAGGCTTGAATACAGTAAGAGTTTGCTATATTTATGGAGGCATGGGGCTAGATGGTGGTTTTAACACTATAGGGTCAGGAATACATGTTTGTGTTCCTGACCCTATATTGATCCTTTAAGTATATCCCATTTATATATTTCAGAAAATATTACTAATATGGCTGTAAAACCGGAAGTATGTGTCCGAACATGAAATGGCACCATCTTAGGGGTGGCACGGTTTATATCCAGTTTGGACCATATTTGAAATGGGTGTGTTTTTTAAACATGCGTGATTTATTGATTGTAATATGTTTATGTATATTAAGAATGTTTTTACTGACAGAATTTGTATGAGTACCTGAGCAAGACCAAAGTGTAGGGTTGAAACGCGTTGTGCACTTATTTTATGTTTTATCTATTCAATAAATCATCTTTATACATCTACCGCTTTTTGGAGTTCCTGCTTCCAGCTATTCAGGACCTCCTGGGACCCCAACTGCTAGAGGAATTTATTTATATGCTCCATAAGTCCAGAGCCAACTTGTGAGTGTTCTGAATTCCAAATCTTACTCAAGATATATCCTGACAGATTACACTATGTTGTGTACTATTTCTCTTTTATATAGGATTAATATATATAATTCTAAATTAAGAAGAGACTATATGTGAGGTAATTAATCCTTTTTATGTGTGCGCTTTTCACCTTGTTTGGTTTTATAATCAATCTAACTCCTATTGTTTACTATAGCGGTTAAGCTGCCTTGAATCCCTCAGTTTAATATTACACCTTTTCGGACTTGCTTAATACAAGGGGAAGGTCATCTTGTTGCTAGGGAACCAACCCAATCTCTCCAGTAATTATTTACCGCCTGTTAATTTTCAAAGTCAAGTTTGTCCAATCTGAATGACATTGATGGGCTGAGAGATAACTGGGATAACCAATCCACAGCAGCATCTTGCTCTACCCAGTTTGCTGACTCCAGACTGTCCTACTCCTATTCCCCATGATCCAGTGTATCCTAACCTAAACCTGTTGGTTCCACTTCCCATCGCCTTTCTAACTACCTAGAATAGGATGCAGGAGGGGGACGCTCAGCACTGTCCATAGGCTGAGGTGACTACACCTGGAGTCAGTGTTAAAGGACCACTATAGTGCCAGGAAAAGATACTCGTCTTCCTGGCACTATAGTGCCCTGAGGGTGCCCCCACCCTCAGGAACCCCCTCCCGCCCGGCTATAGGGTGAGGAAGGGGTTAAATTTACCTCTTTCTCTAGCACCGGGCGGGGGACTCTCCTCCTCCTCGGCTGAATGCGCATCCGCATTCAGCCAGTCCATAGGAAAGCATTCACAATGCTTTCCTATGGATGCTGGCATCTTCTCACTGTGAAAATCACAGTGGGAAGCGCCTCTTGCAGCTGTCAATGAGACAGCCACTAGAGGCTGGATTTACCCTAATGTAAACATAGCAGTTGTTTATAGAAGAAAGGGTTAACCCTAGCTGGACCTGGCACCCAGACCACTATAGCGGTCCTTTAATGTACAGCCTAAAGCGGGGAACTCTCTAGGGGGCCAAATCACACAGTGCGCACAAACACAGCAAGTGAAATAGGGTGTCAATATGTGCTACTAACAGGAAAGCAAACAAGAAAATAAAGCGGTAAATACAGGTGTCAATCCATAGAGAAGCATTAATGCTCAGTCACACTGTGAGTGATAATGTACAGGTAGTGTCAGTGTGAGAGGGTATGTAGCTGGGAGGTGGGCTATTCTCTGTTATTACCGGAGCAGTACACTCTGTGCAGCCATCTCACACTCCCGGCTCCCCGGCTGGGGCTGGCTGCACACAGGCGGCTCAACAGGGAGGAGGACATGCCGCAAACTGTCAGTCTGCCCAGATCACACCGGAACCAGCTCGCCGCCGAATGTTGCACAGGAAGCGGGGACCTATTTTAACAGCACACCGGAAGCTATTGCTGCATGCTCTGTATAGCCAGGGCTTCCACGGAATGAGCTGATTAGATCAGACAGCTCCCATACTGAGCACCTATTACACAGAACCTCACATTGAACCAGCTCTAATACAGAGCACAGCCTGAGTGGCTGTCACAGGTTACTGTGTAATGCCATATGTGGCATGCAGATAGTGTGTTTTATATAATTATTGTATTAAAGCGGCATAGATGAACCTAAATCTGCACTGGTTGGTTATGCTGTCATGACACAATCAGGGTTATTCACTTCGAATTCTCACTTTGGTAACTATTCGTGAATATGTAAGAGACATGGAGTGGGGATTTGGAAGTAAGAAACAAAACAAAGGAGGTTCAGTACATGTGGTGGAATTATAGTAAATGTGCCTTGAAGAATTTCAAGGAATGACCACTCCGATACTGGTAAATAACAGGACCCTGTTGGAGATACAATGAAAGTGAGAAATTATTCTCACCTACCAACATTTCAAATAGACAAGTTTAGGGGTGGGGCAGTTTTGAGAAATTTTAGGTGACTTACTTGTAACAATTCGTGCAACTAAAATGTAATTTAGAACAAGAACAGTGTGTCTTACTTACACATACTGATTTCTGCACATATATAGTGTAGGTTTTAAAAAAAAACCTCTATTTAGGAGCTCTGTTAGACATATTTGACATGCTATCAAAGTTTAACATCATGGGTAAATTCTAGGTTACTTTAGGGTGTGAACATGGCAAGCAGAACATATGGGGTTTCAATTTAATAATTCCCAAATGGGTACTTACAAGCCCAGAGTCAAAATGTATGACTCAATTCACACGTGTTGTGCAGTTTTGGGACTGCACTCCCATCCGTGAAAGATGAATTCAGGGATCAAAATCAAAGAATAAAAACTTAATTTAATATAACAATGTATAAAACAAAAAGAAACAATGTGCCCAATACCAGAACGCGTTTCGCCACTGCACCGTGGCTTTTTCAACTGGATAAATGAATGTAATGTTCCCTGGTTTCTAGATCGTGTTTAAATACTATTCAAATTGGCAGGTGTCGGGTTAGTACCTGTATGCCGCAACACGTTACTACCACCCACAGGTAGAACGTGTGCGATCCAAGCCTCCCTCTCACCCCGCGATCAAAAGCAATCAACAGATATACCTATCTATTATTAGCAACTTGTCATTTCATATTCAATTCTTTTAGAAGTGTCCCAATACATAGTCCATTAGATGTAGTATATTTCTGGCAGAGTTACGATCTCTTCGTCCTCTGTGTGAGGTCCCATGCATCAAATTCCAAAAGGTCCGTTCTAAAATTCTTCTTATGTTAAAAGATACAGTTCGGTTCCATATAAAGCATGTATGTTCGTTAATCACCATAGTCCATAATATTTAATGAATGCATGCAAAAAAGAAAAAGATTTCTATTTCATATAATATTCCATATATCTCCAAATATATATAAAAGATCACCTACTATTTATTTATTTATAAGAGATAGAGAAAAAAAAGAGTTATTAACATACAAAATAAGAACTAATAAGAATACACAGGATATTCCATTTATCTGCAATTATAATACAAGCAACTACCAAGTACGGAGAATTATAAACAAGTATTGGCCAATTTTACTCCAAGATCCAACTTTAAAAGAGATTCTTCCTATAAAACCTAGAATGATATATAGAGGTGCAAGGAACCTTAAAAATACATTAGTAAGAAGCTCTCTTAAAGAAAAGAATCATTCATCGACTTAATTTAATAATGAGAAAGGCTTCTATGGATGTGGTCAATGTACAACATGCAAGAGGTCAAGATGTACCAGAAGGGTGGTCAAGGATATAGCTCTGAATAAGGACGTTACAATCCCTATTAAACAATTTATGACATTATACAAAAAATTTAGTCTATCTTTTGACATGCCCGTGTGGACTTAGGTATGTAGGTAGGACAACTAGACCTCTACATATAAGAATCCGAGATCATATATATAAAATCCAAAAAGGATTCGAACAACATAGTGTTTCATTCCACTTTAAGCAATTCCATAATCAGAAGCCGGAAGGTCTAACATTTATGGGGATACAGAAGTTAGATAAAAATTGGAGAGGGGGCGATTTTACTAAAGAGTTAGGAAAGTCTGAAATGGAGTGGATCTAAAAATTAAATACATTGATCCCCTATGGTTTGAATTCAGACTTTGAGTTATGCTATTTTTGCCTTTTTTCTCCTTCCCTTTTTTTTTTCTGAATTTTTAGCATTTGCACCACTATCCTATGAAGTACAAAAATGGATTAGAAGTTAATGTAGTAATTTATGTATTTGTTGTATTATAATTTTAGAATAACTCATATAAGGTTTATTTGTATCTGTTTTTGGATATTGGACTGATACAAAACCCCTAGCTCAAAAGAGCAAGATGATGTATTATAATTAAATAAATAAATAGTAGGTGATCTTTTATATATATTTGGAGATATATGGAATATTATATGAAATAGAAATCTTTTTCTTTTTTGCATGCATTCATTGAATATTATGGACTATGGTGATTAACGAACATACATGCTTTATATGGAATCGAACTGTATCTTTTAACATAAGAAGAATTTTAAAACGGACCTTTTGGAATTTGATGCATGGGACCTCACACAGAGGACGAAGAGATCGTAACTCTGCCAGAAATATACTACATCTAATGGACTATGTATTGGGACACTTCTAAAAGAATTGAATATGAAATGGCAAGTTGCTAATTATAGATAGGTATATCTGTTGATTGCTATTGATCGCGGGGTGAGAGGGAGGCTTGGACCGCACACGTTCTTTTTTTTATTTTTTTAATTCTTTATTTTACGGTGCATGTTTACATTTCTTGCATTTCTGTGACAGAGGTGGTATCAAATACAGGAGTGAAGAGACAGTTTCACATATCACATAAGTCTGCACACAATTTTCCTTTTTTTTAACAGGTTACTGTACAGTTGTGGTCTCTAACGTTAACGTGCGCACCCATGCTGTGAGTCTAATCCTGTGTTTGGTCTTTCTAGGTAGCCAGGCGTATAGCCTAGTCAAGCTAAGGTGTTTTGTTTTGGTTTTTATTTTTGTTACAAGCGGGTTAGTTGTAGCCGTTGTGTGTTCTGTGTAGCATTGGGTCACAGTGTGAAGTGTGTTATGATGAGCTGTTACAGGTTTGTGGTTGCCCCTAACCAAGGGGGTAGCGGGGGGGGTGGGGGTAATGTGTTGTATACTACGTGTGTGGTTCCCTGCCGCCTCCACTCCGTCCAGCCCCGGTTCTGGCGTAGGCGGAGCAGAGGATGTGTGTGTTTGTGTTTCCTCTGAGACTATGTGTTGGCTGATGAGCCCGGCTTGACTTTGAGAGAACATACCGACATAAACAAGTGAGAGTACATGAAAGCCACAAAAAAAATAAAAATAATAATAATAATAATGAACCACTTTGAAACAAGCTAACAATTATTTCCATGGTTAACTATTGCCCTGTTGGGTAGGGCTGTGTCCTTTTTGACCAGTTGACGGGTACAGTTTTCCGTCATGGAGGGGTGTGTGTACTTCCGAAGGGTCGAGGTATGAACGAGTTCACCGTGGCGGGGTCCCCCATCTGTGAAGGGCTATTCGTGCCCATAGTTCTGTGTGTGTCCGTGAGTCCTAAAGTCACTAGTATTGCAGGGATTTCGGCTTCCGACGTGGCTTTGTAAGTGTTGCCGTTGTGTGTGACCGTTATGATCCTAGGTGCTCCCCATCGGTACTGCACTCCCGCTGCTCTCAGGCGGCTGGTTAGGT
Organism: Pelobates cultripes; assembly: GCA_933207985.1. Classification (NCBI taxonomy): domain Eukaryota; kingdom Metazoa; phylum Chordata; class Amphibia; order Anura; family Pelobatidae; genus Pelobates; species Pelobates cultripes. Next base: position 172,561,967 of record OW240913.1, read on the forward strand.
TGTACATCGATTTCCTCCATTGCAATGTTGCCCTTGTCAGGTCTTGGAAGAACAACAGCTGGACATTTTCGAACTGCAAGGGTGTCTTGCCTTTTACTGCTGTCAGAATGTTGATTTTATCTTGTGTCGTGGTACAGCACAGAATGACGTCTCGTGCCCCTGTAGATGGTGAGTTGGGCCCTGCTGGCAGGCGGTATGTGCTTTCCAGTGTGATTTTTCGGGCGGTTTGAGGTGATAAGATTGTGCTCAAGAGCCTTCTGATGAAGTGAGGTATTTCGGAGTGGGAAATCGTAGCGGGCACCCCCCGGAGTTTAATGTGATTGCGCTGTAGGAGGTCTCCTTGGGAGGATAGCTGCGCCGCAAGTGCCTGTTGTGTTGCTCGCATATCTTGCAGGGATTGTTTGAGATGGGACATTTCGTTTGTTACCTGCGCTACGTTTTCTTCTACCATGGCTACTCTGGCCGTGTTTTGCCGGACCTCTGCCTTTATGGTGCCTATATCTGTAGCTATTAGGTCCTGGAGTTCCTGCATCCAGCGTTGGAGGTCCTGTTTCGTGGCTAGATTGTGGTCCCCCGTTTCTGCAGGGTTTTCTGGAAGAGTTGGGAGTGTTGCCCTTCTGGACCCTTCCGTTGGCGCTGCTTGTGGTCGGGCTGGTGGTACAGGCAGTGCCTCGGTTGCTGAGGCTTCTTGTGGTTGCGCCATTGGTGTAGGCCGCGTTAGTGCAGAGGAGGCCTCCCCCGCCGCCATCTTGTGTGGGGTTTTTCGTTGCAATAGTTCCCCGATGTCGGGTTGTTCAGCCGGTGAGCTCTGCCTGCCCTTCTGGGAGCGGCGTGTCGTTGCTGGGGTGTCCACTGTTACCGTGGTGTTCTCCCCTACCGTTCTCTGCTCGGTGTATCCACGGTATCCGCCGAGGAACGTCTCCAGAGTGTGGAGAGTTGGCTGGTAGTAGGCCCGGGTTTTTCGTTTATTCTTCCCGGTCTTCGGGGGTTGGAAAAAGGGCATTAGTCTGCTCCTCTTGGTGCCCCAAGTCAGTCAGTGGCTTTGGTGGTGTAGTTTTATGTGTTAGTTTCGGGCTTTCGTCGGTAGAATTTGGTTACAAGCAGGAGCTGATAGAATGTGCGTCTAGTCGGGATCAGTCTCAGGCTCCGCCCCCCCGCACACGTTCTACCTGTGGGTGGTAGTAACGTGTTGCGGCATACAGGTACTAACCCGACACCCGCAAATTTGAATAGTATTTAAACGCGATCTAGAAACCAGGGAACATTACATTCAATTATCCAATTGAAAAAGCCCCGATGCAGTGGCGAAACGCGTTCTGGTATTGGGCACATTGTTTTTTTTTTTTTATATATACATTGTTATATTAAATTAAGTTTTTATTCTTTGATTTTGATCCCTGGATTCATCTTTCACGGATGGGAGTGCAGTCCCAAAACTGCACAACATGTGTGAATTGAGTCATAAATTTTTTTTCTTTTTCTTTTTATTCTTTATTTTTGCTGTGCATATAAGCTTACAACACGCATGGGGTACCCCAACGGCAATCCTCACGCTTTTTTATAAACAGTTGTAACAGTATGGGGTATGTTGATGCATGCACAATTTGCAGTTTGGTATGATTATTCACGCTTTAGTATCTCTAGAATGTTAAGCAGTAATATAACATATGTAAAGCAGGTAATATAGGTTACGTTTGGACAGGACTGCTGAAGTCTAAATAAAATGCTTAGTTACATGCTAGCCCAGACACTCCTGTAGTTGCTTGTGTGATTGATTACTGTTTAATTGCGTGTTAAGCACATCGCAAGATTTGCAACACCAAAAGGGGAGGATCGCCTAAACGGATCCACAAGCGATTAAAACTGGAGCTGGGTCTATAGCTCCTCGTTTGTGAGTTTATAAAACAATTTTTGTCTTAAATATTATTCAGTGATATACCGTCTGCACTATATTCGATTATTTTCGTATAAAGGTATTTATCTGCCAGTTATTCAAGCACACCAACTCCTCTAAAATTGCTAACAGGTGATAACTTACTGATCTACCATATAAGCGCTACATTCTTCTTTTTTTGTTTATTCTGTTTGTATTATTGGAAGGTATTACACGAATGTTTAGCAGCTAGTTTTAAATCACTTTTACATATTGGTATATTAAAATTTGACTAAATAAGCGCTGGTCCTTATCTACATCTTTTGTACTTTTCAAGAAGAACATATACTTCAACGGTGGTAAAGCCATATCTTACACATGAAGGTTGACACAGAGGGAATACCATTATACATAGTGGATTCAACTTAAGTGACGCAATTTGTGGTATCCATTTAAATTTTAATTGTTTACATTCACTAGGCTTATTGTTATTTTATTCATATCGTGTAGATAACCAAGTTCGGCATGTGTACAGCCGAGGATTTCCCCCTCTATATCTGTACATGTAGGCATCCACCATCTGCTGTAGTGTTAGCTCTAATTTTCGAGGTATAATTATTAATTAGGAAGGAGATAAAGAAAATTAGAAGGGAGGAGAAAAGTCAGGTATAAGGGAGGGGGGATATATCTCTCTGGAAGACCCTGACACCCTTATTGTACTTACTCTATTATTGTTCTGTGTATGCCTCCCATGGTTGCCAAACCTTACTTAACGTCGACTCCGTGTTTCGGACTTGGGATGTTAGTTTATCCTTTAGATAATTGTATTTTTTTTTTTTTAAAGATTACATGATATGGGGTGGGTGTTGTGGTTTTGAGCCACGATTGGGCTACAGCATGTTGAGCTGCTAACGTGATTTTGTTTTAGAGCTTTTGTTCTCGCGAGTAGAGACCTTCTGTTGATTTGGACAACAACAATGACCATGGCTTTTAAGTCTTTGTGCCTTTTCAGTACGTCCTTAAAGGCATCCTATAGTGCCAGAAAAACAAAGTCGATATCATGGCACTAAAGGTTTCTAAAGACCCCCCCTTCCCTCGCGCCCCCCCCTCTGCTGGGCTGAAGGGGTTAAAATACCTTCAGCCACTTACTAGAATGATGCGCCGATGTCCCTCGGCACTGGGTTAGGCTCTGCCCACACTCCTCCCCCTCCAACATCAGACCCTCTAGTGCCCCTCTCCTTCCCATCCCCCATCCCAAGTTGCTGAAGGGGTTAAAACTCCAGCGCTGATGTCCCCTCGCTGACGTCAGCCGGTGGGGGAGACCTAATGCGCATGCTGGACAATGGCATTATAGAATGCTTTCCTATGGGGATTTCAGTGTCGCTGGAGGTCCTCACTTAGCGTGAGGACGCCCAGCGTTGTTTTATAACACTTTTCGTGTTCTATGAATACGGTAGTCTCTCTAGTAGCTGTCTATTAGACAGCCACTAGAGGAGGACTTAACTCTGCAATGTAAATATTGAAGCTTATGAAAACTGCAATATTAACACTTGGGTTAAGGGTAGTGTGAATTGGCACCCAGACCACTCCAATGGGCAGAAGTGGTCTGGGTGCCTGGCGTATCCCTTTAAAAGCCGGTGGGCGGCATACATTTGAGACCGGCAGTTAGGATTTGGATAACGACAGTAGTGAAATCTACATCCATCTGTACCTGTGGACAAGGTTATTTTGTATTCTGTACCTGCCTCAGACTGGTATTGTGACTGTGAACTTGATTTTTACCATATTTTTGTATTATTTTTTGAATAAATTTTTATTCTCAGTTGTTTTTAGCGATATTTTCATATTGCTTATAGCAACCAGTGTGTGGTACTGGTTTTTGCTTGTTTGTAGCAATATAATTTGCTTATTAAGAGTCAATATTTGTTAAGCAAGTTTGTTGCCATCTGACTATTTCATCTTCTATCCTTCACCTTATTAGAAGTATAAGAATTGGCAAGAGGTGACAGTCACTCTGGGATATTTATTTTCCAGTGTCTAGGACACCCATGCCATACAGTTTTTTCCTTGCATATGCACCTTATTTTTCAAGTATTTAAGATATTTATGGGTATACTTATCATATCTCTATCTACTTAAACACAAGAGTGTGTCATTCTAGATTGAATCTTATTGCACTTATTTTCATCACTCTATTTACTATTAAGCTCCTGGATATCTGTTACTAATTCTATAGTACCATACACCCTATGTATATTGTTTTATAGGTTTTGGGTGAATCCCTATACCTCTCCAGTTACAGAGCTTTTTACATGGTCTTATTCCCTCTTCCTTCTGCATATTCTATATGTATATAGGAGATTTTTATTCCTAATACATTTGAGACCGTATAGTAGCCCAGGAATAAGAATTACCCCCATGATAGCATACCATTTGCAAAAGTAGACAAACCCAAGGTATTGCAAATGGGGTATGTCCGGTCTTTTTTAGTAGCCACTTGGTCACAAACACTGGCCAAAATTGGCGTTCAAATTAGTTTTTGGCATTTTTCACACACAAACAAATATGAACACTAACTTTGGCCAGTGTTTGTGACCAAGTGGCTACTAAAAAAAGACTGGACATACCCCATTTGCAAAACTTTGGGTTGTCTACTTTTGCAAATGGTATGCCATCATGGGGATAATTCTCATTCCTGGACTACCATACGGTCTCAAAGGCAACGTAACCAATCTGGCGAATTTCAATGTGAAAAAAATGAAAAATGTAACGTGCTATATTTGACCATGTAACTTCCCACAACACCATAAAACCTATACATAGGGGGTACTGATTTATACGTGAGACATTGCTGAAAACAAATGTGTATTTTATTGCAGTAAAAGAAAACAGTATTATGACATTCACAGCTAGAATGTCATGTAGAACTAAACATTTTTTTAAAATTCTTATTTTCTCCCATTTTATTCACATTAAATTTTGTTTTATACTTAAATATTTGATGTTAAATGAAAGCCCTGTTTCTCCTGAATAGTATAATAATATATATATGCTATATAATAAGTGTGGGTGCACATAATATGAAAGAGGTGAATTACGCCTGAACAGACATATAGCGCAAATTCAAGTTTTTGTTTACGTTTTTTTTTTTTGTTTGTTTGTTTTTTTTTGTTTTTTTTTAATTCTTTATTTTTGTTGTGCAGGTGGGTACATCATATTAACAGTCGCCACAACAGCATATTGCAAGATATAGAACATTTTGTCAGTGGCATGAGAATTTGCACAATTTTATGTTTTTTAAAGCATGCTTAATTAGACAGATTGATGAAGTAAGATTAGCTAACATACAATGATATAAACTGACGATTAGTTATTAATGCTAGTTCTGCTATGCTATCGTTGTCATACTGTATAAGCACGGTTTACATTTTAGCAGTTACTAAATGAAATAATACATTTAAAAGTTAAACTATGTGTATTTAAGCTAAGAAACACCAAACAGAAGTTAACATTGCTAGAGTTGGCCTACGTTGTGTAGTCATGTTTCTATACTCTCTAAGCATAATGATGCCCTGCATAAAAACAAGGGTAAGACGCTTTGAAGGTCTTGAGTGGGTTAGTAGACGTAACATCTGAAAGTTGTTAG
>OW240913.1:172567585-172591381 GCA_933207985.1 Pelobates cultripes
GACACTGGGTCTAATTAAGGGGGGCAGGGGACTAGATAAGGGTGGCACTGGGTCTAATTAAGGGGGGCAGGGGACTGGTATGGGTGACACTGGGTCTAATTGAGGGGGGCAGGGGACTGGGACTGGCTATGGGTGACCATGGGTCTAATTGAGGGGGGCAGGGGACTGGGACTGGCTATGGGTGACACTGGGTCTAATTAAGGGGGGCAGGGGACTGGGACTGGCTATGGGTGACACTGGGTCTAATTAAGAGGGGCAGGGGACTGGGCATGGATGACAGGGTATGATTAAGGGGGGCAGGGGTTTGATTAAGGGAGGCAGGGTCTGATTAAGGGGTGCAAAGGGTTGATGAAGGGGTGGCATGGATTGCATTAATTGGCAGGGGATTTATTAAGGGGGCTGATAAAGGGTGGCAGGAAACTGAAAAGGGGGGCATGGGACTGATTAAAGGGGGGCAGGTGGGTGATAGGGGTGGGAGGGTACTGATGAGGGGGTCAGGGGGCTGATAAAAGGGGGAGGGGATTGATTAGGGGGTCAGGCGGCTGATGAATAGGGGCAGAGGGCTGAGTAAAGGGTGGGAGGGAATTGATGAGAGGGGCAGGGGACTGATGAAGGGGTGGCAGGAATTGATAAAGGGGTGGGAGGGGATTGATGAAGGGTAAGGGGTGGCTAGGAGTTTGACAAAGGGATGGCCAGGGCATTGATGAAGGGGAAGGGGTGGCCAGGAGTTTGATGAAGTGGTGGCCAGGGGCTTGGTGAAGATCTGGCCAGGGATTTTGGTTAAGAGGTGCAGTGGTTTTGTAGAAGGGGGTGGAGGCAACAGATTGTGAATGCTCCTAAAATAGTTTGAAGGGGTCCAAACAGAGACAGGTGAGGGGGGGGGGGGCGCCACAAGATTGTTTCGCACAGGGCGCCTGAACACCTAAGGCCGGCCCTGCTCAGAGACATGGCCAAGGTAAGAAAGGCTGAAAGACGACCACCACTGAACAAGACACACAAGCTGAAACGTCAAGACTGGGCCAAGAAATATCTCAAGACTGATTTTTCTAAGGTTTTATGGACTGATGAAATGAGAGTGAGTCTTGATGGGCCAGATGGATGGGCCCGTGGCTGGATTGGTAAAGGGCAGAGAGCTCCAGTCCCACTCAGACGCCAGCAAGGTGGAGGTGGAGTACTGGTTTGGGCTGGTATCATCAAAGATGAGCTTGTGGGGCCTTTTCGGGTAGAGGATGGAGTCAAGCTCAACTCCCAGTCCTACTGCCAGTTCCTGGAAGACACCTTCAAGCAGTGGTACAGGAAGAAGTCTGCATCCTTCAAGAAAAACATGATTTTCATGCTGGACAATGCTCCATCACACGCGTCCAAGTACTCCACAGCGTGGCTGGCAAGAAAGGGTATAAAAGAAGAAAAATCTAATGACATGGCCTCCTTGTTCACCTGATCTGTACCCCATTGAGAACCTGTGGTCCATCATCAAATGTGAGATTTACAAGGAGGGAAAACAGTACACCTCTCTGAACAGTGTCTGGGAGGCTGTGATTGCTGCTGCACGCAATGTTGATGGTGAACAGATCAAAACACTGACAGAATCCATGGATGGCAAGCTTTTGAGTGTCCTTGCAAAAAAAGGTGGCTATATTGGTCACTGATTTGTTTTTGTTTTGTTTTTGAATGTCAGAAATGTATATTTGTAAATGTTGAGATGTTATATTGGTTTCACTGGTAATAATAAATAATTGAAATGGGTATATATTTGTTTTTTGTTAAGTTGCCTAATAATTATGCACAGTAATAGTCACCTGCACACACAGATATCCCCTAACATAGCTATAACTAAAAACAAACTAAAAACTACTTCCAAAAATATTCAGCTTTGATATTAATGAGTTTTTTTGGTTCATTGAGAACATGGTTGTTGTTCAATAATAAAATTAATCCTCAAAAATACAACTTGCCTAATAATTCTGCACTCCCTGTATAATTATATATATATATATATATTAAAATACACGTAGACAGTGTATGTGTATTTATGTGTATGTATGTGTATGTGTGTATATATATATATATATATACTTAGATCATATATATAATGAATATATATATGATCTAAGTATATATAATTGTATTTTACACTGTTTTAAACTGTATTTCATTTTTTTTTCAGACAGCAGGGGGAGTACCTATCATTACAGGACCTCGCGATCACATGGCCCAGGGGGCCGAAGAGGACGGAGGGGTACTCCCTGGGCTCCCAGGTAAGTCCCCATACCGCGATCTCCGGCGACCGGGTAAGTACCCTGGACGGCGGGGACATGCTATGCCGCCTGCCGGCGTTTAGAGCCGGTTCCCTAAAGATGGCATAGCACACCCGTTGTCCTTAAGGGGTTAATGGGACACTATAGGCTCACATATCACTTCATCTCATTGTAGTGGTCTAGGTGCAGTGTGCCTATTACTCTTAGTCCTGCAATGTAGTTTTAAAGAAACTTCAATGACTACATGGCAGTACTAAGCCTGCCTCTAGTGGCTGTCAATCAACCAATCCTGCTTGCTAGGCAACTTTTGGCTTCCTAACAGATGCTGGACATCCTCACGCTCTACATGAAGACATCCAGTGTCAGTACAATCCTGATAGGAAAGCATTGAAGCCGAGGGAGATATGTTCTAGAATTGGATGAGTACACAAAGGGGTTTTAACCCTTCCATTGCTGGGATACAGCTGGGATCTGTAAAGAATACAGATTTGTTTCAATTGCACTATAGAATCCCTTTAACGGCAAAGACCCATCTCAAATGCTAAAACCAGTGGTGTATCCCGGTTTTGTGCTGCCCTAGGCAGGACAAAACTCAGGCACCCCCTCCCCCCACGCGCCACCACCACCCAACCCTTCCTCCCTGCCCCGCCTTCTAAATACATAGACACACACACACACATTCACTGACAGATACGCATACACTAGCTAACAGACACACACACACTAACAGACAGACACAGTCAGACACACACACTAACAGACACACACACTAACAGACAGACACAGTCAGACACACACACTAACAGAGACACACACAGTCAGACACACACTAACAGACACATACACACAGTCAGACACACACACACACACAGTCAGACACACACACTATCAGACACACACACTAACAGGCACATACACACAGTCAGACACACACACACACACACACACAGTCAGACACACACTAACAGGCACAGACACACACACACACAGTCAGACACACACTAACAGACACACACACACACACACACACACAGTCAGACACACACAGTCAGACACACACACTAACACTCACTTTTTTTTAAATTTAACCCCCCCCCCAGCCTCCTTACCTTTGGGAATGCTGGGGGGGTTCTCCCCTTCCCTTGGGTCTAGTGGGGCTGCTGGGCAGGCGGCACTGGCGAGGGAGCACTTTCCCCTGCGCTGTCTGCTCAGCTCCCTCGCACGCCGCCGTCAGAGTGAGGCGGGGAGCCGGAATATGACGTCATATTCCGTCTCCCAGCATCACTCTGCGGGCGCCGCGCGAAGGAGCTGAGCAGACAGCTCAGGGGAAAGTGCTCCCTCGCCGCCTGCCCGCCTGATCGACCGCCTGCCTGGACTGTTAGCCACAAGGGTAGCAAGGTATTTGCTCTGGGCATTTGGGGGCGGCTTTTTTTGCCGCCCCCTGGAAAATGCCGCCCAAGGCAAATGCCTTGTTTGCCTTGTGGCTAAAACGTCCCTGGCTAAACCCATATGTAGCCATTAGTTGACATAATTGCCAACATTTGAGCATTTTTGGGGAAATATGTTAAAATCTCACAGACAATTTTACATCGAATTTTCAGTGAATATTTGTCATTATTTCTCAGGGTTATTCACTTAAAGTGAGAACTTAAAGTGACCTTTAAATTTAAGGCCAGATTAGCCAAACTGAAAGTATATTTGCTTTAAGAAGATTTTCATTTTAGCAATTTTGACTTTACATTTAAAGTTCACATTGAATTCTCACTTTAGTAAATAACCCTGTAAATTAGTCGGATTGTATTTCTCAATTAAAGTCACGTCTTGGCTATTTAATCTTAATATTGTTTTCCTGTACAATTTGGAGTTTAGTAGGTAAACCTCAATGTCCAGATTTTCAATAGCAACCTTCCGTATATCCAAATCCAGATTTCATCCAGCGCAAATGCATCTGAAAAGAATCCAATATGGATTCCAATATTGTTGAATGGGTAAGGCAGTGGATGAGTGACAGGCAACAGAGGGTTGTAGTTAATGGAATATATTCGAAGCTTGGACTTGTCACCAGTGGGGTACCTCAGGGATCTGTACTTGGACCCATTCTCTTTAATATTTTTATTAGTGATATTGCAGAAGGTCTTGATGGTAAGGTATGTCTTTTTGCTGATGATACTAAGATATGTAACAGGGTTGATGTTCCAGGAGGGATAAGCCAAATGACAAATGATTTAGGTAAACTAGAAAAATGGTCAGAATTGTGGCAACTGACATTTAATGTGGATAAGTGCAAGATAATGCATCTTGGACGTAAAAACCCAAGGGCAGAGTACAGAATATTTGATAGAGTCCTAACCTCAACAATTGAGGAAAGGGATTTAGGGGTGATTATTTCTTTTTTTTTTTTTTATTCATTATTTTTTCATTCGATAGGTACAGCAAGTACAGCTCATAGTTTCGGGCTTGCGCAGAAGCCAGCATTTGAATTGATACTTATTAGCAAAAACATTACGTAGAAAGTTCTTATGAAGCAGGCCACTTCCTAATCCCACTGTGCCTTGCCTCCTACCGAGGATTTTTTAATTTTTTAGAACCTTAAAACTTTAGTTATGATCGACAATGGTTACCAGTTTATGACAACGTATCATGAAAAACACATTTTTCTCATTGAAAAGTATAAATAACAGTAACGTATGCTCTCCCTGCCGTTCTATCCCAACCCCTAGTTCTTTGTTTAAGTGTTTTGACTAATTTGTTCCTTCAGGGGTATCCTCTCTGTATGTGTTGTTTGCTTTTGCAGTGTACCTCTTGTCTTCTTTTTATGCTGTCCAAGAGTGAAACCATTGCTTCCCTCCAAGTCGACCAAAGAGGAGTAATCTGTTGGACCGGTCTAGTTGCGTACTGGCCTGTGTAACACCCTAGTGCCAGTACATCCTAGTCTCCTCTCTGTAGCTCTATTGACCGCAGGAAGCATGGTAGTAGTACCATTAGATAGTTAAATGAGAAAGAAGAAAGGAAAATAAGAGAAGAAAGAAGAGGGAAGAAAGATCGAAATCTAGTGATGGCAGCTGTCTAAAGCCTTTTTTTTTTTGCTTTAGTTATCATTCTTATTCGTGGAGAAGGGGGGGGGAGGGAGGTGGGGACTGCTCCTCCTCAACTAAGTGGGCTACCTTCCCATGGTGTCCACATTTTTTGAAATGTTTTTCGGGTTCCCCTTACCCTGGCTGTGAGGTCGTCCATGAGGTGAACCTCCCTTATCCTATTGAGAACTCCTGCGATGGGTGGTGTTGTAGGTTTGATCCAGTCGGACGCTACTGTCAGTCTAGCGGCTAGGGTTATTTTGTGCAATAGTTTCTGTTCATGTCTAGTCCACCCATCTATAGTTCTACTTAAAAGATACACCCATGGGTCCAGTGGAGGGGCTCTGTTTAGTACCTGGGTTATTATACCTCTAACCGTCTGCCAGAAGTGTACTATCTTTGGGCATACGTTCCCTTCATCCCGCATCCTCTCCAGCATACGTCCGTTGGGGTCTGTCTCATTTGGTGTAGTTTGACTGGGGTCGTGTACCATCTAAGCATAGTTTTAATTGCTTGTTCTTGTAATTTCACACAAATAGACGCCGTGTGATTGGCCTCCCAAATCTCCTGCCACTCTATTCCTTCCAGTTCTATGCCTAGGTCCCTCTCCCACTGTGCTATATAGGACAGTTCTCCCCCTCCTGTATTTTCTGAGCATATGAGTGCGTACAGAGTTGTGATCAGAGTTGTGATCCTCTCGGTATGTTTTCCTGTATGCACATCCGTTCAAAAAAAGTTAGGGGTTTCTGGGCCGTCGTCTGAATCTGAGTAGATCTTACAAAATCTTTTATTTGAAGGTATCTGAAAAAGTCTGCTGGAGTGAGATGCCCCCTCTGCTGCAGGACATCAAACAAGACTATCTCTGTTCCTTGTATTATCTGGCATATGCGTTGAAGTCCTATGTTTTCTAGATGTCTAAAATTCCTGGCTGCCATCCCTGGGGGAAAGGCCCTATTGTGGAGATAGGGCATTAAGGGGGATGGATCTGACGCCAACCCGTATTGCCTGCTAGATTTGTCCCATATGCGTATAGAGTTGAGGATAGTCGGGGATGTGACCCTTATCAAGGGTATATTGTTTTTCGGAACCCAGATGAGGAGCTACGGCATATCTTCCCCCACCATCAACGACTCCAAGTCTACCCATTTCTGTTTATTTGGGGGCGAGTGCCACATTGCTATCTGCGATAGCTGTGTCGCTATGTAATATCCGTATATGTTGAGTAATCCCAGGCCTCCTCTTGTCTTTGGCCTATGTAGGACATGTCTCGATACTCTATGTTGTTTGTTTTGCCAAACGAAATTCCCTATTGCTTGTTGTAGGGGTGCTAAAAGTGCTTTAGATATATGTATGGGGATGGTTTGGAAGTAAAACAGTATCCTGGGTAGGACGTTCATTTTAACAGAGTGGATCCTACCGATCCAGGAGATGGGTCTCTCGTTCCAGGTCTCTAATTCTCTGATAAGTTGTTGTAGTAATGGCGCGTAGTTCTGTTGGTATAGCTGGTTTGGGTCTGCCGTAAGGTGTATGCCCAGGTATTTGATTGCTTGTCTTTCTACCGCTATGTGGTGTGTATCCTGTATTGTAGTAATGTCTATATCTGAGACGTTGAGTGGTAGGGCGCTGGATTTGGACATATTGGCCCTATACCCTGATATTGTCCCGAAGATATCTAGTACTTCACTCAATGCCCTCATGGAGTCCACTGGGTCAGTTAGGGCCAGGAGCACGTCATCTGAGTATGCCAAAACCAAGAACTCTCTGCCTCCCGCCCTGACCTCTTGTATGCCCGGGTGTGTCCTAAGGGTTTGTAATAAAGGTTCGAGGGTTAGTACGAACAAGAGCGGGGACAAGGGGCATCCTTGTCTAGTACCATTGTGTAGTTTAAAAGGATTAAGCGGGGCTCCTGTTATTTTTATTTGGGCCCTCACGTTGCTATACATTGCCTTAATCATAGTTATGGCCTGGTCTGGGAATCCTATGTGAGCTAAGAGCGTAAAGAGATAGGGCCTCGTAACCCTATCAAACGCTTTTTCGGCGTCTAGTGAAACAAACATAGTTTGAATTTTTAAGGCTGTTTGTTTCCAAATTAGGTCTATGTTTCTGCAGGTGTTCTCAAAGAGCTGCCTGCCTTGTATGAAGCCTACCTGGTCCGCATCTATCAATGAGTCCAGGAATGGGTTAAGTCTCGTCGCCTGGATTTTGGCCAAAATTTTCATATCTTGATTAATCAGTGATATGGGTCTGTAGCTCCCTGGGTCATTCGGATCTTTGCTCGGTTTCGGAAGTAAAATAATGGTAGCCAGTGCCATATCTGGGTCCGGTACTCCCCCATTTCTGAATTCGTTAAAGAGGGCTGCTAAGTGGGGGGCTAATTCGTCGCTAAATTCTTTATAATAGCTGCCGGTAAAGCCGTCGGGCCCAGGTGCTTTATTACCTTTCAGTTCTGAAATAGCGCGAGCCACCTCTTCTATAGATATTTCTTCCGCTAGCGCTTCTACCCCTTCTTGCGATAGTTTCGGCAGCTCCAAGTTGCTCAAGAATTGCGACGTTAAGACTGCTACCTGTTCTGCCCTCTCGCTAGCGTTTGGGGTATGGTTATACAGATTCTTATAATAGTCTGTGAATACGTCCGCCATGTCTCGGGGGATCGTTTTGTTTGTACCGTCTGTGTGGCGAATCGAAGTGATGTGCCCCCTTTGCTTTCTAGGCCACAGCACTCTGGCCAGCAGCGTGTCCATTTTATTTGCATGTTCATAGAAATTCCTTCTAGACCATGTGATTGATTTAGCCGTCTCATCTAAGAGTAGAGTGCGTATAGCTAGTCTTATGCCTTCTAGCTGGCTTGCTACCGCGTCGTCCGGGTTATTTTGATATCGTTGTTCTGTCCGCTTAAGGTCCGCCAGTAGTCCCTCTAGTTTCTGAAACCTTGCTTTCTTCCTTCTTGTTGCAAGCTTAATTAGTAGTCCCCTTATCACTGCCTTGTGTGCAGCCCATGTTGTTGCTAGTTTGACATCTGGGGTAGTATTAGACTCGAAATAGCAGCTAAGCTCTGTCTTAATTTGGTCTGCTATGGCTTGGTCTCGCAATGACGAGGTGTTGAGCTTCCATGTCCACGGGGGCGATGTGGGCAGGTTCCCTAATGTCAAGTACACGTCAGCATGGTCCGACCATGTTATCGAGACTATATCTGTGCTAGTTATATGAGGTAGGCTCGTGTCGTTAACCAAGAACATATCTATTCTAGATTGGGATTTGTGCGGTGCCGAGAAAAAAGTGTTTGCCTTGACGCCTGGATGATGTGCCCTCCACACGTCCACCAACCCCGTTGTTGTGATGAACCTATGGAATAATTTGTCCTGTCGTCCCATCCCCTGTGACCGCAGTGAGCCTCTGTGTGTACTTCTATCTATGGCTGGGCATGGTGTTGCATTCATGTCTCCCCCGACTATGACCATTCCGTGTTGTAAGGCAAGGATTTTAGACTGTAGAGTCTCCCAGAACGCAGCGTCTGGGTGATTTGATGCATAAACATTAATCAAATGGACACGGTGGGTGAACAGTGTACCTGAAATTAGGGTCCGACTCGGTTGCGGATATTCTAATAGGGCAGCTGTCCCTAACGATTATCGCTACTCCATTATGTTTTCTTAGCATTCTAGCTTCATATGTTGAGCCATATGAGCGGTCTTTTAGTTGAAATTTAGTTTGTTTCGATAAATGCGTCTCCTGTACGAAGGCCACATCCACTTTCAGCCTCTTAATAATAAACGTCTCTTCGTTGGGGAGTTTAAGCCCTTTACATTTAGGGAAGTCAATGTCGTCGTCATAGGTCACAGTTGTTCAGACGCCTATGGAACTGTCCCCTCCCTCTGCCCCACCCCATTCCCCCTTCCCGCCCCCACTCGAGAGTCTCCATTAAGGAAATAAGATAATAGAGGAAAATAGTAAAGAAGATAGTAAAGAAGAAATGGAGATGCACTTTTCGTGCACCTCCTTCAGTGTCTGGGCTTATTTCTCGCCAGACTTGTGCGGGGGCAGAAACTCGCATCTCCTCCACGTCCTGCGTTTGGAAGAGAAGCGAGTCCATGAGCCTCGCCTCCCAGCACGGCTTCGTGCATATTTGGTCTACCTCGACTTCGTGTAAGGTGTGTTGTGTTTAGCTATGTGCTTCTGTCCCTCGGCTGAATAAGTCCACCGCTATCTAAGGTGTGTGATACAGAACTTGGGGATTCTGTGCTGCGTTACTATGACCATAGGAAGAGAGGGGGTGATTATTTCTGATGACTTAAAGGTAGGCAGACAATGTAATAGAGCAGCAGGAAATGCTAGCAGAATGCTTGGTTGTATAGGGAGAGGTATTAGCAGTAGAAAGAGGGAAATGCTCATGCCATTGTACAGAACACTGGTGAGACCTCACTTGGAGTATTGTACACAGTACTGGAGACCGTATCTTCAGAAGGATATTGATACCTTAGAGAGGGTTCAGAGAAGGGCTACTAAACTGGTTCATGGATTGCGGGATAAAACTTACCAGGAAAGGTTAAAGGATCTTAACATGTATAGCTTGGAGGAAAGACGAGACAGGGGGGATATGATAGAAACATTTAAATATATAAAGTGAATCAACACAGTAAAGGAGGAGACTATATTTAGAAGAAGAAAAACTACCACAACAAGAGGACATAGTCTTAAATTAGAGGGACAAAGGTTTAAAAATAATATCAGGAAGTATTACTTTACTGAGAGGGTAGTGGATGCATGAAATAGCCTTCCAGCTGAAGTGGTAGAGGTTAACACAGTAAAGGAGTTTAAGCATGCGTGGGATAGGCATAAGGCTATCCTAACTATAAGATAAGGCTAGGGACTAATGAAAGTATTTAGAAAATTGGGCAGACTAGATGGGCCGAATGGTTCTTATTTGCCGTCACATTCTATGTTTCTATAGTGTCCCTTTAATGAAACTTAATTGCATTTATGTATTAACATTGTATACTGCTTTTTTTTTTATATACAGAAAATGTCACTTTAACTGAACATGAAATTTTGTAATAGCCAAAATATGCAGAGTTTCCAAAATAAGATAAGGCTAGGGACTAATGAAAGTATTTAGAAAATTGGGCAGACTAGATGGGCCGAATGGTTCTTATCTGCCGTCACATTCTATGTTTCTATGTTTCTATGGAATATGGAAGCCAAATAATAGAAATAAGCAATCAAATGTTGATAATCTATGATAATATTTTAGGATTGGCCACTAAATACCTGCATTTCTGTTCAGGAATGTGAGACACTATCCCTGAAACTGGGATGGTCCCAGTGGATCCTGGACTGTTGGGAGCAGTGGCGACTGGTGAAGTACTATCTTCTGACCTGGTAGCCTTTGACTGGTGAAGTACTATCTTCTGACCTGGTAGCCTTTGACTGGTGAAGTACTATCTTCTGACCTGGTAGCCATGCATGCAACCCTTAATAGTAGACCCTATTCATTAGATAATGATTTTTATAAATATACATCTAATACTCAAATAAGGATCGGAAAAATCTTACTTAAAGATTACTCCAATCACCATGACCACTTCAGTGATTTGAAGTGGTCAGGGTGGTATCATATAACCTCTTTATACTCAGATATAGACATAGGGCTCTGGGATCACAATCTTTTAGTCACTGTATTTAAGACCACTGGCCCGTAGTTTATATACCAGCCTTATATAGCCTCACCGGACAAGGGCAGGAAGTGGTAGAGTAATCTACTGTAGTCAATTAGTAGCTTTAAATCAAGCCCTACGGCCATATAGGTATATGTTGCATTCTTATGTTCGCTTAAGCTAAGATATGGTTCCCCATACTCCTATACCGCATACATATTATCTATTCAAACCAATATAGTAGACATTAGTGTCTTTTACTGCATATACATAAAAATGTTGTCTTTTTAAACTAAGATATATAACATTGGGTTTCCATACTGGATAAGTAATAACTGAAAGCAGCGCAAAAGTAAATATAGCAAATTAACCAACTGGAGCTGACTTCATTATTAATCAAGTCACAGTTCCTTCGCCTTGAATTAATGTTCCCTCTTTTGGCCCAGCTGGCAGCTGCAGTCATCGCAGGATTGCCTCCTTGTCCCCAGAGGAGGTCACGGTCAGGGTGGTGTCTCCATGCAGGACAATCAGCGAGCCATCTCCTCCCCAGTGGTATCTCACCAAATGTTACCTCAACCGACCAGCTATTGAATTTAGGAGCCTCTTTTCCAGCAGGACGGGGAATGGTAGGTCACTGAATACTGTTACTGTGCAGCCTTCAAATTGGAACGTCCCCTTGTCTCTGGAGTGGACCAGGACGGCAGCGCGAACCGTGACATCCCTGGTGACCACTATGGTGTCTCTCGGTGCTCAAGTTGGTCCTGCGGCTGCTTTGCGGATCCGGAATGCGTTTGATATCAGTGTGGCTCAGCGCCTGAATAAAGGGCATCAGCGTCTCTGAATAAAGGGCATCAGTGCCTCTTCCCCTATCCTCCTTGGGATGCTGCGCACACTGTTAAGCCACTGTACTTGTTGGGCCAGGTTCTCCACCTGCCCCGTGGTAGCTTGTAGCAGCGTGTCCCTGGACTCCACCTACTGGACTTTCTGGCGGAGAACGTCCATCTCCTCCGGCGTCTCTCTCAGGTCGGCTTCCCACACTTCCAGCAGGTCTGCCATGAGTTTTTTAAGGTCTCCTTTAGTGGAAAGAGAGGCATCCTCGTCTGATTCATCCTCCTGGGAGTCCTTTTCCGGTACCGGGGAGGGGAGTTCTTCCTCCTCTTTGTATGATTCCTCAGAGACCTCATCGTCCTCCCGAGGTTCAGGTGCCATCTTAGGCGGCTTTGGCGGAGTAGGCCTCTCAAGGGAAAGCCTGATATCGGGCATTTTAGGGCTTTCTCGGAGTGGAAACTTGCAGTGCTTGCGCCCCATATTTTCATCTGTTGGGGCTGCCAAATATGTGTCCCCCTGAAGCTCAAAAGGGTGGTATAATTGTTGAGTTTTTGTTTATGGTGCAGAGCTCAATAGGGACACGTCTGTGCTTTTGCTCTGTCGGCCACGCCCCCCTTTCTTGGGTATTTTTAAAACCACCTTTAGTACTTTGAATTTTAGGTCCTTCATTGAGTGGGCAGGCTGGGTAAAGTGGTGTCCCACAGGAGTGCAGTATGATCCTTCTTTGTGGTGTTTAATGGAGTGTCTGTGCATATTCATTCAGCCATTTAATTGCTGGGTGGTTTCCCCAATGTAGCATCCTAGGTGGCATTTGGTGCATTGAATCATGTATACCACATTGCTGGATGTGCAGCAATATATATATATATATATAGATATATATGTGTGTGTGTATATATATATATATATATATATATATGTATTAAGGCAATTTGGCCTGGATTTGCGGGAGGTGCTTGGTATCCACGCCTACTTAAGGCACACCCCTTACCTTGCTCCTTACCGTTCGAGGTCAGAGTTGAATGACCCTCCCACCACACCAAATTTTAACATTTATTTCCTTTCTATTTCTTTTTCCTGGGTAGGCCCTCTTCTGTCTCAGGCCTACCTCATCGTCGGTTCTGGCACACCACAACCGACTTGCCCTTTTTACTATCCTACATTTAATTATGGTATTTTACTCTGTACTATCATGAAAACCTAACACAAATATATATATACACAGACACACTTTCAAATAAGAAAAAATGCTGGCAAAAAGAATAACTTAACATAATTTATTAGTTTCTTACAACAATAAAAAAGGTGTATTTGTGTGTAATGCTGGTATTTGAATGCATATGTATTTCTGTGTGCAGTGAGTATGTTTTAATGCAGGCGTGTGTTTGTAGTAATGGCGTTTAACCCCCATAAGACTGGAGGGCGTACAATTATGCCCTATTTTAGGCGGCTCTAAACGCCGCCGGGCGTAATTGTACGCCCTCCGGCCTTTCATTACTTACCCGATCGCGGTGGGGGGGACTCCCAGGGAGCCCCCATGGCAGATCCTCCTCCTCCGGTGCCCCCCGGCCATGTGAGAGTGAGGTCCTTGCGAGGACCTCACAATCACGATCGCGGTGGGGGGGACTCCCAGGGAGCCCCCATGGCAGATCCTCCTCCTCCGGTGCCCCCCGGCCATGTGAGAGTGAGGTCCTTGCGAGGACCTCACAATCACATGGCCGGGTAGGCTGCCTCCTGCATTGCCAGCAGGGGGGTTGCCTGTAATGACAGGTGGTCATTACAGGCAACAGGTGGCTGAAAATAAAAATAAAATAAATTAAAAAGTGTAAAAAAAAAAAATATATATATACTTAGATCAGAGTGGAACCAGCAGAAGAAATCTGTCTCATCTAACGAGGAAGAACTATCAATCAGGGGACTGACTGGCGGACAACACCTACCACCCAGAGTGAGGTCTGGGACGCACACCAACCCCATTGGTAACCGGCAAGTACAGAGATTTATTTCTGAAACATAATATCCACATCAATCCTAGCCGTTTTTTTGACTGTTTAAAGGATAAGACTATCCTCTTGTTGGTACACTACTTGCAAACCGTTCCTGACTCATATTTATATATTTTTATCTTTTACACATATATTTTTATATTTTGGAATAAATACTTTTTATTATAACTTTTTAAGCATTGTTTATTTCATTTTACTCTTCACCATTATATTTTTGTGGTCGTTTTCTAAATGTGGATTTTTTCTTAATCCTTATCATACTTTATACAATATTAATTTTTTGGTTCTTACAATTAGAGGATATACTCTTGATGCACCATTTAGTCAGTCTGCCTGCAGCAGATTTAAAGTGATATCCACTTGGAACAGATGTATCATTACATTGTTATAAAATAGATGACAGCCATATATGCTGCTATTCTATATTCCTGGCTAATCATGGCAGCATCACTTATGGGTAGCTCCTCCCTTAGCAGTCACAGGACAGGAATTAATTAGATTAATTAATCAGACTGATAGGTATAAGGAGTCCCTCCTCCCCCTACACCTCAGTCTTTTTTCCTGTCCTTAGCAAGTTCTACAGGACTTTTTACATTTTGTTTTATGGCTCACCTTCCTGCGTTTGTCGTGGGTTCGTTCCAAATGAAGTTCAGCCTCTCTTCATTTGAAGGACCCAGTAAACAGCCTGCATGAGCAGGACTAACTGGGTCAGGTTCAGTGTAAGTACTGGACTGCAGCGTGGGAAGTAAGTGTTTGAGGGAGACACTATTTTCTGTTTAATTGTGGGGTTGGTTAGCCTTAAAAATTCCCCCTGTTTTCAGCCTGCCCCTACTAATTGGGGTTATATATCCCCCCCCATACCTTGTTGGCAGTATTTGAATCCATGCTTAGGGGTCTTGTCCTTTAGGATCTGTTTCTTGCCTCTTGTTTGGTGCCTTCCCTGCTCCCTGGCTCTGTTCCAGCCTCTGATGGGTTAAATGTGGGGCTGTGCAGGCTTCCCTGCTCCCTGGGGCTCCCTGTGCGCCCGGGCATTGGGGGCTGGAACGCATTATGCGTTCCAGCCGACTGTTTGTTGCTCGCAGCCGGTTCCGGCGAAACCGGAAGTAATTTGCATGCCGGTCGCGAGCGTTTGGAACGCATAGCGTGCGTTCCAGCGCTCTGCGCATGCGCGAACCAGGCAATCAGCTGTTCGCTGCCCGGACCTTTTTTAAAGCATCTAATACAGCTGCCTTGGCGCTATATCTGCTAGCCTTATGTTGGTTTACCCCTGGGGAAAGCATTGGTGTCCAGTTTGTGCCCAGCTACTCCTATCTGCTGCCTGGCTGCATAGTGGATGTTCTGCTCTTTAAGGTAGGATTGCTGTTTTTACTACTTATTGGAAGTATTGCTTTGTCAGTTTGTCTATTTATCCCTTTGGGGAATTAGGTCTTGGATTTTCCTTTGGTTCTTCTTTATAGTATGGATTCTCCCTCTGCCTCTGCAAGATCCCTCTCTAGAAAACATAGGTGAGCCATTTCTTAATTTTATTGGGGGGGGGGGGTTGTTAAAAGAGTGCCATACTGAGCCTGTAATATATGTCATATATGGCTTCATTCCAGCCCCAGCATTCATTTGGATTCTCCAGCGAGAAAATCACGGGAAAAGTCAAATAAAATGCATTAATTGTTCTTCGCCTGCTCCGAATAGAAGGAACCTTTGCAAGGAATGCTTGTTGGAAGTCGCTGATGCCCCCAGTAGGAGCTCTCCACAAGACGACCTTAAGCTCTGGATTTCTCAGGCTATTGCTGAGGGCTTTATGGCTACCACGGGATCTAGTGGTCCAAGTAAGAGATGCAGAGCGGAACCTCAGTCTTCCAGCTCTGATGATGACCCTGATGTCTGGGAGGTATCAGATGAAGGTGAGGAGGAAGCTGAATATGCCTCCACGTCTCTTGACTCCAGGTCTATGTATAGACTTATTACCCTTCTCAGAGACACGCTTAGTCTCACTGAAGAAAGATCTGAATTGAAGGAGGCTGACAGGTTTTTTGAGGACCTAAAGCCTAACAGACCTACTTTCCCGGTGCATGCGCCAATCAGGGATATGATCCTTCAGGAATGGAATAAGCCTGAAAAGAAGTCCACCTTAAAAAATAAGTTTGCGAGGGTTTATCTGTACTCTACAGTGGATTGCTGCCTGTGGAACTCAGTTCCTAAAATTGACGCTGCAGTGATCCATATGGCTAAGAAAACTACACTGCTTATTGACTCCATGGCATATCTCAGGGAGCCTATGGAAAAGCGTATGGATGGAGACCTGATTAAAGACTACTTGGCCCTAGGGTCCGCCCTTCATCCGGCAGTGGCACTGACGACTCTCTCCAGAGCCTTGAAAGTGTGGCTCGCTAATCTGAAGGACGACATTGATCAGGGTGTCCGTAGGGAACATCTGTTGGAAAGCTTCAAGGACTTTAGTCTAGCCACGGAATTCTGTTCAGAGGCCTCCCTGGACATCACTCGCATGATTGCCAAAAGCATGGCCCTGTCTGTGGCTTCTAGAAGGGCCTTGTGGCTTCATTCGTGGGGTGCTGACTATGCTTCTAAGGCTTCCCTGTGTGCACTTCCGTTCCGAGGGGATCTCCTTTTTGGGAAGATTCTGGAAGATGCTATTCAAAAAGCTGCTGATGGGAAAAAGGCGTTTACCTCAAGCTGGCAGGAAGAATTTTTCCCTCCTCCTGGAAGACCAAGCGCTTCAAGGATCGGTCCTTTCGGGACAGCAGGAGCTATAAATCAGGAAGGGAGTTTTCCAGGAATTCTTCATGGAAATCCTATTCACACTCATCTTCCAATATGGCTTTCAGAGGAAAGGGTGCTAGAACCTCAGGGAAGAACTTCTGAAGGTCCCCAGGCCCGTTCGGGGACGGCGGGAGGTAGACCGAAGTTCTTCTACCCCATATGGGCCAGCAATATTTCAGACCTATGGGTCACTTCCATCGTAAAAGAAGGTTACAGAATAGAATTCTCATCTTACCCGAAAACTGCATTCTTCAGAAGATCAAAGGTGCCGGTAGACATCAAACGATGGGCCATGAGGTCCTGCATTTCTGTACTCCTGGAACAAAAAGTGGTGAAGAAGTTCCAAAACAGGAATGGTTCCAGGGAATTTACTCCACGGTCTTCTTGGCCCCAAAACCACAGGGAAAGTGGTGTCTCATCTTGAATTTGAAAGGCGTGAACTCCTTGCTCGATGTAAGGACGTGCAAAATGGAATCCTTAAGGACCATCTTGAAGTGTGTCAAAAAGGAGACTGGATGACCTCAATAGACTTAAGGGACGCCTACTATCAATCTTGGGTCCATCTCAAGGAATTGTAGCTCAACATACGTCGGTGGCAATGTCCATTCTTCAAGACCATGGTTGGCTCCTGAACGTGGGAAAGAGCTCCCTCGTTCCTGCACAAACTATCGTTTTCCTGGGTACGGTGGTGAATACCGTGTCTGCACATGTGTTCCTGTCTCCAGAAAGGGTCACGAAGATCAGAGACAAAGTAAGGAAGCTGCAAGTTCTCGAAACTGCACCTGCAAGAGAAGTCATGAGTCTCCTGGGTTCCTTGACTTCAACAATAGGCTTGGTGAAGTCCGGCCCAGAACTGCTTCCTTCTCCAGTTCAACAGAGTGGAAGCGGATTGGGAACAGATGATATCTCTTCCCCTTCCCGTAAGGAAAGGCTTAAACTGGTGGAAGAGCGAGAGGAATTTGACAACAGGCTTCCCGTTGGAAGACCCCCCTTGGAAGGTTATTACAACAGATGCCAGTTCTTTTGGATGGGGTGCCCACTTCAGTCCTGTATGGACTCAAGGGAAGTGGACCCGAGAAGAGAGTCGCCTACACTCAAACTTAAGGGAACTGAGAGCGGTTTACAAGGCCATTTTGAGATTCCTGCCGAGGCTAAGGAATTCTTGGGTTCTAATCAAAACAGACAACCGAGCGGTGGCCTCATATGTGAACAACCAAGGTGGCACGAGGAGCAGGTTGCTCCTGGAAGAGCTGGCTCCCTTAATGGCTATAGCCATGACCTATCTTCAAGGCCTGAAGGCGATTTATCTCCCAGGTTCGGAGAACTAACGGCAGACTTCCTCAGCAGAAAGGAAATTCTTCCGGGAGAATGGCAACTTCACCCGGCGATCTTTGCAGAAATTGCTCATCGGTGGGGCATGCCCCAGATCGACCTGATGGCATCATCTCAGAATCACCAGGGGGAGAATTACTTCTCTCTCCATCTGTCAGGCACTGGGCCAGGATGCTCTCTCTCTGCCTTGGTCGTTCGATCTGGGGTATGTTTTTCCCTCCCCTACCCATGATACCCAGGTTCCTGCGGAAGGTTTGGTTGGAAGGCAAGAAAGTCATTGCCGTAATTCCAATTTGGCCTCGGAGGCCGTGGTTTCCCCTATTGGCCATGATGAGCCAGGAACAACCTTGGCCTCTTCCAGTGATGGAGGATCTGCTATCGCAGGGCCCTGTATTCCATCCTCATCCGGAATGCCTCAAACTGGGGGTATGGGTCTTGAGAAAGAAAGACTCCAATTACTAGGTCTCGCGGAGGCGGTGATCATTACCCTTCTGCTCTCCAGGAAGGCTTCTACTTCTTCATGCTACCATAGGATCTGGGATGTGTTCCAAACTTGGGCATCGTCTCATAATGTGGACTTTCGGCATCCTAGCAATACTGAAGTTTTGGAGTTTCTGCAAGAGGGCCTGGACAAGGGCCTTAGCCTCAGCACCTTGAAGGTTCAGTCTTCGGCACTTTCAGCTTTGTGCAACATCTCATGGGCTTCGGATCTTTTGATTTCCAGGTTCTTCAAAGCGGCCTTCAGGTTGAGGCCTCCTTCCAGATCTACTACCCCTCCTTGGGACCTTCCTATGGTGCTCAATTATCTTACTGAGGATCTGTTTGTTCCTCTTGAAAGTTTGGATGCTACTCTCCTGACGTATAAAACTTTGTTTTTGGTGGCAATTACTTCCGCAAGAAGGATTTCAGAAATTAAGGCATTTTCTACATCTTCTTCTTGTTTACGATTCTACCAAGATAGGATGTGTCTGAAACCAAAACCAGAGTTTCTTCCTAAGGTAGTTTCTCTGTTTCACCTCTCTCAAGAAGTGGTTCTTCCATCATTTTACCCCAACCCCTCTTCTCAGGAGGAGGTTAGATGGCAACGTTTGGATGTCATGAACTGCTTGTCTGCATATCTTAAACGTTCTGAGTCTTTCCGTAAAACGGACCAACTCTTCGTTTTGCCGTTGGGAGCAAGGAGAGGTGAGGCGGCTTCTTTATCTACGTTGAAACGTTGGATTTCTCTGATAATTAAAAAGGCGTATATCTCTAAAGGTATATCACCACCACGGGAGATAAGAACTCATTCTACTAGAGCATTATCAACTTCATGGGCTAGCTGGGCAGAGGTTCCATACGATGATATTTGCAGAGCAGCCACCTGGTCTTCTCCGATGACATTCATGAAGCACTACAAACTTGATGTGGAGTCTCCTTCCACCTCCTTTGGACAGAGTGTCCTGTCTACGGTTTCTTTATCCAGTTGATATTAAACTTTTCTTTGCTGCATGTGATTCAGTTTGGTGTAATTTCTTGGATTATTATTCCCACCCTATTTTTCTGTGAAGCTTGGGTATTACCCATAAGTGATGCTGCCATGATTAGCCAGGAATAGAGAAAATTTATGACAAACTTACCGTAATTTTCTTTTCCTGGCTATTTCTCATGGCAGCATCAGGGTTCCCGCCCATTCTTTATTTCAGCTTTATAATTGGACTGAGGTGTAGGGGGAGGAGGGACTCCTTATACCTATCAGTCTGATTAATTAATCTAATTAATTCCTGTCCTGTGACTGCTAAGGGAGGAGCTACCCATAAGTGATGCTGCCATGAGAAATAGCCAGGAAAAGAAAATTACGGTAAGTTTGTCATAAATTTTCTCTATTATAGAGTTACTTATGTGAAGTAGAGCACTTGGTGTATACTGCACTGAATCTGTCTCTAACAGATTTAAAGTTGTACACACCATACATGTTGTTGTATGATTCCCTTTAAACATTTGGATCTTTTCAATAATCCATTTGGTACAATTATATATATAACAGCCATTTTTGGGTAAATCAGCTCCTGGACATCTTGCACCGAATTAAAGGCGCGGTTCCTTTTAGAGTTTTAGCTTGACTGCCTAGCGGGCAGGGGACGCATTACAGCCGGTGAGGGCTGGGTTTTAGCTTGACTGCCTAGCGGGCAGGGGACGCATTACAGCCGGTGAGGGCTGAGTTTTAGCTTGACTGCCTAGCGGGCAGGGGACGCATTACAGCCGGTGAGGGCTGGGTTTTAGCTTCACTGCCTAGCGGGCAGGGGACGCATTAGAGCCGGTGAGGGCTGGGTATCACCTAATAGAGAGGTGGAGTTTTGTGTTTGCTTTAAAGGTCATGTTACCGGGTACCAGCCTGGTGGGCAGGGCTGGGGACTGTTGTAATTTAATGTTCAGTGTGTAATGTATTAACATGTACATGGCTATTTTGCTCTCTGTCATTTTGTGGTTTTTATTCAACTGCTGTTATAGTGTGGGTACCCTCACTGTGTGTGTGTGTTGTGTGGCTAGTCCTGGATTCTGGGGTTTACACTCATCTCTATGTGTGTGATTTTTGTAAATGCCTTCTGGTTAGTGTTGCCACGTTCATCTTTTCATTTGTCCTTTATCTCTCCTGTATTTGTTGCCCAGAGCTGTGTTAGTCACCCACGCTCGCTCTCTCCGGTCCGTGGCCACCATCTCGGGTGGGCGGACCCTCGTGACTAGTCTACGTTTGGGGAAGACGCACGGGACTCAAGTCCTCGTGGCAGTTGAGCACTGTAGACATTCCTCCTTCTTCTTTTCTGTATATCTGTCTCTCACACGTGGCACACTCTGCTTGATCAAGATGGGGCAGGAACATGCTAGACCTGCTAAGGGATTGCTGGCTTGTGATATTGTAAAAGAAAGAGCAGGGGAAGATGCAATGTTGAAAATTAAAAAGATTGCCAAAGTGTGTGGTTTCCAAATGTCTCCTAGTGGAAGGTTGCAGCCTGAGTTTTGGAGGAAATTGCTCATAGATAAGGAGGGGTTGTTGTTGGATAATGGGCTCACAAAGGCTGTAGAAGCATGGTATCGAGTAGCTAGGGGTCTCAAACGGGAAGGGTGGATAGAGGAAGAATTGGACATTGAGGGACAAATTGTTCATGTGTATCATCAGAATTTTTGTAATGGCGATGTTTCCCCCATTGCTTCCCAGCCACCGCCCTATGATGGCACCCAGAGCGTGGTAATTAATTCCCACCCAGCTTCCCCCGTCACTACCCAGACTCCACCCCCCGGAGGTGTGACTCCAGCTCCCACCCCCCTGTGCCCTGTGCTCGGGGCCGATGGTGCTTATTACTACCCAGTGCCACTTCATTCTTTCCCACCTACACCCATGCCCCAGTCCCTCTCCGAGCAGACCCCGTCATCATCCCCTCCCTTTGTCACACCCATCGATATTCCCCCGCCTCCTTGTCCTCCACCCCTCCCACCTACGCCTGTTACTACCTCGGTTCCCCCTATCCCGGATCCCGCCCCATCGGCTCCTACCCTGCCTCCAGATGTCTATACCCCTCCCCTTCCCTTCCCTGTCTCGGCTACCCCGTCCATGCCTGCTCCTATTCATCCACCCCAGTCTGTCATCCCTACTCTATGCCCTTTCTACCCTAACCAATCCCGCTGTTCCAGCTCCTCTTGACTCCAACCCTTTCCCCGCGCCTACTGACTCTTCTCCTCCTCCTCTCCCACCCACTGACTTCTCATCTCTTCTCTCCGCTCTTACGTCCCTAACCCATCCCGCTATTTCTACCCCGCCTATTCCTCCTCCCACACCTGCTGATCTCCTTCTTCCTCCTCCTTCTCCTCCTGCAGATTTTTCCTCCCTCCTCTCCAATCTCTTGGGACTAACCTGCCATGCTAACCCCGCCGCCTCCACCCCTGTCCCTTCTCCTACAGCTGCAGACGCTTTGCCTCCTTCCCTTCCCCAAGATCTCGCGTCCTTACTCTCCGCTCTCTCAACCTTAACTCATCCTACTGATCTAGCTTCTCCCACTCCCACTCTCCCTCTCACTACAACCATCGACCCTCCTCTCACTCCTACCCCTCCTACAGATCTTTCATCACTCCACTCCGCCCTCTCTACCTTAGCCCATCCTCCCGCTCCCACGATTTCTGCCTCGCCCCCTACGCTCCCAGGCCCTACCTCTCCCACTCTCCAGGCTGACCTCCTCTCCACCACATCCCACTACACCCACCCCTGCCACGTCACATCCTCCTGCTTCGTTGCCTCCTCCTCCCCCTCCTCTTCCTACCGACCTCTCACCCCTTCTCTCCGCCCTCACAGCTTTAACCCACGCCGTTACTCCCACTCCCCTTACTATCCCTCCCCCTGCAACTCCCGAGCTATCCCCTACTAATGATCTATCTACATCCATATCCGCCCTCATCTCCGCTGTCACATCCTTGGTCCACTCTGCCACCCCCACTCCGCCTCCTGCAGTTTTGTCCCCTCCTCCTTCTCCGGACCCTCCGACTTCACCTCCCCCTACTATCCCTCCCCCTGAGACCACCTGTCATGCCCGCCCCAGCCTGCCCCCACACCTGCCCCCTCCATGGCATTGGTCCCCTTCACTCCCCCTACCAGTTCCAGTTGTCCAATCATGGTGGTTGGGTCCGATGAGTCAGTGACATCGGACCAACCCTATGCGATGGGTGTTTCCCCCCAGGCTTCGGGGTTCCACCCAACTACGTCACCTATCACCGGACTCCCAGCCATCCCAGCCCCTGTATCCCCTGAAGTCACCCCTCACCGGGGCCCTGCTGCTCCCGGGGAGGTTGACATGGAGGAGCAAGGTTCACCTCACCCCGGGGGAAGCAGATTCCCCCCATGACATTCCATTCCCAGAGGTTATACTCAGGTAACTCCCGGAGCAGACGGTGCACCACCCATGTATGTCACATTTAACCCCTCCCAGGCTGCCACCTTGGTTACCTCTCTCCCTGATCCAGAAAAATATCCGATGCCCTTTTTCCGAAGAATGGCTCAGATTCGGAAAACATACTCCGTTGCATGGCGGGATCTCTTTAGTCTGTGTGAGATAAAAGCTGAGGATGCGTACTGGCCAATTATGGCAAGGAGTTTTAATGATGCTCCACTCACCTCCGATACTGACTTCCGATCTGGTATTACCTTCTGTGAGCAACTCCGGGCTTGGGCACAAGATAAGCTAGCTGATCAGGCTACTTGTATAAATGATATTGTTCAGGACAAACTTGAATCAGTCGAGAAATACCATTCAAGGTTAACTCAGACCTTCTCAGGCTTAGGGTTCAGCACTTATAATAAAGCACACACTCAGATGCTGTCTGCAGCCTTTGTGGCTGGACTGAAGGAACACATTTGTAAGGGGTTAATCCTATCTCGTCCTGAATACAGAATTATTCCACTTGACACACTTTTGTTGGTAGCTAAAGGTTTAGAGTCAGTACTACAGTCTACACAAAGGAGAGCTAGTCCACTGATGTTTACTACAACAGCACCTGTCTCCGGCCCTGTCCATGTTCCCCAGGGTTACAAGCAACAGCCTCAACAACCTCCTACACCTTCTGCCCCCTCTCGGGACAGGACACTCACGACAAACAGATCCTGTTATAACTGTAACCAAGCTGGACATTTCCGGAGGAAATGCCCACATCCTAGAGTGTTCCGGCCACTACTTCCTCGATACACTAGCCCCCAAGCTGCCAACTATGGCTATCCTTCCCCGGCTATTTTCACTCACTGCCTCATCCACCAGTGCCCCAGTTTCCCCCACCTCCTGAATAGACCCAAGCCCGGCCACCACCTCCAGAAGCTCATGGTTACCCTCCTGCTCCTGCTGATGGGTTTGAC
>OW240913.1:172595587-172826706 GCA_933207985.1 Pelobates cultripes
CACTATCATCAGGATGACTGTTTTGCCATTCGAAGGAGGCAATTCAACAATAAAATCCATGGATAGATTGGACCAAGGCCTCTTGGGTATGGCAACGGGTGCAACAACCCACAAGGAACTCTATGAGAAGACTTCATACTGGCACAAGTAGTACATGCCCGAACGTAATCGGTGACATCCTTGCGTAAGGAAGCCCACCAAAAATATCTAGAAACTGCTGTTAAGGTTTTAGAAATACCAGGATGTCCAGCAGTTTTGGTGTCATGATATAATGACATAATGTCCCGTCTTTCGGGAACGTCAACAAACAGTTTATCAGCAGGTTTCTCACTGGGTGCCATGTTTTGTTTAGCCTGTATAACTTGTAAGAGTGAAGAAGAAATAGATAGAACCGTAGTAGCTATTATTCTGTCCAGGGGAATGACAGGGGTATCGTCAAACTCTTGTTTGTCAGTAGTTTCAAATTGTCTGGACAGAGCGTCGGCTTTAGTGTTACGTCCACCTGGTCTGTAGGTGATGATATAATTGAAATGAGATAAAAACAGTGACCACCTGGCCTGCCTAGAAGACAATTTTTTGGCTTCATTAAGGTAGGAAAGGTTTTTGTGATCAGTAAAAATGAGGATGGGGTCCTTAGTACCCTCTAAAAGATGTCTCCACTCCTTAAGTTTTAAAACAATAGCAAGGAGTTCTCGATTTCCTATGCCATAATTCTTTTCCGCTTTGGACATCTGCTTGGAAAAGAAGCCACAAGGATGTAATGGCTTATCAGGTGATTCTCTTTGAGATAAGACAGCACCCACCCTAATATCAGAAGCATCAACTTCAAGAATATAAGGCAAAGAAGGGACAGGATGCTGTAAAATAGGAGCAGAGGCAAACGCAGTCTTAAGAAATTCAAAAGCTTCAAGCGCCTCTGGGGACCAGTATTACCATCCTTTTTAGTCATACGGGTTATAGGCGCTACAATAGAAGAAAAACCTTTAATAAAGCGTCTATAATAGTTGGAAAAACCAAGAAAACGCTGAATGGCTTTCAGGCCCTGAGGTAGAGGCCATTCCATGACAGCAGAAAGCTTCTGGGGATCCATACGAAAACCCTTAGCAGAAATTAAATAACCCAAAAACTGGACTTCGGATTGATTAAATAAACATTTTTCTAGTTTACAAAAAAGACCATTAACAAGAAGGGTTTTCTTTTTTTTTTTTAAACATTCTTTATTTGTTGTTTTTCAGTGCGGTAAAAAAACATTAGGGTACAGAATTGAAATAGGGTGGGGGTGGTACAGCCAAAATAGTACAGGTGCGCAGTAATTTCCACACATGTGTCTTTGTGTCTCAAGGTTTTGTGAGGGAGCTGCTGTGTCGTGGTGTGGTCTGTTGGCTTGGTGTTTGCTGTGCAGTAGTGTGGGGTTCAGGGACCTCTATTTTGGTCTCTTTCCCTTTGTACGGTTCGTTTGTTCAAACCTGTGTTGGTGGCTGTTTGAGGTTTGCGGTGTTTCTCGGTAACGGTTGTTGTGGTAGGGTGGGTTGCCCTCTGTCTGGCTGTTTTGTTGTCATCGTTGCGTAATGATGGGTTCCCATGGGTCCGGGTGGTCGGTTGGGGGGGGGGGGTTGAGAACCTATGTACAAGGGTAGGGTACCATGGCGGGGTTCGGTGTCGGGTGTCTGGTAGTTATCCAGTAGTTCGGGTTGGGGTAGTGCTGCGTACGTTGAGTATCAGTGCTTTGGTGTTTTGGTTGCTTTGTTGGTGTGGTGGGCCTAATTGGTGAGGTGGAGGCTGTCCGTGTGCCCTTACTGTAGGTGGGGTTCAGATAGCCAGGGGTCCCATATTCTGTGGAAGTGCTTGGAGGTCTCATGAATTATGGCTGAGATCCTGTCCATGTGTATTGCTTCTCTGGTTTTGCGTATGATTGTTTGTAGTGTGGGGGTGTTTGGTGTTCCCCATACTTCGGCTATTGCCCGTCTAGTCGCTAGGGCTATCCTGTTTGTCATTTTGTTTTGGGCTCTGGTCAGTTCCTCTCGTGGTCTGGAAAGGAGCCATGTCCAGGGGTCTAGTGGTATGGTGGTCTGGAGGAGTGTTGAGACTAGGGAGGCCACTTCTGCCCACAGTGGGGCCAATTTAGGGCAATGCCACCATGCGTGTATGTATGTGCCCCTCTGCCCACAGTTTTTCCAGCATAGGTCCGCGTCTGCCTTGCCCATGTGGTACAGCCGTACCGGGGTTAGGTACCATCGGAGCAGTGTTTTGTATGCTTGCTCCTTATGGTTGACGCATATGGAAATGGAGGCTGTTGCCTCCCAGATGTCTTGCCAGTCGGTGGGGTCGCCCGGGGACCCCAGGTCCCTCTCCCAAGCCGCCACATATGCCAATGCCCCCTTCGGTTGGTTTGTGATAAGGAGTGTGTAATTTTCCGTGATTTGACCTTTGTGAAGTGGGTTGCGTATGCATGTCCTCTCAAACCGTGTAAGTGTGGTGGTGGCTGCTTTGGCGTTGTCGGGTTGTTCTAGGAAGCTTCGCAATTGTAGGTAGCAAAAGAAGTCGTGGGTGTTATATGTTGCCTGCGTGTTAGGAAGATCATTGTATGGGGTTATTCGAGTTCCCGTGTAGAAGTGGTGCAATCTGAACAGGTCGTTTTGTTCATAGTGTGCAAAGTCTTTGGGTGTTAACCCTGGGGGGAATGCTCTGTTACGTAGTATTGGCATCAGTGGTGTCGGGTTGTTTATGATGGGGAATTTCCTGGTGGATTTGTCCCACGTTTCTATTGAGTTGGTGATTGATGGGGGCAGTGGTGGTGGTAGGGGGCGTGATTTCTTTGGTACCCATATGTAGAGGGATGGGAGGTCGTGTCCAAATAGGTCATGTTCTAAGTCCGCCCATCGTTTGATCCCCTGTGGGGTGTGCCAGTTTTGGATTTGTGTGAGTTGTGCAGCGTAGTAGTAGTTTTGGAAGTGGGGTAGTCCCCGTCCTCCCGTCCTGTTGGGGATGTACATGGTGCTCCTTTTAATTCTGGGTCTTTTTTTGGCCCAGATAAAGTTATCAATAAATTTTTGGACATATTTTGCGTCCGTTGTGGGGAGTGGGATGGGGAGGGTTTGGAATAGGTAGAGGAAGCGGGGTAGGAGGTTCATTTTTACTGATGCTATGCGTCCTAGCCATGATAGTGATAGGTCTTGCCATCTTTTAAGGTCGTCTGTTGCTTTCTGTATCATTGGGGTATAGTTTAGGGCGTATGTGCGGTGTAGTGCTGCTGGTAGCTGCATACCTAGGTATGGGATGTGTGATGTGTTATAGCGAAACGTGTATGTTTCTTGCAGTGTCTCCTTCGTGTCTTGGTCGATGTTTATGATAAGTGCCTCTGTCTTATCCAGGTTTAGTTTGTATCCTGAGGCCGCTGAGTATTCTTTTACCAATTGTAGGAGCGGTGGGAAGTAGGTGGGGGGTTCAGTTAGTGTTAGGAGCAGGTCATCGGCGTACGCGGCCACCTTGTAGGTTTGGGAGCATACTGTAATGCCTGTGATTGTGGCGGTGGTGCGTATGAGGTGTAGTAGTGGTTCCAATGAGAGGGCGAAGAGGATCGGGGACAGTGGACAACCCTGTCTTGTTCCGTTGCATATAGGGAAGTGGGGGGGTTGCGCGTTTGGGATGAGTAATTTTGCTTTTGGGGTAGAGTAGATCGTTTTGAGGGCTGTTGTGAATGGTGTGGGAAATTGGAGTTTCTCTAAGGTGGCGAAGAGGAAGGGCCATAGTAGTCTGTCAAATGCCTTCTCGGCGTCAAGGGATAATAGGAGGGTGGGGATGTTACGGTGATTGGCTACCCATATGAGGTCTAAGGTCCGTCTGGTGTTGTCACTTGCTTGTCTTGCTGGGACGAATCCGACTTGGTCGGGATGGATTGTCGTTGGGATATAGGGGAGCAGTCTGTTGGCGAGGATTTTGGTAAAGATTTTAATGTCTACGTTTAGTAGGGAGATGGGTCTGTAGTGGCCTGGTTCTGTGTGCGGTTTTCCGGGTTTGGATAGTAGGCAAATGTTTGCCTCCAGCATGTCCTCGGGCATCCGGTCGCCAGTCATGAGCGAGTTATATAGCTTTGTCATGTAGGGTAGCAGGTTGTCCGTGAATGTTTTGTAGTAGATGCCCGAGTATCCGTCCGGGCCTGGGCTTTTATTGGGTTTCATAGTGCCTATTACTCTCCTCACCTCCTCCTCTGTGATTTCTGTCGAGAGGTGTGCTTGGGCCTCCGTCGTGAGTGTCGGTAAGTGGGCCTTTGTTAGGAGGGTTTGTATTTTGTCGTGTAGGGGGCCGTTGTCTTGGCGGTGTTGTGGGGAGTGGTCGTATAGGTCAGTGAAATACTTTTGGAAGGTCTTGGCGATTTTGCTGGGGATTTCGGTTGGTTGGCCTGAGGGAGTATGAATGGTGGTAATTTGCTTGGCTTGCTGGCGTTTGCGTAGCCTTCGGGCCAGTAGTGTGTCTGCTTTGTTTGATTTTTCATAGAACATTTGTTTTGTCCATTGTAAAGCTTTAGTTGCGTCTTTCGCCATGGCCTGTTTGAGGGCCTGGCGCTGGTGGTGCAGTTGCGTTGTGAGGTCTTGTGTGGGGGTTAGTTTGTGTTGTGCTTCGAGTTGTCTGATCTGGTCCAGTAGGGATGTTATGTGGGCTATGTGTTTCTTTTTGTGTGTTGTGGCTATGCTGATCAGGGATCCTCTGAGCACTGTTTTGTGGACTGCCCAAAGTACCGCGTGTGATTGCACCGAGGTTTTGTTGGTGTCGAAGTATTGGGTGAGTTCTGTCTTCAGTTGGGTAATTATTTGGGGGTCGTGGAGTAGTATGGGGTTGAGCCTCCAGGTCCAAGGTCTTGAGATTTGTGGTGGTTGGAGTTGTAGTGTGATGTCTGCGTGGTCTGACCAAGTGATGTTGCCTATTGCGGTGTTTGTGATGTGGGGGAATAGGGATGGTGAGATGAGGAAGAGGTCAATGCGGGAGTAGGTGTGGTGGGGGTGTGAGTAGAACGTGTAGTCGCGGTCTGTTGGGTGTTGAGTTCTCCATATGTCTAAGAGGCCCGTTTGGGTTATAAAGTTGGCCAGCATTTTGTCCGATCGGGGTTGATGGGTGTGGGGGGGGTATCGTTGTCTGTCAATGGATGGGGAGATTGTGGCGTTGAAGTCCCCCCCTGTTATTCTTTGGTCGCTAGGATGTTGGCTGAGGTGAGCTTGTATTGTCTGCCAAAATTGTGGGTCTGGGATGGTCGGTGCGTATATGGAGGTCAGTGCTATTTTTGTGGGCCCAATTGTTCCTGTTGCTGTTATGTATCGCCCTTGTGGGTCTTTGTGAACGTCTTTGAGGTGTATGGGGCAGTTTTTTTTCAGTAAAATTGCCACCCCGTTGTGTTTGCCTGTGTTTGAGTTGGCTAGATGACAGGTTCGGTAGTGTCGGCTTAGGAGAGGGAATGGGCGTGAGTTAGCGTAGTGTGTTTCTTGGAAAAAGACCACGTC
This sequence comes from Pelobates cultripes, assembly GCA_933207985.1. NCBI lineage: Eukaryota > Metazoa > Chordata > Amphibia > Anura > Pelobatidae > Pelobates > Pelobates cultripes. The sequence continues at coordinate 172,601,080 of OW240913.1, forward strand.
TGCCCCCGACCTGTTGGCCCAGCGCATGACCTGGTGGCGTTTCGAGGGATGGTTTAGCCCCTTAATAGATATGCATGTTACCTTAGCTGGCATTGTGGTGTGAGGGGTACTGCGGTGCCGATTGTGCATTGGTCCAGCCCCCTGTGTTGTGGGTGGAGGCTTGGGGTTTTTGAGTCAGGTATCTTCCCGATTTGGATGTGGTTCTAAGGTCTTGTGTCCCGCCATGGTACTCGTCGGGGGTGAACTGTGGGTACAAATAAAAATAACAGTGAACATATTTACAACTTCCTGGGCTTATTGTCTGTGCCAGGCTTGAGTCTATCAGTGTTTTGGGTATGTCCCTTACTTGAGACCCCGGTGCCCTGGTGTTAACGTGGGGCGTGGTGAGGGTTAGTACTGAGGTGTGTCCCGTTCCAGGTGTGATAATTTCCACTGGGCAATTGTGAGTTGGGGGTGGGGGTGGTGTTGTTGGGTCAGCTGGCTTCAGTTCCGTCTGGGGGGGTTGGCGGTTCCCGTGGGTTGGGGCGCCCGTCTGGGTGGCTGTATGGTCCCTCGGGCTGGGGTTGCCTGGTGTCAATGTCGGGTTCAGGGCAGTCCCGGCCGTCCTGTGTCCCTAGTGTTTGGTTGTTGGTTGCCCTCCCACCCGTACCCCCCTAGTTGTTCCGGTGGGGTGGTTTGTGGCTGGTTGTCTGGGGGTCAGGTGGTTCAGTGTGGGTTATCCCTTTAGTCCCAGCTTGCTCCCTCCTCCCGTCTCCCCCTGGTTCTGCCAGCAGAGTTGGTTTGGCGTTCCCCCTGCTCCCCGTCCCCCCGCTGTCTAGTCCCCTTGGTTGTGGGTGTATTTCCCAAATTCTAATACGTGCAGTGCACAATTGTATAGCTCTCTTACAGGTAGCTTGCATACAAGTAAACAAATAAACATTAGTGGCACGTGTGAACATTGTCTCTATGTATAAACGATATAAAGGATATATTATGTTTTGTTGTATAGGCGCAGTCTCTGCGTTTGTCTTGCTCTTCGTTTAATCCGTCGTGTCGGAGAGCCTTGCAGGTCTGCTCCTGGGATGTCTGGGATCAGAGTTGGTGCGGTGGAGTCATGTCGTTCTCGTTCTGGTGCCCGGCGTTGCCTGTGGGCTGTTCCCCGCTTGACGGTTTCTTTCCGGTGGTGGTTTTTCCCACAGTGGTTGTAGTGGTGGGGGTCTTCTCAGTGCGGTGGTGATGGTGGTATCTGGTCTCGTCGTCGGTAGATGTAGGCCCAGTTTGGAGGCAAATGCTTGCTGTTTGGAGGGGTCTGTGAGGATATGGGTCATGTTATCTCTGGTTGCTTCCATGAGCGCTTCCTTGATGGAGTAGTAGTGAAGCCTCACTATCACATCTCTGGGGGCTGTGTGGTCTTGGCTGGGGGGCTTCAGGGCTCTGTGGGCTCTGTCCATGGTTAGCTCTTGTGGGGTTTTGTCAGGTAGGAGGGTCAGAAATACCTCTTGCAGTGTGGAGTGTAGTATCTCTCCGGTGACGGTCTCTGGGAGGCCTCTGATCCAGATGTTGTTTCTTCTGGATCTATTGCTGAGGTCTTCCAGTCCGTTTTCCAGTGTTTCTATGCGTGATTGCAGAGTTAAAATGGTGTCTGCCTGGGTGGTTACTGTGTCCATAATGTCGTCCACCCTTTGCTCCACTTGCCCTGTCCACTCCCCCAGTTCTGTGATGTCTGCCTTCAAGCCCTGGAGCTGTTTCTCCAGTTCTGCTGCCATGTGGTGTTTTATGTCGGCTGCTGCCTCTTTAAGCAGCCGTTGGAGGTCGGATTTCGTCAGCGGTGCTGACTCCGGAGCTGGGGGCTCACTGTGCTCCGAGTCAGAGTTTTCGGCGCCACGTGGGTAAGTTGGCGCCGGGTCTCCTTGCGCTCGGAAGTGCTAGGTGACCGACGGCTGTGCATCCCGGTTTTTCCGGCTGCCGCCCATTGCTGTGGGGTACCCAGTGGGTGAGTGGGCTGTTTGGTGGGGTTTGCTGCGCTGCCAGCGCGCTTTTTGTGGCTTATGTGTGCCTGGGTCTCGGGAGCTGTCGGCTTACGCTGCCATCTTGGTTCCCCTGAATATGATATTTTGCAAGAAGGGTTTTCAAAACTGTTTTAACATGCATGTGATGAGTATGTAAATCTGTGGAATATATTAATATTTCGTCCAAGTACACTATCACAAATGAGTGAATGAACTCTCGTAAGACGTCATTAATAAATTCTTGAAACACTGCTGGGGCGTTACAAAGACCAAATGGCATCACAGTATACTCGTAATGACCACTCCTAGTATTGAATGCAGTTTTCCATTCATGGCCCCTTTTTATACGTATGAGATTGTACGCACCTCTAAGGTCCAGTTTAGTAAACACAGTAGACTGTTTAAGCCTGTCGAATAATTCCGTGATTAATGGTATAGGGTAAGCATTCTTTATGGTGATTTTATTTAGACCCCTATAATCAATACACGGTCTTAAATCGCCCTCCTTCTTCGACACAAAGAAGAACCCTGCCCCTGCCGGAGAAGAGGATCTCCTTATAAATCCCTTTTGTAGAGATTCTTTAATATATTCCTCCATAACACGGTTTTCTTGAGGAGACAAAGGATACACCCTGCCTTTGGGAGGTATAGTGCCAGGCAATATATCAATAGCACAATCGTAGGGTCTATGAGGCGGTAATTTTTTCAGCCTCCCTTTTATCGAAGACAGACTTAAGACACATGTACTGAGGAGGTATAACAGTAGACAAAGGAGGAGTAGTAGGAACATTAATAGAATTTAACCCCTTAAGGACGGAGCCAAATGTACACGTTGTGAACAAAACAAAATGTAAACAAAACCTGGCATTTGCGCTACATATCTGTCCAACCGTAATTCACCTCTTTCATAGTAAATGCACCCACCCTTATTATATATCATTTTATTCAGGGGAAACATGGCTTTCATTTAATATCAAATATTTAGCTATGAAACATAATTTAATATGAAAAAAATGGGAGAAAATAAGATTTTTTAAAAATTTTTAGTTCTACATGACATTTTAACGGTCAATGTCATAATACTGTTTACTTTTACTGCAATAAAATACACATATTTGTATTCAGTAAAGTCTCACGTGTAAGACAGTACCCCCTATGTACAGGTTTTATGGCGTTTTGGGAAGTTACAGGGTCAAATATAGCACGTTACATTTGAAATTGAAATTCGCCAGATTGGTTACGTTGCCTTTGAGACTGTATAGTAGCCCAGGAATGAAATTTACACCCATAATGGCATACCATTTGCAATAGTAGACAACCCAAGGTATTGCAAATGGGGTATGTCCAGTCTTTTTTAGTAGCCATTTGGTCACAAACACTGGCCAAAGTTAGCGTTAGTATTTGTTTGTGTGTGAAAAATGCAAAAAACGCCAATTTTGGCCAGTGTTTGTGACTAAGTGGCTACTAAAAAAGACTGGACATACCCTGTTTGCAATACCTTGGGTTGTCTACTATTGCAAATGGTATGCCATCATAGGGGTAATTTTCATTCTTGGGCTACCATAGGGTCTCAAAGGCAACGTAACCAATCTGGCGAATTTTAATGTGAAAAAAATGAAACACAAGCCTTATATTTGACGCTGTAACTTTGAAAACACCATAAAACCTGTACATGAGGGGTACTGTTGTACTCGGGAGACTTCGCTGAACACAAATATTTGTGTTTCAAAACAGTAAAAAGTATCACAGCAATAATATTGTCCGTGTAATGCTGTTTGTGCGTGAAAAATGCAAAAAACGTCACTTTTACTGGCGATATCATCGTTGTAATACATTTTACTGTTTTGAAACACTAATATTTGTGTTCAGCGAAGTCTCCCGAGTAGAACAGTACCCCCCATGTACAGGTTTTATGGTGTCTTGGAAAGTTATAGGGTTAAATATAGTGCTAGCAAATTAAATTCCCTTTACTTTCGGCATGGGTTGTCAGGCAGGTCCCGCTAATTGTAATTAATTAAGATACCTAATTATGTAAAAATATTACATAAATATATATGTAGAATTAATATATGTATATATATATACGTATGTGTATATATATGTATATATCTATATAATTTTTAAAAAATATTTTTATTTATAAATAGGTATATATATAGTGATATATACGTATATATTTATGTATATAGATATATATATTATTTCGTTCTACGTGTATTTTGATATATATATATATTAATTTCACAATACAGTTAGAACGAAATAACACACATCTAATTATATTTTTAATTATTTTTTAAATTTTATTTTTTAACGTATTTACATTTAAATTTTTTTATATTATATATAAATATATATATATAACAATAATTATATATATATTTAATCAGTATCAGTCTACGTGTAATTTGATATTAATTATATATATATTAATAGTAAAATACACCTAGACGGTGTACGTGTGTGTATGTATATGTGCATATATATATACTTAGATCATATATATATATATATGATCTAAGTATATATTATTATTTTTTTTACACTATTTATTTATTTTAATTTTATTTTCAGCCAGCAGGGGGACCACCTGTCATTACAGGCAGCCCCCCTGCTGGCAATGCAGGAGGCAGCTACCCCCGGCCATGTGATTGTGGGGTCCTCGCAAGGACCCCACTCTCACATGGCCGGGGGGATTCGAGGAGGACGGTCGTGCCGCGGGGGGCTCCCTGGGAGTCCCCCCCACCGCTATCCCCGGCGTGGGACCGCCGTAGACCGGGTAAGTACCGAAAGACCGGAGGGCGTACTATTACGCCCGGCGGCGTTTAGAGCCGCTTAGAATAGGGCGTAATAGTACGCCCTCCGGTCTTAAGGGGTTTTAATCGGGCCTTTCTATTCTTGAGGCTTATGAATTGTTTGCACGTTGTGGTGAACTCTCTGTACTTGTTCTCGTGAAGTCTTCTCCTTATGGTAGACTTGTATTATTATTATTATTGCCATTTATATAGCGCCAACAGATTCCGTAGCGCTTTTCAATATTATGAGGGAGGGGGGGGAGATTTAACTATACATAGGACAATTACAAGAAAACTTACAGGAACGATGGGTTGAAGAGGACCCTGCTCAAACGAGCTTACAGTCTATAGGAGGTGGGGTTTAAGACACGTTAGGACAGGAAATATCAAATAGGGTGGGAGTGAAGCAGAGCTGGAGGAGAGGGTAGAGAAAGCAAGAGACAGGGATGTAAGGTAGAGGTTACTCTGTGAGGCCATAAGCTTTCCTGAAGAGATGGGTTTTAAGGCTCTTCTTAAATGATTGAAGACTAGGAGAGAGTCTGTTGGCGGTAGGCAGGCTATTCCATAGGAAAGGAGCCACCCGCGAGAGGTCCTGAAAGCGCGAGTTGGCCGTACGGGTGCGAGCAGCGGCCAGCTTAGCTGGATGTTGTGAAGTGTTTTTCTTTACCATAGAAAGGATCCTATGATCATTCACCACTGTTGTTTTTAATAGACGACTAGGTCTTTTTGTGTTGTAGAACTCACCAGTGCGTTCTTTTTTTCTCAGAATGTACCAAACTGTTGATTTGGCCAATCCTAATTAATGTTCCAGCTATCTCTCTGATTGGTTCTTTTTTTTTGGCAGCCTTTGGGTGGCCTGTTTAACTTGCATTGAGAACTCATTTGACCGCATGTTTTGGGTTCACATCAACAGCTTTCAAATGTGAATGCGACACCTGAAATCAACTCCAGACCTTTTACCTGCTTAATTGATGACTAAGTAACAAAGTAACAGCTCACATCTGTCCATTAAACAGCTTTTGAGACATTTGTCCAAATACTTTTGGTCTTTTGACAAAGAGGGAGCTATATATTAAAGAGCTGCAATTCATAAACCCTAAACAAGTGTTGTCTGTGTGCAAATAAGTTTGTGTTGTGTTTGTGGTGCAATATGTGTACCTAAGTACTGTAGAGAGTGTATATGTGTGTGTGTCTAGAGATCATAGTGCATCTGTGGGGATGTAGTGCATACCGTATATAGTGTATATACAGGGGGTGTAGTGCATGTGTGTGAATAGCAGATGCAATATGTATGTGTGTAATGGATGTAGTGTGTGTGTGTATGTATGTAAATGATTCTGTTTATGTCTCTTAAGCAGTGGTTTCCAACATTTTTTCACTTGAGTACACCTTGGCAGCCCATTTCCATCAATTGTACCCTTTACATTAGCAACATGTTGTAATTAATATAGTTACATTTATTTCAAATTTATAAATAAAAGTTCAGTCTCCCTCTTTTCTCTGCCCTAGGCTCCCCTGCTTCTCCTCTGCCCCCTGCTCTTCCTGCTACTACTCCACCCCAGACCCTCTGTGCCTCTCCTCTGCCCCAGACTCTCTCTGCTTCTCCTCCGCCCCAGACTCTCCCTGCTTCTTCTCTGCCTCGGACACACAAACTGTCACATACGCAGACACACAGAAACAAACACTGACACCCATATAGATACAGATACACAGACACAATGATACACAAACATACAAATACAAACACTGACACACATACATATACAGACAGAATAAAACACTGACACACATGCATATACACAGACACACAGATATGTACTCTGACACACAGATGCGTACACTGCAGATACAGTGAAACACAGATACATACACTGACACACATGCAGATACACAAATACATTTCCTGACATACACAGATGCATACACTGACACACATACAAAGATACGCACGCTGACATACATATACGAACACCGACACACAGATACAGTGACATACATGCAGATACAGACACTGACGCAGATATAGGCACTGACACACATGTAGATACATACCCTGACACACATGTAGATACATACCCTGACACACATGCAGATACATACACATACACACTTAAGGATACATACCCTGACACACAGATACATATAGTAACATGCAGATACACAGACATATATACATACTCTGACATACAGACACATGGACAGACACACACACTGACACACTTATACACACACTGACATATAGATGTTACCCTGACACACATTCAGACACACATATAGACACACTGACATAGAGAAACACACATGCAGATACACACCCACATGCATATACACAGACACACACATTGACAAACATGCAGATACACAGACACATACATGTACACTGACAAACTTAAGGATTCATTCCCTGACACACATATACATACCCTGACACATATGCAGATACAGTGAAACACAGATACATCCACTGCCCCACATGCAGATACACAGATACAGACATTGACACACACAATGACACACAAATGCATACACTGACACACATACAAAGATACCCACACTGACATACAGATACAGACACTGACTTACAGATACAGTGACACACACATGAAGATACAGGCACTGACACAAATATAGACACTGACACATATGCAGATACAGACATACTGTTACATACCCTGACCCACAGATACACATACAGATAACTTACCCTGACAGACATACAGATACATACACACATAGATACATACACTGACACACTTAAGGATACATACCTTGACACACAGACACATACCATGACACATAGATACACACCCTGCCACAAATGCAGATTCACAGACACATAGATACATAAACTGTCACAAATAAAGACACATACCCTGACACACATACAGATACATACCCTGACACACAGACACAGAGATACACACTCTGACACACATGCAGATACACAGAGACACATGCAGATACAGAGACACACACTGACAAACTCGCAGACACACACACTGACATGTAAAGATTCATACCCTGACACACGCAGATACACACACTAACACATCTGCAAATACACACACATAGATACATACACTGACACAAATACAGATATATACCCTGACACACACAGATACACACACTGACACAGAGATACACACTGACAAACTTGCAGATACACAGAAGCATACATATAAACATACACTGACATACTTAAGGATTCATACCCTGACACACATAGACACCCATATACACACCCTGACACACATTCAGATACACAGAGATACACACACTGACACACAGATACATACCCTGATACACATACAGATACGTAGATACATATCCTGAAACACAGATACAAATCCTGACACACTGACACACAGATACATAAACTGATACACATGCAAATACACCAGGGCTTGGCAAATTTGATTGTAATCTGTGACGGAACGCCTGGCACCCAACTGGATTCCTCCGTCAATCGCTGCTTCCTAGTACTACTGCAAACCCCACGAACCACCTCAGCTTGGTTGGGATCTCGCCATCTCCTACCCACCCTGGACCTATGACCAGGATCCACCTTCCAGTGGGTAGACCTCTCTGTTATAGCAATCCCCAAAAGTGTAGTTCTCCAATCCCCCAAACATGAGCCGAAACTTCATGAAGGTCCAAGATGATCTGAGTTTTAATGGTTCGAGTTGGCTTTTATACAATTCTCCATGCCAGAGGAACACCCCCTGGACCTGATGGGGCACAGGAACACAAAGGACATAAACCAATCAGAACAAACATACAGTCTGTGACACGCCCATGTACAGCACACAATCCCCCCCCCTGCTTGGGAGATAATTGAGTAAAGTCCTGTAAGTAACTCAATTATCTCCAAGCAGAAAAAACACATTTTCACAAAGTTCAACAAGTACCCCAAAACATAACATACCCCCAAAAATGTTACATCCCCGGATAGCCCTGATCTGGGTGAACAACATATCCAAAATCACCCAGATCAGAGCAGGGGTTAACGGTCGGCCTTTCTGTCTGGAGAACAAAAGTACATACTTCACATGAACAGAGCCTTTTAAAGTGCATTAGGCAAGGTATATTGCAGGGCCCATAGTCATGAGGCAATAGGCTGGCCAGCAGGCCCCTCCAAGAACCCTTGATGAGGTTCAGTTTGTCACAGGGCCATGATCACAGGGTAGGAGGCTGGCAGACACGCCCCTCCAAAAACTCATGGCAAACTCACAGAAAAAGGGGAGTTTGTCACATAATCTAAAAAAGATAGGAGTAAAAGTTAAGTAACAAAGCTTAATATTCAGCGACAAAAATAGAATTCCTAAAGGGACACTATAGTCACCTGAACCACTGCAGCTTAATATAGTGGTTCTGGTGTCTATAGCTTGTCCCTTCAGGCATTTTTGAAATGTAAGCACTGTCTTTTCAGAGACTCTCCCAAGGCTGGCTGTCTGGCCACCTCTGGCCGCCTGCATTCTCCCTCCCTTTGTCGAGCCCTGAGATACACATACGCACACAGACACCCACTGATACATACAGTGACAAACAAACACGTACACTGACATACAGATACACACAGATATATACACGGACGCACTGACACATGCACTGACGCATGGACACATCCAGATACACACACTGACACATGCAGATACACAGACATACTGATACACTGACACATACTGTGACATACACTGACACATACAGTGACACACACTGACACACAGACACATACAGTGACACACAGATACATACACTGACACATGCAGTGACATATACATACACTGACATATACAGGTAACAGACATACAGATACACACACAAACACTACACACACACATAGAGATACAGATACACAAATCCTACCTTTTGGCTGACTGAGTCTGGTGGGAGTTGGCGTCCTGCTGCTCTCCCGGTCCACTCCGCCTGCCCCGCCCCCTCCTCTCCCGTGCAGCGTGCTCTGTGTGCGAGCTGGGAAGAAGTAGTTACAAGCTTTTACTTCCTCCCAGCTCTGGCTGCACTGTGACCGGACTTCTAAGGGCACATGTGTATCGGGTGGCCCAAAGTGCATGGGCCACCCGATACACTCAGGCAGCGGTTACCAGCCTGTGCGGCAGCCGGCACCGCCGCCATTACACACAATTATTTGCGTACCCCCAGGGGCACTTAATTGTACCCCTTGGGGTACGCGTACCCCGGGTTGGAAACCGCTGCTCTCAAGGATGCAGTGTGTGTAGGAGAAGGTGTGTGTATGGAATGTAGTATGGGTTGTGATATGCCTGTAATGTGTGTGCGTGAAGGGGGAGGGGGAGCAACTTCAGTTTTTTTAATATTTAAAATTTAAATAAAGTTACTTCACCCTGTCACAATGTAAAACATGCAGAGTTTAGGATAGCAAGGGAGGAATGAAGGAAAAAACGAATTCCCGGGCCTTAGAATGGCTGGACATAATAGTAGACAGAAAAAAAAGAGTAGTCGGTATTGAGCTGAGGTCAGGGTAAAGCAGAGATAATGAAAACGAGAACTAGCCAGAGTCAGGTACACAGTAATCAGTCAAACAAGCAAACAACACAGGAGAGACTTAAAGATAAACGCAAGATCAGTAACAAAGCCAAGGTCAATACCAGAATAATACTCATTAGATCAAGGAATGTACTAAAGGGCACTGGGAACAGAAACCACAATAGGGCACAATAGATATGGCTATGGAAGTTTAAATACATTCATGTAACAACTGATTTGTCCACGTCATGCCTACGACCACAAAACGTGTGTGCATGGTTGCGCCTGAATGCCGTGGACCAATTGAAGCTGGAAATGACTTGGGGCTCCCATTGTCCCTTTAAGAACATGCTCAGGATACACGACCATTCATTGCCGCCTGCGCGCACGGCAGGCTCAGGAGTGATTGAACCACGCGGAGCTCGTTTGGAGGTGGGAGTGCTCAACCCTTGCGTGGCTTGAGTGGAGGATCCTGGCCGGCGCGATGAGTAACATCACATCCCCTCCCTTTTGTTATATAGGGACAAGGAGAGTTTGTGGTCCAGTGGTAAGCTCTTACAGTCTGCACCTTTGCTGTGTGCAGCTCTTGTACATTCCTATCAAGTTCCCTGAGTGTACGTCTGTAAACGTGTATCTCTCTCTTTGTGTATGTGTCTGGATATTTCGGTGACAGTGCCAGAGTTATCAAGAGTGATATGCAATGCCTGCACTTGACAAAGGTGTAGACTAGAATGTGCCTGGGCCCTTGTGCAATGGGTGAAGTGACACAGCACCCTCTGCCTGAGCTGGCCAGGGCGCATTTTGCATCACCCATGGTCTAAGTTCCCAAAGATGGCTGCCTGTACTGCCTTAAAGGGTTACTAGAGCCACTGTGGTCACTTCTGCTTTTAGAAGTGTTTTGCCCTATTTGGTGCAGGGCCTTTGGTGCAGGACTTTAGCGAATAACCCCACAAATGTTCCTATTTTGCAGGAATTCAGTTAATTGGTTTGTCTGAGAGCAGGGCAGGCCCAAGACATTGTGCTGCCTGGGTCCAAGAATGAAATTCTGCCCCCGTCCCTCCAACCCTGTGCTGGGGATGTAGTGTGTGTCTGTGTGTGTGCTGGGGATGTGTTTGTGTTTTTCCACTGCAGCAAATACCCTTACCTATACACTGTGTCTGTGTATCTGCATGTGTGTCAGTATGTGTATCAGTGTGTCTGTATCTGCATGTGTGTCAGTTTTTGCATTTGTGTGTATGTACCTGCATATGTTCTTATCTGTGTGTCTGTACAGTGTCTGTATCTGTATATCTGCATATGTATCAGTGTGTCTGTGCAACTGTATGTGTGTCAGTATGTGTATCAAACACTGACACAGATACAGACACACACTGACACCATACAGATGTACAGACACACTGATATGCATGCAGATACAGACACAGACTTACAGATACACACACTGCCAAACATGCAGCTACACAGACATACAGATACACACACACACTATGCACACACAGTAACATATAAAGTGATATTAACATGCCCATGTTATTGGGTAAAGTATCGTAACGAATACTAAAGTGGGAGATGGGTAGGTTCACAACTGTGGCAATGGACTTGTGATAGGTCAAGTCTTTCGCCATAATGGCTCTAGTTGCAAAGAATAACAAGTATTAACTTTGCAGTACTTCTGTGTGATTTATTTTGGGCAACAATAGTTTGGTGGACTTTATAAAGTCCAATAACCTGTATCTTGCTTACAATCATTAAACCCTGCACATATTTGCACATAAAAGATTGTGCTGTACAATTAGAAGACATATCCAGAATTATGTCTCACTAACAGTGATGCTAATTAGTACCATTTAGTGACAATAAATGACTGCCTGCGAATTAGTGCCACTAAGCTGTAGCCAATCTACAATTGTAAAATATTTAACATAGTAATTGTCTTTGTTTTTTGTTTTCTTTTTTATATTTTATGCATTAACACTATCTATGTGTCCAACATTTTGGCCACACCTGTAGTACATGGGCACAGATACACACAAACACACACATACACTACATAGATACATGAACTAATAACAATACACACAGAAACACAGATAAACAGACACATTAAAAAATTAAGCCAGTTTCTTACTTCCTGCTGGCTGTGGCTGGGGGGAGTTGGAGGCCGGCTTTCGCGATCTTGGCCCATCCTCATGGCTTCCTCCTCCTCCTCCCATGCTGCTGTGTGAGTGAGCTAGGAGGAAGTGATCAACTGTCATTTCCTCGCAGCTCTCCCTGCAGTTAAGAAGTGGCCCAGTCGTGCTGTTAAAGCGCTGCAGCGCATGACCGGGCTCCTCATTGCACGTCTATCAGGTGGCCCTAAGGGCATGGGCCACCCGATGGACCCTGACACAGGTGCACTGCTGCCACAGGTACGGAACCCCTGTTTTAGATGATGGCAGGGGTGGCATTTTGCAGTACTGTCAGAATGCTGCCTGGAGTCATGGTCCTACAGGGGTCTATGTATGGGCAGGCCCTGTCTGACAGTATAACAGAGCTCCACTACAGTAATGCTCTCAGTAATTTGTCTTTAAACTACAATAAATGTATTTAGAAAATGATCTGTGTAAATAAGATACATTTTCTTGTTGTAAATTACATTTTAGTTGCATAAATTGTTATTAGTAAGTAACCTAACATTTCTCAAAACAGCCCTGCTCCTGGCCACACCCTAACAAATTAAATGAAAAGTAAAGTGTCCATATGAAATGTTGGGAGGTATGGTTTAGAAAAGTGAGGATTCAGAGTGAAATGAAATTGATTTTTTTAAATTTAAGGCCAAAGTAGCTGAAGTAGAAGCATTGCTGGCTTAGCAATTTTTTACAGTTTTTTAAAATTCTTTATTTCTTTTTATTCCGGAAATCCAGACAGGCACAAGACACATTAGTTAGTACAATCGAACAGTGTATCAGCACTATGTTTTGTTACAGTGATTGCATACATTCTTTATAGTAACGTTACATTATTATACGCAGGCCCGGACTGGCCATCGGGCACACCGGGCAAATGCCCGGTGAGCCACGGTGGCTATGGGCCGAGGCTGGCAGGGGAGGTCCCAGGATCTCCCCTGCCGGTCTATGCAGGGCCGGCACTATCCGAGCGCCGGCCCCGCTGTTTGCCATGGAGGGCCGGTGGGGAGATCAAAGCTCTCCCTCACCGGCCCATTTAAACAGACCTGCGGCTCGGGAGGGAGGGAGAGGACCCGGCGGAGCACTATCTTGCAGCTCCGCCGGGTTCCTCTCGCGAGATCCGGCGCGTTGCCATGGCAACGAACGGATCTCGCTAGTGTGAACTCTAGCCTACAGGCTAGAGTTCACTAACCACTGGACCACCAGGGATGATGAGTGCCGCCCCCCTCCTCCCAGATACCACCGTGCCGGACCCCTCCCAGGCTAAAGGTAAGGAGGGGGGGGGGGAGATATAATGCATTTTTGTTGTTGTTTTTTTTTACCCTCCCAACACACAATCACTTCTAACATTCACACACAGCAGTCTCACACACATCACCCTCAGCACTATCACACTCAGCACTATCACACACAGCACCCTCACACACATCACACTCAGCAGTCTCACACACATCATACTCAGCACTATCACACACAGCACCCTCACACACATCACACTCAGCAGTCTCACACACATCACACTCAGCACTATCACACACAGCACCCTCACACACATCACATTCAGCAGTCTCACACATATCACACTCAGCACCCTCACACACATCACACTCACCACTATCACACACGGCACCCTCACACACATCACACTTAGCACCCTCACACACAGCACTCTCACACTCATCACACTCAGCACCGTCACACAAATCACACACCTCACACACAGCACCCACACACACAGCACACACAGCACCCTCACACACAGCACCCTCACACACAAATCACACACACTGCACCCTTAAACACAGCACCCTTAAACACATCATACACAGCATCATCACACACAGCACCCCTCAAACACAGCATCCATTACACACACATACTGCACCCTTCACATACACACTACACCCCTCACAGACACCCACTGCACACCTCACACATACACACAGAACCCCAACACACTGCACTAAACACACACACACACATACAATACTTCCAAACATATATATATATATTTTATATTATATAAACACACACCACAGCACCCTTCACACACACTGAACCCCTCACACACATACTGCACCCCTAAACATATTACATTCCAGACACACTATCCCTTACCCAACTATGGATCATATACACACACTAAATCCCTATATACACTCTGATTCCGTTATATACACATACTCACTAGATCTCATACACATTCTGGGTCCTTCAAACACACACTAGACTCCTGTATACACACGCACACACTGCACCACCTACACACACTACATTCCTAACATACACACTCTGGATCCCTTATACACACACTAGATTCCTTGTAAACAAACACATGCTACACCCCTAAATGCACACTCTCTACAACCCCTACAAACACTACATCACCTATATACACACACAAACTATAGCCTGTGTGCACACATTTACTACATCCCCTATACACACATTCTCTTCAGCTCCTAGCCACATATGCATTACATTACACCACAAACACAACACGACTAAAACCGACCTTATTACACAATACCACACCACGACCAGCTCACTCTGCACACACACAATCCCACAAGCAGGCTCCAAACACATGCACAATACTCTTTCCTGGCCCTTTCGTCTCCTGGTATCCATTTATAGAGACACCAGAGACAAGTTTCAAGGAAACACAGTGCAAGCATGTTATTAAATTTGCTTGCACTGTGCAGAACAAATACAGGTTTGTATTTTTCTCATGCTAGAGCTCTTTAGCAGAGCTCTGCCCTGGAAGAGCATTGACCCAACGCTCACTTTGAGAGGGGGCGTGTTTGTCTTTGGTGATGACGAAACACACCCTCTCTCCCCCCGCCCCCTTCTTAGTGGGCCGATGTGCTAAAAAAATGCCCGGGCTGAATTTTTCTCCCAGTCCGGCCCTGATTATACGGTTATGCAGTTGTGTGTGCATGTTCGCTGCCTTCTGTGGGCCGATAGCTAGTTTAGCCCTTACACTGTTAGACTTTTAGTTTGTTGGTTGCTGGCCCCTTATCTCGTATGTCGTTCCATACTTATAAGGTCTCTAAAGACTGCGGTAGCGTCACCTTTGTGTGCCTTTGGTCCTCTATGATGTGTCCGACTGTGTGGACCCCAGGTGTTTTAAGGAAGTTCCA
Source organism: Pelobates cultripes (assembly GCA_933207985.1). NCBI lineage: Eukaryota > Metazoa > Chordata > Amphibia > Anura > Pelobatidae > Pelobates > Pelobates cultripes. The sequence continues at coordinate 172,616,673 of OW240913.1, forward strand.
GCTTAGGGCTGGGTGTGAGGACTCCTATAGAGAGGAGAGAGAGAGAAAGGAAACTAGAGAAAGAGTAGCGAGAGGAGGGTTAGTTTTAGGCACGAGTAGTATCATCGTGGGTCTTCCAGGCTGGGGAGGGGGGGTAAGGGAGAGTGGACGGTGGTGGTTGTCTCTATGAGTTCTGCTTTTCAAATGGTGTTATCGAAAAGGTTCCTAGTGTGGAAACAGTACCCCTTTGTCACCTGGTTGTTGCCTCTTGTGCCGCATCACTTAGGTTTTTTTCCCTTTCACCCATTCATTCCATTTTTCCCATGTAAGCAATTTTTTACAGTTTGGCTATTTTGTACCTCAAATGAATTCTAAGATAAGTGAGTAACCCTGGACATATTAAAAATCAACGACATAGCGTCAATAAAAATCAACAGACGTAGCGTCAGTGAAAATCAACAGACATAGCATGTCTGGATGCCCTGACTAAATTTGTGCAGGACAGGAGGTGCTTATGGGGGCAATCAGAGGAGAACCTATTGTGACTTTTGAGACCAGTCAATTTACCCAATTTTTATTGTAGTAATAATAAAAATAAAAATAAAATTATATAATAATTATACATTAAATTTTATTATAATTATATAATAATAAAATTAATGATAATAAAAAAATAATAAAGAAAAAAAATTGCATTACTACAAAAGACTTATAAAATACAAGTTTTGGGAATAAGGGGTTTGTTCTTTAAACAGTACCCAAAAAAATATATGGGGGATTTATTGCTGTTAAAATAATTAAAAAAAAAAAAAGGCATTCATATGTTACATTTAAATTACTCACCCACTCTGCAGAGTTCAAAACAGAAACACACAGACTGCAGCTTTTCCCGGTTTCTCCCTGTCAGAGCTTGTCTCCACTCCTCCTCCACACACCGCACATGCTGCCCGGCTAAAATGGAAGGAGGCTGTGAAGGGTGCATACTGCTTCTCGTGGGAGGTCGGCTTGCTCTCTGCTCTCCATGGCAACAGACATTAATCAGGAAGCAGGAACAGAGCAGAGAGAGAGCGGCAAGTGTGAGGGGGCGTCGGACTGATCGTTTTTTTTTTCTTCCTTACAGCTTTTATCTAAAGCTGAAATATTTATCTCTCACTAGGCAAACAAGGCATTTTGCTGCCCCATTGGTAAGTGCCGCCCACGGCAAATGCCTTGTTTGCCTCGTGATAGATACACCCCAGTATTTAACTATACAAAGGGACACTCCGGGCTCCATTACAACTATATTGAAATCCAGTAAATAGTAGAGAACCAAAGGTGTCACTTGAATAGAAAGTGACCACAAGGTAAAAATTTCCAATCCACTCCTATAAGATCTTAAAGGAGAAAATAATAAATAACAAAAGAACTTTATTAGCAACTCTAAAAAGTACTAGGACAAATTAAACACTGTAGACCATGGGTCGTCAACCTGGTCCCTACCGCCCACTAGTGGGCAGTTCAGGATTCCAGGTGGGCGGTAGGGATTTTCTAATTTTGAGAGACCAGGCGGATGGGTGCGAGCCGGCGGTACCCCTGCGACCGGGTACCGCCATCACCATTTGCGGCCCCGGCCTGCGCGGCAAACCGCCGGGGCCACAGATGGAGGGTTCCATCGGGTGGCCCATGCTGTCAGGGCCACTCGATGGATGTGGATTGTAAGGGGGCCCGGTCAGCGCTGGGCGCTTTAACAGCGCGACCGGGCACCCTGTGATTACATCAACAAGCTGGGAGGAAGTGACTGCACGTCTCTCCTCCCAGCTAACACTGAGAGCCGGAAACAGGAGGGTGACTAAAATATTTTGTGTGTGTTTGTTTGTGTATGTGTCATAGAAACATAGAAACATAGAATGTGACGGCAGATAAGAACCATTTGGCCCATCTAGTCTGCCCAATTATCCTTAATACTTTCACTAGTCCCTGGCCTTATCCTTATCCCACGCATGCTTAAACTCCTTTACTGTGTTAACCTCTACTACTTCAGCTGGAAGGCTATTCCATGCATCCACTACCCTCTCAGTAAAGTAATACTTCCTGATATTATTTTTAAACCTTTGTCCCTCTTCCTGATATTATTTTTTAACCTTTGTATGTATGTCTTGTGTGTGTGTCTGTATCTGTCTGTATGTGCCTGTCTGTATGTGTGTCTGTATGTGTGTGTATGTCTTTGTATATATGTGTGTCTGTGTGTGTATGTGTGTCTTATGTATGTGTCTTTGATGTATGTGTGTGTCTTTGTATGTATATGTGTATTTGTGTGTATGTGTGGCTTGTCTTTGTATGTATGTGTTGTGTGTGTATGTGTCTTTGTATGTATGTGTATAGTCAAAATAGGAAGCGTATGTGTGCCTGTATGTGTGTGTATGTCTTTGTATGTATGTGTGTCTGTATGTGTATGTATGTGTGTCGTATGTATGTGTGTCTTGTGTCTGTCTGTGTGTATGTGCCTTTGTATGTATGTCTTGTATGTGTCTTGTGTGTATGTCTGTATGTGTGCTTGTCTGTGTGTCTGTATGTATGTGTGTGCCTGTCTGTCTGTCTGTCTGTATGTGTGTCTGTATGTATGTGTGCCTGTCTTTTATAGTGGGCTATAATAAGTAATAGCAAGTGGTATACCTAGCTCAGCCTTCCTACTGGGCATTGCTATAAGGAAGGTTAAAAAAAAAAAAAAAAAAGGTGGGGAGGGGAATTGAGGAGGGAGAGGAGGGGAGCTGACGCACAGATGAGAAATCATATTATGCGCAAACAGAGAAGTCGTCTGAATATCACCGAAAGAGGAGACCTTCGTTTGTTCCTTACGAAAATCGAACCAGATATCAAATATTTAGTCTTGCAGCATCAACCTCAAGGATCTCATTAATCACTAGCAAAGGTAATTTCAATTTACTTTATTGTTTTCTCATTAAACTTTATAAAGTTAAAAGCATTATAAACATACATTAAGTAGAAATAAAAAGATAAATGTACGTACGTTTATTTTTTTTAACATACCCTCCTTTCTAAAAAAAAATCTGCACTTGCGTGAAAACTGGTGGGCGGTAAGGAAATGTTTTCAACCAAAAAGATGCATTTGTGGGCGGTAGGTAGAAAAAGGTTGACTACCACTGGTGTAGGCTGATATGAGGGGGAACAGCCCTGAGTGAGATGCTCAATAATAGATATTCAATAATGAAGCATACCACACAAGTTCCAAACGGGTATGGATTGGCAGTACGAGAACTAACTGAAGAGATAGCAATCTCCCCCTTTATGTGTTTAAGCCCTCGTGGAAGTATATACAGCACTGGTTACGACAGAGCCTAGTGTGATCTTCCAGACGTGCTGTATATACTTCCATGAGGGTTTAAACACATAAAGGTGGAGATTGCCTACTAAAGGGGGTTATCCCTTACTTTTCCAGTCTATGTGACCTTTTTTTGTAGGTTAGGTACGGGACAAGGGTGTTACACTAAATCTCTATCCTTGACCACTCCTCTTCTTTTCTTTCTATATTGAAATCCAGTTGTTATGGAGCCAAGAGGAGCTGGCTCACCTTAAGGGGTTAACCCATTTTTGAACCGCAAAGTTTGTGTTCCAGCACCGAATCTCCCTCTCTCTCTGTGCTTCCATTTTCTCAAAATCGGGAAACCATAATGGCTTTAGCAGAATTTTGCAGCGTTGTCGCTGACTGGCTGAGAACGGTCAGCTTATGCTCTCAGCCAATCAGTGACTCACCATTCACAAAACTGGCTTGAAAAAGTTATGTTTCTTTTCCAGCCATTTTATGGGGAGTCACTGATTGGCTGAAATTGTCAGCTGACTGCTCTCAGCCAATCATCAGTGCCACTGCCTGATTCTGATTAACATACGGTATGTCCCACCGCTGTCCCAACTTGTAAATGATGGTCAGAGAAAGATCGATTCCAACAGATACATTCTTTTTTATATGTTTTCTATTGTTACACATTTATTGCACGTTTGGACCTATTTTTTTTTCCAAATACATTTTAAATGATGTCAGGAATGTGAGACATTATTAAATAAGTCAAGGACATGTACATTGATCATGATACAATAATCCACATTCCAGAGTATTTAGAAAACTTTAGAAGCACAAAAACAATAACACGAAATTAAAAGAAAAACACACAATTCGACCAGCCAACCCAACCCCTCCCCAGATAAGAATTAGGATTGTACTAGAGGTATCAAGGCCAGGTGTAGTGTAAACTCGTTTGAGCATGGTTCTCATCTACCTATTTTTCCTGTATCATTGTCTCACTTCCTGTTAAATTTCCCCCTTTCATACATTGTAAAGCGCGGCGGAATAAGTTGGCTCTATATAAAACCTGATCATCAATAATAATAGTGTTAACTTTGTGGGAGAGAGACATTTACGTACATGGGGCATGGATTGGCCACCCAGCATTAGGAAGCAGTCAATAGACCGTGGATCAAAACCAGTTTTGCCACGTTACAAAAGAATTGAATTGAAACATTAAACCTGAAACAGATCAGGAGTCTTTATAAGTCTAAAATTATTTATAATCACTGGTCCGCCAGACATCCCTACCCACCGACTGCCCCCTAAGGTTTGGACTTATTTTTATATTTTAGCTTATTAATATGTCTTTCTACAAATTTATATAATTGCTTTGTTTCATTTTTTACATGTATAATACTAAACATGACTGGACAGAGATTTGATAAGTATTACTCTCTTTTTTATGTCTTTCTATGATTTAGTTGTAAGAATGCAATGTTTGTGGGCCTAGGACATACTTGAAAACGAGAGAAATCTGTTGTATCTTTCCTGGTAAATTATTTTATAAATAAATAAATTTATGGTGAACCGACAAAGATTTATTAAGCCAAGGTAGCCAGGGGGGACATTTTCCATGTTGGATATTTTGGCCTAAATTAAACATTTGTTATTTCAGCTCCCAGTTTAGTTAATAAGGGGCATGTGCATTTCAAATTATAGAGCAATGTCACACTTATTTCCTGTTCTAGCGAGCATTCCCGAGAGACTGCAACTGTGCCCACCTCTAACCCCTTCCACCCTAACACAACACCAAGGGATTTAAATTCAAATCCGGAAGTGGATTCCTTCGACGCGTTGCATTGTGGGAGTTGAAGTACGTCACTACCCTCTGGAACAGCCAAACCCGGCTCTGTAGGACTCAGTTTCCCGACAGGCCCTGCGCGCTCACCCGTGCAGCTCTCGCACAGAATGAATCAGTGGCGTTGTTATTGACGCCATATTGAGCTCGGCGTCCAAAAAGGAGCACCTAGTAACGCACGGCGCCCGAGTCCCCGCTCACCGTATCCGCTGCCATCCTCCCGGCACGAGTCCCCTCGCCCCCAGCAGCGAGCTGATAGCGACCCCACAGCGCCCGAGCGACACAGCCCGCCCGAGGATCGGCGGATAGAGCGGCTGGGACCGGCCGATTGGGAGAGGAATTCCCGGGAGCTGCCTGCTCGCCCTCCCCTCCCCCCCGGACATGGCGTGCGGGGCCACACTAAAAAGGACTATCGACTTCGACCCCCTGCACAGCCCCGCGGCTTCGCCCAAGCGGAGGAGATGTGCCCCGCTGTCCCCGGGGGGTCCGTCACCCCAGAAATATCTCCGAATGGAACCGTCACCCTTCGGGGAGGTGTCATCCCGGCTCACAGCAGGTGGGGGGCTGCCTGGGGGTGATGGGAGTTGGGGGGGAGGGGAGGGTAGTGATGATGGTCTGTGTGCCAGGTGGGGCTCCTGCTGTGAGTGCATTGTGTGGTGTCCGTTTGGGGGAGGGGCAGGGTGGGCTCACTTGCAATGCTGCCATTGATTGTATTGCTATTCCCATCACAGCTAGCCAGCCGCCCTCTTCTGGATACACTGCATGTGTAACGGTTTTAGTTAATGAGAAAAAGCCCTGAATAATGTTCAATCTATTTATTGAGATTTCTTCACCAGACAAGTGTGTGTGTGTGTGTGTTATATTTGTTAGTAAAACGTTGGGAGGCTTTAAACAATCCATCATTCATCTGGAAAGCCTGCATGTTAATAATATAAGGGTCTATGCTTTTTATTTCATGATGGCAATCTTGGCATTATGTTGAGTCACATTCTTCCTTGGATCCTAATCTTAACCCTCCCCATCCTTCAGATCATTGGGTTGCATGGATTAAGCTGAATGCCCTTTTTTTTGTTAGAGCTACTTATTAAAACTACAGCAGTTCTCCTCCTCCTCCTTTCCTCTGTCATTGTCCTTGTACCCAATTGATATGAGCTGCGGTGGCACACTGGGGGATGGGTGTGCTAAATTCATTGATTGAAAGTCTGGAAAGCAAACTTCAGTTTAACCCCTCTTACATGCACAGGGGTGTGCTTTCTTTCCACTAAAGACCTAGCATTTAAGTGTGTGGTTTTTTTTTTTTTTTTTTATATGTATGTAATAAATCTAGCTTGGGAGAGACTACAAAATAGCATTTTACAGTCCATTTGTCAGGAAATGGCAACCAAACAAAGTAATTGTGTGAAATGTGTATATATCCGTATACAAAACATACCCCAAAACAAATTTGACATTTGTGGGTTTTTGAAATACTTGTTTTGAGAGTACATCTCATAAATTCAGTAAAACTAATTATAGAATGCTTCTCTGTGACTAAATTGCAATGGCTTTCAAGGGATTTGGATACATATTTATCACTGATTCATTACATTGCAATCTGTGACAAATGCCCAAACCTGTTCTCATGTGGCATTATGTCTATGATACTATTAAAGGAGATCCAGTTATGTTGGCCCTCACTAGTCCTACAAAGTGTTAAATGTGACCGTGGTTTTTAAATACGTTTTTATAATATTTTATGCTTGTAAGCAGTGATGCAAACGTGGTAATTATCTGGATTGGTGTGTTTAGGAGCACTGTGCATTTTTCGAAATCTTAAGATGTAGTTTCAGTTTATAGTGTAATTATGTCTTTTTCTTCCTGACCTAGATGAGAGTTAACCATTACTAATGAAGTGCCAACAAATTCCAGAGCATTGTCAATTGGTGACTAAAAGACAAAGATTTGTAACAATACAAATTGGACGCACATTGGTTTAGGGCCCTGCTCAAATGAGCTTATAAATTAGAGTAGTGCACAAGTTATTAATTTTTGTGTACTCTAAAGTGTTTGAAATATTTCAATTGGATGACCTAATCAAAATGTAATTAAACAATATTTTAGATTGCCATAATGTTATATCAAAATAAATGAAAGTACAACTTATAGCAGAGTTGTTGTTGATAAAGGCTTAGCTTGTCATTGGGCCACCTATTGCCTTTTGTTTGTGTTATGGCACTTTGTACCTCTTGTAGTCTCCCATTTTATTAAAGCAGTACTTTGCTCCCTGTGGCCCCTGCAACCTCTTCCTCTGTTGGTTGTACACTTGCTTCCTCTCCCATGACTGGCAACAGGCTGCTGTACATACTATTTTGAGTGCTTGCACATTGTAGTGTCAGAAAAGCATCGGTATGCAGGATTACTCCTACTAGTTTGTTCACTTTATTTAAAAAATAAATAAAAAAATCCTGAATCAAGCGATGGGTCTAGTTTTCCCCGATCCTTCCAATTAAACACATTCTTCCTTGTCACACCCCATCATTTTCTGTTTCAAGGTCCAATCAAATGCTTCTCTTGATAGTGAAGCATTGAAGCCAATGCTTCTTTGTTCAGAAACAGTGAACACCACACAGCGCATGTGTGTTCATGAGCGGTGAGATGTGCTATAGCCTGCTCATAAGACAGTCAAAGTGTTGGGAGGGGAGGAATGAAGGGCAAAAAGATAGTTGGGTGGACATCAGGAGGTGAATAAACAGCAAGGGGGGGAGGGGGGCAGCATTATCCTTGCAGGCAGGTGCGCTGATAAGACAAAAAAAATTTTCAGACACTAAACTCACGGATTATGTACTTGCTTAGTTTTCACTTCTAAAAGCAATAATGGTCGTTTATATTTATTAGTCAGTTTCTTACACATACCTGTATGCTCCTCTTCACAGATATTATTAAAGGGAAACTATAGTGCCAGGAAAAGTAGCTTCCCCCTCTGTCAAGGATTCCCCTTCCCGTGGTGCAGAAGGGGTCAAAAAAAAAAACGTTCTGTCATTTACCTGGGTCCAGCGCCAATGTCCTCCTGTGTTTGCTTGGGTCCACCTTCTCTCCTCCCCCGCTGACGTCGGTAGGCGGGGCGACCTAATGCGCATGCGCGTCAATGGTCCCGCTTGAATTAGGATTTCCCCCGTTGGAAAGCCTATGGGGTTTTGAGCGATGCTGAATGTCCCCATGCATAGTGTGAGGGACATCCAGCATCAGTTCGGTGACCAAAAGTCATCAAACAGCCTGGAAGGCCCCTCTAGTGGCTGTCTGGTAGACAGCCACTTGAGGAGTTAACCGTTGCAGATAATTATTGCAGTTTATAATTAATTGCTCTGGGTTAAGGAATCTGGGGCAATGCACCCAGACCACTACAGCTCATTGAGCAATGAGCTAATGTGGTCTGAGCCCCTACAGTGTCCCTTTTTAAAGCAAAATAGCCTTCTCCACTTCAGTAACATCCCAAAGGGATAACTATTTTTTTTTTTTTTTTTTACTCTTGACAGTGGGATGCTACCAAATTACTCCTGGCACCATAATTGCCTCAGAAGGGGTTTTGTTTATTGTACTTTGAGTTTCTATTTAAGCCGGTGGCCAGATGGTATATCTCAATTGGGAGTTGTAGTTTTGCAACAGATAGTAATATGCTTCCAGCCACGTATGTCTTAAATGTTGTAGCTTTATGCTAAGTGTTTATTCCAAGGATGTTGCTAGTGTAAAAAATGGTGCTTGATGGTCTCCTCCCCAAACCCCACTTTTGTTTTTTGACCCACTGTTACTTGCAGACATTGACAGAATCAGAAGGCATACACAGGTGCAGTGCAAGTTGTTTACATATGTTCTTTACTACAACTTGCATGCTGTCGGAAACTACATATTGAATATTCATCCATATCTTTGATCCACACTCCTCACTGCAAGATTTTTAAAAAATAAAAAGAAATTTTGGAAGGAGTCGCCAAACTGCTACTAAGCAATTTGTTGCGATCCTATTGCAATTAATATAAACATTGCATGTACAATGAACACGGATATAAATCAAAGAAAACGCTGTAGTACCTGTATAGTACAGCTTTCAGTGGGAACACTGTGCGGCCCCAGTCAATGACATGTACTGTGTGGAGTAATCTCAGAATACTGTTTTCGGCTTTTTGTTTATTCGCCCCACCCCCATAACGTCCCAACGTTGAGCATATACATTAAAGCAGACAAATTCTTACCTTAAAGGAAAAGTGTTGTCAATATAACACTCTGGCGTTTGGGGGGAGGGGTTGTTTTATTTTTATACATATAAAACAAAAAAGAACTCCTTCAAACATATCAAAAATGTGCAGCATAAGGTAGACACCTTCCTCAACAGGAAAATACTCCTAATCAGGAGCCTTTCATTGTTGTGTATTGCCCCATAAACCTCTGTTCATTAGGAATTTGTGGATTATATAATTTATCTCCTGAATCCCTATGTATATTTAAACAAATGGTCATTTAGTTACTCCAATGGCAATTGGAAGGAAAGCCCGCTTGCCAATGTCAAGGCAGCCCCCCTGGCGGGTCCTACACTGACCCTTCACCTTGCTTCCTTGAGCTTTTGGCAACGATATCTCTGAGACAGAGAGGGGTGTTTTTATTTTTATTTTTTTATATATACGCCACTATATATTAACCCTTAATAGGGAACACATGGGATGGACGGCAGCATCTTTGGTTTTTACTGTGTGTAGTGTGGCTGATGTGTACTGTGGTCGTTGCTGCTGTCCAGGAGTGAGGGCAGGACTTATCTTTTTGTATTTATATAATTTATTTCCCAGCTGCAATTACTCATCGCTTGAGTATGAGTAGGGCTGTTCTATAAACTTATAGAAGGCATGGGTTAGCTGGTATCAGGTTATGTACGTAGTTGTTCTTGGACAAGGGTAGGGGGGCAGGGTACTTTTCATGCTTAGACTATTTCTTAAGGCAGTTCACATGAAAGTCAAAGTTTAAAAGATGACTAAGTTAAATCAATTTTAAGTAAAACACTTCATTTTTTACAAGTTTAAAAATAGTTAAACTTACTTTATTCCTTGTGCTGTACAGCAGTCCAACTCTCAAACTTGAACCCTTCACTTAAGCTTTAATCTCTGCATTGTGTTGGTGGAATTTCTAGCTAGAATATGGGGTTACATTGTATCCTTTATAATGTAAATTGTCTCCATTTATTTTGTCCACTGAGTTATGTTTGCACTGCAATGATGACATTGGCTTAACCCCAGAAATCAATGCATGCAGTCATGGTCATTGCATTCCATGATTGGAAACGTTGCATTGTGTGTTCAGGCCAGCCTGTTTGCTGGCACAGCTGGTAATATCCTTTAGACCTAAACTGGTAATTTCACCCTAAATCTTATCCCTATTTTGGCAGTACATTTGTAAAATTTAGCCTATTTAAAGTGCTACCAGACATTATCTTTATTGGGTGTCTTTCTAGAGATTACAATAAAACCTTGCTAATGGGACCCTTTAAAGGGAAACTGTAGTTACAAAAATATAATAATTGTCTGTTTTTTAAAAAATGTATTTATTTTTTTTAGTTAGATTTAATTGCCCCCATTTTGGGTCCATCACACTCCAAATTTAAATAGAAAAACTTACCTTGACTCCAGCACAGAGATCCACAGCTTGAACCGCATACTTTTGCACCAAAATAATGTTTGTCCAGTAAAATGCTTATCATAAAGAAGCACCATTTGCCATCAAATTCTTCTCAATAGAGAAGCATTTATAGAATTTATTTATTTATTTTTTTTTTTATACTTGTGCTTTGCAAGGCATCAAGAACGGTGTAAGATTCAGTCTTGGAAGAGGAAGAAGCACTGTCTACTAGCTATCAGGGTAACAGCCACTAGAAGTGTTTTTTGCCCTGCAATTGCCAAATCTCGGAAAGAGCATTTTTTTTACACTGCTGGAGAAAAATAAAAGGGGAACTGCGCCAATAAACTTTGAGTTGAAACAGTCTGCCTGCTTATGGTGTCCCTTTAACCTTCATAACCACTTCTTTGTGCTAAAATGGTAATGGTGCAAAGACACATACCCTGTACCTGCTATTTTAGTTTTCTTCCTTTTCAGATATAAATATGGTCTTATTTCTGTGCAAAGCTGTCGTCATGGGCTCTCTGTAAGCCAACTGTAATGATCACTTCCTTACTGGCAATATCAGTTTTGTGCAGAGGTCATTGTTTTTTTTTTTTTTTTTTTAATGAAAACCATTTCATTGTTATTGGGTGCTGGAATTGTCGAGACCTGTCCTAAGTGACCTCCTACGCCAAGTTCTCAAACCTTTTGCCTTAATATCTTTTAAAACTGCATGGTAAAGAAGCTGTTTAAATGCAGCTTCATTTCTGTAACACTAGTCATTTTGAATGGCAATCATTCAAATGCATAATTAATCAATTTTATCTATGACAAAGACCACAAATGCCAACCTTTGGAATGAACATATAGGGACCAGTAGTGTAAAATTCACATATCTTTGATATCTGGACTGGGTGTTGAATTCTGGTTTGCACTGCCAGCCTTTTATGGGCAGGTCTGTCAGTCAAGGCATTCTTATTCAGACACTATTACCAGCTCATGCGATGATAAACATATATAGGAGGTTTTGCTTGGGTGCGGTATGTTTCTGAATCGTGGAAATTTCACATCTTGTTTATAAGTTTGGCTGTATTGTAATGCGTTCACTTCTCTCTTTACCAACTGAAACATAATCCTTTAAGTTTGCTTTTTCAAAAAGAAGTGTAAAAGTTGAATGTTGCAAAAAGGAGTATGATTCTAAAAAGCAGAAATGGTTAACATTTAAGAAGTAACATAGTCAATATTTGAATAAAAAAAAAATCATTTTACAGAGTAACCGGATTGTGGAAAATTCAAATACACAGCCGAGTTTTGTTGCAATTATCAGTTAAAATGTTAGCTTATATTGACTATACTAATAATGTATTAGATTAGTCGGTCGCAAAACTATATAAAACCTTTTTTTTTTTTTAGAAGTAGGTATTCTTAAAGGGACACTCCAGTGCCAGGAAAACAAACAGTCTATGCTGTCATGCAGTGCAGGGCTTGAATGCATGTTGGTAGCATAGCTGTAGACCATTATGCATTAAAAGTACCGGCAGGTTTAAATCCCTGTTTGTGCCCAGAAGCCCCAGGTATCGATGGATAGCTGAGGGCAGCACCATACTGACAGATGAGGTTTGTGCAGCTATCTGAATCTCTTTTTAAATCACCATGGCTGACCTTCACTGATTGGTGCTTGTCAGCTGGCAAAGCCCAGCACCTAATCATTTCTCCCTGAGATCTCCCTTTCATGACGCAATCACACAGTACAGAGTGCTCTCAGAGCACTTTGTGAGCTGGGAAATACTTTTGCTGATGACCGCAGAGGGAATTCCCCAGAGTTATGATTAGGTGGGATTATGGGTACAATCTTTGGTGTGATTAGGGCAATATATATACTTGTCGAGCATCATTGTAATCGAGAATACAAATATGGGGTGTTTTCCAAAATAAGATGTGTGAAAGACAACAAAAAAATATTTTGAGGTTTGTGATAAAATGGTCAAATGAAAAGTGTCAAAATGGTCTTGGTTAAATAGCCTGGGTGATGTACTTTCTACAAATATTTACTTTTTGTTTAGTGGCTTTGCATTATCTGACTACCATGAAAGTTGTAATGCCATGCCAAAATTTAGCTTTAAAACAATAATTTCTGCAATATTTGATTTATAACTTCTAAAAATTAACTGAAATCCTAGACCTAATAGGTGTTTTAAAGGACCTCTCCACACTCGTAGAGCATTTTAGCTTGTTGATATACTTTATAGGTTAGGAGTATCCCATTTTAATTCCCCTCCCCCACCCCCACCCACTTTTTTTTTTTTTTTTTGAGAAGTATATACACTTTATTATGTAAGGAATAATTGACTCCAGGCCGTTGAATTATTAGAAAAATGTGCATTATTTTTCTAATAATTCAAAGCCTGGAGTCAATTATTCCGCCTTTACTACAGTTACCACACCTCGAAACATTGTTCAGATGTATTTCAAGACGTTTGTCAAGTTTTTGTCATTAAAACGCTCTTGTGTGTAGGCCTAATTTCTTACGCATCAATTCCCATGCCTTCGTTGCTAATTCCAAAACGTCATTTAAGAATTAGTAACGGAGATTTGAGCCATTGATAGCAGACTAATGCAGTTATTAGAGAGACAGGTTGCAATAATGAGACAGAAAAGCATGTGCATCAATATTTTTATTTATTTATTCATTAGTTTTAGTTAATTTTTTATTTATTTTTATTATTGACAGTAGGCTGTAACGAAAACCAGTGCAACAGGACTATCTATGTATATTCAGTTCAATTTTCTATTTATTATAAATGGGACCATGAATTGTAACCTATTCATTATTACAGTTGACTACACAAAGTGATATGGAACTGTAATGTGGTCAAGACCTGTCTGGAACTACTTTAGCCGTGCTTCTCCCTGAAAATAATGCACACCTTAGAACGTTCGTCAGCCTATCAGATTGAAGCATTCATTGGCCCTGTAGTATAATTTTTGTTTTATTTTTATAACACTTTTTTTAAGAAACGCCTACCCAGCTGGAGGGGGTACTCTTTCTCCTTCCGTTTACTCCACTGAGCTAATGGAAGTGGCAGTTGTTCTCTGCTAGTGCACACCTGCCTTCTCCCAAGAGTTACTGTGAGTCAGTCAGCATGCGTTTACAGGGCTCCATGATTAACTGGTCCTCCCTGGCTGTCTCCTGCCCCTATATCCAATCTAGGCCACCTCTATCATTGTACACCCCTCATAACCACAGGCTTCTGATTTCCACAACACCCTGACTGAAATTGTTTGCTAGAGAAAAAAGGGAGGGCTTGCAAAGCCTGCAGGCCAAAAATCTGCAACTTTTAATTCTAGCTATACCTCTGACGGCATTCATAAATAAGTAATATTATTATTTTTTTTTTTTACTACAATGTTTTAGCCCCATCCATTTCTACTTTAAAAACATTTTACATATAATATAAAATGTATTGGTGCACTAAAACAGTGTGAAATTGTGGTTGAATTAATGCATCGCAAATGTACCAAAAAGGCCTTGGTCCTCAAGAGTTTAAACCCTTAACGATCATGGCTCATTTCAAATGTAATGCATTTGATGGTGTGATGGAATGTCCTAGCAATATATTAGTTTGTGCAAAGATTCTGTATTTGCAGAAAAACTAATAGAACACAAGATCAACTTTCCCAAATGCCCACCTTTTATGGTCAGGGACATAAAGAGCCACTAGGGCACTGTAGCATTAGGAACATACATTTATAATCCTAGTGACTTTCTTAAAGGGTCACTCCAGACCCCTAATGCACTTTAGGTTGTGGAAATGAATTGGATGTAAAGTGTCACTTAAATGTATTTTTCTTTTTACAAAATATGCAAATTTAAATAGATATTTATGAACTTACCTGGTTACACCCCACTGGCTTTCAAGCAGACAACAGGTCCTGTTAGTTCCCGACTTGTTTAGATCAGTCGAGCTAAACTCGAGGCAGCAATTACCCTGAGCACCTGCCTTGCAAAGACTTGCTTCCATGGAAAGTCTGTGCTGGGTTAGAAGAAGAGGGCTTGCAAAAGCCACACCCAGCATGGAAGTTCCCAATAGAAATGCATGGTTTCACTGCATCTCTGTGAGGAGTTGCGGATTGTTGCAGTGTGGTGTTTTGTGCACATGCACGGAAGTCTCCTGATGCTTTCTTAAGGGAAAGCATTGGACTGGCTGAAATCATGAAGACTGATGTGTGTGTGTGGCCAGTTGTGGCAAGACCAGTAAGGCGAGGAATGAAAGGTAAGTTTTACAGGAACACTATAGGGTCAGGAACACAAACATGTATTCCTGACCCTATAGTGTTAAAATCACCATCTAGCCCCTCATGCCTCCATAAATATAGCAAAATATTATTATTATTATTATTGCCATTTTATATAGCGCCAACAGATTCTGTAGCGTTTTACAATATTATGAGAGGGGGGATGTAACTATAAATAGGACAATTACAAGAAAATTTACAGGAACAATAGCTTGAAGAGGACTCTGCTCAAACGAGCTTACAGTCTACAGGAGATGGGTTATAAGACACGTTGGGACAGGAAATATCAATCAAATAGGTTGGGAGTGAAGCAGAGCTGGAGTAGAGAGTAAAGCACTGCACTATAGGAGAGAGCAAGAGACAGGTATGTAAGGTAGAGGTTACTCTTGGAGGCAATAAGCTTTCCTGAAGAGATGGGTTTTAAGGCCCTTTTTAAATGATTAAAGACTAGGGGAGAGTCTGATGGCGGTAGGCAGGCTATTCCATAGGAAAGGAGCCGCCCGTGAGAAGTCCTGCAAGCGCGAGTTGGCCGTACAGGTGCGAGCAGCGGTCAGGAAGTGATCATGGGCAGAGCTGAAGGAACAAGGAGGGGCATACCAATGGATCAGTGAAGAGATATGAGGGGCTAGAGTTGTTCAGTGCTTTAAATGTATGGGTTATATTCAAACCTGAAGCTGTAGCTCTGCATGCTGTTTGCCTCAGAAAAACAAGCGGTCTGCTGACATCTTTAAAAGTGGTGGCCTGATCCAGTCACAATGCTTCTCCATAGGATTGGCTGAGACTGACAAGGAGGCATATCAGGGGCAGAGCCAGCATCATTCAAACACAGCCCTGGCCAATCAGCATCTCCTCCTAGAGATGAATTGAATCAATGAATCTCTATGAGGAAAGTTCAGTGTCTGCATGCAGAGGGAGGAGACACTGAATGTTGGCCAGTGATGTTATCCCTAGGCTGTAATGGAAACACTGCCTTTTCTCTGAAAAGTCAGTGTTTACAGCAAAAAGCCTGAAGGTAATGATTCTCACCAGAACACATGCAATAAGCTGTAGTTGTTCTGGTGACTATAGTGTCCCTTTTAAAATAAATTTTCAAAGTGATCTGAAGGGGGGCCGGAGAGCTAAACAGTTTTACACTATTGTGTTAGGAATACATGTTTGTATTTCTGGCAATAGTGTTCTTTTAACATACTTTCAATGGCACAAACCCAGTACCAACAATTGATTTTATTTATTATTGTCATTTTATATAATGCCAACTTATTCCACAGAGCTTTACAATATTATAAAGGGGAAAATGTAACAATAAATGAGACTATTACAACATGTTACAGGAACAATAGGTTGATGTGGACCCTGCTCAGACGAGCTTACAATCCTACATGTTTTCATTTGAGCAAGATGAGCTGCGTTAATTTGTTTTCTCTCAAGTAGATGAGTGTGAAAAATTGTACTTATTTTTGGAATAGATGTTATGCTGTGGTATGCACAGCTGTAAAGAATCACTTCCTTGCATAATAAAATAGCTGACATTTCTTGTTTTTACTTCCTGTCTTTTTTGAGATACAGTTTTAAAAGAGGTCCATCATTGTTGCATAACTTTGCAAGTTTTAAAGTAGTAGTCTCATTTTGTCAAATAGCATTGGCTGTAAAGGTAATTTTTTTTTTTTTATTGTTTTTTTTAATCCTCTGCTAGTTATTGGACAGTGATTGCAAATAACAGACTGTGTGACATCTCACTGTATGGATATAAAAAAATAGTGACTTATTCGTCCTGTGAATCTTAACCAAAAAATAAATATATATATCTATATCTCATGTCAGCTATAAGTGAAATGTGTATAATGCGAAAATAATGATATCTTGATGTGCACCAAGGCATTCTTGTGTATGTGTTCCAATTATTCTGAAACTGGTAAGATAGCATTAAAGATATATTGCTCTATTTAAGTTTTTGTCACTCCAGAACTAACTCCAGCAAAGCTACAGTCCTGATGCCCATTATCATTGTTGTCCCTGCTTCTCCCCATGTAAAATAAATTAAACAAAACTAATAACTCACTCTTTCTCCAGCCCCAAATTTCCATTGGCACTGCCTATTTGGGTTGCATTATCCTCCAGGATGACAGGCCAATCCTCTATTGACTTCACAGAGGTTGCACAAAGCGCCTATAATTATTCCATAGAGGATCACTGTATTCATTAATTCTTTATGGTCAACTGTGACAGCTGTGCGCATGATATAATTGTATGTCCCAGTATGAGTTGGGAAGTAAGATTCCTGGCTCTTGTACCCAGAGGGCTTAAAGTTTGGGGGTGAAGAGTGGCCCGTGTGTGTCTCATTACAAAGTACATTTTAGCAGCCCTTGAGCATGTATTGTTTGTTAAAGAATATTTTAAAATCTTTGTGTTTGACTTATGTTCAGTTTAATTTTTTTTTTTCTCTGAGCAACTTATTATTTTTTATTTTTTTCCTGTCCTCCATCAGAGCAAATTCTGCATAACATAAAACAAGAGTATAAACGAATGCAAAAGAGGAGACATTTAGAAAACAGTCTTCAGCCAACAGAACTCTGCTGTTCAACTGATTTACAACATACTCCGTTCCTCTCTTCTGGGCCAAGTATACCTGGTGAGTAGGATATGACCCTCAATATCACTTAAAGTCCACCGCCAGCCCCAAAATGTATAAAAAAATTATATAGTGCAAAATATTCATATAATAAAATAAACTCTTCTGAATCTGTGCATAAATATCACCTACATATCAATATTATAGGCATTCACTTAGACTAGAATATTCCTATGTGATCTCTTAAATTACAAGTCATTGGGAGGATTAGACTATGGGTGTATCAATGTGGGAGTCTGTTGCTTGTATTTCAGGTGCTAATAATGGTAAATGTTAACCTGACATTACTATATGTGTATCAAATACCTATATAATCCATCAACTAAGCTGTAGTCTTATAATTTATATTCTAGAGAAACAGCTTGTCCAACCAGTCTTGAAACATAACTAATGATGCCAGTGTTGTTTCAGTGGGAATGTCGATAACACTGGATATTAAGGGATCCATGATGGCTGTTTCAAAGTCAAAACATCTATACTCATGCAAGTGTATATGCTGTATGTCAACGTCATTGTGAATGTTTTGTGCAAGGTTTTAACACTGTGTAAATACAGTTTTGTGTTAATACAGAATCTAAACATATAATCCTATTTAATACAAAATTGGGGATGCACCAAACTTTTCGGCTGAAAATGAGCCTATCCCATTTCGTCCAAAAGAGTCAAATCTGCCCTGTGTGCTGCCGGGTGCGAGGCCCCTCCAGTCTTCCTGGGGAGAGAGCCAGCACAGTCTGCAGCTATGCTGAGTATGAGCTGCAGACTTTGCTGTATCTCGCGATCTCTGGCCTATCAGAGTGTTGCTACAGGTTACCACGGCAACGCTTTGACTTCTGGATAATGCGAAATACAGCACAGTCTGCAGCTCAAACCCGGCGGAGCTGCAGACTGGAGAGACTGCTCACCGGACCACCAGGAAAACAAAGCTATTACTAACCCCCTCCCTTTTTTGGGGTAAAAAGTTGTTTACGGCCAAGGGCATCCTGAATTTTAGGTTTCGCCCCAGAATTTTCATTTCCGTGCATCCCTATACAAAATTATCTTTGAGCCGTATGGATCACAATACTTGTGTCTGCCAATTCATAAACTAAGCTAATGGATATTAACCCCTTAAGGACCAAACTTCTGGAATAAAAGGGAATCATGACATGTCACACATGTCATGTGTCCTTAAGGGGTTAAAGGAACACTGTAGTGTCCGGAACACAAACCTGTATTACTGGCCCTTGTATTCAAGTCTGCAGCTGCTGGCTCTGCCCCTGTCTACTGACATCAGCAGAAGTGGTGGTCTGAGCCAATCACAATGCTTCCCCATTGAGCAACACAAGTCAAACACAGCCCTGGCCAATCAGAATCTCCTCCAAGAGAGGAATTGAATCAGTGCATCTGTATGAGGAAAGTTCAGTGTCTCCATGCAGAGGGTGGAGACACTGAATTGCAGTTCTGCACACTAGGCAGGATGCCCCAGGAAGCTCCTCTAGTAGCCATCTGAGGAGTGGCCAATGGAGTTATTCCTAAGCTGTAATGTAAACACTGCATTTTCTCTGAAAAGACAGTGTTTACTGCAAAAAGCCTGAGTGGAGATGATTCTACTCAAAAGAACAAATACAATAAGCTGTTGTTGTTCTGGTGACTATAGTGTCCCTTTAAGTGAATAGGAGCATGCATTGCACTACACTTCAATAGGTCAGGTGGTAACAAAGGATCACTCATATATGCACAAAAAAGTAGCACGTTTTTATTTTGTGTACCACAATTGCTTCAGTGAATAGATTTAAGTTGTTTTGAGTTTCTCTGATTTTAATTTTATCCTATCACAAATAGGAGCACTCAAATGGGAAAAAAAGAATTGTCAAGGCTCAAAATTTCCACTGGACAATTTAGGTCTAGCAGTAGAAAATTCATCCCTGGAGGGTATGCTATCGCTTGCAAGTAACTTTTAAAGGAACACTCTGGGCACCATAACTTAATACAATTTAACCCTGGATTCCAGTATACAGCGCCTGATTTCTCTGCCCCCTGTCTTTCCACTGCTCAGTTCATAAAAGAGGAAGCCTTGGACAGGAGCAATGCTTATTGGCCGATCCGTATGATGTGTAAAAATAAATTAATTTAAAAATAAACTAGAGCACAATAAGTGTCTCTCAAGCCGTTTTGTGAATTGGGAACCATCTAGCGGTGCTCCGGTCAGTGGCTTTATCGTTCGAGAATCTCACCAGGGTAAGGAAGGTTGGCAGGGCTATCAGACGCTGGATACTTTGGTGTTAAATCATTTGTGACAGTTAAACCCCTAAGGTAAGCAGGAGCCACAAACTTCCTGGCATCATAGCAGTTGGAAAACAAAAACAAATTTAATTCTGGGCTGATAGGATACATTACATTTCATACTTTGCATTTCTCAGTTTGCCACTACAACCAAACTTTGATAATGTTTTCAACTTAAAGGTACAATAAGTGCATCGCCACTGAGAAAGGAGCAAGCACTGTTTACCCTGAGACAAGTTGGATTGATCTGCGAACGTCTTTTGAAAGAACGTGAAGATAAAGTCCGTGAAGAGTATGAAGAAATTCTTACCACAAAACTTGCCGGTGAGACAGTATGAGTGTGTAGCTATAACTGTGCAAAAGCTCAGTGTGTTGTTTATATACAGTAATGTAGCGTTGGTAACCTGCCTGAATTAGACTCCATTTGATTACATTTTGTTTTGTAGAGCAATATGATGCTTTTGTGAAGTTCACTCATGACCAGATAATGCGAAGATATGGAGAACAGCCTGCTAGCTGTAAGTATATCGTTGCATATTGTCCACTTATAAAAATCAAATCTCTCTACTGTGCAACTGCTATTACTTAACCAAATTGTTCAGTTTGTATGTACTGTTGAATACATATTGCAAAATTTCAAGTTCTAAGCCACTAGCCAGGCTTAAAAACTTACTTGCCATTGCAAACTTGGATGGTCCATGGTTACATTTTACTCTCCAATGGCTAGATGTGAGTGGAAATTTTTAAGCCCTGATATATTGCATATATCATGCAAGGCATATTATTTATAAAATGCCAACATATTCCACAGACTGCAATGGATATAGATAAGTTGCATGAAGTGTGCATTAGACCAGTTCTATGTTACATACAGTAGAATATCCAAAATTGCATTAAAATAAAAGTACAATGTAAGTATGGGGTGATATACCATGTTGATACACAAGCACATTTATACATATGGCTCAACATTAGTTGATAACCGTACTTCTGGTGGCTTTCAGTCTGATAGTGGTCCAGGACCAAGTCTAGGAAAGAAAACCTCATTGAGGCTCTGTCAACACAATAATTATTTGTGAGCATTTCATAAATATACAATCCTTTTGAAATGCTCATAAAGAGACAGCATTGTTGATGCAACCCTCAGAGTCTGGTGTATCCTACGTTTCTCCCGGCAGCTTACCACATCACCAAACCCACTTACCCCCATCACGAACCCGGTATGTGCTGGGGAGCTGCACCCAGCAGCCCTGAGAAACATTCAGGTGATGGACTGGGTTTATATGCATCAGTGGTGTGCCGCAAACTGCCTAAAGCCCATCTCACAGACCGCAGACCAACACAAATAGATGAATTCCACTATTTGTGTTGGTCTGTGAGATGGGCTTTAGGCAGTTTGCGGCACACATCTATTCGAGGCAGAGACCACCTACACAGGCCCTGACGTACTTCGAACAACTATGCACATCTAGAAATCCTATCACACACGGGGTATCAACCCTATACAACGCCCTATTAACTAATGGCGACAGACGTCCACTTGGTTTACGGATAAAAGAGAAAGGGAAGTAGGGGTCGAACTCACTGACCAAGAACGGGACAAAAAAATATTCCTCCTGACACACAAATGCTCCATAAGTTCGAAGTACCAAGAAACGAGTTACAAATGACTGACACACTGGTACAGGACCCCAGACGTTCTTAGACACATACATGACTCAATACTAGGCGACTGTTGGAGATGTGACACTGTCGTAGGTATGGGATTGCATATTTGGTGGTCGTGCCCCCTCAGTCCCATACTGGCAAATAGTAAACACGAAAATTAGGGAGATTACAGACACACTTACCACTGCTGCCACTGACGATGCTCCTTGATCACACACCCATCCCACTGAAGTCTTACAAAAGATCCCTCACCATACACTTACTCACCGCAGCCAAGTCCCTCATCCCGATACACTGGAAAAGGAACAGGGGCCCACCTTTCAGCAATGGGTGGCCAAGGTAGAAGACATATACAGCATGGAACCTGCCACCACTCCCAATGGCACCCATACCCGAATCGCATCTGACCCCATAATCGGGGCTCCATGTACCTTTTCCTCACCTCCCCCCCCTTTTTTTTTCTCCGTCCTCTATTTCTCGCTCTTCTTTCTCCCACTTTCCCATCTCTCCTTCCAACCCTTTCCCCCCCCCCCACCTCCTGAATACCCCCTTCCCATACCCACCATATCTTACGTTTAACGAGTGACACAACATTGTTGGAGACTACCACAGTGGACGACCTAATGCTCATGCAGCCCAGGCCGAGACCAGGCTCAGAGGTCAGCGACATAAAATGCCCCCCGCAAACCCCTTACACAGGCTCCACCCTGACACAAACGCAGAAGCAAGGTTGCAATGTCAACTAGACATAGCAGAGTACTACATTGACCCCCTGTAGACACCTTGATCTGACTGTCCCCTGTTGTACACAGAGTAGGTCACAATATTTATCAAGGTTGTTTGATCGCTAAGCCTGTTCAACCACATGTTTAACCCAAGTTCTGTTAAAGCTAAACCGTTATGTAACCAATGGAACAGCAATGTGAAGTATCTTGAATACTTTAAAAATAAATGTCAAAAAAAGACTGCTTTGGAATTTCATTGCAAATTCCAGCACAGTTAAAACATATCCTAAGACAAAGTAAGGAATACTGTGTTTATGGTAAAATCCTAACCTGACAAAAGGCAGAGTTTCTGTTGTCAAGCGATGACTGTGGAAATGAGGCATTGTCTTGGTCTATGGAGAGTCTTGCAGAATGGTTCAGATACAAGTGTTATTCTTGTGAGAAAATAAAAAGATGGTGCTTGTAGGTACAAGTTTCAGGAAATGTTAATGCTGTAGCCACATGTGATTACACTGAAGCAGCAATATCACTATTGGGGATCTTTGAAAAATATGCAGAGGCCTCTGTGAAAGTGACTTTATGAAGTGGTTTTGGTGATTAGTGTCCCTTTTAACATTACCATTTGTAAAGACAATGCAAATCGAATAGTACAGCAAATTTGGAGAAGTAAAATAACATTTTTTTTTTAAATAAATTCCAGGAATGCCAAACCACATTTAGCACCACTGCAGTAACTGTAACACCCTTTGTACAATGACATTTTGACAAGTAGAATTTAATGCCTTCATTTAATGTGTAATCTCATGGCAGGCATGTTATCCAGTTAATACAATACTCCAAACTGAGCTCACACTCTAGAAAAGGCATAACTGAACTGTATATACTTTCCATATGTCATCTAACAACTTTTGATATGTATTAAAGTTTTATTCAGAAATAACAAGATATCTGCAGTTGTGTGTCTGCTATTGTGCAGGCTTCAGTATTTTCTGGTTTACATCTGTCTGTAGATGTTTGGGTACATCCGTGTTGACATTCCAACAAGTAACATGTCTAGACTCTAATCAAACGGCTTGAAAGGGAGCAAATTTAGATATTTGCCTCTAGCATTGAATAGGAAACCTATTTTGTATTGTCCCTTTTGAAATGAACTGTAAATTAGCTAGTTG
Source organism: Pelobates cultripes (assembly GCA_933207985.1). Classification (NCBI taxonomy): domain Eukaryota; kingdom Metazoa; phylum Chordata; class Amphibia; order Anura; family Pelobatidae; genus Pelobates; species Pelobates cultripes. The sequence continues at coordinate 172,640,155 of OW240913.1, forward strand.
GCAGCATTGTTCTGCAGTAGGAAACCCTATCCTTATTAATGCTATTGAATGGCCTTTCTAGATATTTGAGTTGTATATTGATACCTTTTTATTATAAATTGGATTATTTCGTACTTAACATTTGTGAAATTAAATTTCCGTGAGTGTAATATGAACCATAACGACTTTTGCTTTCTTTCTAATTGTGTTTTTTTTGTTTTTTTTCAGATGTTTCATGAATGACTCCTTGCCTTTCCAGGCTGATGTTTTTCCTTAATTGCTGCAAGATGTCATAGTTTAAAAATTGCAGCAATGCCATAACCCCTTCCCTGTGAACACAGGCTATTTCAAGCTTTTGTCAGTGGCGACCACTCTTATGCAGCAACTGGTTTAGGAGTGCTCCTGATGTCGTGCCACCTGGATGTGGATCTATGCTACCTGTATTACTATACCAGTGGCCTCATTTGCTGTATTATTGAAATTTGGCTTCTTTTGTTTGTTTTAAAATGGATTAAAGCTGGTGTTCATAAACATGCCCTTTGCTTGATGTGTAAGTAAGTCAAATTTAGGATGACATTTGTTTTTGACTGACTGCAGTTGTAATAACTGTGCAACAACAACAAAGTCCAGCAACTTTAGGATGGAATAATTCTTGGGACTATTTTAAAGTGACCTCCACCACACTTGACTGTGGAGAGAAAATAAAGAGGGCATGTCTGTTTATTAAAGGACTATTGTGGGGAAGGTAAAAATTGATTATATGATTTTGTGTTTTGTAGTTTTATTTATTCTTTCGGTCTTTAACAAATGTTTAATGCATTTTTTTTTTTCTGTCTATCATTGTTTAACTGCCTTGTACTGGAATTTAGTTGGAAAATAAAAACAAACACAAGACTGCTCTTTCTGAGTAATTGCTTTTTTAGTATAATTGTCAAATGTATTTTGGTGAGTGAATACTGTATCTGGTCAGTGTTAACCACTGACAGATTAGTCACAAAGAGACTCAATGTCAGACCCATGCAAGTCAGTTTCAATGTAATACCATACCCCGTTCCATTTATTTTCCCTCTTTTGATTATACAGCACAGAAGACATACTGGTACATAATCACGGCTTGCTCGTATGCATGTCATCATGAGGAGACTGTCACACTAGCTTTTCCAGAAAGGGTAACTGTCTTCCACTGATTCTCCAGCACAGACTGCGTTTTAAAAGGAGACTACAATATAGCAGATTTACTATCCCTAAAAACCCCTCAAGTATATCGCGGTTTCCCCACATTTCTATAATTTTATAAAGTTATATAGTGTAGATATTTTAGGGGAAATTAAATGTGGAACTTGGAAGGTTTAGGAGTTAAAAAGAAAATATCCTATACATGAAAGAATGATGTATTAAGCTGGGGTTGTTAAGTGGTAATGGTTAAATTACCCCATGTGGTTTGCAACACCGCTGGGGGTAACTTGGTGCACTATCTTTCTTTTCCATATGAGAAAGTCTCCATGTGTGGAAACGTGAATGCCCAGATCCCATATTAGGCCCGGTAACCCTTTTGTAGATTCTTTAGAAACCTATGTTATAGGGGTAGGAGTGCCTGGGCACCATTTCCAAAAGATTTAACCCTTATGTTCGTCCCCAACATCTCTACCTTCTCTTCTTTCCACCTGGCCACACTGGCAAATAGGTTTGCCAGGCAGATGGTGATAGGCTGAGAGCTTCTCACTGATTCAGTCCATCACTGGCTGCCTGATGAAGGTAATATGTATGACAACTGTATGGACGGACACTCATCCACTCAAAAAAATAAAATAAAATATATATAATTTTTTTAAAAAAAGGTCTTTTATATAACTTAAAATTGTACATCACTGAACCTTACCTATTTTGGGACTGTTTGACAGCTGAAATTGACTTTTCTAATTTGGTACTAACATTTCAAAAGCTCCTGACAACCCTATATATTGGGTGTTTTTTTTTTTTTTTATGATGCTTTGCTGTAAAAGTACACTCAAGACTGTTAAAATTGATTAGGTGGCCATACAAATATACTAAACCTACTCTGAGAGATTTTTTTTCCTCTGCAAACAGGCAGTTTTCTGGCAAGCTGTTACAGTTTGAGAGTTTGCAACAGATCCCCAATTCAACATGACAAAAAGACATTGCTGTATTAAGAGGCAGCCAAAAGCCATCTGGCATTTCAGCTGAAGATTAACAGAAAATTGTCTCCATTTTAAACATCTGTACTACAATATGAGCGTTTGGGATTTCATGAAGCAATACCATAGTGTCAGGAATACAAACATGTTTAGAAAATATGGTTTCCCTCCATTTCCATCACTTTGCCGGTCTGTTGCAGCTGACCCCGCTCAAAAAAAGGCAGTGTTTACATTTAAAAAGCCTGCAGGAACAAGCCATAGTCACCAGAACTACAATAAGCTGTAGTTATGGTGACTCTGGTATCCCTTTAAACTCCCTTTACTAGCATAGCAAAGGTTGAAAACACTGAGCTGTGTTTTATAGCAATACACTATCACGGTTAGTCAAAGTCTAAATTGGGCAAAACTAATCGAAATCCAGACATTGTTGATGGAATTTGAATGCTGCCGGATGGCTGAAAACTAGATCAAATAAATGAAATCTGGGCACAGATTTAAAAATATATCTTTTTCTAACTGCAAGGACTAGCAACCAATGGTCAAATAGTAAAAAAAAAACACAATCCATTGTTGGCGTGAGTGTTATGTGGCAGCTGGTTCGTGATTGATAGCTAGCCGTTTAAAAACAAGTACAAAAGGCGCTAGTAAAATCTGAATAGTGCAAAATGTAATAAAGTGACAACCCGCACACAAAGTGTAATAGCCCATAAATACACTCAAACCATATAATCAAACAAAAGGTACACTATCTTTAAGAACTGTGAAATGTTACTATATATATATATATATATATATATAGTATGTGCAAGTATATAAATGTGTACAAAGTGCAAAAATAAATGCATAAAAAAATAAGTGCTATTTACGCTGTGCAAATATGTAAAGTGTACTAAGACAGTAAGTAAAAACAAACTTACTCTGAAGGCCTAAACCAATCTCAAAGGTACTGGAACTTCACATAAATAATGGAAATGTAGTAAGTTTTTCTTCCAACTTATGAGAAAATGTAAAAAAAACACATTCCAATGTGAAAGGCAATTCTGAAAACATCTTACATAGTTGTGGACAAAGAAGCTCATTTGAAATGCAAAATAAATACACGCCTCTGAGACCTGCCATTGACTGCAGTTAGTGATAAACAACTTCTGAAACCGTACTCACAGGAATAAAGGTAAAGGCTTTACTAGAAATCAAATAAAAGGAACATTATAGAGTGGCCTGGGTGCACTGTCCCTATACTGTTAGTTTTGCAATGTAAAACATTGCAGTTTTTGATAAACCGTGCTCAGACAGCCACTAGAGGCCCTTCTGGGATTTTACCTGACTCTGGGTCACCTAACTAATGCTGGATATCCTCACGCTCTGCATGAGGACATCTTGAGCCTGTGAAATCCCCATGAGAAGTGCTTATCTATGGGGAGGGCATATGGTGCTAGCAGCGCGTGCACATTAGGTCCCCCCTGTCGGAGGAAGCGGAGCGCCGACCTAGCACCAAGGGACACTGGAATCGCATAAGTAAATAATTTTTTTTTTAAACCCTCTACATGCTGGGTGGAGGCTACTATAGATACCATTTAAAATAAATATCTAAACCCAAGGCAAAAATTTGCACTTGCCACTAGTAAGTAGGGATATCAACCATCACAAAGGCGTTCAAGGTCTTTCTTACAACTATCCAGTGCCCTCAAAAATACCTAAACCAGGGCTTTGTAAATGAGAGGACCCCAGATGCCGCAGAGCCACAATCAACACAATGATCATCAAGCTTTTAGAATGGGAAAGCCATAACGCCCTGGTATCCAAAACTTCCCCACTGCTGGGCTAGACTATACCCCTCAATTCTACAATAATGTATGAGTGATATAGTAATATAACAGATGTTGGTATAGAGTGTGACATTTTATAACAATGAGAAGATTGTCAAAACAGTGTTAAAGCGGCACTGTCATGGCCGAATCCTGTTTGTCTTTTAACCCCCCTCCCGACTCCACTACATCTAATTGACCCCCTGGTCACCCCCAAATGCACCTAAGCCCCCCATATTACCTAGCTTTTAAACTTTATTTTCTGCCCCGACCTAGGTCCTGGGCGCCGCCATCTTTGTGTGGGTACATGAAGGCCCTGTGGGAAACGTCATCTGCCCACACTAGATAGAGTTGTGAAATTCCCACGCCTGCCCAGTTAAACACTTGGGCATTGCGAACAGGAATTTCATCCATTCATTCGTCAGAAAGACGAGTGAATGAATAGAAATGTCAGCCGAAAAAACACAGAATATCGGTGTTTGTTTAGTTTTTTATGAGGAGGGAGCTACTGGCGCACAGCTCCCTCCTTTTAAAATGTAAAAATAGAAGCGGCAGGGAGTGCTCCCCGCCACTACCTAAGCCCCCCATGTCTTCCCTTACTCTATGAGGGCCAATATAACCCCATAATAGCATAAGGGAGATTGTGGCTGCTCACCCTGAGCGGCGGGTGGAGGCCCTAAATGAAAATGTCCCACCCCCCAAGGTGACCAGGGGTCCCCAAGCCCCTAGTCACCCTCCCCCCACCCAAAACAAAAATCATTAAACCCTTACCTACCCCCCTCACCCTAAAAATAGTGAGGGTGGAATAAAAGAACCAAGTGCCTGTAAAAAAAATAAAAAAAATGAAACTTACCATTTGATGCTTTCTTTTTTCTAAAATCTTCATTTTTCAGCCCCAAAAATGGCCAAATAAAAACCATAATACCCGCCGAACTTGTAAAAAAAATAAAAAAATAAAAATAACCAGAGCGCAAAAAATCAGGCGAAAAAGAAAAAAACAGATGCAAAAAAATTAATCCATCTTCACCCATCTTCCCACGCACTGCAATTTGACTCAGAACACTCTGATTGGTTGGCTTAGAATTCAACCAGAGAGTTAGTCATTTTACACAGCGTGGGAAAGTTCTTTGGAATTTTCCCACGCGGTGTAAAATGACACAGAGCACTCTGATTGGTTAAATTCCAAGCCAACCAGAGTGCTGTGACAGGTAAATGTAGAGACTTACCTGTCAGTCTCTTCATTTATCTGTCAGAGCACTCTGATTGGTTGGCTTAAATCAACCAATCAGAGCGCTCTGAGCCTAATTGCAGGGCGTGGGAAGGCTTAATAAGTGCTCAGTCTGTGCCGTGCCCTCGCCAGGTGAAGATGGATTAAATTTTTTGCATCGCGCTTTTTCTTTTTCGTCTAATTTTTTTTTGCGCTCAGGTTTTTTTTTTTTTTTACAAGTTCGACGGGTATTATGGTTTTTATTTGGCCTTTTTTAGGGCTGAAAAATGAAGATTTTAGAAAATAGAAGACAACGAATGCTAAGTTTTATTTTTATTTTTTACAGGCACTTCGTTCTTTTATTCCCACTATTTTTAGGGTAAGGGGGGTAGGTAGGGGTTTAATAATTTTTGTTTTGGGTGGGGGGGTTACTAGGGGCTTGGGGACCCCTAGTAACTTTGGGGGGGGACATTTTCATTTAGCAGCGGGTGGGGGCCGGACAATAGGTCCCCTCCCCTTATTGTTATTTATTGCCTCTACCCGCCGCTCAGGGGTGGGGGCCTTGGGGGGAGGACAATAGGTCCCCCCTCATTGTTTTTATGGCCCCCACTTGCCGCTCAGGGATGGGGGGAGGACAATAGGTCCCCCTCACTGCTATTTAGGGCCCCCATGCGCCGCTCAGGGGTGGGGGCCCGGGAGAGGACAGTAGGTTCATTGTTATTTAGGGCACCTAAATTAGAATTTCTATATGGTGGGCTGGAGAAGGGCTTACGCTTAAGCACTTTAAAAGTTTAGTCATCAGCCTTATCTACTCTGTGTAACACCTCCTAGGCATCTGATCCAATAATAGCGAGGTTATTTAAGGCAGCAATACGTATAAGACCTCCTTCCAGAAATTACGCTCCTCCTTGGGATCTTCCCTTGGTACTGACACCCTCTTTGCTCCTTTGGATGAGTTGGGTATTAATAATGTGACTTATAAGACTTTGTTCTTGGTGGCAATCACTACGGCTAAAAGAATGTCTGAAATTCAAGCCTTGTCCAGTGATTTGAATCACGTACAGGTCTTCCGCGATTGAATTATCTTAAGACCTAGAACGTGGTTTCACGTTTCCACTTGGCACAGGAAGTTCTGCCTTCCTTTTACCCAAACCCTTCATCCACGGAAAAAATTATGCTCCATCAATTGGATGTGAAGGAATGTATGATTAAGTATCTTGAGGTCACTAATCATTTTAGAAAGTCAGCATCTATTCCTTATTCCCTCTGGCTACAGAGAGGGAGAGGCGGATTCTAACGCTACTTTAAGGCGTTGGGTTTCAAACACCATAAAAAAGGCCTATCATGTCAAGAATCTATCTCCTCTGGAAAATATAAAGACCCATTCAACTAGAGCATTGGCTACCTCCTGGGCTACTTGGGCAGAGGTATCTTCTGACGACATATGCAGGGCAGCCACCTGGTCGTCTCCTATGACATTCATCAGACATTACAAACTGGATGTAGCTTCTTCATCCTCATCCTTTGGGAGAGTTGTTTTGTCCTCTGTTAACTCTCATGAATAAATTAATTTAGCAGCAGACTGATAGTATCTAATCTTTTATCCCTCCCATTTTTCTGAGCTTGGGTATTACCCATAAGTGATGCTTCCATGAATGGCCAGGAATATAGAAACTTTTCTCCATACTTACCGTAATTTTCTTTTCCTGGCAGCATCAGCAACCCTCCCATGTTTTTTGTTTTACAGCTTTATATTGGACTGTGGGTTAGAGGGAGGAGGAGCCTTTTATGCCTACAGTCTGATTATAATTTTTTCCTGTCCTGTTCCTGGGGCGGAGCTAACCCATAAGTGATGCTGCCATGAATTATAGCCAGGAAAAGAAAATTACGGTAAGTATGGAGAAAATTTTCTATATTACTTAGTGTTATTAAATTTGGCTGAAAGACCAATTTAGGTCTTTCAGCCTTTTAATAGATAGCTCCCTAATACCGTGTAAATTAGGGAGTTAACTACTAAGTGGCTGCAAGATGCAGCCGCGGTACGAATAGGATCGGAGTTTTATTCATTCTAATGAAATTCCGATCTGAACAAAGTCCCGAATTGAGTCCTAACACGAATGGAGAAACTGTTCTCATCCTATTAGGACGCAATTCAGTAGTTTTGCCAGCGTTCCGTCTAAATGACAGGACGTTCGAGAAAAGTGAAAGGAAGCATCGCGGGAACACGGAGAAAAGGTAAGAATTGTGGGAAAATTTCTCTGACCACAGGAAAAGAAGCACACTTTGCTCCTCTGCTGGTCAGAGATGGTCAGGTGTAGGAAACCTCCATAAGACAAATAGTCCCTACTTTGTCTCATGTTTTAAAGAAAACTAGAGCAGACAGGAAGAAATAAAGAACAGATCCTGAGAGAGGGAGAGAAGAAGAATCGATTAACGAAAGTTCGGCATGACCGTGCCACTTTAAACTTAATGGGTTAAGACATAAATATTATTACTAATGCCTCCTCAAGATAACTAGGTATTGTAAAGATCAGGATACTTTATTATACTGGAATGTCAGGATTATTCACTAAAGTGAGAATTCAAAGTGAATTTCAAATTTAAGTTCAAAATAGCCAAACTGCACAGTCCCAATGTAAACATATAAATGTTACTATATATGTATGTGCACCTTTGCGCCCTTGGCTACATATATACTCTGGAAGGGGCCCAACCAGCGCAAACTTCTCTTTCCAGCTGCTCCTCACTCCAATTCACATGAGCACCGCAGTCTTGCCACAGGTTACCACGCAGGACTCGCAAGAGTTGAAGTGAGGAGAGCTGGAAAGAAGATGGTGCAGGCTGGGCCTTCTCTCACTGCTGGCAAAGCTTCCAGGTGACTTGTTAGTGCCACCACTGCTGTCTCATTAACACCCCTTCACAATGCACTGCTTCTGTCTCCTTAATACCCCTTCACTCTCCAACAGCCCCCTCTCATACAGCACTACTTCGGTCTTAATATCCCTACATTCACTTCACAACTGCAATACTTTGCTCTACTTAGAATCCTCTCATGCTGCACTGTGTCCTTAATACCCCTTACTCAATTGCCCCTCCTCATGCTGCACTGTCTCCTTAATACCCCTTACTAAACTGCCCCTTCTCATGCTGCACTGTCTCCTTAATACCCATCCACTCAACTGCCCTTTCTCATGCTGCACTACATGTCTCCTTAATACCTCTTGTCATGCTGTACTACCGGTCTCCTTAATACCCCTCCACTCAACTGCCCCTTCTCATGCTACACTACCTGTCTCTTCAATAATCCTTTACTCAACTGCCCCTTCTCATGCTGCACTACCGGTCTCCTAAATACCCCATCACTCATATGCACAGTCTTACTACACTAGCTTTGTCTTTTTAAGAGTACTTAAGTGAACTGCCTCCCTTGTACAACTCGAGCTCATTCTACCAAATACCCCTCTACTCTTCCAAAGGCCTCATTCTGGTCCCTGAATCTCGCTCCATCCTACTCTGTCTATCCATACAGTTTATGCAACTGCCAAGCTAATCTTTTACCCCCACTCTTGGCTTTTGCCTTAGTAAAACCATTACTGCCAGTTTTGTATTGCACACACTGCCCCCCACTCACTGCATGCTGTAACCTTTGCATGTCCCTCTCACTGTGTGTTATGTTACACTGCTTCCTATAATTTAATCTTGACATTTTACCAGGTACACACTGCCATTTCACATGCTGCCACCTTGCACTGTACACACTGCTACAATTACACAAAAACTCTGCATTCACTATACACACATTTCATCCACTACACACTTTGTATACACTATACAAACTGCACACGCTATATACATTTAATCTATTGCACACAATACACTACATCCATTACACCCACTGCTTCATTACACAAACATAAATGCATTCACTATACACACCATCCTCATTTACCTATCCCCCCTTGCCCCCTATTCCCCACCGTCGCTCTGTGTGTCCGTGTTAGTCTCTGTGTTCTGTTGTGCTCTGGCTGTGTAGTGTTAGGTTAGGTTCCCCCCACCCACGGTTGGTCGTATGGTTGGTCCCTTTGTGGGTGTGTCCTTATCTGGCAATTGTGTATAATCTACACTTCTTGTTGTGAGCCGCGATCCCCTCGCCCCGGGCAGAACGTCCCTCCCTCGTCTATTGGAGCAGTGGAGGCTCCGGGCGTCGTCGATTCCCCCCCTCTGCGACAAACCCGATCGACGGTCTCCACCGCTCGGTGTGTTTTTCACTCTGTCCCAGGAGAGATGCCCACATGGTCTCCGTGGAGTAGATCTCCTCCACTCGTTCGTACCATTGAGTTGGGGTCGGGGTCTGCATTTGTTTCCACAGTGCTGGTATGAGCGCCTAAGCAGCGTCCAGTAGTTGTCGGAGGATGGATTTTTTTATATTGCGAGATTGGTCTCGGTGTGGAATGTAGCAGGAATTGTTCCATGTTCAGTGGAATCGCGTCTCTTAGAATTTCTTCGATTTTGTCGCTGACCAGTGCCCAGAATGGTTTGATGCCCACCAAATGTGTCTCAGGGTCCCCTCCTCTGTCTCGCACCTCCAGCACATCCCAGAGACTGTCGGGAAGATCCTGTGTAGGCGCGAGGGAACTTTGTACCATTGTGACAGAAGTTTGTAGTTAACCTCTTGGTGCCGGGAGCTCGATCCATTGGGACGTGGTGAATGTGTGCTCCGTGATGTGTTCCCATTGCCTTTTAAATGTGAGAATCTCTGAGCGGTTCTCTGTGAGGGTGTATCGATAGAGGTATGATATTGCCTTGCTGAGAGTCATCTTGGTTAGGCATATGTTCTCGAATGGTGTTAAGGTCCCGTGTGAGGCTGCTTTGTTATGAAGTGAGTCGTAGAAGTGTCTCAGTTGGGTGTATCGGATTGCAGGAATGTCGGGGTTCGAGCGGTGATGAGCTCCGATAGTGGCTTTAGACCGTTGTCACCTTGGACGTCGCAGAGAGGTGTGAATTCTTGGTCTCCGAGGATGCCCCATGCTCTGGCGGTAAGTCCTCCTCCAATTGAGCGGTTATTGGTGAGCGGTATCATCGGGCTTGGGGTTGAAGATATGTGTTGGGTTCGTCGCAGGGTGTTTCACGTGTGTAGGGTGTGTGCCGCTGGGGACGTCTGATCTGGATCCATCAGGTCGGTGGATTTAGTCATCCAGATTGCCTCCATGAGGGGTGCGTTTCCACTGGCCTCCATTAGCGGGATCCATTGCTTATGGGGTAGGCGGGAGTGCCATTCCAGTATACGTTGTAGCACTGTGGCTTGGTGGTATTTCTTTAGGTCTGGAAGTGCAAGCCCCCCAACCCCCCGTGTCTTGGTAGGCACAAGGTGTTGTAACCGCGGGCGTTGGCCTTTCCATACGTATTTTATAATTGCGGTTCTTAGGGAGGAGAAGAACGCCACTGGTATCGTCATTGGTAGAGTTTGGAAAAGATACAGGAGGCGGGGCAAGACGTTCATTTTTACTACAGCGATGCGACCAAGCCACGATATATGTTGGCAGTTCCAGTCGTGCAGGTCCCGTTGTATCTTAGTGAGGAGAGGTATGTAGTTAGTTGGATAGAGTTCATGTTGATTCTTGGTAAACCAGAGTCCGAGGTATTTCATCCTGGACTCACACCAATGAAATTGGAATTGTGTGCGTAGGAGGGCGTTTTCGTCGTTTGGTATCGTTATGTTGAGGACCTCACGTTTCGACAGGTTAAGTTTGAGTCCGGATATGTGTCCGTATGTTGTGCATTCTTGTAGTAGGCAGGGTAAGGAGATTTTGGGTTGCGTAACGAAGAATAACATGCCATTGGCGTACGCCGCTATTTTGTGTGTCTTCCCGCCTGCGTGGAATCCTTTAATGTTTTCATTATTCCGTATGGCCTCGAGTAGGGGCTCCAATGTCAGGGCAAAGATTAGTGGGGAGAGGTGGCATCCCTGCCTGGTCCCATTACGGATTTGGAAGGAGGTTGTGAGTGCTCCGTTCACTTTAACTTGTGCGTTCGGGTGGCTATAGATTGCATTTATCCAGGTGAGCAGGTTTTCGTTGAATCCCATCTCCTTAAGCAGCTCCGTTATGTAGGTCCAGTCCATCCTATGAAACGCCTTCTCCGCGTTGGTCGAGAGGAATAAAAATCAGTCTCCCGAGCGTTTAGGTGTTGGATGGAGAGGGCTCGGAGTGTGCTATCGCGGGCTTCCCTGCCTGGGACAAAGCCCGTTTGATCCGGGAGGACCAGTCTCGGGAGGAACAGATTTAGGCGGCTTGACAGTACCTACGTGAACAATTTTTAGGAGAGAGATTGGCCTACAGCTGCTGCAGAGTTCTGTGTCCTCTCCCGGTTTAGGGAGAATGGTTATGGTTGCCGCCAGTGTGTCATCGTGGAACTTGTTCCCCGTCGTGAGTGCATTCATTGCCTTGGTTAGTTTAGGGATCAGTGTGTCACCAAACTTTTTATAGTATTCGAGTGTGAACCGGTCTGGTCCCGTCTTTGCTGTCTTGATCGCCGCCCTTAGTTCATCTTCTGTGATGGGAACATCCATAATTTCAGCTTCTTCTCGGGTTATCGTTTTAGTGGGGTGTTGTGTTAGGTATTGGTGTATCGCCGTCATCTTGGCGTGCGGTGGAGTAGTGGGGAGCTGTTGTTGCAGGCTATATAGTTTTGCATAGTAGGTGCGGAAGTCATTCGCTATAGTTTCTGGGTGTTGTGTTGTTCGCCCTCTATCTTGTTTCAGTTTATGGACCTGGGTGTCTGCTTGCTGTCCTCTGAGCATGCGAGCTAGGAGTTTGCCTCCCTTGTTCGCGTGGGTGTAGTAAAAGGACTTCGATCTTTGTAATTGCCGGTAGTGTTTCTTAACCAGCAGTGCCTGTAGCTGGCTCCTGAGTCCCACTAGTTCTATGTATCTGTCCTCTGAGTGTGTTCTTTTGTGGCGTGCCTCTATTTCCCCTATTCCGTCGAGAAGGTCTACCATCTGTTGCTGGGCTTCCTTTTTTTTCTTTGTCGCCAATTGGATTATCAGACCTCTCAGGACGCATTTATGGGCCTCCCAGACCGTGGTATCAGAGACCTCCTCCGTTACATTGGTTAAAAAGTAGGACTCCAGAGCTTGCGGGATCCGGTCTCTAATCCCCATGTCCAGCAATAAGGAGTCGTTTAGTCTCCAGGTCATCACTTTAGGTCTCATCAGTGGAGAGTCCATTTCCATTGTTATTGTCCCGTGATCGGACCATGTGGCCGCTTTGATGGTTGACCCCCTTAGCGCGGGGAGTTGTTCCTGTTGAAGGAATATGAAATCTATTCTCGAGTACCTCGCATGGATCCTCGAATAGTGTGTGTAGTCTTTTGTCGTGGGGTGCAAGGCTCTCTAGCAGTCCACTAGCCTCAGGCGTCTGAGAGCCCTCAGTATGCCTCGAATTTCCCATTGCGGGATGCTGCTTCGACCCGTGGAGGTGTCCAGGGGGACGTTGAAGTCACTTCCCATTATGAGGGTGCCCTCTGTGAATGTGGTTAGGGTTCTGCGGATGTATTGTGACTGGTTCCGGTTGGGGGCATAAATGCACGACATGGTGTAGGTGCGGTTTGCTATCGTGCCTTTTAAGAAGATATGTCGTCCTTCCGGGTCCAGATCTTTGTCTGTTTCTGTGAATCCGAGCCTCGTGGCTAGGAGTATTGCTACCCCTGCCTTTTTGGAGGTTTGGTGGTTGTGGAGATACGTTTGTGAGTATGTTCTGTCCCTGAGAGTTGGGGCCAAGTCCTCTCGGAAGTGCGTTTCCTGAAGAAGGGCTATTGAGATTTGTTTTCGTCAGAGTTCCCTGAGTAGGTGGGTCCTGCATTCCGGGATGTTCAGTCCTCTGCAGTTTTGGGTGAATACGCGGAGTGGCCTAGTGCGGTACGCTCCTTCCCTTACATGGAGGGGTTGCGGAGAGTGCGAGCTGCACGGGCGGAGAGGGGAGCAGCCCGCCACCCCCATGCCATATGCGGCCGCCAGCCTCCTGCGTCAGTCTGCGTTTGGGTGGGCGAGGAGGGCTCCTCCTGCGTCTCGTGTCTCCCCTTGACCCATTACGGTGTGGTATCGGTCCCAGGACCTCTGTGAAGGTGTATGTCGAGTGTGTTGAGGTGTGTTGGTCCCGGTGTGGGGGGGTGGAAGGGCCTAGGGAAGTGGTCACGATGCGTCCCTTGTCAACCCTATAAAAGTCTGTGACCTCGTGTTGGCGAGGTGTTCTGTGTGACCGCGGGTGCGGTGCCGAGCTCAGGGGTAACCGGCCCGGGGCACACTCGTTCACCGCCATAACAATTGTTCACACAGATGGGGTGGGGTGCGTGCCTGTAACCATCTAGGCGGCTAGCTAGTGTGAGTCTTGAGTTGGGTAAGTCGCGCGGTTGGTCTGTGTACTGGTGAGAGGTTTGAGCCTTGGTCTGAGGTTCACACCACCATATTTAGTCGTAAGAGTATTGTAGCCTTTATCTTGAGGTTAGCTGATCTATGGGGTCTGCGGTAGTATCATTTGCTATAAACTGAGGACTGTCTGTCTCCCCCCCCCCCCTTATATAATACACAAATGTTTTTTTTTAACTATGTATAGAGATATACATGTATTTTATTTTTTTAATATATATATATATATATATTTTTTTTTGTGCTTGCGCCCGTTTCCCCCAACTACATGCCTTAGGTGTGTTGTCTTCCCCCCTTGTCGGTCTAGTGGAGATTCCGTCTTGTGTGCTCCTATGAGTCCCCTACTCTCTGGTTTCCATTGTCTGCCTCTGTGGGCGTCTGTGAGTGTGGTTCGTCTACCGGCTATGTGTCCATCTCCGTTTTCCGGGTTTTGGTCTCTTCATTGCCCTGTCCAGTCCCTCCATTGGATGTCCCCTCTCTTCCCTTCCCAACGCCTGCAATGTCCCCCTCGGTTCTTGCTCCCCTCTGGGGGTGTCTCAGTCCCACCAGCTTTGCCCCCCTGTGCGGTCCTTGGTATTGGGTGAGTGGGGAAAGCTTGGGCCCAGGTCACGGGTGATAGGTGCTCCCAGTACCCCATACTCTCCCAAATGCTGTGCTAGTGGGGTGTCTGTACCTTAGGTTTTGGAGTATCTGCTGTCGGGGGAAGGTCGTGTGGCTCTCCGGGGGGCGTTGTACCCTTATCTAGGTGGGGGTTTCTGGCAGCATGGAAGGCCTCTGGCGTGCAGTGGAGGGTCGGGGAGTTGCGCGGCCCACATGGAGCCCAGTCCTCAGTCGATGCGGTGCTTGCTTACTCCTCAGGGTGGGCTAATTCCGGTCTCCATCCAGGTCCTGCTGGGTCTCTGCCTCGTCGACGTGGTGGCCTCTGTGGCTGTGGTCTTAGCTCCAGTGGGTGGAGGATCCAGTTCTGTACGGTGTTAGCTCCAACTTCTGCAGGAATGTTGGTATCTCTTCAGGGCTCCAGGCTGATACCGTTTCATTGCGATGTCGGACACTGAGACTGAAGGGGAATCCCCACTTGTAGGGGATATTTCTATTCCGTGGTCACTGGTCCCTGGCCGCAGGGCCCGTCTTGCGTCCAAAGTTAAGGGAGACAGATCATTGTTAAGGGCTACCTCCGTTCCCCTGTAGGTCCAGTGCGTGCGGGTACGAGCTTTCTGCATAATTTGGTCTTTGAGTGGGTACGAATGGAGGCAGCAGATTATGTCACGGGGCAGCCCATCAGCCGTTCGCGGTCTGAGGGCACTGTGTGCCCTATCAAATCTGAAGTGTTCAGGCGCATCTTCGCGGAGGATGATCCGGAAGAGCTGAGTGAGCGTTTCTGCCACATTCTCCCCCGTGTTGGCGGCCTCCGGGATTCCATGTACCCTGATATTGTTGCGGCGGCCCCTATTGTCAAGATCTTCTAATTGCCACCGCATGGCCAGTAACAAGTCTCCCTGCAGTTGGATGGCGGTGTCCGAGGCCCAGATGTGTTTCTCAGCGGCGTCGGTTCGTTGCTCTACTGCAGTTATGCGCACGTCATGGAGCGCGAAGTCTGCTTTCAGGCCCACCACCTCTGATTTCAGCGCGGCATGTAAGTTGTTGCTGGAGGTCTTCTTTTGTCACCATCAGGGCGGCCATGCGCCTCAGCTCTGCCCAGATGTCGGCCAGGGACACTTGTTCTCCGCCCGAGCAGGATGAGGTCGGGGATGTTGGCGCCATGTTGGATGCAGGGGTCTCCTGAGAGTGTCTACTCGGTGTGCCCAGGAAACCATCCATTGGGCCTGTCTGTGAGTGTGGCAGTTTATTCCTGTTGGTCTGTGGAGTGTCTAGCTTCTTAGAGCGACCCATTTGCGTGCAGGGTTTGGGCTTCACTATGCTTATTGCAGCTGGGTGGTGTGGAGCCGAGGGATTAGGCAGCCGCCATGTTAGGAGTCCAGGTCACGCCCCCTCCAATCTGTTCATGATTAACCCCTCACTCCATCGTGGGAAAGTAAAGGTTATGGTTTGGGCCTTTCCTTTCTGCCAGGAACCCTGGGATGTGCTTCAGGTTTTTTAAAGAAAGTAATATATTGTTCCCTTGCTGATTTGAATGCAATCACAGCTCCTATTGCTTATATTGAAGCATATGTTTTCAATTGTATTGATGTTTTTATTTTATTGCTGTAACATAGATCTGCAATTTACCTCTTACCACTGGTATAGGTATCTGGGACCAACCTGATTCCTTTATTTCATTCCAATTCATGTGTCTCATGCTTTGAGGGTATTTTACACAACTTCTAGTGTGACATTCAATAAAATCAGGACCTTAGGTTATGCCACCTTATAGAGACACTATAGTCACCAAAACAACTTTAGTTTAATGAAGCAGTTTTGGTGTATAGATCATGTCCCTGCAGTCTCACTGCTCAATTCTCTGCCATTTAGGAGTTAAATCACTTTGTTTATGAACCCTAGTCACACCTCCCTGCATGTGATGTGCACAGCCTTCCTAAACACTTCCTGTAAAGAGTCATCTAAAGTTTATCCTTCCTTTATTGCAAGTTCTGTTTAATTTAGATTTTCTTATCCCCTGCTATGTTAATAGCTTGCTAGACCCTTCAAGAGCCTCCTGTATGTGATTAAAGTTCAATTTACAGAGAAAGAGATATAATTGTTTAAGGTAAAAAAAAATTTCATGCAGGCTGTGTCAGTCAGATTCAGGGGAGGTATGAGAAGGGCTGCATAAACAGAAACAAAGCAATTTAACTCCTAAATGACAGAGAATTGAGCAGTGAAACATGAGAAGCACGATCTATACACTAAAACTGCTTCATTGAGCTAAAGTTGTTTAGGTGACTATAGTGTTCCTTTAAATGACAAAATACGGAAGAACAATAACTCCAGGTAATTTGTTGGACTGCAGTGCCCATTATGCTTATCCACCAATAAAGCTATGCTTGCAACAGGGGACTTCCTGACATTTTGGCTAATTTGGGTGATGCAGAAATGGCTGGACATTCACAATTTAATACAAAACTTTAAACATTGTTGTCCTTTTCATATTTTTTATTTAGTAATTTCCATTCAAAAGATATTTTTATCCTAATATAAAAGTAAAACATAATTACAATGCTGAAGTCTACTATTCTGGTGACATCGCTAGGGTTTGATTTTCCAGTTTAATTCAGCAGCCACCCCATGTCAATCGTGCCACATGATCAGTTTTCTGCTTGGTGGGCTTCACAAATCCTAATAACTCCAACTCTGAAACGGCTCTTATAAAACGGGCACTGAGGAAGTGGTGAAGGAATATCATCTGACAGAAATTATAAATTCAATGCATGCAGATAGACGCAGACAATACAGCAGAAGGTAAGTTGCACCCCTATAAAAACAACAGCTCTCCAATAGAAACATTTACACCCATCACCCTAAGTTTTACGAAGACTTCCTGGAAGACAAAGACAGCTAATGAAAGACTGCTAATACCGTGGGCAGATGAAAAGAAACATTAATGAACTAATGTATATTTAGACACAAACACAAGAATGAAATTGTGGTTCTGTGCAGTTTAAATAAATTTTAAAAGGAAAAAAACACAATATAGAATGTGTCACACATACACAGATTAACATAAACCTAGCTGACATATAATAGTCTAATGTAAGGTGGCAGAAATCACGGCCAATGAACAACTGGAGGACAGGTCATTTGAAGGTCCTTATTAAGCTGTCAAGAGTGAGTTTTGTTCTAGAATCATGTCTCAGACATATTACTGCCAAGACGCCAAACTAGATTCTTAGCTAGTGTTTCACATTCATCACATCGATGGATGACAAACCAATGAAATGTATGGTCTTTATGGAAATGATTTTAACAGCTTTTGTAAAATAAGTCAAAGTACTCTAAGTCCAGGGCAACTTGACCTTTAAGCTTAATAGATAGTATCACACAGCATGTTTTTGATGTTCAGGTTATTAAATGAACAAACAACAGAATCAGTTTAGGTGCGTGGACAGGCCTGGACATGCGCACTATTTTAACTGCACAGCTGCTGGCACTAGGTGAGGTTAGCAGCTGACAAGAAAATGAAAGGATACTGAGTAATCTCATCAACTTGCTTTGAGGGATCCAAGTCACTCTCTTCAGTAGCTCCAATTACTGTTGCAAATGCCTGAAGATATAATAGAGAGTAAAACAGAGTAGGTTATTGTGAGATCAAGGAAACAGGATCCTTTTTTTAATTTTATTTTTTTAAACCCTTTTTGCAAACAAACACATATATACAAACTTGAGGAGGAGAGCTGTGGCCTGCTTAGTTATCCCAAAGCACAGTATCTTGATGGTAAGCTCACAGTACTGCTTGTTTCTCTATAGGAGTTGAAAATGGGGTTTCTATCTCATGATCTATATGAGATTTAATTTTATAACATGACAGGAGGCTTCGTATTTGCATAAACTTTCTTTACTAGCTCCATAGCAGCAAAGAAAAAAAAATCATTAAAGAAAGAACCAATCAGAGTAGAACAGAGGATATATACCGGTAAGTCCCAGCGTAGCCATCCATTTCCTCTTTCTTTGCTGCTCCATCACAAGTCAGGTCAGAGTACTATTTCTTTAAGATTCCTGTCAGGTTTCTTTTAGATGTTATTGATGTTTGTTTTTCTCTGCTCATATATAGTTGTGTTTTCTACTATATTTCTTTTATTCTTTATTTGCTTGGGTGCCAGGGGGACAAACTGAGAAGGTTCACCTTCCCTGTCAGGGGAGCTGCGTTCATTTTGATGCAGGGTACTGGGCTGAGGCTGTTCTGGTATCTGGGAACTGCCTCTCCCAGCTCCCCCCCCCCCTCCCCACTTCAGTAGGGGTGGTGTTAGGTTAGCCTACCCCCCCCCACCCTATTTCCCCCCCTTTTTTCCGGTGGCTACGCTCGCCACCTTTCTATCCCGACCGTTGCGCTCTGCTCGCGCTCTCGCGCGAACAGACGGGACGCTCATTCACACAGGGAGTCTGGCGTTCGCGGCCGTCCCGTTCGCGCAATTGGCTGCAACAGAGCGCGAACGGGCGGTCGGGAACTTTGCTCCCTCTAGCCGTTCGCGGGGTTTTGCCGCGAACGCAGGTACTACGCGAACGGACAATTTCCCGAATTGCTAGGGAATCCATTCCGTTCGCGGGTCCGTTCGCGGATCAGTCTCCCTTGCATTCGACGGTTAGCCAGGCGAACGGCTGTTCGCGGCTAAACTGCCGAACGCTTCAAGGGCTCCATTTTCGCGGGCTTTCCGCCCGTTAATCTCGCGAGACCCTGGCGGCCATTTTGTGGGTTATTAGTTGTGGAGTATAACACCTATCAAGATAAGGCTCTGAAGCTCGTTTGCTCTAATTCTGAGGTGGAATTCGTTGGGACCTTCACAGGTTGGTGTCATTACCCCCTGGGGAGTGGGACTGCCAGTAGGGTTTACCCCATTATCCTGGCTAGGGGTGAGCCCCCATTGAGTGCTGCATAGCGGGAACTGTCCAAGCAGTTCCCTGTGACCCTGGGTGAGCCCCAGCGATTAGGAGTCCGGTACCACGCCACTGAGCGTTTTAACCTGAGTCCCTCCCGCACGGTCCCTCACCTCTCATACCTATACCTGTGCCTGTTAGTCTCTGTTGGTGCCCACAATGGAGGACACAATTAATACCAGTGACCTTCAAGCAATGATCAACGCAGCGGTAGCTGCGTCTCTGGAGAAGGCGCTGGCAAAGGCGGCTCCTGCCCCCGCTGAATCTAACGCGCTGTCTAACAAGCCACACCAGGCTCACGAAGACTCTGATGAGTCAGAGGACTCCACTAGAGAAAGGAAGCGCCCGGCGAAACGCCACTGGAAGGGCGAAGGTTCCAAGAAAGCCGCCTTCAAAGGCAAGGCCCCTATGAAGCGTGATAAACGCACTACTCAGATACCTCCCGTGTACACTGGGGAGGTCTCCTCAGATGAGGAGCAAGACGTGCCCCACTCTCTCTCCGTTCTGGATGAGTGGCAGGCTGGATCCTCCGACTCGGACGAAGGCGGTTGGGGCTCCAACGCCTACGTCACCGAGACTTTTCTGGGTGAGCCCCAGCAGAAAGGAGATGCGGAACCCCCCGCCACGGCCACGGAGGAACAGGAGATATTCCTGGACTCCACTGGCCAGAGAATGTTTGATCCCAGGAAGATTCGCCACCCTCGTTCGAGTGAGTGGGCCCCTCCGGATCATCTCCTCCGCTTCATGCATTTTTGGATCAGGAAACCTTTGGAAAAACACGTCCGCAAGAGGATGCGGGCAGAGTGCCCGAGACCTACCCTGCCAGATAAAGTGGCCTATACGCCGGAATTTGATCAGCTTATGCTGACCTTTATGGAACAAGGGGGCCGCGACCCGCGGAGGGGGATTGAGAAGAGTTTCAAAGGAGCTCAGGATAAACTCCTAGACACAATGGGCCCTTTGGCCCGAGTTATGTACCTGGCAGACGAAGCATACGCCAGAGCGGACTCCTTCACGGCAGACATGATACGAGAATGGGCACATGATATCCGAGAGTGGGCCCAGAGGGGCTTTTGTTTCCTCGGTAATACAAATGCGGCCCTCTCTACGGAGCGGCGCCGGGCAGCACTTTTTCGTATCGACCCCAAATTAGTTGACCTCGGGGTCAAAGAATTGGGCCCACAGGCACAGGGCAAGCTCTTTGGTGAAGCTTTTATGAAAGAATTGAACAAGCACGTAAACGTCTTTACCTCCTTGAGTAGAGCCCGCACGTCTATGCGTAAGGTATTCCGAGGTACCTCCGCAAAGGGTGTTTTTTCAAGGGCTGGTCGGCAGCGGGGCCGTGCCGCCAGCCGTTTCTGGCCTTCAGGCCCCCGTATGGGCTTTCAGCACCAATTCTTCCCTCAACAAGGTTACCAAGGCAGCGGAGCCAAACAACCATTCCCCTACTACCAGAGGGGTTCTGACAGAGGACGGGGCGGTCGAGGACGAGGCCGTGCACGATTCCCTACAGGTAAGAGACCACCTTTGTTCGGTACCTCTTGTAACTGTGATTGCAGGCCGTGTTTCACTTTTTTCCCAGAATTGGGCCCTGCTGTCCACGGACGCTTGGGTGCTACAGACCGTCCAAGGATATCAAATAGAACTCCGATCACAGCCCATTCAAAGGTTTCCCCCTTATCCTTTGCGTCTTTCGGCTGCGGACACTCGCCTCATACATGGGGGCGAGCTTCGCGTAAAGGGCGCTATAGAACCAGCGCACACAAGGGGAGGATTCTTCAGCAACATGTTCCTGGTCCGCAAAAAGACCGGGGATTTCCGGCCAGTGATCAATTTGAGAGGGCTAAACATGTTCGTGACCTACCGCCACTTCAAAATGGAGGGCATCCATTTATTGCGGGATCTCCTCCAAGAAAAGGATTGGTTTACGCGGCTAGACCTCAAGGACGCTTATCTCACAATTCCAATCCACAAAGACAGCCGCCCATTTCTCCGCTTCCTGTGGAACGGCACACCATGGCAATTCACGTGCCTTCCGTTCGGACTGAGCTCAGCACCGTGGTGCTTCACAAAGATGCTAAAACCGGTGGTTTCCCACCTCCGAACACGCGGGATCAGATGCATAATTTACCTGGACGACATTCTCTTGTTCTGCAGAACAAAGGAACTGGCCATCCGGCACACTACGTATACAGTGCGACTGTTAGAATCCTTGGGCTTCGTTGTCAACAAGGCCAAATCCGCAATGACGCCTGCTCAACGAATCCAATTCCTCGGCTTCGAGATCGACTCCAGGTCTTGCACCCTACATCTCCCCTCAGCCAAAGTGACGGCCATCAAGAAGGAGATCCGCAGGGTTCTCAAATTGGATTCCATTCCGCTCCGCCAACTGGCGCGGATTGTGGGTCTCTTATCATCTTCAATACAAGCCATATTTCCGGGACCCCTTCACTACCGAGCGATGCAACGGCTGAAGGCCAACCTCCTCCGCCAAAATCCCACATACAACCAGCCGGTCCCGCTGTCGGAGGAAGTATACCAAGAACTCCAGTGGTGGCTCCACTGCATGCAGGCCTGGAATGGTCGGGCCATATTCGGCAGTCAACCGGACTTCATCCTGGAGTCGGACGCGAGTCGCCTAGGATGGGGCGCCACGGATGGAGAAACGGCCACAGGGGGCACGTGGACACCACAGGAATTGTCGATGCATATCAATTGCCTCGAACTGCTAGCGGGCGCCTTTGCTATCCGCAGCCTCACAAAAGGGCAGTCCAATTGCTGTATACTGTTAAGAATGGACAATGTATCCGCGGTACGATACATCAACCGCTTGGGGGGCACCCGGTCGAGAACCCTGGCGCATCTGACGAAGGAAATCTTCGACTACTGCCTCCCGCGCAATATCTCACTACGGGCAGAGCACCTGCCGGGGGAGACGAACCTCACGGCGGATTGGTACTCCCGTCATTGGAGGGATGCCAGCGACTGGCAGCTGGATCCGCGAATATTCGCACACCTACAGGACCAGAAGGGACCCTTCATACTGGATCTTTTTGCCTCACGAAACAACCGTCAGGTCCCGCAATTCTACAGCTGGCTACCGGACCCGGATTGCTTAGCGGTAGATGCCTTCACTCAGCACTGGCCACAACAAGGGGCATATGCCTTTCCCCCATTCGCCATGATTGCCAGAGTTCTCAATCACCTTCGCAGACGAAGGGTTCGACTGACCCTGCTGACGCCCCTCTGGCCGAGTCAGCCTTGGTTCCCGGACATTCTCGAAATGTCTTATCAGGACCCGATCCTCCTACCGAACGACAACATGTTACTCAGGGACCCGGCGGGGAACGCACATCCGATGGTGTCGGACGGCCGCCTGACCTTAGTGGCCTGGACTCTTTCAGGGGAACCTGGCGTACCGACGAGTTATCGTCAACGGCTAAGGACCTCCTTTGGGATTCCTGGGCCCCAGGAACACGGAGAAGCTATCTATCCGCATGGAGAACTTGGACCAGTTGGTGCGTGGGACGGGACTTGGATCCCTTTACAGCCCCTGTTTCCGAGGTCATGAATTTTCTCTCGACCCTATTCGAGGATGGGAAGTCATACCGCACCATAAATGTCACGAGGTCAGCTATCTCGGCGGCGCACGTGCCGTCTCAAGGACGGGCAGTCGGACAGGATCCGCTAATATGCCGCCTGCTGCGGGGCATCAAACTAAGGAGACCACCAGCACCTAAATACCAACATCTCTGGGATGTGGAGATAGTCCTTCGTTTCCTCAGGAACTGGCCTCCCAATGACCAGCTCTCATTGAAACAACTGACGGCGAAGTTCACCTTCCTGTTGTGCATGGTGTCCTTCCGGAGAGTGGCGGACGTTCGGACTTTCGATAAGGACGCTTTCTCCATTGGACCCGAAGGAGTCACGTTCCACATATCGCAACGTAATAAATCCAATACAGCATCAGTATTCTATCCGTTTTTCAATTCGGATCCCCAGCTATGCGTGGTCCGGACCCTCCGAGCCTACGTGTCAGCAACGGAAGGCTTGCGCTCACCGTCCGCACGACAACTCTTGGTATCATATGTGACTCCACACGGCCCGGTCTCGGTCATCACATTGGCCAGATGGGTCAGATGGATTCTCACTCTAGCCGGGGTAGACGCCTCATTTGGCGCACACTCCGTTCGAGGGGCAGCGGCATCATCGGCATTTTTAGCAGGCGCCTCTCTGGCGGATATCCTACACACGGCAGATTGGTCCCGGGAATCTACCTTTCGGACCTTCTATTTCCGCCAGTCGTCCAATGCCGCTTTGCTCTCCTACCTAAGCGTTAAAACTGCAAATACGAAGCCTCCTGTCATGTTATAAAATTGAAGATTATGCTAGCGCAGTGTACTAATAATCTTAATTTTAATAATGACAGGAGGCGAGTATTTCCCACCCTTTTCATTCTCATAAAGTCCCCGCCCAGATGGAGGTAAGTAGTTGGTGGGAGTAGATTGGTTCTTTATCTGGACTCATTTATTTGGATTAGCATTTTATACAGATATATTTATTATAGGGCTATTGCTCTAGTTGGTATGGTGAATCTTTAGACGTCTTTATTAACTAGTTGATTCGTTACAGACAATTGGTTTTTTCCTTGGTCATTCCCGTATCAGTGATACTACTCTCTCTCTCTTTTCAGTTTGACAAACCACAGGGACGATGGAAAGGCTGAAGAGGCCATTGTTATGACCATGTTGGATTTCGTTATGACAGTTGGAATTAAGTTACTACGGACTTCTTACTACATTTGGATCTTGTGATGTCGCAGTAGTCAAGAGGAAATGGATGGCTACGCTGGGACTTATATATCCTCTGTTCTACTCTGATTGGTTCTTTCTTTAATGATTTTTTTTTCTTTGCTGCTATGGAGCTAGTAAAGAAAGTTTATGCAAATACTCGCCTCCTGTCATTATTAAAATTAAGATTATTAGTACACTGCGCTAGCATAATCTTCAATTGCTGCAATGCTATGGCTTAAGATGTTTGTTGGTTCCAGTAATGTGTGCATATTGTCAATAATAAAAAAAAAAAACGACAGCAGCATCTTTTTTGTTTTGTGTCAAAGTCTCGGATTAATCACACTTTTTCTGACTCTTATTTTAACATAACACTTCCTACAAATGATGTCACAACACATTTACTTTATCTCCATAAATCATAGAATATGGGATTTAAAAGAGTGACTTCATATCATGTGCAGGGCACTACTGACCTCTAAGTACTAAAAAATAAACCTTTATCAGGGCTCAAAATCAACAATAACCACTGGCAATTGATAATTTAGTTGTGGTGAATACAAACACTCCTATTGCTGAGTGCACCATGGACTCTGCAGGCTTGCAATGGAGAGTAACTTAAGGCCATGCTGGTAGCACAGGACATGAAGTTTTATATACAATATAATATTTATATAGAATATTAAACTTCCTTATACCCAGAGTAAGCAAAAGCATCCTCGGGAAATTATATTGGCTGTATCCATGTTCTTCTTAAGTCTTAATGCACCAAATAGGACCTTACTTACAGAGATCATACGATTACAAAGGCGGCATAACTTAGGCCTGTGCCAATGCATAGACCTCTGCTCCTAAAAGGTCACAATGACATTTGTAACTATCCTGAGTGAATTAACATACTCTCTATATGTTTTAATAGAAATTATCTTGTTGATAGTATTTCTGGGTGGTTCCCACGTGGTTATGACTGTGTGACAGAAAATCGGCATTACATACTGAAACCAAGATACACGAGATAAGATATATTTTACAGAATTATTAATCTTCATATAAATGAAAAACATAAGTACATGATAAACAACCACTACAGGGAAAAAAATTAAGCAAACAGTGTAATAAATCTTATACATTCATAAATATAAGTGGAGCGTTTCACACTTGATTTGTAGATTGACTCCAGTAGAAGGAAATCCCTCTAACTCCAGACATGTATTCCAGGACAATGAAGAGGAACGTTGCAACTTAAAATAGTGTAATATTGATTTGTAAAAGAAGTGTTTCCTCACATTTTTACAACTTTAAGGGACACTATAGTTACCAAGACAACTTTAGTTTAATGAAGCAGTTTTGGTGTATAAAACAAGTCTCAATGTTCGCTTTTCTGTCATTTAGGAGTTAAAAAACTTTGTTTACATATTCCTAGTCACACCTCCCTGCATGTGAGTTGCACAGCCTTCTTACACACTCCCTAGAAAGAGAGATCAAATGTTTACACTTCCTTTATTTATTGCACAGTCTGTTTAATTTAAAAGTTCTTTCCTCCTGCTCTGTAAATAGCGTGCTAGACCCGGCAAGTGCCTATGGGAAATTTGCAGAGCAGAATATAAAAACGTATAAAACAAGTTAACATCTGATTGAAAATGAAACAATTTTGTTTTCATGCAGGATGTGTCCGTCACAGCCAGGGGAGGTGTGGCTAGGGCTGCATTAACAGAAACAAAAGTGATTTAATTTCTAAATGGCAGAGAATTGAGCAGTGAGATTAACCCCTTCAGGAAGGAGTCAATAGTACACATTCAAAACAAAACGTAAACAAAAACTAGAATTTGCGCTATATATCTGTTCAACCGTAATTCACCTCTTTCATATTAAATGCACCGACACTTATTATATATCATTTTGTTCAGGAGAAACAGGGCTTTCATTTCATATCAAATATTAATATGAAACATAATTTATTATGAATAAAATTAAAAAAAACAGAATTTTTTTTTTTTTTTTTTAACAATTTGTAGTTCCGCCTGACATTTTTGCTGTAAATGTCATAATACTGTTAGGTTTTACTGCAAAAAAATGCACATATTTGTAATCAGCGATGTCTCACTAGTACAACAGTACCCCCCATTAACAGGTTTTATGGTGTTTTGGAAAGTTACAGGGTCAAATATAGAACGTTCCATTTTCAAATTGAAATTTGCCAGATTAGTAATGTTACCTTTGAGACGGTGTGGTAGCCCAGGAATGAGAATTACCCCCATAATGGCATACCATTTGAAAAAGTAGACAACCCAAGGTATTGAACATGGGGTATGTTTAGTCTTTTTTAGTAGCCACTTAGTCACAAACACTGGCCAAAGTTAGCGTTCATATTTGTTTTTGTGTGAAAAAAAGCAAAAAACTAATATTTGGCCAGTGTTTGTGACTAAGTGGCTACTAAAAATGACTGGACATACCCCATTTGCAATACCTTTGGTTGTCTACTTTTGCATATGGTATGCCATCATGAGGGTAATTCTTATTCCTGGGCTACCATACGGTCTCAAAGGCAACATAACCAATCTGGCAAATTTCAATGTCAAAAAAATGAAATGCAAGCCTTGTATGTGACTCTCTAACTTTCCAAAACACCATAAAACCTGTACATGGGGGGTACTGTTATTCCCAGGAGACTTCACTAAACACAAATATTAGTGTTTTAAAACAGTAAAACATATTACAACAATAATATAGTCCATAAAAGTGCCGTTTGTTTGTAATAAATGCAAAAAAACGTCACTTTTATTTAAAATATCATCGTTGTAATACAATTTACCAGTTTGAAACACTAATATTTGAGTTCAGCGAAGTCTCCTGAGTAAAACAGTACACCCTATGTACAGGTTTTATGGTGTCTTGGAGAGTTACAGGATCAAATATAGTGCTTGTGAATTAAATTCTCTGCACTTTCTCCCTGTGTTGTCAGGCATGTCAATCAAATTTTAATTAATCAAATCACATAATTATGTTAAAAGATTACTTAAATATACACATAGAATTTTAATATATATGCATTTATAGGTATTTAAATTCTACATGTATACTAATGTAATCTTTTATGTAATTATATGTATTTATCTATATATATATATTTGCGGTTATTTGTATTTTATATATAGATAGATATATATAGAATGTCATTCTAAGTGTATTTTGTTACCCATATATATATATTAATAACAAAATACAGTTAGAATGAAATTACATATGAATATACAATTTATATAAAATTTTGTTTCAATATTTGATTTATTTTATTATTGTAATTATACATATATATATAATATATGTGTACATATCTATTATATATATAATATATATATACATATTATCTATATGTAACATCATTTTAATATTAATATATATACTAATATTAGTATTAAAATACACTTTGTATGACGTTACATATATATAAGATGTATATATATTTTATATATATATATATATATTTTATATATATATATAATATATATACATATATATATATGAAAATACTTTAAATTTATTTTTAAGCATGTTTATTTTTTTTATTTTTTTTTTACACTACTTACCAGCAGGGGGACTGTCTGATATTTCAGACAGCCCCCCTGCTGGCAGATCCACAGCCAGCTATAGGGGGCCATGTGATAGCTCTTTGATCACATGGCCCCCTATAGCTGGCTATATCACATAGCCCCCGGGGGCCTCACTTGCCGGAGGAGGGCTGCCTGGGCTGTCAGGCAGCCCTCCAGAAGAGGATCGCGGCGGAGGTAAGTACCTCCTATCACTTGGAGGCTTAAGCCGTTACGGCATTCTATGCCGCCGCAACGGCTTTAAAGCCCTTTAAAGCCGCGACGGCATAGAACGCCGTAACGACGTTAAGGGCTTAAAGGGGCATTATTTATACAAAAAACTGCTTCATAAAGCAAAGCTGTGTTGATGCCTATAGTGTCCCTTTAATTTAAATGTTGAAGTTCTATGAAAGTAGACCTTTTGAGAGAACTTTGTACAGTGGTTTAATCATGCTAACACCAATTTTCATTGTGTGAATTTGGGGACACACTTGCTGTTTTGTACTACAGTCCTTTGTAGCATTGTCTCTGTGAGGCAAATATATCAGAGGAACACTATAAGCACCATAACCATTACATCCTGGGGTCTGCTGGTGCAGGGCTTAATATATTGGCTGAGAACAATCAGCACACACTCACCAGATGAGGTGGTCCTGCACTGCTTTGTGTCTGCTTGGCAGATGCCAACTAAGAAATCACAATTTTTAAATAAAAAAAAATAATAAAAAAATACTTACATATCTTGCATGATCTATAATAGCTACAATTGTGTTTGTATTGAAAATGTATGCATCTTACTGTGTGCTTCTGAAGAGCTACATACCATCAACATAATATCATCGTGAATATTTTCTCTGCAATGTGTGCATATTTTAAGTCAAGTACAGGACAAAACATATTAATTTGGTTGAGTTGCTGGATATTGTGATAGTATTCCAAGCACATCATACTAGGCTAGCCAAGCTGCAACTTCATATGCTTGGAAATGCCAAGCTCTGCTATATTTGTACTATTCTAATTACACGCAGCTTGGGTGTTTTTGCTTATGATACCAAATGAGCCATATAATTTTTCTGTTTAACAAATTAAGATAATTAAGTTACCATTAATAATGGCACCATTTAGAAAATGTACAGTCATATTAGAAAGAGTATTAGATTGATACTTAACATGTTTACATATATAGGTAATCACCCCGAACTAGCTTCCCCCCCCCCCCATTGATAATCTACTAAATTTCATATTGTTTTGTCTTGACAAACTTTTTTTTCCACATGGCTATGGGATGTCCTGTTCATATATGTATGTCATAGTAAGTTGATGGTAGAGGGCATTTGAATGTGTAGAGGTTTAAACCCCTTAATGACCACATCATGACGGTCTATGCGGTTATTCATAGAACGTCATGCATTAAAAGTACCAGCAGGGCACCAAGGAGCCCCTGGTATCACTTGATAACTCAGGGCCCCCTCGGTCAGCTGGATCCACAATTAGTGGCCCCTGACTGACAGATAAGCTTTGTGCAGCACTCAGCCGCGGTGATTGTGAGACTGCCCCCAATTGTTAATTTATGTTCACCATTTATGACCTACCCTTATATCTTTAAATCTCAAATACTTTCTTCTCTGTTCTGTATTTTCTTTTCCTCATTAACTGCCATTTCTCACCTCAATATCTGTGTCTTCCCCCACCCTTAATTTGCTGTTTGATCTAAACCAGATCCTTTCTTGCAGCCTGGGTCCCAAACAGAACGTTAACTAGCTCCAAGGACTCAGCTACCACGCCTTATGCAGAGGTAGGTCTTTTGGATGGTTTCCTGCTAGAAATCCTGTCCCATCTCATCTTATCAGATCTCTCTCCTCTTGTCTTGTGCCTTCCTTAACACACATCTTCAACTGCTCTCTCTCTTCTGGCGTTGTCCCTGCTGCCCTTAAACATGCTACTGTAGTACCCATCTTAAAAAAAACAAACATCTCGACCCATCCTCCCCTTCTAACTATCGTCCCATATCCCTGCTCCCTTTTTCCTCAAAGCTTCTGGAAAGACTTGTCTTTACCCGTCTGACTTGCGTCCTCAATTCCAACTCTCTCCTTGACCCTTTTCAGTCTGGCTTCTGCCGTCTGCACTCTATTCTTATTAAAGTTACTAATGACCTAATCACTGTTAAATCCAAAGGTCACTACTCTATACTAACTCTTCTTGACCTTTCTGCTGCCTTCAACACTGTTGACCATGTTCTCCTTCTCCAAACTCTTCAATCACTCGGTCTCTGTGACTCTCTTGGTTTTCCTCCTATCTCTCCCAACGCTCATTCAGTGTCTCCTTTTCTAATGATACCTCCTCCCTTCGTTCTGTCTCTGTTGGAGTTCCCCAAGGCTCTGTACTTGGTCTCCTTCTATTTTATCTTTATACTGCCTGTCTTGGCAAACTTGTTACCTCACTTGGATTCCAATACCACCTGAACGCTGATGACACCCAGATATCTCTCTCCTCCCCGGGCCTCTCCCCTGCCATCCTGCAACGTGTCACTGCTTGCCATTCTTCCATCTCTGATTGGATGTCCTCCCGCTTTTTGAAACTCAATCTCTCTAAAACGAAACTCCTTGTCTTTCTTCCTCCTAATACTGATCACCCTCTTTCGCTCTCCCTTCAAGGGAGATCAGTCCATCCTGGCAAGCGCGCTGTCTTGGCGTTATACTTGATTCTGTCCTCACGTTTGAGCCACACATCCAGTCTGTTACCAAATCCTGTAGATTCCACCTTAAAAACATAGCCTGCATCCGCCCCTTTCTTACACAAGATGTTACTAAGGAGCTTGTCCATGCTCTAGTAATCTTTTGCATGGATTATTGTAACTCTCTCCTAATAGGTCTTCCCACAAGTCATATTGCTCCGCTACAGTCTGTAATGAATGCTGCAGTTAGACTGATTTTCCTCTCCTCTCATGCCTCTCCCCTCTGTCAAGTCCTTACATTGGCTTCCTGTATCCTATATGATTCAATTTAAGGTACTAATCCACACCTATAAAGCACTGACCAATTCTAGCCCCTCCTATATCTCTTCACTGATCTGCAGGTATGTACCTTCTCAGTCTCTCCGCTCTGCCCATAGTCTTCAATCATTTAAAAAGTGCCTCAAAACCCATCTCTTTAGGAAAGCTTATGACCTCCAAGAGTAACCTCTATCTCACATACCTGTCCCTTGCTCTCTCCTAAAGGGCAGCACTCTATTCTCTCATCCACTTCACTCCACCTTTGATAATATTGTAAAGTGCTACAGAATATGCTGGCGCTATATAAATACCAGTAATAATTCCTTGCATGCCTCTTTGCCTAGTCATTTGTGCTGGGCTTTGCCAGCTGACAAGCACCGATCACAGTTACTGGATTTGCAGCATGAGAAAGAGCTCTCACTCTTTTGCTGTAAAATACACAATACAGAATTATCACAGAGCTCTTTGTATGGTGTTAGCTGGGAAATCCCTCTGCTGATGTAAGGAATGATGTCAGCAGAGGCAGTACGTCTAAGGAGGTTTAGAGAAGACTAACTTCGAATATTGGTAAGATAATGGGTAGGAATGGGAGTTCAATTAAGAGCAGGATTATAGATAGGACTATGGACAGGATGAACGGAAGGCATTGTAAAGTGCTTTCTTATGGGGATTCCAGCGACACTGGAGGTCCTCATGCATAGTGTGAGGATATTCAGTGTCGTTTAGATGACCAGAAGTCGTCTAAGAACCTGGACGTCCCTCTAGTGGCTTTCTAGAGGAGGACTTAACCCTGCAAGGTAATTATTACAGTTGATAAAAACGGCAATAATTACATGCTTAGGGTTAAGGGTGATGGGAGTTGGCACCCAGACCAATGGGCTGAAGTAGTCTGGGTGCCTACAGTGTAACTTTAAGCATAAAGTATACAATTATGGTACAATAAAAGCATGGCAAAAGTGCCAAAAATGCTTTGGTCACAAATGTATCACATCTCAAAAGAGCCTTGGTCCTTAAAGAAACACTCCACAGCCCAAATACAAAATAAATAAAATTCTATGTTTAGTACCCCAAATGAAAACTTACATGCATTTCATTATGCTTTTTATTCATTAAAGATCTATGTAAAAGCAGTTTCTAAAACCTGCAGTTCGCTTGTCTGCTGCCTTTGCAAGCTCTCACATTCTAACTCCGCCCAGACTTTATGAGACTCTCCAATCACAGACTTCTCAATGCAGCTCAATAAGAAGTCTTTGCAAGACAGGTGCTCTAGGCAATGTTATGGCAAGACAGGAGGTTTCATATTTGCCTTACCTTCTTTACTGAAACCTCCAGCAGCAAAGAAATAGTTAACATAACTTTTCAGAAACAACCAATCGGAACAAAGAACAGTATAAGAAAACACTCAGACAGGCTCAGAGAGTGTGTCTGCTCTGGGCTGTTTATTGCTTTATTGTTCACGTATTATTATATTCTGCTTGTATTTCTATATGCTGCATGTTTTCCTTGATTTCTAAGCTGTATTTAGTTAGTATGCTTGGTTATCTATTCCGTCCAGTTTTTGTGTGGGGGTCTTCCATAGCCCAGAGTATTCTAATAACAGTCTCACAGACAAGCATTTTTATTTTAGAACAAGGGAGACTGCAGCTGAAGAAACATTTTATTCCTCTAACGGAAGATGTCCGAAGGAAAACAAATGCAAATGTCTTGGGAAATAAACATAATGTTATGCTTGGATAACCTATATGAATACTACTTTGTGTTGCTCATCCGGTGTCATTTATATGGTTTCTTGCTCTAAAAACTAGACCGCAGATGGCGATGGATGGGAACGGGTCTTACTGGTAACAGTGGACCCTACCACAAATCCTAAATAATCTAAATTGTACAAAGAAGACAAGCTATAAAACGGTCTTACGATATAAAAATTGCTACTTGCCACTTAAATCTATAAAGACAAAAATGAAAAGTGCATTACACATGTATGTAGTGGAATTAAATCACTGGCAGGTGTTTGGTTTTTTCCTGAAATTAAAATCAATAAGCACATTATCACCTAATACCTGTACCAATATTTCGGCCAGCTCCACTCCCTCCCCTATCCTATGCTCATTCACTGAGCTCATATCTGTCAATACGATTTACTCACATTTTATTTCCACTCTTTCTCCTTCCCTGCCTCTTGTAAAATATTTTTAATCTTTCCTTCTACTCTGGTATGTGTTCTGCACCACTGAAGCATGCCACCATAACCCAGATTCTAAAATAGCCAAACCTTGACCCAAACTCCCCATCCTACTATCTCACTACTACCATTTGCCTCCAAGTTCGTTGAGTGAGTTGTGTATAGTTTATGAGCACTTGTATGATTCGTTTTGCTATCTATACTCGTATCTGGTCTGTATTTTTTTAAATTTATTACTAAACCCTTACTAAATATGGAATTCCTAATTGAAAACTCCTTTCCTTGTTGGATGTACTTCGAGTGCAGCTCATTTAGTATTATTTTTTTTACCTATAGTTAAACAGGTTTCCCTCCCCACACCTCACTAACCCACATTATCTCCTGCTACTGTATCATCTAAAAAAAACAAGCATTAATTGAAAACTATTCTAGCAACCTACTTTTCCATTATATGCAATACATCTTACTCTTCCCTCTTGTCATTTTATCCGACTCCCCTTAGAATATGAGATCGTTTGAGCAGGACCCTGTACACCTTCTGTGTGTCTAATATGTCTTGTTGCAATTACTTGTTTGGTAGTCCTTATATTGTAAAGCACTTCTAATAATAATAATCATAATTACTTTGTATAGTTGTACCTACCTCTAGCCAATCATAGAGGTTAATCAATCTCCCGCACTCCAGGTGTAATTTGTAGGCAATGCAGATATCAGGAGAGATGCTGCAAAGCGACCCACTGTCACTTTCTAAGGACTAATCAGAGAGAATAATTGTCAGAGTTAATCAAAATAATAATGTGCAAAATGTGATAATTAAAAACATTAAATTAAGTATTCTTTTAACTACTAACATATGTTTGATTAAGACGTATTGAAATACACTTTCCCTAGTATGATGCAATAACACATTATGTATCACTCACTTTAAAAAGTTGCAGAAGACAATTTTCAGTGTTATTCGGTTAAGTGTGGATTGTCAAAAACTGAAACCAAATTCAGAGTGAATTTCAAATGTTTTGCCAAAATGGCAGAACTGAAAGCATAACAGACTTGGAGAATATTTTCAATTTGGTCCTTTTAGCTTAAATTATTGGAATTGATACGGAGTCCCAGGTACTGGCGGAACCACCATGGTCTTAGGGGGTCGCAGCTGCGACCGGGCCCGTCACTCCAGGAAGCCCGGCCACCCTGTCGTCCGGGGTGCCCGCCAGCGTTTTGGTGTGGCCCGGCCCGCGCGGAAAAAAATGCCTGGGCCGCATTGAAAGAGCCCATCGTGTGGTCCATGCTTTTGGTGCCACCCGATGGCAATGGATTTCCTGGAGCCCGGTCAGCGCTGCGAAACTGATGATGTCAGAGCTGGGAGGAAGCCGTCACTTCCTCCCAGCAAACAAAACGCCGCGCAGGAGGAGAGGAGGGAGTCAGAGTGGGAGCTCTGACTTCCATCAGCATGAGACAGCCACTGAACCCCAGGGAAGTCACTAACTTTTTTTTTTTTTTTTTTTTTAACAGTGTGTGTGTGTGTGTGATAGAGAATGTCTGTATCAGTATATCTGTGTGTGTGTCTCTATGTCTGTGTGTGTCTGTGTATCTGCATAGGTTTCTGTCTGTATGTGTATCTGAATGTTTGTCATTAAGTGTGTGTGTATCTGCATGCGTGTCTATAGGTGTATCTGTCTGTATGTCTCTATGTGTATCTGCGTCTGCATTTGTGTCTTTATGTATGTGTATCTGTTTTTTCTGCATGTGTGTCTGTATGTGTATCTGTTTGTCTGCATGTGTATCTGCAAGTGTGTCAGTGTGTGCCCCTATGTATCTGTATGTCACTGTTTATAACTGTATGAGTGCCATTCTGTGTCTGTGTATCCGCATGTGTGTCAGTGTGTGTCTGTATATCTGCATGTGTGTCAGTGTTTGTATCTGTACAAGTGTCATTCTGTGTATCTGTATGTGTGTCATTCTGTGTGTCTGTGTATTAGCATGTGTGTCCGTGTATGTATCTGTATGTGTTATAAAAAATGGTGGGGAGGCAGGGGGAGATGCATGGGGGCTCCCAGGGCACTTTTCGCTTAGGGGCCCTGTTGTTTCTATTTACACCTCTGGTCCCAGGGATGCGGAATTTGTATCGCCCAATATACAGGACATGCAGTTCCGGACAGTTTGTTTTCTTTAAACCTGAGCCCTGCCGCAGTAATTTCTGCCTCTTGGTCCAGTGTTCACCTATAAATCAGAGAGCAGCCTTAAGTATTCCTGATAGCTTCTGACTCACTGCGTTTTTAATGCCTGCTAAACCACCAGGGATCATAGCCCCTATGGTGCCCCTGTATAGAAAGCAATAGGTGGACATAACTTACATTACCATTAAATACAAACACACATACCTACTAAACACATACAGCAGACAACATACATAAATACTACACACAGAAACCACACAACACACACATACTAAACACAGCCAGCACAAAACTCACCCATAATAGCCAGCACGCACCATACGCACAGTACATACAGACAGCACACCACACACACACACACACACCATACTACATAGAGCAAACACACAACACATGCACACTTACGACATACAGCCAGTACAATCTTTGTAATTACATTTTTTTGTGGGTCAGGTCAAGTAGCTTAAATTGCAAAAATGAAAAAGGAACACGACTCAATTCACTTAAGACAGGGTGCTTAGCTGAACAAAGGGCCAGCCAAGCCCAGAAGATAATAAATACCAGCATTAGAAAAATGGTCCAGGCACTCCAATGTCTTCAGGTACCTTTATTAGAACATTTGGAGCACTGTCAAGCTTGACAAACACTCCATTGGGAGTTGAAACGTTGCAGTGTTCCACATGTTCTAATAAAGTTGTCTGAAGACATTGAAGTTCCTGGACCCTTTTTCTAAAACGGGTCAAGTAGCTTGTCAGGAAATTAAACTACTGCTTTACTTCCTGTGAGAAGCATATTAAAAAAAAATATCCACACCCTTGAATTCACTATGAATCCCCTAAAAATTCACACTATACTGAATAACCCAGTATTTGTCCTCCTTTTTAGCAGGAAAAACCTTAATCAATATAGGAAATCTCAATGTATAGAAAATAATTCTAGACATGGCTAACATCTATTCGTGTTTACAAGGTGAATACTTACACAAAGTTATAATCCATTGGTATTTGTGAAAGAAAAAAAAAAAAGGCTAAAAATGTTTTTCCAATATCAAAAAAGAAAAAAGGGTGTACACATATGTAAAAAACAAAAAACATCCCAACATCTAAAAATAATCTTCAAAGACACAAATAATGGAATATTGTAATGGAGAATAACAGAAAAAGAAAGACCAGATAGTGTAACAGCCTTAAGTAAGCAGCAAAAAGTATAAAAGCAAAACGGACAGGAGCTCTTGCGAGTTCCTATTTGTAATTTGTCTTGTTTTTAGCGGCTTACATAAAGGTCTTATACTATATTGTCTTTTTCTGTTATCCCCATATTTTGTCCATTGGCTGTCATGAATTGTACTATTCCAGAATTCTCTGATGGGAGTTCTGTTTTGCCTTTAGAGGAAGTCGTAGCGATATTAGAGAATGGACAAAACAAGCAAGCACATCCTGTTCTACACACCAGATATCACTCCAGAGAAGAAAACTAACTGAAAGCAGCACATTGCTATTGTAAAGAACACACCAGAGCAAATTGTAGAGATAAACAAGTTAAATAATATTCTATATATTATATGTAAAACACAGTGCAGAAACAAATATATTGGTCAAGTGCCAAACAGTACAACTACAACAAAGGAGGGAGATATCAACTTCAAAACCTAGGCATTCTTCAGCCCTTGCCAGAATAGAAGAAAATATGGATACATGTTTAGCTGCATCTTTGGTTTACCAATTTTTATTAAAATGTAAATTACTAGTTATTGGATGCATGTTGCAGTATAATAAGGAAAGGTATAGAAGCGCTTACCTTAAGGTATGTTGCAGGGTTGTTGAGTGCTGTGTGCAGCGCAATTCTAGGAACAGCATTCAGATGCCTGCGGATAGCACTTGCACCACTAAAATATACTGCTTCATATAGAGGCTTGGATTCTGGGGGAGCCAAATATTTTCTGAAATACAATATATTTTTCTATAATCAATGCTTTCCTATGGGGAAAAAAATCTGACAGTGGATGTCCTCATGCAGAGCTTGAGGACGTTTATCGTCAATTACTGGACCAAAGGTCTGTTAGTATCCAGAAAGCACCTCCAATGGCTGCCTGGGAGACAGCCACAGAGGGCGGACTTAGTGCTGCAATGTAAACATTACAGTTTCTCAAGAACTGTAATGTTTAACATTGCAGCAGTAAGTGCAAAAGTGACATTGCACCAAGACCACTTCAAGGAGCTGAAGTGGTCTGGGTGCCTATACTGTCTTTTAAGCTTTAGTCGTTCTAATAACTATAGTGTCCCTTTTAGGCCAAAATAGTCAAATTGATAAAATTATTTAAGTCAGTTGTGCTTTTTAGTTTGGCTACTTTGTCCCTAAAGGAACACTACAGCATTAGCAAGAAATAGGAATGCTTCTGCATCACATTTCTTAGTCAGTGGAAGTTCTTCTACTGGCTATTGGAAATACAGCCACTAAAGGTGGATTTAACACTGCAAAAGATAAAATTAAGTTCCTAATTTTTTTTAATGGTTTACATTGCAGGTTTAAAATCACAGGACCACTGCACCCAGACCACTTTCTTAAGACAAAGTGGTCTAGGTGACTTTAGTATCCCTTTAAATGTGAATTCTCATTAAAGTGAATAACACGGTTAGTGTATAAACCTGTGAGAGTTGCTCTGATAGCCATCTTCACCCTGGAAATATTTTTTTTATTGTCAGTTTTTATTAAATTTACAACAATGTATATAAATAGCAGGAAAAATAACAGATAAGCCACAGAAAAACAACTACATGCAAAATACTGTAAAAGTAGTAGGGAGTAGGAAAAGAAAAAAGAGAGAGAGAGAGAAAGAGGGGGGCGTTGGTAGAATGAAAGGGCAAGAGTAATGCAAGGCAATCCAAAGCCATGGATGCTTATTACCATGGTGAATATTCAGTCAATTTGCTGGTGGAAGTGGTGGTGGGGGAAGGTTAATATGGAAAGAGTGTATGTATATGGTAGTAGGATCGCTTTGGAGTACGATAATTGCTTAATGCAATCAGGTGTCTCAGAGGAGAATAGAAACTCAAGATAGAAGTACCAGTGAGTAGTATTAGCATCACTTTTTAAATGTCTCCTAAACTTATGTCACACAGGAAGCATAGAGAAAATGCTGGACAACTGAAAACTTAGATGGGTACACTGGTTACAGAAGTGGAAAGCAACAATTGATATATTTTATGTAAAAGACCAGCGGCGCATATTTTTCACACATAGATATAACCTTAACTTTCCAACAGCATGTCCTTCTCTGACATGTGAAAAAAAGAGTCAGGCATGCAAAGTGCAGACTGATAATACATTGATAAAGTACTAGGCCACATGGAATTCATCACTATGCACTTGAGGAGCTTAGTTCTGAAATACAGGTCAATCTTCTTAATGTTTTTTTTTTTTTTTTAAAGGAACATCCCAAACTCTCAAAGCACAGCACTCTGGCTGCACTCTGGCCCCCATAACAACTTCATCTCAATTAATTTACAGGGGTGAAGTCCCCAACAACACGACAACAAACAATTTAACCCAAAGTAGTCCACAGCTGTATCTCTCTGCTCTGCCTAATCTCTTTTTTACTTCTGTCTGCCTTAGTGACCTGGTAAGGCTTGCCTTGGGTGCTAGTATTAGGCTGAGAGCATCAGCTGACTATCTCAACCTTTCAATAGCCGCCCACTGCAAGTAACAGTACATATTGAGGCACTGGCCTCTCTCTGGCATATTGTTAAAGAGTTTAAAAAAAAATATATAATTTTTTTTTTTTTATATATACATTTTTTATTTTTGCTGCAGTCAGGTACATAAGAGACATAACATGTGCTACAATATATGACATAATATATACATATTTAGTTGCGATATGACAAAATGGTTAGTGACATACATTCAATCTTTCAATTAGATTCAATTAGAGTAAGTTAGAGTATACTAAGTAAACTGAGTAAATCGCCGTGCCTAGGCACTTAGTATAGGTGTTAGAAGCAGTAGGTTCAGTATAAGGGCATGGCGTTATTTAAAATGAAAAAAAAAAAGTGAATACGATCTTAAAATAGGGGAAGCGGTGCACTCAAGGGTGGCAGCTCCACATGTTGGAGTAAAGTGAGAAATTATTAGTGCGGAGCTAGCGTAACTGCGTTATTTCCGGTCATAATCCAGGAAGGCCACAGGGATTTCCCAATGACTTGGTGGGGTAGAACTCTAAGAAACAAAACTAAATATATAACTCATAAGAACTGATAAACGTAAAAACGTGTAAGTCATTTTTTGTATAGGTAGAAAAATTGTTAAAGCATAAAAAATGAAACATATAGAGGGGCTGCAATCAGGTAACTGCAACAGTGGTCTTGCTCTTGGAGGCTGGAACGAATGGGATTATGTTGGTCGGGTCCCATACTGGAGTTGCAGATATGGAAGTGCGATGAAGACCAAGCCTGGTCAGGATAGCGTCCATCTTGGAGATATCGGACACTTTGTAATCCACGTTCTGGTGCTGTATGATAAGAATATGAGTGAAACCCCAGCGGTATTTAATACTTTGAGTCAACAGAAGTGTTGTGAGAGGGCGTACTGATTTTCTCCATTGCAGCGTAATACGGGAAAGGTCGTAGAAAAATGCAAGGTCCATGTCTTCGAACCGATATGGGGTTTTCCCTCTTGTTGCGTTGAAGATGGCGGCCTTGTCCTGGCCATTTTTAAATTTTAATAGTAGGTCGCTAGTGGCCGAAGCCGCGGCTGATGGAGGCTTAGGGTGGCGGAACACTAACAATATGCCTTTTGCCTTTTTACGTGGCAGGAGGGCCGTAAAAAGTCTGCACAGAAAAAGAGGCAGTTCTGCAGCGGTGATGCTGTCTTCCAGGCCTCTAATTTTCAGGTGTTTCCACCTTCTTTTGTCTTCCATGGCAGCTAGTTGGTGGCTGAGGGTTACATGGGCCGAGGTGAGATCATTGATCTTCTTTTGTAGCTCCAGGACCTGTGATGTGTGAGCTTTTGTAGTTTTCTCAACTGCTTCCAGGCGCACAGTGAACCCCTTGATGTCCTCCCTGACCTATGTGACTTAAGATGAGAGACTTTAGCGGAGGTTCACCAATAGGCTGGAGAGTATGGCTGTGGTGACAGGGAGTGATATTCCCACAGTGGATTGAGTGGCCCTTTATAGACCACTTCTTCCATGTCGTGGAGGGAGAAATCTCAAATCGGCATTTCAGGCCTCACCTCTCCATGCGGCCTCCGCAGCAGATCTCCGATATCTGCACAGTATCTGGGCCGATCCTGCCGGGGCTTCTTGGTCTTGCGCCCCATCGTTAGAGAAGCCCCACTGGTGTTTTCCTGGGCTGTTTACACCCCGTTTTGCGCTCTTTTTCTGGCCTTTTGTGCGCCCCACATTCCTTGCAGCTTGACTGATCGAAAGCTTTTTTTATGATTCATCTCGAACTATAAAATTACTTTGCAAAACAATTTTCCTACCCTGAGGGAAACTGAAGCTACTGGTACTTCTCCAGATGGCCTAAGCAAGTTTAAAGATCCAATCTGATTCCTACTTTCTCGATATGTTTAACTGCTCTCTCAGAGGGAAACCATACAAAATAAAATGTGTATGTGCTCTTCCTCAAATTACATGAATAGGGGCATGTAACATCACTTCACATAGGTTTTTATTTTTACCTCATTCCTGAAAATCAGTGTTCAAAAATGTGCCTGGAATTAAAGATATTACTGACTAGGTTACAGAATTCAAACTAAACTACATAATAGTACAGTGCATAGAACCCACTACGCCAGTACTATGGAACTGTGGGAAAAAATAACTAGTGAGTAAAAAAAGTATATGTGTCGTCTTTAATCCCTTAAGGAGTAAGGCAATTGTAATTCTTAACCAAAACAAAACCTAGCATTAAAGTTCCACATAATTTAAGGATGTCTCTTTAGGTGCCTCCCCCATACATTTTATATATTGCTTTTTAAGGGACAGAAAGCGCTTTATTTTATTATCCTATATGTATACCTAAAACAATATTAAGTGTGAATATAATACTAATTTTTTTAAAAGCAACTAAAGAGCTCAAAACAGATTCCTGTATCAGTCCTGGCTGATAAATGCCTCGTATGTTTAGGATTTAAATTCATTTTAGGTACTTAATGTTAACCATTTACCACCCCCCCACTAAACACTATACCAGTCCTACCCAGACCTTATGCTTGCACTATTGCTCAGCTGTGGTGTTCTCAATGCATTTAAATGGGTGTATGCAGCACTCACTTTGAGCACTGCATATAGCTCATCAGTTTAGCCTGGGGCCACTAAATATGTCCCCCAGCTGAAAAAGGGGAGCCCCAGGTATAGATTTAACCATGCTCACACCACAATGTAGCTGTAGGGATTTCAATTCCTACATAATGAGCTCTATACAGCTCATCTGTCAGTCGGGGGCCACATTAAATTGACCACAGCTGACAGAGTGGAGCACCAGATATCAACGGATATCTGAGTCCCTCTGGTGTGAGAAAGGATTTACCACTGGTCACACTAAATCGTTAGGATATTCCATGCTGTCCTAAACTGAGTACAATACGGAATATCCTAACTTAAAGAAGGGGTTATTATATGGTCACTTTTTCTTTATTCATAGATTATGCTACCCCCCCAATAAATCTCTGAGCATTTTAATATACCAAATGGTAATTTCATGGCACAAATATTCTGGCAAGCCAAAAAGCAAGCCTAAAATCAATATTGCTCTGAAAATAAGACAGGCAAAAATGTTGTGAGCTGCAATGTGAAGACCTGAATCCACAATTACAGCCATATAACAACATATACTTGTATAGGGGCACAAATGTAAAACCAAAGATTAAACTGCAGCAATTAAGGCTGTTTAAACACACATGATTAGTTTAAATTGCTAAAGATCCAGACAAAGGTCGCAGTATTGTATTTTCTTTCTCAAACAGCCATAAGCATTTCTAGAATGATAAATGCTTTGTGTATAGCCAGCTAGACATCTGTGGGGGTTTTGCTAGTCTTAAACGCACCTTACAAGATTGTCTATGAAGTCCACAACCTGAAGACGGAGAGATTCAAACTTGCTTGGTTTCTTCGATCTTCTCGTTTCTTTCATTTCTAACAATGTCTACAAAACAATTAATTAGTTAATTTTATAATGTGATATGCACTCTGTAAAGGCCTTTTTTCTTCCCTCTCACCAAAATATTAGTTTCTAATCAAACATTTTTTAGAATGCTTCTTTTACCCTATGCTGAATGCAAATTTAAATATGTAATGTTCTAAATGTTTTCTGTTTTTAACAGAGTAATATATAAGAAGTATATATCTGCAGTAGGCGCACACATATTAAGATCCGGGGAATCCCTGACACAGTCGGACCCTCAGAACTAACACAGTACCTTACAGGAGGCTTACGGCAACTATCCTGCCACACACACATGCTAAAAAGCTGGAATTTGACAGCCACTTCCGCATAAACAAGGCCAAAAGGGCACCCACAACGGCTCCAAGGGATGTCATAGTCCGCTGCCACTCCATGACAGAAAAACGCAGCATACTAGCAGCGGTAAGAGACAAGATGCCGCTGGCCTTCGAAGATTCACAACTCACCTTTTTCCAAGACATTACGCGGAAAACCCTACTCTGGAGAAAGTCTTTAACGACGTAACAGAACAACTGTGGAAAGGGAAAGAGGAGTACAGATGGCTGCTGCCGAGAACCTTGGCGGTCATCAGCGGAACAGAGGTCCTAAAACTCACCTCACTCTCAGAGGCCCCTGCGCTCCTCCAAAAACTGGGACTGACACAGAACACCTCAACGCCGGGCACAACAACAGCCCCCCATTCATGGGACCCAGGGAGAACTGTTCCATTCTTTCCCAGGGGCAACAGGAGACAGGAGGCAGCGACCTGAACACCACATAAAATGTATACCGCAAATTTACATGCTCTGCTGTTCTCTCCTCTAAGTTCACCCTACTACTCTCTCTACACCCCAAGTTTGACTAAGGCCACCCCCTACAAAGACCGAGATGTACACCCTCCCCCCTGTGACCCCATTTGGTTAGTGGTCGACACTACCCACTGTAGCATGCACAGCATACCCGACACACAACCTACACCAAAACACTGACAGAAGCGCATGGCCCACACCGAGGCATACACGCCACCACAAAAGGGGATAAACTACAACATAACTAACCACCTTATGCCTCCCCCAAACTGCCAAGGAAGGTGCTAATCAACCATTTACAAGACTCTACTACCATACACATACTCGACATATTCACCCACACCCAGACCACCCT
Organism: Pelobates cultripes; assembly: GCA_933207985.1. Taxonomy (NCBI): domain Eukaryota; kingdom Metazoa; phylum Chordata; class Amphibia; order Anura; family Pelobatidae; genus Pelobates; species Pelobates cultripes. The sequence goes on from OW240913.1 coordinate 172,683,302, forward strand.
ATGGGTACCAATAGCATGGGCACACTTGACCCACAAGAAAAAAGAAAATGTGCAGACGCATTTCCACTATGTTCTCCCTGACCACATAGGCACAAGCTAACTCCTTCGACCATTGAACAGAAAGACAAACACAACATAACTGCTATCTACTCTTAGTTCCTATCAATATGCACCTGTAAACGTATTGCCTAACTTTGAACAAAGCTATTAACCATGCCGATTGCCAATTTGTCTATGCTGATAAGGCGATGCAAGTATGTATGTCACATAACAGAATGCACCGAAAAGAAAGAATAAAAAAAAAAAAAAAAAGAAGTATATATCTATACCTATATACACACAATTGTAATCAAAATCCTTTAACCGCGATTGAAAATCAGGTTTATTGTCAACATTTACAGACTTTCAGCTGTTTGCAATGAACAAATCAAACAAAAGCAATTTAAATAGCTCAACACAACAAAAGTGGCAACTGTAACTGAAAATGCAACTTATAATGACTTCTCCAGTCTCAAAATGATAAAACCCCTTTATGGCAAGCATCTTTAATACTTCGAAAAGCATCCTACTGCTGTTGTGACCTGCTGCAAACAAGATGCATAGCTAGACACCGGCTTCTGGCAGAGTTCCTTAGGAATCTTAGCCCATAGCTCACAAGCAATGGCCTCCAGTTCAGTAATATTTGGGGGTTTGAGTGCTGCAACCTCCTTCATCAAATCCCACCAAGATTTTCTACTGGGTTTAAAGGGACACTATAGTCACCAGAACAACTACAGCTTAATGTAGGTGTTCTGGTGAGTATAATAGCTCCCTTCAGGCATTTTCATGTAAACACTGCCCTTTCAGAGAACAGGGACACCTCCAAGTGGCTACACCTTAGATGGCCACTGGAGAAGCTTCCTGGCTCAGGGCTGCACAGTAAGCAGCCCTGCTGCTCAGTGTCCCCACGCTCTCCATGGAAACGCTGAATTTTCCTCATAGAGATGCATTGATTCAATGCATCACTATAAGGAGGTCCTGATTGGCCAAAATGGCATTTGGCCCCGCCCCATGACGATTTTAGCCAATCCAATGCATTTCCTATGGGAAAGCATTGGATTGGCTAAAAATTGGCCATTTTGAAGATGTCACAAAGGGAGCGGAGCCAATGCCGGCAGACCCGCGCAGCGCTGGAAATATGGTGAGTTTTAAAGTTTTATACGGGGGCTAAGGAGAAGGCAAGCCACCTAAATGGTGGGTTTAGCACTATAGTGATCCTTTAAGTCAGATTAGTATTATATTTATAGAGCGCCGTCAAATTCCGCAGCGCTTTACAACGGGTGGACGAACAGACATGTAGCTGTAACCAGACAAGTTGGACACACAGGAACAGAGGGGTTGAGGGCCCTGCTCAATGAGCTTACATGCTAGAGGGAGTGGGGTAAAATGACACAAAAAGGTAAGGATAGTATTAGACTAGTGACAGTTGCAGAAGAGGAATCAGTCAGGAGCTATTAACAGTTTAATTGATACGCTTTTATGAAGAAGTGGGTTTTTAACAATTTTTTGAAGGAGTGGAGACTGGGTGAGCATCTAATGGAGGAGGGAAGTGAGTTCCACAGGAACGGTGCAGCCCTCGAGAAATCTTGAAGGCGAGCATCAGAGGTGGGAGTACGGACAGAAGATAGACGTAAGTCTTCAGCAGATCGTAAGGGCCTAGACGGGACATACTTGTGTATAAGGGAGGATAGATAGGTGGGAGCAGCATTATGTAGAGATTTGAAAGCAAGAACCAGAATTTTAAATTGAACTCTATATTTTATAGGAAGCCAATGTAGGGACTGACAGAAGGGTGAGGCATGGGAGGTGCGGGCGGACAAGAAGATGAGCCTCGCCGTTGCATTCACTATGGACTGTAACGGCGCAAGTTGGGAGCACGTAAGACCACTGAGAAGCGGATTACAGTAGTCAAGGCGAGAAAGGACAGTGGAATGGACCAACACCTTAGTCGCATCTGGCGTTAAGTAGGGGCGAATGCGTGCAATGTTTTTGAGATGGAAATGACAGGATTTGGCGATAGATTGAACATGAGGCTTGAAGGAGAGGTTGGAGTCAAAGAGAACACCTAGGCAGCGAGCCTGCGTGGTGGAGCTGATGGTAGCACCGTTGACTTGGAAGGAGACAAACACAGGAGTAACAACACTTGAGGGAGGAAATACCAGAATTTCAGTTTTGGTCAAGTTTAGTTTATGGAAGTGGGCAGCCATCCAGTTAGAAACAGCAGAGAGGCAGTCAGAGACACTAGTCAAGAGGGACGGGGAGAGATCAGGAGAGGACAGGTAGATTTGTGTGTCATCTGCATAGAAATGATATTGGAAGTCAAAGGAGCTAATGAGTTTACCAAGGGAGGCAGTATAGATGGAGAACAGTAGGGGACCAAGGACTGAACACCAACAGAGAGGAGTTGGGGAGAAGAAGCAGAGCCAGAGAAAGAAACACTGAAAGAGCGCTGGGAGAGGTAGGAGGAGAACCAGGAGAGAGCAATATCTTGTAGACCGATATTGCGGAGGATGAGAAGAAGCTGTTGATGATCAACAGTGTCAAAAGCCGCAGACAGGTCAAGGAGAATTAGGATAGAGTAGTGACCACGAGATTTTGCAGCGAGTAGATCATTGGATACTTTGGTCAGTGCTGTTTCCACAGAGTGCTTAGCACGGAAACCAGACTGAAGCGGGTCTAGCAGAGAGTTGGACTCGAGGAAGTCTGTCAATCGCGCATACACAATTTTTTCAAGGATCTTGGATGCAAAAGGCAGTAGCGAGATAGGACGATAGTTGGATGGGGAGTTAGGGTCAAGACTGGGCTTCTTTAGAATTGGGGTTACTGTTACATGTTTGAAGGGCAATGGAAATATACCAGAGGAGAGAGAGAAATTGAGAATTTTAGTGAGAGGTGGAGAAAGAGAAGAAGACAGAGTATGGATGAGATGCGAGGGAATTGGATCTATGGAGCAGGTGGTGGGGCGGGAGGACTGGAGCAGAGCAGAAACCTCTTTCAATGTAGCGGGTGTGAATGAACATAGAACAGCAGAGGGAGTGAAGTTAGGGGAAGTATTGTAAGGGGAAGAAGAAAGATGAGAGATCTCTTCTCTGATTGTAGAGATCTTGTCAGATGACTGTAATGCCCACTGTAGAATTTTCCAGGACTTCTTTTGCAACCAAGTCTTGGTGGAATTTGAGGTTATGCTTGGGAACATCTTGTTGGAGGGTCCAATGATGCCCAAGCTTCACAGCTTCCTCACAGAAGGAATGAAGTTTTCTCCTAGGATTTCTGGATACATCAATGAATCCATCTTGCCTTCCACATGCTGAAGGTTTCCAGCGCCAGAGGATGCAAAGCAGCCCCAGAGCATCACTGAGTCACCACCATGCTTAATTGTAGGCAGAGTATTCTTAACAGCCTATACGTATGTTCTTCCTCCAGACATACTGCAGATCCATTGGGCTAAGAAAATTCCAGCTTTGTTTCATCGCTCCACAGAACAGAATTGAGATTTTGAGCATGTTATAGCAGACTTTTCTTGTGCTTTTGGGTCAGTATTTGTGTATGTCATGGAGTTCTGACATGGAAAACTTATGTGTTTAGTATGCGCCTTACTGTGCACACTGAAACCTCAGTGCCTGTTGCCACCAAATCTTGCTGCAGGTAGTTTGCAGTCACTCAAGGTTTTTTCACAACCTCCCTTCTCAGAAATCTGGTTGCGGCCACCGATAGCTTCCTTTTTCTGCCCCGTCCAGGTAGTGTAATCACTGTTTCTTCAACTTTAAACTTGCAAAGTATGCTTCCAACGATGTCTAAGGAAACATTCAGTGCCCTCGCTAGCTTTTTGTATCCTGCTTGTGAAGAGCAACGATCTCTTCTCATAACTTTGTGGACCATTCTTTTGATTTAGCTATACTTCTCACTGTGACGAACAGAGCCTCGTCACGTGTTCTTGGAGGGGGTCTGCTGGCCAGCCTCTTACCAAAAGACTATTGGCCCTTTAAAAAACTATGTAAACAGACTTGGTTCGTGGGATTTTATATTAGGTTTGGGAACCGAATAGCCGCATGAACCAGAGACCACAATGGAGCTTGTTAAGCCTAATTGCTACTGTGTTTGGGCATGAATTTCATGGTACTGAAAACAAACTCCCCAACACCGCTGGACTTCCAGCATCACCTGCATTCGGTTCTACAATACTTAGTAAGGCGCTATTCGGTGGAAACGTTCCCACGAACAAAGGGATCAAGCTCCAGGGTAAGACTATTGACTCGGTTCAGTAGTTTGTTAGTTTTTAAACTACCGAACTAGACCGACTGCAAGACCTGATTCTCTGGAACGGTTTTGGGCATAGGACCAGTCAAATTATGACTTCCAGGAAATTCCTGAACCCCTGAACTGATCTGGGTGATTTTTGGATATGTTGGTCACCGAGATCAGGGCTATCAGGGGATGTAACTTTTGAGGGGTTTCTGTGTGTTCTAAGGTATTTTGGGGGTTTTGTAACAATTTATGTTTTCTGTGACTGGAGATAATTGAGTTTAGTACAGTGCGGACTCATTTATCTCCAAGGCATAGGGGAGGGATTGACCTATTTTGTATTGGAGTGTCCTGGACCTGACAGTCAATGTAATTGTGTATTTGTTTTTACTGTAGTCTACTCTTAGGTCCATGGGGGAGTGCCCCTTGCATGGGGGCCTGCATACAAGGCCAGTTGTGGCTGCCATTAAACAGATTCGTTTTATCCTTCATGAAGTCTAGGCTCATGTGTGGGGGATTGGAGAGCTATATTCACTCTGGGGATTGCTATAATCCCTATACTCCCTTGGCTCACAACACTTGCTCTTGTAAGAGCAATCTTCTTCACTCTTTGGACTATGAGAGGTCTACCCACTGGAATTTGGTATTTTTTGGATCCTGGTGGGTGGAGGACAGCGAGACCCCAACCAAGCTCCAGCGGTTTGTTGGGTTTACGGTGGTTATGGTGTTCCAGTTCGATGCTTATGGTGCTCGCAAGTACCAGGAAGCAGCGATTGACGGAGGTACCGGTCGGGGTCCCAGGCGGTCCGTCACACTCATCTGCAGTCAAACGTGACACTCAACAAACCCCTAGCCAGTTAAGGTAAGTCAAGTGTTCCACAGCTCAAGTACACCATTGATTAGTTGCCTCAGGTGTGCTTGAGACAACATCTGTTTTCCCTATTTGTGCTGTTGTGAAGGAATCTGTTCGGCGGTTGGATAATTTTGAGACTGGAGAAATCATAAGTAGTATTTTCAGTTGACTTTGGGGAAACCACTTGAAGCATTCGTTGTGTTAAGCTGTTTCAATTGCTTTTGTTTGATTTGTTTACTGCAAACAGGTGAAAGTCTACATTTTAACAATAAACTTGATTTTCAATGGGGTTTGAATACTTTTTATTACAACAGTGTGTATGTATGTATGATGATGGGAGAGTCGGACCACTGCGCAAAGCCTTCTCCAGCACATCCCAAAGATTCTCAATGAGGTTAAGGTCTGGACTCTGTGGTGGCCAATCCATATGTGAAAATTATGTCTCATGCTCCCTGAACCACTCTTTCACAATGTGAGCCCAAGGAATCCTGGCATTGTCATCTTGGAATATGCCCGTGCCATCAGGGAAGAACAAATCCATTGATGGAATAACCTGGTCATTCAGTATATTCAGGTAGTCAACTGACCTCATTCTTTGGGCACATAATGTTGCTGATCATAGACCTGACCAACTGCATCAACCCAAGATCATAGCACTGCCCCCACAGGCTTGTACAGTAGGCACTAGGCATGATGGGTGCATCACTTCATCTGCCTCTCTTCTTACCCTGATGTGCCCATCACTCTGGAACCGGGTAAATCTGGACTCATCAGACCACATGACATTCTTTCACTGCTCCAAAATCCAATATTTATGCTCCCTAGCAAATTAAAGCCTTTTTTCTGATTAGCCTCAGTGATTAATGGTTTTCTTAAGGCTACACAGCTGTTTAGTCCCAATCCCTTGAGTTCCCTTCGCATTGTGCGTGTGGAAACGCTCTTATTTTCACTATAAAACATAGCCCTGAATTCTACTGTTTTTCTACGATCTGATTTCACCAAACTTTTAAGTGATTGCAGATCACGATCAATCAGGATTTATTTCCGACCACATTTCCTCGAAGACGATGGTTCCCCACTACTCTTCCAGTTTTTAATAATGCGTTGGACAATTCTTAACCTCATTTTAGTAGTTTCTGCAATCTCCTTAGATGTTTTCTCTGCTTGACAGATGCCAATGATTTGAACCTTTTTAAACAGACTAACATCTTTTCCAAAACCACGGGATGTGTCTTTCGACATGGTTGTTTAAGAAATGAGAAGCTACTCATTGCATCAGTTGGCGTTAAATAACTTGTTGCCAGCGGAAAGATAATCGCCCATGCAGTAACTATCCAATAGGAGGCTTTTACCTATTTGCTTAGTTTAATCCAGGTGGCGACTTTTTTTTGGCAAGGCAGCGTGTATATAGATATACACACATACACACACCAAAACAAAAAAAACAACAAAACAATGAAAATGTGTTTTTGTCAGGTTGGGGTAACCCCTACACCCAGGGAGAATAGTAGCCAAAATAGAAAAAAGGACAGGGTATGTATACCAGATGTAAGAGTGGCCGGGTTTAGTGTGTGCCTAAAAAGGCGAGAAAATGTAGTAAGAGAAAAGGCTACGGTCAAGGGATACAGAGGTACACAAGAATGAGAAAACAAGCCAAGGTTAAAGGGATACAGAGAGGCAGAATAGTCAAAATACAAAACCGGGTCAGCAACAGGAAATACAGAATTACACTGACAAGCTAACAAGAACCACAACAGGGCAATGATTACCAGAAAAAGGGAAACTTATATATGGCTAAGAAGAATACTATTGCACATCATCATCACCCTGCACCAGGACACACAAAGAGGTGTGACCTGTGCAGGGCAGACTTAGGTGTCGAACAATATGACATCATGCAAAGGTAAGTATAAGGGCCCTGTAATTCCAAGGACGCCATGGAAATACGCCACCCTCGCATATAAAAGGAGGTATCCAGGAGCGCGGCATTCACTTTGGTTAGAGCGTCGTGGGACTGGGAATCTTTGTGGCATCCCACCGGAGCTAGTAAGTGTCGTGGAGCAGCCTCAGGTATGAGTTTTAAATTCACGCCTGCTACTGGAGAAACAGATTTTCTAATTTTAAACCATATACAGGTCCACTGATTCTTACTCCTAGAAACAATTCCTTTAAGTCATACAAAAAATAAAGGCACAGGTATAAGTCTTTATTTATTAAGTCTGAGACAGGGCAGGGGATCAGGCAGCAGGAGACACAAATCTTTTCCATTTGCTTACTTAAGTGAATTCAAAAGATTGCCTGACAGAAACACGAATGTTTGAAGAACATCTGAAAATGTTTCCTTGGAAATAAAGGCTAGGATCAGAAATATACCAACATAATTTTTCACTGCCTGAACAGACTAGTTATTAGAAAATAAAAAATATTGTCACCAGAACAACTACAACTTAATGTAGTTGTACTGGTGTGAATAGTTTGTCCCATCAGGCATTTTAATGTAAATATTGCTTTAGAGAAACGCTTATTCAGATGGTCAATGACTATGATCGTCAGTCAATGACTGACAATCCGCATCTCCATGCTCTGCATTGTGGCACTGAACGTTCATCGTAGAGATGCATTGATTCAACTCCTTTCTGTGAGAGATGCTGACTGGCACGGCGTGGTGTTTTGCCCTTCATGCAATAACCATCTAATGCTTACCTATGAGAAAGTATTGGATTGGCTGAGATCATCAAATTCGATGATCTCAATCAAGAAAGCGGAGCCAGCCACGACGAGACTTGTGCGGCACTGGAATAATAAAAGTAAGTAAATCACCTTTTACTTAGCAGACAGGGTGTTTGGGGGCCTAAACTGTGCTTGCACAGCTAGTGAAATGAATACATGTTTGTATTCCTGTCACTATGGTTTATTTTTAACGTATTTGTATTTGAGGTTGATCTTAACAGTTTGTTGAAATACATGATGGTAACTATTACTAGTCTAAGAATGGGTTAGCAAGCATTCTTCATTTGACTGTCCAAAAATAAGCTCTGTGAACTTAGAATGAGCCTTAAATGTAATAAGATATCCAATAAATGTTTTTCCAATAATCTTTCCCATTACCAAACTAAAAAAAAACACTAAAATACTGACAAAATAAATGTACTCTCAAAGAACGAGACTTACAATAGGTCTTTTTTTTCAGATTACCTGAATGTGCCTGAACATTGACAGATATAATTAATTACCATTACACTCACTCCCGTACCAGAGGCTAAAACCTGAGGTGGTGGGCTCCTGGACCTGGAAGAATCTATTCAAAAGAGCACCTCATCCCCTTTAAAAACAATCTAAATTCAGTTATTATGGGGGGCAGGAGGTTCTCTGTACCATCTTTCCATAAGAGACCAAATTTATTTTAATGGTTTACTCCATACTGTCCTCCCAGTGCCTGTCTGCCCTGCTCCTCTGTCTCCTCCTCCGGCCCCTGCACTACTAAGGAAGATTTTGCAGTGGACGCTTGTGATGGGCTAAAACAAACACTCTAAGGCTATAAGTGGATGCCCCTTGCTAGTAATGTCTTAGAAACATATGTTTGTAACCGTTCTCAGAATGATGAGCAGTGCAATATTGGTTTCATACATAAGAACATTTTCTACATTTTTTGTTAGGTTTCCCAATATATTGATCTAGTTATCTATTTATATACCTTGTGGATGATCTTAACAGTTTGTTGAAATACATGATCGTGACTACAACTAGTCTGACAATGGGTTAGCATGCTATTTTTATGTGACGGACCGCCTGGCACCCCGACCGGGTACCTCTGTCAATCGCTGCTTCCTAGTAATCCTGGAGTACCATAAGCAAAGCAGGCTGCTCTTACAAGAGCAATCATTGTAAGCCAAAGGAATATAGTGATTATAGCAATCCCCAGAGTGAATACAGCTCTCCAATCCCCCAAACATGAGCCTAGACTTCATAACGGATAAAACAAATCTGTTTAATGGCAGCCACAACTGGCCTTATATGCAGGTCTCCATTCAGGGGGCACCTGAGAGTAGTCTACAGTAAAAACATACATACGATTACATTGGCTCTCCGGTCCAGGACACTCCCATACAAAATAGGTCAATCCCTCCCCTGTGCCTGGGAGATAACAGAGTCAGCACTATAATAAACTCAATTATCTCCAGGCACACAAAACATACATTTTTACAAAACCCTCAAAATACCTTTAAACACACAAAATCCACACAGCAGTTACATCCCCTGATAGGCCCGATCTGGGTGACCAACATATCCAAAAATCACCCAGATCGGTTCAGGAATTTCCTGGAAATCATAATTTGACCGACTGCATGCACGCACGCACGGTCCCATGCCCAAAACAGTTCCAGAGAATCAGGGCTTGCGGTCGGTCTAGTTCGGTAGTTTAAAAACCGAACAAACTACCGAAAATAATCAATGTTCTTACCCTGGAGCTTGTTCACCTTGTTCGTGGGAACGTTTCCACCAAACAGTTCCCTTCTAAGTTGTGTAGAACCGAACGCAGGTGATCCTGGAAGTCCAGTGGTGTTCGGGAGTTTCATTATCCGAAAACAGTTCCATGAACTCGATGACCAAACACCGCTGTCTGCGTTCTTGGGAACAAGATGGCCGCCACCTCGTGGTCATTCATGCGAACAGCCGCCACCCAGACGAACACTTAGAACACTGCAGTGGAAAGTGTTACAAACTGTCAGTTAGGCTTAACAAGCTCCTGGGTGGTCTCTGGTTCGTGTGGTTGTTCGGGAACCAAACCATATAATCCCAATTGCACAAACAGAGACTTTTTAAAGTATTTTTAGCCAGGTCTAACAGGGCCATAGTCCTGAGGCAGGAGGTTGGCAAGCAGGCCCCTCCAAGAACCCGTGACGAGGTTCAGTTCGTCACACTTTATATGACTGACTTGCTATGCTTCCGAGCTTTACATCCAGCTTCCCATTGTTCTGTGGACAGTTTCCCCATCTCAGCTGTAGATCTTTCCAGTTTGTTATCAGTGGCTGCTTGGTTGCTTCTTTAAATAATGCTCTTCTCACCAGAATGTTGGTAGAACAAAGCAGCCCCAAGTGCACCTATTACACCTGGGACTATTACGGTCTTTACTTTCTATCTCCTCTTTCAGTCCTTGGTATTTGTCCACCTTCTCATGTTCCTTCTTCATGGTGTTAAGGTCACTGGGTATTGCCACTTCCACAACCATCTCAGTCTTCTGTTCCTTGTCTACCACTATGACCACCTGGTTGGTTGGTTGTTTGCCCAGTGCCTGCTTGTCTTTCTGGATCTGGATGTCCCACATGATCCTTGCCCTGTCATTCCTCTCTGGCACACACAATCTGGACATAGGCAGGGCCAGCCAATATTTTGTGCAGATATCTTGGTATACAATCCTGTCAACTTGGTTATGCCTCGCAGTGTATGATGTTTATCTTTCACCCAGCTAACATGTGCAGGATTGTCTGAGTCCTCTACACCTTGGGTCCTGTCTGGTGTGGTAGACGCCAGTTTCTATTAATCTAGTGCTGAATTATTTCAGTTTTAGTATTTCCAACTACTGGAATGATTTCATATTGTGAGCCACAACCACTATCTGCTGATGTGGTCTGTCTTGCCATGGAATCTCCTCCATATCTGCATCCTAAATCTGTTAACTCAGGCATTCCCTTAGCAATTTATCTTTGGGATGGATGTCCTTGTGGATGCTCTGTGTTTCATCCAATTCCAACTCAATTCCATCTCTGGGCCAGGGTGCAGCCAAACCAGGACTCAGCACCAGGTCCCAAATACAATATGCATGAAGTAAAAGAGGTTCAGGCACTCCAATGTTCAGAAACGGCAATTTATTGACGCTCAATATCACACAACGTTTCGACCTAGAAAGTCTGTGTCTAGCATGTAGGTTGAAACGTTGTGTGATATTGGGCTTCAATGAACTGCCGTTTCTGAACCTTGGAGTGCCTGAACCTCATTTACGTTATGTCTTAGTATCTTGTTGACCTTGTATAGAGGTAAGCATTGCATCTCAGATGTTCCAGAACTGTCCAGTCTCAGCTTTGGGTGGATATGTTGTTCACTGCACTCTACATACACCTTGGATGGTTATTTAGTAAACAGGGAATTTATTCTCTTAGCCTCTACTTCTCTGGTGTATCTGCTCAGTCTAATTACCAGTGCTGTGAGCTTTTGCTTGGCTATTCCCAGAGCCTCCCTTGTATATCCTTAGTTGCCAAGATCTATCCTTGATCTCTCCACCTCTGTGAATTTAATTAGCTTACTAACTTATGTATTGCTTTTAGTGCCTCATTAACCCCTGCTAGCCTACCAGTGATTTTTGGTAGTCTTATCTGGTGGCCAAGAACTAATAGCTTTTCTAAGATCATCCCTCATATCACCCTGTGTACGTATTGGTGTGGGTATGGGAGTCCCCTCATGGTTCATGTATGTTCTTTTGTGTAGTACATCTCATTCCAGTTGTGATGTTAGTCTGGTCTAGACTATGATCAAATGTTGTGTAAATAGCGATTTTGGTATTAGTGTAGAGGATGGTCTTTTATTTATCCATAGTTCTCGCATAGGTTCCATGTAGCGTCTCTCATGAGCCTGCTGCAGCAGTCAAGCAGGTCCCGGTTCACACTCATACATACACATATATACACATACACATATATATATATATATATATATATATATATATATATATATATACACACACACACACACACACACACACACGTCAAAGTGTTTGGCATGTTCTGTGTACTTTGAATCACATAATTATAAACACTTTTCACTAAACTATATTTGCTTAAATGTAAATAAGATTGCTATAATGAAGGTATTATAAGTAATGGACTCAGAGACTAACCTTCTGAAGCTGGTAAAGGTCTGTTTTTTTCTGGAGGGTTTTCTGGGGTGAAATTACTTCCTCCTCAATGATGTCTATTTGTTCCCCTGGAAAACATAATTGCAAGAACCCTATTACTGCTGTGCTAATGTGAAGTTTGCAGTTAGTTTCTATTGTGAATTATGTCAGAGGTTCTGACATTAAATAAGATAACACAAAAACCGCTGGAGCTCTGTGAACAACAGGTCTGTGCTAGAATAAACCCAGGCAACAAAGAAATGAAGCATTAACCTAGCACCATCACAGATATAAAACACATTGACACTAACAGAATACCTATAAGCATTATTGCACTTTATGAATTTGCTATAAAAAAAATAATAATAATAATAATTTGAAAGTTTGTGCTAGATGGACTGAAAACACTCCAGTAAAGACTCAAATTGGCATTTGCTAAGATAGCAGTTAGGTCAATGAATGTTTTAAAATGGGCTAAATAAAGCTCCATATAACAGGAATTTTAAAATATTTAGAAAAGGATTCAGGCAAAATAACTTTGGAGTACATGAATAATAATTCATAAACAAACTTAATTTTATAAAACTGTTTTCGCTTTAAATGTTTTAGCTACCTGAATTTTCTGCATTCTTATTCAGAGACAGATATGCGATTGTATAGATGTAGAAAAGCAACACGGCTATCTACAGCATGATGTTCACATTAATCTCTCATCCACCAGAATAACACTGGTTCCTCTTTAATGATGGGTGGGCCAAGAGTTAAACCAGATGCTGCAGCACAAAGTTATTTTAAATGTGTTCAATGGCAACTTCTGAATTAATACTGTTGACACAGCTGTGACTGTTGGGTTTTGAAGGATTTACTGTGTCTCTCTTTAACCCTCTGTTTACAATAAACAGGAATCAGAGTAGTTTAAAATAAATGCATTGTATCAGCTGGACCCTAAAGCCAAAACTAAGGAGTTCAAAGACCATACATTTGGCAGAGGTTCAAAGAAATCAGTATGTTTTGATCCTTTCCACCAGTGAGATCTCAAGGGATATCTGGAATAAATAATTAGATCATCTGAGAAACATGGTTTGCTTTAAAAATGTTTTAAATAATAATACGGTAAGTAACAAATTTAGTTACTTGAATTCCATTGGTCGCTCTTTAGATACAACCATATATGTATCTCCCAAAATTGTAAGAAAAAAATGTGTCAGTACATAAATTTTTTGTCCCCATCACCTATCAGAAAAAATAAAATTATAGGGGCATATTTATAGAAGGAAATAGTAGGCTGATTGCAGATTCTTATGGTCCATGACATCTAAAATACAAAATATAATGCATACAGCGATATTTAATATTTATGGCTAAATAGAAAAATAAACCATGTACCATTTGTACAAAAACAGCTTGAGCACATGTGAAATCATATAATCCCTTTTGTTTAGCCACATTCAGCTCACAAATGGTTATCCCTATTATTTTCATCTCCGCAATCCATAATACGAATATAATGGTTGCAGCCAACAAATTATTAACTAGAGTTGCTCAAAAAGGTGCAGAGCCACGTATCAGAAACATTCCTCACCACTCCTGAATAAATGTCAACAGGATACTGGGAAACGTAATGAACCTTCACCAATCCTTGGAATCGATTGGTTATAAAGAAACGCACTACAAATATTTTCAGAGCACAGCTCAATGTGGCATTGTTTTATGTTTGAGAAGGGCCTACCAATACTGGCTCCTCTAAAATGATGTGAAAATTTAAAAAAAAAAAAAAAAATTCTACATCTCATCATCAATCCATTGTGCAGAGCTGCGGAACATATCAGGGCTTATTACCGCACAATAGGAATGACTGTTCACAGTATTTAATTAGAGTTCTTTTAATACTAGAGGAACACAAGATGGAGCACCTCAAACTAGGACACTGATCCAGGTAAAAATTCTTAGGACAGACATTGGGCTTGTTTCCATAGTTGTGGTTAATTTGTGCCGACAAATGGGGGGCGGGGGCGACACCTATGTAGAGCTAGGGAGAGGGACACAATACAGATTTGAATTACTAACGCTGCAGTGGGCCTTTAAAGTCTATTTATAATGTATTTATTTTCAGTGAATACCTGTGAAAACATTGCATAGCAATATAATGTTATTTAAAACTAAAGTGAAATTTTGCAATGTACAAGCACAGAGTAAACCTTTTATTGTGTTCTGGTGAAGTTTCTATAATAATGAATTAATAATGAATAATTGCAATTTTCTTGACGTAAGTCAAGGTAATAACCAATAAAAGCTAATCATATTGCCAGTATTCTTGTAAACGAACATGAGATACATAATTATGTTAAGAACAGAAGTGGACCGTGTAAACCGGTTGCTAATATTAAGTTATAACAGCTTTGAGGCAAACAGTACTTCTGGTGCTTAACCTCTCCATTAATTATAGGAATGGACATTGTTTCCGTAGTACCTCCTAACTGTTTGATCTATAACAAAAAATACATTAATTGACAGCAGCAATTATTATTGAACATGCATCATATTTGACAGTGAAACTGGTTAAAGGAAACATTAACTGCAACAAAATGCCACATGCCAACTTGTATTTTGTAAAATTAGAGTCGGCTTTAAACTATACATTTACCTTCAAGATTCTGGAATAAATCCAGGAATGTTTCCAGTTTTTTTAATTCACCACAAAGCTGTTTTCCAGGAAATTCTTTTAAAACATTCAAACATTTCTCAGTTGTGGTTACAAGTTCATCTTTAGCTAACATCCTGCAAAAACAAAAACAAAAACAAAAAAATAAAACCGAGGACACAAATTATATATATTTTTTATAAATAAAATGTTCATGTGCTTTAAAGTGAAACGGTGACTTCTCTGTTTGTGACAGCTGCGGAGTCTCTTCCTCAGTAAACACTCCTTTTGAAACATTGACAGGGATGAAATAGGCAACAGAGTCAAATATAAAATACAATTATCCTATGGGAGCGATCATGCATGCTCAGCACGCGCATGCACACTCTGAGATTCCATGCATTTGGCACAGTGATGGGTAATTTATTATCCATGCTGTGCTTTGACAGTATTGCTTTAAGGATTGATATGGTGCATAATCCAAAACCTGCCAACTTATTTTGAAGAGTCTGGATAGGTAAAAATAGGATAAATCCAGAGATGGCCAAATGCCAGACCATAAGCTATTGCAGAATTACAAGACCCATAATGCTTTACCAGCATTAGGGCAAATTTTTCAGACTGAAGAAATAATTAAAAATACAATTTTAAGTGAAGGAATATTAATTACTTGTATAAGGGGACACAACCCCCATTCGTTCACTCATTTTAGACAACATTCATCACACAGACGTCTGGGTGTTTTGATAAGGTAGAACATTGAAGAAGAAAAAAACTCAAAAATGCTATTAGTGCCTCAAAGGTTTAAATGGCACATTTATTAGTCTGTTTAAATATGACCTTCATGTCTCAGAGCCATTATGTCTCTTCTAGTCACATGGAACAAAGTGGTATTGCAAACATTAACTACGGCCTACGTAAGAAATCGTCCTTTGCGCTTGTCGAATACTATTTTAATTATATTAATATGGTAAGGATACTGATATATAATATAGTGATAATATGTTTGCGGTCTACATGAAAATAAGTGTCTGTGAATAGATCTGGTTTCAATAATAAAATAACATATGGTACACTAGCAGAGGATGTTGAACACTAGGAGATGAACAATTTAGATGATTTTACTCAGGTAATGAGAAAAATGTGAACAACTGGGAAGGTCTTTGTGCATTGAAAATAACACAATTTGTACAACATTTCAAGTTTTGAAAAATACTTTCTATGCACTAAAAAGATCTAGGAGTGTGCTCCATCAAGGTTATCATACCAGACGCTGGAGTTTGGCATCTAGGCGTTGACAAGACAGGGAGCAATGATTGGGGGTGGGGTACAAGTTTTTGTGTGTGTGTACATGTGGGGTTTGCATTCTACAATTGCCTTCTTCAAATACTAGAGATTTTCTATGAACTTTCCAGGACTTCTTCAGCAACCAAGCCTTAATGGAATTTGAGATATGCTTGGCATTGTCTTGTTGGAAGGTCCAATGACGTCCAAGCTTCCTCACAGAAAGCATGACGTTTTTTCCTAGGATTTCCTGATACTTCAATTAATCCATCTTGCCGTCCACACGCTGCAGGTTTCCAGTGCCAGAGGATGCAAAGCAGCCCCAGAGCATCACAGAGCCACCACCATGCTTAACTGTAGGCAGTGTTCTTTTCAGCATATGCTTCATTATTTTCGTCGAGACATACCACTGATCCATTGGGCATGAAAGTTCCAGTTTTGTTTCATTGATCCACAGCACAGAATCCCCAAATGTCTGTGGCTTATTTATGAGTTTTTTTTGTTTTTTTTTATAATTCTTTATTTATCTTGTGCTTTGAAGTTTTAGCAGATTAACAGAGACATTGCAACTGGCATCAGAAAAGATTATCTAGCCGCGTACATTACGTCAGATACACCCCCCTTTATTTGTAGAAATTACAGTATAACAACAGAATCTTCATGCTTGTATAGCTTATGGTCATGTTAGGGAGGAGTATTCAGAGGAGTGACAAAGAGGGAAAACATGACTAGTATAATCATTATATGAGCAAGACTGTATAATAAGTACATGTTAGACTGATTAGTGAGGTGGCTAAGCTTACTTCTTGTCTGACTAGGCATAAAATATGTAGTTGCATGTTGTGCTAGGCTTTAACTAGAGATTCAGTGGTTGGAAGACAAACACAGTAAAACAAAGGAAGCGTCAGCATTTAAGATTGCCCTGTAGCTTTTCCATCCCAACTGGACTCCATGCCAGCAAGGCGGTGATCCGTGGTTGCATATTTTGATACCCTTCTGTAGACATGGAAGATTTGTAATTTTTCAAGAGGGACAAAAGGTCTGGAGATGTTATTTCTTGTCCTGTTGGGTGGCATTGTATAATGATGGTAGTCCTTTTGTGGTTGTCCTGCGTTTCAGTCGGATTCCTGTCTTTGGCAGGAGAGAAGTCCCTGTAGTCGTGCCGTTCGTTGGTTGCAGTGTGTCGGCTGTATGTCGTCAATCTTTCTTTTTCTGCCCCCATGTGGTGATCTGGGCGGTATGGCAGGTAAGGCCAGGGCGCTGTGGCGGTATCCTACTCTGTAATGTGTGGCTTTGGCTTGCTCGGTTTAGTGCTGTTCCTCTATAGCTTGGCTTGTGGGGTTATAGCTTGTGCTCGCTTGTTCCCGCTTATCCCGCATTGGCAATCCGCCCGTGTGGAGTCAGGAGAGGTGGGTGCACCAGTCAGTCCTCGATCATGGGTGGCATGGCATGCGGTGTCCGCCATTTTGGAAGCGCCTCTGTGCTCCATGTCCGCCCTGTTGTTGCTCCGGGTGCCGGTGTTGTTGCACTCCGATGGGCCACAAGGTGGGGGCCGGGATCACCCCCGCCGGCCCACAAGGGGGGTGGGGGGGAACAGGGCCAGGTCCGCCTAGCCTCGTGCTTCTGCCTTGCCACTGGTGGGCAGGATAGCTGGGCAGTGGCTGTCCACCCCACTCACCGCCCGAGCGGTCCCCATTGTGGATTACGGGGATCGCCCCTCCGAGGGACTAAAACTTCGCAGCAAGCCTCTCCTCGGGACCAGGGTGGCTTCTCGCACTGGGTCACAGCTGCCAGTCGTCGGGTGAGTATAAAATTAGCTTTTAAGTGCCAAAACTGGAGAGCTACTCCATTGTGCGACTGTTCGGCGGCCGGCCCTGCCCCTTTATTTATATGATTTTGAGGATATTGGGGCCGCCTTTTCTAGTGCTTTTAGGTCAGTAGTGGTGTATGTCTTGTAGTTCTGGCATGGAAACCTTCCGTGTTTAGTACGTTACTGTGCTCGCTGACCTGCAGCAAAACTTGTTGCCACCAAGTCTTGCTGCAGGTCTTTTGCAGTCACTCAAGGGTTTTTCACAACCTACATTCTCAGAAATATTTTTGCAGCCATAGATAGCTTCCTTTTTTTTCTGCCCCCTTCAGGTTGTTTATCCACTGTTTCTTCAACTTTGAACTTGTAAACTATGTGTCCAATGGTGTCTCTAGGAAAATTCATGATCGTTATCTTATTGTATCCTGTTCCTTGTTTGTGAAGAGGATCTCTTCTCTTAACTTTGTGGACAATTCTTTTGACTCAGCCATATTTCTAACATGTAAACATGCAGCACTTGATTAGTTGCATAAGGTGCACTTGAAAACACCTGTGTTGCATATTTGTGCTGTTGTGAGATTATATTCAGAGTATTGAATAGTTTTGAGACTGGAGATGATATTGTAAGTTGCATTTTCAGTTGAATTTGGGGAAATCACTTGAAGCCTTTGTTGTTGAGCTATTTTTATTGCTTTTGTTTGATTTGTTCATTTCAAACAGCTGAAAGTCTGTGCATTTTGACAATACATTTTCAACTGTAAATTTATATTTAAAAAGGGGTCAGTTCTCTGGAAATTACATTGGTGCATAAAATATTGAAAACCACCATAAATTCTGGCAATTATTTTTTTCATACGATGCTCTGTTCTCTTTTAAACGCATATAAAAGATTTTGCAACTGTTATCACAACTAGTTCCATGAGAACATAGTCAGTGCACACACATTTATGCTGGAGAAGGAGAAACTGAAATATTGGGGGTGATTTGTGCTTTTATAGGATTTGTACCTTTTTTAAAGTTTTTTTACCTTTTTAATGCAATTTATTACACATAGGGATACTACACACACATTGGTGACTCACACTCTTGAACATTTTGCAACACTATTTAAAACAGAGGACTTTAATTCATCTCACTCCCATTGATTAAATATAGGGTATAACTAAGCTTAATATATAAACTTATGGGATGTGTAAATTCTCCTTTAAAGGGACACTGCAAGACAGATAACAAAACAACTGTTACACATTAGGTGCAATGTTAGGTTAAATGTAGTTATTGTAAACTATTTTTTCTCTCGCTCTCCTAACATGCAAATAACACATTTGTGCGTGCCATGACAAAGAGTTCTAACATAATAGCAATAAAAGCTATACCAAAATTTAGTAAAGAAGGATTAAACAGAACAACAGAGTAAGATCATCATGTTCAACCGTAAACCCTTCCATTGGTGTTGATCTGATTTTTCCCGGGCTGTGGACTCTGAGAAACAGCTCAAACCTATTTAAAATTTTGACAGAATCACAGTTGACACTTCCAATGTGCTAGAAATAAACTCACCGAAGCAGGGCCAACGATGCCTCATAGTCGTCACTTTCCCAAATGTTCCTTTCTAGACAAGCACAATAAAGTTCTCTTATCTAGTGACAAAATACAACATGTTTAGAACAGGTATAAACAGACACACAAAGAAATAGACTGTGGAGTCCCCCCCCTCCCCCAGTCCCCTTTAAAGTTAATAAAATTCACCTTAATTCCAGCACTGCGCGTGACCGCCGGCGCTAGCTCCGCCCCATTGGTGACATCATCAGACGTGCCAATGGGTAAAGCATTGGATTGGCTGAAATCGGCACAGAGGTGGGGCCAACCACCGTTTTGGCCAAATAGCACCTCCTCATAGAGATGCATTAATTCAAAGCATCTCTATGAGGAAAATTCAGCGACCCCATGCAGAGCGTGGAGACGCTGAACGGCACTGTTGCCTACTTTGCCAGGAAGCCCCTCCAGTGGCCATCTGAGGAGTGGCCACTTGGAGGTGTCCCTAGGGGCAATGTAAACACTGCCTTTTCTCTGAAAACACAGTGTTTGCATAAAAAAGCCTGCATATAATGATCACACTCACCAGAACAACTACATTAAGCTGTAGTTGTTTTGGTGGCTATAGTGTCCCTTTAAAGATTGATAGTCAAAATAACTAAGCTTGTTCAGCTATTTTAATGTAAAATCTGAAATTCCCTTCCTGGTTTAGTGAACAACAATGATACTGCCAAATACCAGAAAAATAAACTACAACTATTAGTCTGTTAATTTAATTTTAACATTTCATTTTTTTGGGACTAAATAAAGGGAAAATATTTTGAGTGGTTTGATGAACATTTCCACAGTCCCCAAGAAACCCTCTCATTCACAGATACTGTGGATCTGTGAATGTGAGTTCACTTTTGCAGTAGCCTGTTCATTTTTTTGCACCAATAAGCAACTATACACTGATAATGTTGGGCTACCAGCCTACAGCAATCTGTAGCCATCACTGCCTCAGTAGCATATTTTTTAGCTGAATACCCAAATAAACACATTATTTTACAAACAAATATTAAAAAACAAAATGTATATAATTACACATTCAATTGTACCTGTTTTCCCATAGGATACTTGGGAAGTATACTTGTGAAATTATGAAGACATCTCAGTACTGGGGTGAAAGTCTCATGATAGGAATGTAAATTTTCAATAAACTTGCCTGTTTGAGCCTGATTTAAAAAAAAAAATATATTTATTATTTTGATAAAGCATCATTACATTAGCGGGTCTTTCCATGCAGCTTATAAGCATTTTCTCTGGTCCCTCCTCCCTCACAAATACAGACACTGGTGGCTCCCCCCCCCACCCATTTTATTCTATTTTTAAGTTATTGAATATACCCTAGTACAATGTGGGGTCTGGGAGGTGATTTTGCCTGCTATATGTTGCTTTATATACTATGTTTGAGCAATAAACCTGTGCTTTTATGGTCACTTCTTGTGATATTGGATGGAACAGTTGTTTGTGCGGTATCCGGAGATTTTATGGCCTATTTGTCTACACGGAACCATAGGACCGGCATCGACTTCCTTCTCTTAATGGGAACACAATGAGTAACTATGACCATTGGCTCATCATTTTCCATAAGTTATCCCCTGTTTTTGTTGGAGTTGCGGCAATTAGGTTACACAAGGGGTTTAATTATACCTTGTACTTCCAAAAAGAAGTAAAATCACAAATATATTATGCCCATAATTTGCAATACTGACATTTGAAAATAAGATACTCCTAGATTTGGGATGTAATTAGTAAATAACAGATGTAATTATGGTATCCAAAAAGATGAGATGAGATAAAAAATAAATACAATTTTACCCCTTTTAGTACTTATTGGTAAACCTTTAAAGTAGATTTATTTAATTTTTTTCAGTAAAAGACAAAGCAGTAAAGAAGGAAGCAGATATTTGGCTGCAGGTAAATTATTTCTGGCCCAAACACATGAAGTATATTACACAGAGAGGCACATGATGTAAACAAACAGTTTCAGTGACTAAACTATACGTTTCAAGGCATTAACATTCATGTTTAATTAGGAACGTTTAGTTTCCTCTGCAAGATAAAAGTCAACACCTAACAAAAGGCACAGACAGAAAAGATAGTAAGGCATATTACTGGATCTTAGAGTGGCCAGGCTCAAAGCAGCTCTCTCACCCCATTTCCAAAATGAGTATTTCATAAAGACAGAATCTTTATGAAATACTAACATTGGCTGTGTTGTAATTTGATTGAAATTCCAACCCAGTTAAAAGATATAGTGAGTCAAAGCATGGACATGGGCGAAGATACAAGGCCACAGAAGTGAGTCCATAATGATGCAAGTTGGGAAAAACTGAAGCTGGAGTGCCTGGTGCATGGAACAGGTAGCACAAGTGTACAATTGTACATTGAACAATAAATAAATAAAAAGATTGTGGAGACTAGCGATATTTACATTATCCAAAAGCAAATCTTTGAAACCGAGAATGTACCTTTAAATAGCTGTCACTAGTCAAAAGTTTTACTTGCACATCTGGTGTTTGGGTTTCAACATAACTGAAAGTAAACAAGAAGACCAATCAAACTTTAATTTACTTTATAACATTGTCTGCAGCATTGCAAAATTATAACAAAAATTAAGGTTTGAAGCACCTTTAACAGTATTAAATATATATTTTAATAAATTTGCATACCTCACATTTACCCAGCAAAAGTGGAATCTTTTCTTCCAATCTACAATCAATCTTTGACATTACAACACAAGGTCTACACTGCATTTTATGAATTTTTTAAATTAATATTCACCTTCTTATTTGCTAAAAAAAAAAAAAAAAAAAAAAGTTTTTTTAAGTGCTATACCTTTTTGGGTGTATCTCTTTGCATTTGGCCTAGAGCAGGAGTGCCTAAAAGGTAGATCTCCATATGTCGTAGAAGTACAACTCCCATGATTTGCATGTCTTTAGAATGACAAAGCATCATGGAAGCTGTAGTTTTAACATCTGGGGATCTACCATTTGGGCAACCCTGGCATAAAGGTATAAAGACAACTGTTAATGACTAGGTCACGGGGAACTAGTCATTGGTACTAAATGGCCTTTAATTTGCTTTCAGTTTACCAAACCCCTCCACCTCAACTTCTGGAGTACCTTTCAAATTAATTCTTGAAGCAGCTGAAACCACAAATGCCAATGTCATCCTGGAAGGCAAATTTAATAAACTGGGGGGGAAAGTATGCAGTGTAAACCACAAAAATTAGGATTACTTATCAGATCAATATGATGTTAATTAGACATCAAGGCTTCCATAGCACTTTTTATTTTTCAAAAAATCCCAAAATAAAATATCTGTAAAACGTATATTGGCAGAACACTTTATTCTGTGGTTAACAATGATAATTATATATAGACACACACAACAAAACAGTGTGAACAAGTTTGCTTTACTTCATTTCTCTAAGCATCTTTGAGTGATTGCTTTCAGTGGTTACTGGTTTCACCCATTCCTCACCTATCTTATTTCCCAATATTGAGCTCTTCCAATTTACGGCACAATTGTCTCAATTCTGTTCCCAATAGGGTGAGGTTTTTCAAATAAGTGAATCAGAAAATGGCAATGAAAAACCCCATTACCTCATAAAAGAAGGCAAATGCCGAACGTTTTCGCATTGTGCATGTGATAAGTTGTTCACATATTTAATAGCTTCAAAAAGACTGCAGCATAGCACACTGAGCGGCTGGGAGTAAAAGTGTTCTATCACTGACAGCTGCAAAATCAGAAGGAGAGAATTAACTATTTCAATAATACGCCATTTTATTTTTCATAGAGAAATTGCCTGTTTATAAATGCTAGCCCAATATTTAGCAGTCCTAAAATAAATGATAAACAAAAATTATGTATAATTAAAATATATTACAGACATAAAGAAGTAGTTACATTTTTTTTTATATATGTTTAATTTAGTGCCATGTGTTCCTTTACCAGTTGATGTAAGTTCTCCATCCCGCCCATGGAGGACACAGTCACATGCATCTCTATGAGAAGCATTGAATCCAAGGGTTCTCATAAAGAAGCACTGGATGCATATACAGTATCTGGTGTCAGCATACTTTGCAGGCTCCTACCAGACAACAAATAGATTCATTTAATAATCTTGTGAAAATCATCTGGAGTGTCGAAGGTTGCCTAACCCTGTCCTAGTAGCTGCCTGAATCAAAGCCACTAGAGGCATGAAAAATTCAAAATATAAGCAGCACTGTTTCTCACAAACAGCAAGGTTTTAAACAGTGACAGAGAAGAGCAGCATTTATGTTATTCTAGTACTTTAGTACTCTAGATTTTAGATTGGCCTTTTATTGGGGCCAGCCTAAGGCACACCAGTGCAATAATCATGCTGTCTAATCAGCATCTTGATGTGCCACACGTGTGAGGTGTATGGATTATCTCGGCAAAGGAGAAGTGCTCACTAACACAGAATTAGACAGATTTGTGAACAATATTTGAGAGAAAAAGGCCTTTTGTGTACATAGAAAAAGTCTTAGATATTTGAAGAAAAAAATGGGGGCAAAAACAAAAGTGTTGCGTTTAGAATTGTGTTGTGTGTGTGTGAGATTTACATCAAGCTTCATTGAGGTTTTTGTGGCCTGTATAAATATATACACACACACACACACACACACACACACTAAGCAACTGACATCATGTTTAAACATATTCATAAAGGGTGCATTTTACACCCACTGGATTAAGAAGAAATTGTTCTAGAAACAAAACTATGCTAGACTGAAGCTCAAGCTCCCTGTAAATTTAGGCTTTATCTTATTTACAATATCATAATGAATACACTTACCTGGAGCCCTTTTATGAAATTCTGAACAGAGAAATCGTGATATAAAAAGATTGTGATGAGAACCTGCAAGACTTTGCCACTGAGTTTGAAGGGGAAATAGTTTGAAAGGAGAAGCTGGAGAAACAAATTGTATTTTAAAATTATTGCTATAACCATCAAAATGTACAACTTACAGTTAGTATGGAGAAGACACAATAATGTCCAATAAATTCCAAAAGATTTTACAATTAACATGTGTGTGTATACTGGTTTGCCATCTTGAGGCCTGAACTGAACAAGCTCAATGACTGTATGTCAAAAAAATATCAGTGACAAAACTCTCCAGTTTCTGTTATCTTATGTAGCCCAATGTTAAATTAAGTACACAGAATATCCCAGGAACAAGATCTTTTCATTTTCCCTAGACCATGACTTCAGTAGCTTATTGTACTTTAGTACATTTACCCAACATGCTATAAAGATTCACACTTTTTTTTTCCCCATAAATGAAGATTTTCAGTGTAGATTATATAACTTCAATAATGTGGACATTTACTCATTACATACCACATTCCATGGATCTAGAGAAGAAATATGACTTGATTGCTTGGTTCCTCACGCCACACTATCCTGTGAATGCTTTCCACTGATAACATGTTGAAACATTTATTTGAGAATATGCTCCCACAGAGCCACAAGGGTACTAGTAGTGTGGTGCAATGGTTTTGGTTGATTAACCCTAGCTGGTAATAATTATTTCAGTTCATCCTTTCAAAAAATGCTTGATGTGATTGATGTCACCCTCATTCTTCAACACCAATGACTATACAACATTTCCAAATGGACCCTTCACTGGAAAGAAGTAACCTCTCCCGACCATTTGGGCCAGCCCTAGACCATTATTCCTCTTAAAATCAATCTTCATTATTGACATTATTCAGTCCGGCAGGTATCATTCTTCTGTCATCTATCAAATGACCATGTGGTGATGCTTAAAGTGGCTCTGTCACTTCTGAGTACTTCATAAAGATATAATCTTCACGAAATATTAACTTCACTGGAATTTCATTGAATGCAATCCAGAGATATAAGACAAAGTAGGGAATAGTTTGTCTTACTGGCAAGTCTGAGATTTACATCAAGCTTCATTGAGGTTTCTGTGGTCTTGCCTCACTGTTGAACTCTCAAGCATATGTAGGATTGGAGCAGCGACATGGCTCCTAATAGAGGAAATACCAGAAGTTGAAGATCCATGGGCATAACAAGGCAGCAGCAGTGGGGAGAAACTTTAGGCGAATATATCTAACTTCAACTGTATCGAACATCACACTAAGCGGAGATGTCATTTTCAGGGGTCTTTGCAAAATATGCAAAGACCTGAAAGTGATATGTATACTTTAATATATCACACCAGCGAATATTTTTCCACTGATCTAGAGTTCAATGGCAGTGAACTTTACAATATCTTTGTAGACATATGCTGCGGAGCTACAGAAACTAATTTCATGGAGATTCTGATCAACAATCCATGTGCTGATGTTGCTTCCAGAGACAATTTGGAACTCAGCAGTGAGTGTAGAACCAGGGATAGATGTTTATTATGTAATGTACATTCAGAACAAGTCAATTTCCTCCTGTTGCATTTTTCTTCCTACTATTTTGTGGCTCAATTGCCGTTTCTCCAAGCCATTTTCACCTAAAACAATTACTGTTAACGAAAGAAGTCCTTACAGGGCAAAAGTCTGATGAACTGAACTTTTTGAGTGGTGGCATCTTATGATTGTTTAAAGAATGAGAACTTCAGGCTATTCGAATGACAAGTTTTAATGCTGAGATTGCTTGTTAATAGACCAGCCAGCTATGGGAGTGGGTAAAATAAACAAATCTGAGTTTTTTCATACTTTTGCCTATTTAATGTATTTTGTTAAGAGAAGATAAGGAAAACCTATAAAGCAAGCTACAAATCGTTTAAATTCTACCAATCATGTTTGCACTTAAGGAACCATGAAAACTACGTGCATCTAGTGGTCAGCCTGATTAGTTGTCAATCCTATTTAAGCTATTTAAAATGTTTTATCACACTGACATATCAACATACCTAAAAAAGAAAAAAAAAGAATACACAGCAAAATGCACAGTTGCACAGATTTATGGTATTTAATAAAGATATATGCAGATGGCCCACTCTATTTTCTTTTAAAGGACGACTATCGTGTCAGGAAAACATACTCTCTGAAACTGCTATGTTTACAGCAGGCAGGGTTAACCCTAGATGGACCTGGCATCCAGACCACTTCATTAAGCTGAAGTGGTCTGGGTGCCTCTAGTGGTCCTTTAACCCCTTAAGGACCAAACTTCTGGAATAAAAGGGAATCATGACATGTCATGTGTCCTTAAGGGGTTAAATCATTAAGGAAAACATAATAAAAAAAAAATGTTCAATTTCATGATTCGATTTAGGAAATGTAATTAACCATGAAAAACACATCAATACTCAGTTCACCAGTAGAAATCTACATGGTGTTTAGCTGTACTTTTGCCTCCTGAGCCCTCCACAACACTTACGTAATGATAGTCTTTAGCAGAATAGCTGATTATTTTATACATAACAGGCTTAGCACCTTGTAAAGCAGCAATACAGTAACTTGTGGCTTTGCAAGACACGAAATGATGGTTTGTAAAACAACGGGCACATAACATGACTACCTGTTTAAATAGCTGTGGAAGTTTAACTGGACTTTAGACAAGCTAGCATACAGAAATAAATTAAAAGGACACTATAGTCACCCAGACCACTTCAGCTCAATGAAGTGGTCTGGGTGTCAGGTCCCTCTAAGGTTAACCCTGCCTGATGTAAACATAGCAGTTTCTGAGAAGCTTTACATAAAAATGAATCATCTAGGTAAAAATGTATCTTTTAAAAATACAAATAATTTTAATTCAGCTGCATTATTATTATTGGAACTGTATATCAAATACTTTCTATCTCTATATCACAAGCAAATATCATATAAACCAGAATACTCCTTCCCAATAGCAAATCTTTGTATAAGAGAAATAAAGGAGAGTAACATGATACAAACTAATGACAATGTAGATAATAGGTAGAACCCAAACATTGGCCTTTATACCTTGTGATTTTTGAAACATTATTATTTTATTTATTGTTTTTACCTTATTCACAACAGTAGACAGATGCTCGGTACAGGACAGTGACTGGAAAAGTTCTATGCAGAGAAGTGATGAGACAGAGTGTGGAAGAAGACGATGAATGACCACTGGAGAAGTGGCAATACCAAATAGGAAAACAAGCGGCAGGTTGTGAATATACCGACTGGTGAAATTGGGAAGACAAAAATATATGCATTAAATGTATACAAAGCTTAAAAAGAAGTAATAGTTTCTCTTAACATGTGTGGCAGTGTTAAGGTAGCTCACTTAATGTTTCAAATATAAAGATCAGACATACACATGTAATAGTCTAGTAGGCTGTCAACCAAATACAACTCCCATAATCCTCTAGCAGCCGCCACTAGAGATGTAGCTAACCAACAGGATTATAGTCCTTTTTTCTGGACACATGATCTCTTCCTTTTCTGCATGAAAGGGACACATGTGCTAACTAATGATATAATGTCATCAAAAAAATAAACACAGATGTCTTTTTCACAGCTTGTAGGCAGTTAAAGCGGCACTGTCATGACGAACTTACCTTTCTTTAATCAATTCCTCTTCTCTCCCTCTGTTAGGATCTGTTCTTCATTTCTTCCTGTCTGCTCTAATTTTCTTTAAAACATAAGACAAAGTAGGGACTATTTGTCTTATGGAGGATTCCTACGCCTGACCATCTCTGACCAGCAGAGGAGCAAAGTGTGCTTAATTTCTGGTGGTCAGAGAAATTTTCCCACAATCTTACCTTTCCTCCGTGTTCCCGCGATGCTTCCTTTCACTTTTCCCGAACGTCCTGTCATTTAGACAGAACGCCGGCAAAACTACCAAATTGCATCCTAACAGGATGAGAACAGTTTCTCCATTCGTGTTGGGACGCAATTCGGGACTTTGTTCGGATCGGAATTTCATTTGAATGAATCAAATTCCGATCCTATTCATGCCGCGGCTGCATCTTGCATCCGCTTAGTAGATAGCTCCCTAATACCATGGGAATTAGGAAGTTATTTACCAAAAAACTGAAAGACCTAAATTGGTCTTTCAGCCAAATTTACTAATACTAAGTAAAGGTTACTTAGTATTAGTAAATTCTGCCCCTACTCGCTATGCCACGAGTAAGGGCATGTCTAGTAAAAAAAAAGCCCCATAGTGTCCCCCCTCCCGAGCCCCCACCTGTACCGTGCGAGTGGGGGCTATTAAACTGAAGACCTAGAGACCCCCCCGGCCCCCACCCCTGAGCGGCAGGGGGGCATAAATAACAATGAGGGGGGGACCTATTGTCCTCCCCCACGGCCCTCACTACTGAGCGTTAGGTGTGGACCCTAAATAACAATGGGGGGGGGGAACTTTTGTCCTCCCGTCCGGCCCCCACCCCTGGGTGGGAGCCCTAAATAGCAAAGGGGGGGGGGGGAGGGCATAATGTCCTCCCCCCACCTCTGAGCACCAGGGTCCTAACTGAGAATGGGGGAGGTCCCATTTTCCTCCCCCTGGCCACCACCCCTGAGCAGTGGGTGGGGGCCATAAATAACAATAAGGTGGGGGGACCTATTGTCCTCCCCCCGGCTCCCACCCCTGAGCAGCGGGTGGGGGCTCTAAATGAAAATGTCCCCCCCCCCAACAAGGTGACTTGTTTGGTTTACCCAAGCACCTAGTCACCCCCCCCACCCAAAAAAAATAAATTATTAAACCCCTACCTACCCCCCTCACCCTAAGAATAGTGAGGGGGGAATAAAAGAACTAAGTGCCAGTAAAAAAAAATTAAACTTACCATTTGATATCTTTTTTTCTAAATTCTTTATTTTTCATCCCCAAAAGAAGCCAAATAAAAACCATAATACCCGTCAAACTTGTAAAAAATGAAATAAAAAACCCAACACTAAAAAATTAATCCATCATCAGTGCTCTGAGCCTAACTGCAAGACGTGGGAAGGCTGTATAAGCCTTTCCGCGCCCTGCGGAGCTCAGTCTGCGCAGTGCCCTCGCCGGGTGAAAATGGAATAATTTATTTAGCGTCAGATTTTTTATTTTATTTTTTACAAGTTTGACGGGTATTATGGTTTTTATTTGTTGGTGAAACACATTGTAGATATTTTTATATTGTTTTAATAAAGGTATTTTGGCTACTTCCATTTGTGAGTGTGCCATTTTACTTTTTTATTTGTTCTTTTATTTTCTACCTGGCATCCATTTTATGTTCCAGTGAGGACTACTCCTAAAGAATCCAAGGTGGGGATTATACCACTTATGTCCTATACAGTGAGCAGTTTGTCTGCTCTACAAAATGTGAGTAACCATTTATTATTTCATTTCCCTGGCATTTTTTATTTTTTTTTTACACAGGGAGCACTATTGCTGTCTCTTTTAAATTTCTTTCATGGTCTACATAGCGATGAAACAACTACCTAACAACACATCATCACGTTTCCCTAAGTGGGAATTGTACCATTGCACGCTATCCATACTAGAGCTGGTTATAGGCTCTTAAAAATGTGAGTAGGACTATATTAGACCTTTTTTTTATACTGGTATTATCGATCTCTGGGATATATTGCACTATTAGTTTTTCCTTTTGTTTTTACATATGGATGAATACCCTGGTCTGACACGGTTTTAGAAGAATTATTCCAGACATATTTGAGGCTATATCTTTTGGCAAAGTTTTATTGGGACTTTTATTGGACTACTTCTTGTTATTTATTTTTTATATATTTGTAACTACACTTTGTCTATTCTGTTTTGGCGCAACGTTATCTCCTCTTTTGTTTAGTTTAGTTTATACACCAAAACTGCTTCATTGAGCTGAAGTTGTTTTGGCACTTGGAGTATCCCTTTAGTTCAATTCAACAGCCCAATTACAAAAGAACAATTCTGCATAAAGCCCATTTATTATGTTTGGTGATTTTTAAAGTTGAACTGTCAATTTTCTGGAAATGACCCCTTAAAAGCAGAAATGTCCTTTAAAGGCAGTAACTGTAAATTTGAAACATATGAAAAGATCAGAACCCAGTGACTGTTGCAGAACTGTATTTTGTTTAAAGAAACAAAGACAAGGGTAATGCAATCCACTCAGTGGTGTCCCCGAAAACATGGCAAAGTGATCATAGTGTTTTATCATTATATTTGTTAAAGCAAACAGAGATGTTCTTCTACCTGGAAAAACAATGTTCATATGCTTTACTCAGGGAGAAGAATGTGGGGAAAGGGAAAAAAATCCTTTAAAAACATCCTATAAAAAGCAGAAATTGGCATGCACTGATCATCACTCCTTAAAAGAAAGCAAGTGCAAACTGGTACCTGCTGATGACTATAAATTGTTGCAGCACACTTGCTGGAAAACTTTCCAGGTCCTTGAAGATCACAATGACTGGTGGTGACTGCCAATGCTCAGAGGATGAGGAGCGCTTTTTCTTTGGTGTGCTAGGCTTCTGCAGTGGGAGATATATAAAAAGCACCTATTACTGACCTGTGTATACCGAATTATGAACAGTTTTACTTCTCTGGAACCGGTTTATTATAATAATAAAGTCATCAATATCAATTGTTTACTTATCATACAGTCCCAGGTTCGGACAGTCGTTCTGAGTTTGCCATCTGGTGTTCCACATCTGTAAAACACTGAGGACTGGCACTACCATAAGGCAGCACAGGCAGCTGCCTAAGGGCACACCAGCCTGCAGGAAACAATGTCCCCAGGACAGGTGGTGCACAGAGTCTGACTGTGGCAGAGGATCTCCTTTAAAATTTAACCAGAGTGAAATAGAGTTGCTCGTGGTGACTGGAAAGGATGGAGGAATTTTTTAGTGAGCAGCTTCATGTCAGATCGGGTCTAGGATACAGATGATCCTCCAATGTTGTCTGAGAAGACAGACTACAGAGAGCATAATAGCCACAAATGTGTGTATGGGGGGGATTAGCAAGAGACATAGAAGCCCATTTTCTGCTTTTAGTTCAGCTACTCTTGCCTGAAATTTGAAATTCAGACTTTAGTAAATAACCCTGAGGGAGTTAAGAGACACAAGAGTGTAAGAGACACTGTAGTTGGGGTCGGGGCAAGAGACACAAAAGGAAAAAAGAGAAATAATATACACAAAGGGAGGTGAAACATTTAATAGGGGATAAGAAACACAAGCAGAGGGAAACGAGTGAAAAAAAGCAAAAGCAGACATAGTACTGACAAAAGCGGATGTAATTTATAAAAGAGGGAAACAGACACAAAAATGGTAAAAGAATGGGTAAGAGGGGTGAAAGGTTGGGTTAGGAGACAGATAGGCCAACACATGCAAAAATGCCCTTTAGGGGCAGCAAAATATGTCTTGACCTGTGCAGCCTTAGCCACAAATTCTTGATTCGGCCCTGCAAACAGTGATACACACAGACACCCAAAAAAATGACAGAATGATAAATGCAAAATGATACACACAGACTGAAACATGCAAACATAATAATACTAATTAAAGTGTAGTTATTTTGTAGGTTTATTTGATGCACACTCCTACAAGACAGATGACTGATTTGAGGATGGCTGTATATGTACCTTTGTAATGTTTTGATACCAGCCAGTAAGAGAGGCCATAGAACAGTTCATTTTCCTCTGAGATATGGTCACATGTTCCTCATCATCAATATCAAGATCCGCGCTACATCCCATTAGTTGCGAGAGGAGCTTCTGTAGCAGCTGCTTTATCCCTTGAAACAAGATAAAGGTGAGTAAGAATGTCAGATCATATTAAAGGGACATATGCTTTATTGGGAGAAGAATGTGTGGAAAGACAACCTTTTGCACTCCAAATGTTATGGACTACATCTCCCATAATGCTCTTACAGCCATACTGCTTGCAAAGCATCACGGGAGATGTAGTCCAAAACATCTGGAGTGCCAAAGGTTGCCTATCACTTCTCTGGGGTCTATAACCATTTTATCTCACTGAATTGTTTATAGTACTTGAAGTCCCATGGCACTGATCCTCCATGTTAAACTATTTTCGAGCAGTTTAGCTTTGAATGGCTACCCACAGCCCTACCCCCACTGGATGAATGACATAGGCAAAGATTACACACTTCTTTCTGACCATACCAATTAATACATGCAATGGCTGTTGTGATTGGCTTAAAAAAAATAACTGACACTCTTAGCCAATCATTGCCACCCAAGCAACAACAAAAAAAGGAAAGGCTCAACACTGAATGGAAGGACAGTGCCAAGGTACTCCAGACACTATGACCACATAACTAAAACACACATTAAAAATATTTTTTTTAAATTAATTTTATAGCCTTTAAAGCAGGGCTGTCCAACCAGCTCCCCCCGCCCATCTCTTCAGATGTTGCTGAACTACAACTCCCATAAATCCCTGGCTGTTTCATTGAAATAATTATGGGAGTTGTAGTCCAGCAACATCTAGGTGGCCACAGGTTGGACAAGCCTGCTTTAAAGAAACACTCCATGCACCATAAACACTACAGCATGCTGTAGTGATTATGGTGTCAAAAGTGCCTAGTGGCTCCCTCATTGTAAGTTGAAAAATATTTTAGAATGTTTTGACTTCTTACCTGGGATCCAATAAGCACTGTTCCCCACCTCCACTATCTCAAACAGAGTTTTTTGTTGAGCTCTCTTACAAATTTGGCTTGACGCCAGGGCACTCCAGGCACCATAACCACGACACTGCACTGTAGTAGTTATGGTGCTTGGAGTGTTCCTTGTAGTTTTACTGAAAAAAAAAACATAAAAATAATTTTCCTTTTTTATATTACAAAAGGACACATACCTGGACATTCCTGTGCTTGTAACAGGACTACAAATGGACTGACAGTATCATTGATAACATCAGTCAGGCTGCTAAAAGTAAGGTCATGATCTGTAACATTAACTCCTGCAGAAACAGAAAAAAAGATGCAAGAGAAACTATAATCCATCTCATTTAGTAACTAAAAGGCTCCATTCCTTTTTATCAATTTTGTAGCTCATCTCTGCACTTTTTCTAGTGCCATGATATCCTTCTTTAGAACATGTGCCCAAAATTCAAGGTGTGGTCTTACCAGTGATTTATAAAGAGGCAAAATTATATTTTCATCCCGAGAATTTATGCCCCTATTTATACATGACAAAACTTTAATGGCCTTAGCAACTGCAAATTGACATTGCATATTGCTGCCTAATTTGTGGTCTATAACAATTCCCAAATCCTTCTCGTGTGTGGTTATCATTCACAACCGTTTAGGTAGTTATAATTCACTACCATTTAGGGTGTAATTTGATTGTGCATTCTTGACCCCGAAGTTTATAACTTTGCATTTCTCTATAAACACTCAAATTTAATCTGCCATTTTAGTGCCCAGTCCCCCAAATCTATCCAAATCTCTCTGCAGCAAAGCAATATCCTGCTCACATCACATGATGATGTCAAAGCCACAAATTATAGCCCTTAAAACGTTACCAATAGCTGCTCAATTTATTAATTTTAATAGCCAAATAACTTATTACTTAGTACTCTCTTTATCTTTGTAAAAATACAGCACAGACAATGTGGTAATACATTTGTTAATGGTAACCATGCAGATAATCAATTAAGGTATTGAAACAATGTGAATAAAAGATGGTATTCACCAAGAACCAGTGCGGCTGTAGGGATTTCACTAGATCGCATCCTTGAGCTCCAAGCATCCTTCTTTTCCTGGAAGTCTGAGTGGGATTTTCTTAAAAAGCATATTAGGTTATCAAAGATCTTTCTGTTCAGTTCATCTTGTAGTTGCTGGGGAAATAAAAATCATACAAGTGATGATTTCCACTGGGGCACTAGACTCCATGCCTGACACATTGGGCTCTGTCCCATTTAACACATGTCCCAATGAAATGTCAAATCTTGCTCAATACAATAAGCAAAAAACAAAACAAAAAACAATGTCTTATAGTACTGGACCAAGCAATGTTAATAAACAATAAACTATAAATTAGAGTGCACTGAAAACAAAACATCAACTATCCCTATAGCAGAGATGAAGAATTTCTATGTTTGCCTATATCCTGCAATTTGCTGGAATGTGTGCTTTAGTGTATAAACCCTCAAAGTGTCCTATGTGATTTAGCAACTTGAATCTTCAAATTGAATTTTATAGTGCCATCTAGTGGGAAAAATGGCTAATAGCGGTAAATAAAGAGCAGTAATTGAAAGAAAATGATTCTCAGCCTAGAACAGCGTTTCTCAACCTTTTTTACGGAGAAGTCAACTTGGAGATCTAAAATATATTTTTTAAAATCATACTTACCCATGCCTCAAGAAAGCAATTTCTATTGTTTTAAAAGCCAAATTAATCGTGCAGTCACTAATTTTTAAGTTAATTCCATATTGGGGAACAAACCTAATTAGGTAATTAAGAATATTTTTCGAAAAAAAAAAAAAGTGTCTGAACTATAATTCTGAAGTATAAAAGTCACACAATGAAAATAGAATTCACAGATAATTGTTACACACCGAGAACACTGACACACATATACATTATATATATATATATATATATATATATATATATATATATACACACACACACACAGAGGACACTGACAGTCACTCACACTGATAAACATACATAGAGGACAGTGACTCACATTTACATGCAGAGGACACAGACACACACACTCACTGATTTGACACACATTCACTGACAGAGCTGGAAGATCATGGGGCTGTGTGTGCTCCTTTTAATTTACCAGGCAATTATTTTTTCTTGAAGGGGACCACTTTTGTTGTAATCTTGTGGCATATACAAGATATGCATTCATTAGAAGCATTAGGGACCGCTTAGCAACCTTGAATGTTTATATCAAGTTCAGAGAAGTGCCCTCGAAAGCAGATCAGGGACTTTTAGGATTTTGCATATATTGATATGTTTGAATTGGGACATTTTGTTTGATTCACAACTTCCTTCCTCTCTGATCTACTAGGTCCCCTTTGTAAAAACCTATGTTACAGCACTGGCTCGGGAGCTTTTTTTGTATCCAGCAACTCCACCAGTATCAATTTTTTTTGTTTCTATATGTCTTTCAGCACATGGAACATGTCAAATTTATTTATTACCATTGTATTGCCATCCCCCCTCTCCCACGCCTATTATATGATCTATAGGTGCTCTACTGTTTTCTTGGATATTCGTGCTGAACACACATATTTATAATTTTTCAGCACATTATGGTTCTTTTTTTGTGTAAAGTCAACATTTAGATGACAATTCTTAAACTGCTCGACAATATACTTTTCACTGTTATGTGTGTTTTGGCTATCTTAGTATTCTATTTATTTATGATGACAAGAAATGCCAAATCTTTATAAGTATCAGCAAGTGAGTTATATTTCTACATTTCTTGTGTGTCCGGGTCTCAATATCATTGAACACTCCACTTTTCTTCTAGTGTTTTAACTTTCTTGCGTTTCAACTTCTAATAAGCATGTCTTCAGCAATTTGATATAAAAAAATCTTAACAAGATCAAATACATTGCCCAAAAGTATGTCTTTACCTCTGTCTGTGATTTCATCTGTTGCCATAGCAACTGACAACTCTCAAATCGTTTCTTGCCATCTTCAGAATCCTTAAGACTTTCATTAAAATAGTCAGCTGAAATATAACCAATGGTTTAATACATGGAACATTAAATTCTCAATAGCATTTGATTCTCTACTAACTTTCAACGTTTTCCCAAGTACATCAAAGTATTATACAAAATATATCAGAATGCACTTGCGCCTTAAAAATAGGAAATAGGACAAAGGCATAATACCAGTGATAGGAGCTTAGTCAATGATACGCTATTTTTCTAGATGTGGGAATTACAAGTTGTTTAAAGACAAAAGATTGCTATAATTTGCACACATAGTGATATTACAATTTAAAATGGACCACGAATTGAATTCTTGTTGCACCATTAAAACGGTTTACACATACGCACAAGGATATTTTGTCTAACGTATTCCTGTTCTACTGCTAAACTATGGTACACCCAAAGCTTCACTGGAGTCAGCGTTAATCATTTCACTTACCAGCTGTGATGGAAGTCTTTTTCTTCTTTGCGCTTGGCTTAAAAACAAAGCAACCCTAAAAAAGCACAAATAAATATAATAAAGCCACTAAATAAAAAAATAAATAAAAAAAATATATATAAAAAAAATAAAATAAAAGCAAGGCAGAGCTACCATTTCAGAACTAACTATTTAAAGGTACATTCTAAGCACAATGACTATCGATCATTACATTGGTTATAGGATAAAGAACATCTGGGCGTCATTTTTAAATATTGTGTAGAACCTTGTTTGAGCAATCTGACAAAAAACAAAGTTCATTGAGTGCCTACAGCCTGTTCCCTCTTCTGCTTCATGGCAAATGCGTGAGTGAGTAAACAAGACAAGATTTATAATCAAATGTGCCCAATACAGGCTTAGCTGATAAACCTAAAATATTGTATGGCTGTATAGCTGGACCTACAGTGGTGCTCAAAAGTTTGCATACCTTAGCAGAAATTGTGACATTTTGGCATTGATTTTGAAAATGTGACTGATCACACAAAAAAAGTTTGGCTCCTTTTGAAATCATAATGATAACAGAAATCACCCAAATGGCTTGATCAAAAGTTTACATACCCTTGAATGTTTGGTCTTGTTACAGACACACAAGGTGACACACACAGGTTACAATGGCAATGAAAGGTTAATTTCCCACATCTGTAGCTTTTTCAATTGTAATTAGTGCCTGTGTATAAATGAGCCAATGAGTTTGTTAGCTCTCACGTGGATGCACTGAGCAGGCTACATACTGAACCATGGGGAGCAGTAAAGAACTATCAAAAGACCTGCGTAACAAGATAATGGAACTTTGTAAAGATGGAAAAGGATAGAAAACGATATCCAAAGCTTTGAAAATGCCATTTAGTACTGTTCAATCACTTAAGTGGAAAATTCGGGGATCTATTGATACCAAGCCAAGGTCAGGTAGACCAAGAAAGATTTCAGCTACAAGTGCCAGAAGAATTGTTCGGGATACAAAGAAAAATCCACAGGTAACCTCAAGAGAAATACAGTCTGCTCTGGAAAAAGATTGTGTGGTTGTTTCAAGTAGCACAATACGACGATACTTGAACAAAAATGAGCTGCATGGTTGAGTTGCCAGAAATAAGCATTTACTGCGCCAATGCCACAAAAAAGCCCGGATACAATATGCCCGACAACACCTTGAGACGCCTCATAACTTCTGGCACACTGTAATTTGGAACAACAAGACCAAAACAGAGCTTTATGGTCAAAACCAATAACTATGTTTGGTGAGGGGTCAACAAGGCCTATAGTGAAAAGAATACCATCCCCACTGTGAAGCATGGTGGTGGCTCACTGATGTTTTGCGGGGGGTGGGGGGTGAGCTCCAAAGGCATGGGGAATCTTGTGAAAATTTATGGAAAGAAGAATGCAGCATGTTATCGGAAAATACTGGCAGAATATTTGCATTCTTCTGCATGAAGGCTGTGCATGGGACGCTCTTGGACTTTCCAGCATGACAATGACCCCAAGCACAAGGCTAAGTTGATCCTCCAGTGGTTACAGCAGAAAAAGGTGAAGGTTCTGGAGTGGCCATCACAGTCTCCTGACCTTAATAACATCGAGCCACTCTGGGAAAATCTCAAACGTGTGGTTCATGCAAGACGACCGAAGACTTGGCATGACCTGGAGGCATTTTCCCAAGACAAATAGGCAGCTATACCACCTGCAAGAATTTGGGGCCTCATAGACAACTATTACAAAAGACTGCATGCCATCATTGATGCTAAAGGGGGCAATGCACAGTATTAAAAACTAAGGGTATGCAGACTTTTGAACAGGGGTAATTTTTTTTTTTTTCTTTGTTGCCATGTTTTGGATTATGATTGTGCCATTCTCTTATAACCTACAGTTGAATATATATCTATCTCTCATAAGAAATACAATACAATCATGTTTTCTTTAAAAATGATACATATATTACCAATTCTCAAAGGGTATGCAAACTTTGAAGCACAACTGTATGCCACAATTTTAAACCATATGTTTTCATGGATAACAAATGTGATAACTAAATTCAGTAAAACACTACCTTTGAAAATGAAGATGTTGCCATGGCAATGGACTCCTGAAAAGGAATGACACAAGAAATTAACTTTGGCATGACCACAGGATTGTTATATTTTTAGTAACACAACAGTAATTACCATCCACACAACCTCACCAATGTATAGGCGAAACTGACACAACTGAGGGAATTTGAAACTGAACTTTTAGTTTATAATTCCCATACAAGTGGTGAACAGGCAGTTACATCTGTACATATAATCCCTCTGGTCTGCTTTCTTCATGAGACATCAATTAAATGAAGAGAACAAGTATCAATTTTGAAAATCATGTTTAGATTTTTAAGCTTCTTTAAATAGAACACTCTATAAAACATAACCACTACAGCACATTTTATAGCTTATGGTCCAATGAGATCTGATGCCCATTGGTTTCAAATGGAGTTGTTTTTAAGACAGATAAATACTGGGCTGTCACCAAAACCCAATTATTCCAGAGCCACTCATAATAACTTCGACATTGTCTGAGCGCTGCAGAGAGGTACTTACAAGAGCACTCTCTTTTGTCAAACTGTTCGAAAATTGTGGGCCAACAACCTTGGGCAGGTCAACAATAAAGGGAATCAGCAAAACCTGGGTATGTAAGGCACCGAGGTGGAATATGAGGATGAAATATGTGTAATGAATTGAATAGAAGGGTATGTAAAAGTATACATACAGGAAGGTAACCCAGGAATTGTGAGCTAAAATTATAATTTGCAAAATAAAAAACAGTTGATTCGAAAACATTTCCAACTCATCTGTATCTCCCATTCAGCTATAGTGGAGATGCTATAGCTAAAATTTGAATTCACTTTTATTCCAAATAATTCACACTTTAAAGGGACACTATAGTCACCAAAACAACTTTAGCTTAATGAAGCAG
The DNA here is from genome assembly GCA_933207985.1 of Pelobates cultripes. Classification (NCBI taxonomy): domain Eukaryota; kingdom Metazoa; phylum Chordata; class Amphibia; order Anura; family Pelobatidae; genus Pelobates; species Pelobates cultripes. The sequence goes on from OW240913.1 coordinate 172,722,616, forward strand.
TTTTGGTGTATAGATCATGCCCCTACAGTCTCACTGCTCAGTTCTCAGCCATTTAGGAGTTAAATCACTTTGTTTATGAACCCTAGTCACACCTCCCTGCATGTGACTTGCACAGCCTTCCAAAACACTTCCTGTAAAGAGTCATCTAATGTTTATCCTTGATTTATTCCAAGTTCTGTTTAATTTATATTTTCTTATCCACTGCTATGTTAATAGCTTGCTAGACCCTGCAAGAGCCTCTTGTATGTGATTAAAGTTCAATTTAAAGAGCAAGATAAATTATATCTGATTGAAAGTGAAACCAGTTTTGTTCATGCAGGCTGTGTCAATTATAGCCAGGGGAGGTGTGACAAGGGCTGCATAAACAGAAACAACGTGATTTAACTCCTAAATGGCAGTGAATTGGGCAGTGAAACCTGAGAGGCATGATCTATACACTAAAACTGTTTAAGCTAAAGTTGTTTAGGTGACTATAGTGTTCCTTTAATGAAATTGTGGAGAAATGACAAGGACACTGCACATTTAAGTAAAAATGGCAAAACTGATTACAGTATATATGTTGTTGGGAACATAGCAGATTTGGAGATTTTTTTTAAAAGGGTCATTCACAAAACTTCAAATTTTAGTGAACTAAAATCCCAATGGCAAACTTTTGGCCAATCAGCTAAAGTGAAACCATTATTGCTGACTTAGAACATTTTTCCTTTAATTTAAAATGAACTCGGAATCCCTGACATTTCACACTATAATTAATAACTCTGTGTGTGTCTTAGACTCTATCTGCTACTGGGAAATATTTTGACACCCCCTTGGTGCATGTCTATTCAGATCTCCACTATATAAGGCACACGGGGTTATTCACTAATGTTTATAAAATCAGGAATTCAAAGTAAGTTCATAGTGGATTTCAGATTTTAGGCCAAAATGGCAAATTTGGAAAGAATTCTCCAAGTGAGTTGTGATTTCAGCTCAGCTATATTGGCCTCAAATTTGAGATTTAATCTCAATTCCCGACAATCCCTACTTTACCAAATAACCATAACAACAACAAAGACAGCCTTACAGGAAGCTCTGCACTCTCTGGAAGATAGCGTACAGCCTCTCTGAGGTATACTAAGCCAGGATTACTTGTGGGGTGACAGGTAATCAGACATGTCTTATACACAACGCATTCACAGCTCACATGCTGCCCGGCCCTCACTTTGCAGTGTCTTTAACCCCTTAACCCCTTAAGGACTGGACTGTTTTTGCGATGTTGTACATTTGCGACCAGGAATATTTTTACACTTTTGTGGTGTTTGTGTTTGGCTGTAATTTTCCGCTTTCTCATTTACTGTTCCCATACAAATTATATATTGTTTTTTTCAGGACAAAAAGGGGCTTTCTTTACATACCATTATTTATATAATCTCATGTATTTTAATTTTAAAAAAATACAAAAATCTGATGAAAAATTGAAAAAATACATGTTTTTTGACTTTTACTTGAAAAATCTTTTACTCATCTACAAAAGCGAATGAAAAAACTGCTAAATAGATTAAAAATTTTGTCCTGAGTTTAAAAATACCTAGTGTTTACGTGCTTTTTTGCTTTTTTTTGCATGTTATAGGGCTATAGGTACAAGTAGGATATTGCGGTTTCAAAACATACATTTTTAAAATTTATCAATAGTGACATTGTAACGCTATTATCTGTCATAAATCTCTGAATAACACCCCACATGTACATATTTTTTTTTAAAGTAGACAACCCAGGGTATTCAATATGGGGTATGTCCAGTCTTTTTAGTAGCCACTTAGTCGAAAACACTGGCCAAAGTAAGCATTCATATTTGTTTGTGTGTGAAAAAGTAAAAAAACTAAATTGAACGCTAATTTTGGCCAGTGTTTTGTATTTCAAGTGGTTACTAAAAGACTGAACCTCTATTCTAACTACTGCTGGGTTATCTTCTTTACAAATGGTATGCCATCATGGGGAGTAATTATTCTCATTCCTGGGCTTTACCATAAACTCTCAAAGAGAACAGCGTAACCAACCTGGCCATTTTCAATGTAAAAATATTTGACCCATATATTTGACCCTGTAACTTTCAAAAATACTATAAAACCTGTACATGGGGGGTACTGTTTTACTCGGGAGACATCGCTGAACACAAATATTAGTGTTTAAAAAACTGGAAAACGTATCACAACAATTATATCATCAGTAAAAGTGCTGTTTGTGTGTGAAAAATGCAAAAAAAGTAACTTTCACTGACAATATCATCGCTTTGATATGTTTTACTGTTGTGAATCACTAATATTTGTGTTCAGCGAAGTCTCCAAATATACTATATGAGGCCTAGAAGTGTCTAAATAGAAACATTACAAGGGTAAAATACAGTGCTAACAAATTAAAATTCTCTGGAATTTCGGCCTGGGTTGGCAGGCAGGTCCCTCAAATTGCAATCAATAAAATTACTGAATTATGTAAAAATATTACATAAATACGCACGTAGAATTTAAATATATATGCATATTTATATATTTGAAGTCTACGTGTATATTTATATAATTATTTATTTAATTTTGTATATGGACGTATGTATATTTCTTATTTTTATTTATTTTTATATACATAGATATATATATATATATACAAATTTATTCTAAGTATATTTTGATATAAATATATATGTATATTTTAAAATACAGTTAGAATAAAAATTTCATATAGCTATATAATTTTTTACATTTTGTGTATTTTTAAAAAATTATTTAATTTAAATTACTTATTATTTATATTTTATAATAATATATATATACAATATATATAGTTATATATATTATATATATATACGTGTGTAATTTAATTATAAGTGTATTTTTATATTAATAGAAGTACATATTAATATAAAAATACACTTAGTATGGCATTATACATATGATATATAGACATATATTATACAGATATAATATATGTCTATATATCATATATACACATATATAATTATTATTATTTTTTTAATTAACACTAACTTTATTTTATTTTTTGATTTTACACTAGCAGGGAGACTGCCTGTCAGCACAGGCAGTCCCCCTGCAGGCAGACACATGGACACCCATTGTGACCATGTGATCGCTGTGTTAAGCGATCACATGGCCACAGGGGTCCTAAATCAGTGTGGGGAGACTATCTGGGCTGCAGGCAGTCTCCCCACAACCGGAACCACGCTGATCGCCGCCGGGGGAACGACGGCGATCAGGTAAGTAGCTCAGACCGTTAGGACGGTTCAGGACCGTCATCGGTCGGCAAGAAGGCAAAAAATGCGATGGCGGTCTGGGTGTCTCGGTCATAGAGGAGTTAAGGACCACTCTCTAGGCACCCAGACCACTTCAGCTTAATGAAGTGGTCTGGGTGCCAAATCCTCAGGAACTAACCCATTTTTATAAACATAGCAGTTTTCGGAGAGCTTTGCTATGTTTATGAATGGGTTAAGCCTTCCCCCTAATCCTCTAGTGGCTGTCTCATTGACAGCCACTAGAGGCGCTTGCGTGCTTCTCACTGTGATTTTCACAGTGAGAGCACGCAAGCGTCCATAGGAAAGCATTGTAAATGCTTTCCTATGCGACGGGCTGAATGCGCGCGCAGCTCTTGCCGTGCGTGTGCATTCAGCCCAGAAGGAGGATCGGAGGAGGAGAGGAGGCAGAGAGCTCCCCGCCCAGCGCTGGAAAAAGGTAAGTTTTTAACCCTTTCCCCCTTCCAGAGCCTGGCGGGAGGGGGTCCCTGAGGGTGGGGGCACCCTCAGGGCACTATAGTGCCAGGAAAACGAGTATGTTTTCCTGGCACTATAGTGGTCCTTTAAGAACCAAAGTTCTGGAATAAAAGGGAATTATGACATGTCACACGTCATGTGTCCTTAAGGGGTTAACCGTTGTCATTTTCCCATGACACAACTAATGCAGGGATAGTAGGGGGTTAAGTTAAACAGTGACTGTATGGTGTACTCAGGTGAAGACTGACACATGTATTACTGTACGTTCCATATAGCACTTACCTGATACTTCTGCTTGTAGAACACGCAGAAACCCGCCGAGCCCTGATTGGTGGAGAGGATGTTCCGGGGGCGGGCTCTGCGAGTGACTGGAAACCCACGTGTTCCATAGACAGGCTGCTTCCTGTCTGTATCCTTCTACGTAAAGCTGCGGGTGCCCTGTGTGCCCTACTGACTGGCACATGGCCTGTCTCTTTCGGAGGGCAATAGCTGAGCAGGTACCGGGTTCTACCCTCCCCTCATACCCGTCCCCAGCCCCGCTCAGAGCCAGCTAGTGACATGTCTGCTGTCAGTGTCATGCACTTATTCAATAATGCAGGTGTCATTTCAAATCAGTGAAAGAGAATGCACAACAATTGAAGTCAATAAATAATAAAGGGTTTTATTTACTATGTCAGCTGAATACAAGTACCGTTACAAAAATAACCTCCATAGATGGTGCCCTTGACCTTCTTGTGGATTACATTCTACAGCTTACATTTCATTGGACAATGTACATTACAGGTCTGCTTCGTTTAAAATAATCCATAAATAAAATGATCATGTTGTCAGTCACTTTATCATTGTTCTGTTTAGTAACTTTTCTGGAGGACACTAACAATCGAGTTCCTGGATTTTATAGTTTATTCACTAAACACAAAATTCTATTGAATTGAAAATGAAACTATAACATTGTCAGCTATTAACTCCATTTCTGTTTTAGTCTCTGCTTGGTATTTTTACTTTGATTTGAAATTCTATTTTCAGTTGATGACGCTTCAATATTTAGTGAATAAATTACCTTTATTAGAAGTTCAGTGGTTAGAATTTCCAATTTTAATGTATTTTTCCTTTATGCAGAAAACATCTGCTCAAAAATGCATGTTTGGGAATAAAAAATGTTTTACAATGTAAACAGAAATTGTTATAAAATGTAATTCAATTTGTAATTAAGAATTATAGATATATTTAAAATCATGAAATCAATTCATCATACAGGCTGAGGGATTGAGCAGACAAACTGGTGCTGTCAATAGAATGTTAAGGTTAAAATGTTGAAAAACGTCTTTACTCCATTAATTCAAGTTAGTACTCAAAGCACCAAAACAACTTTAGCTTAACGCCTTAAGGATGCAGCTTCAGAAGCTGGACATACACTTAAAGGGACACTATAGTCAACGGAACACCTACAGCTTATTGTATTTGTTCTGGTGAGTAGAATCATTCCCTTAAGGCTTTTTGCAGTAAACACTGCTGTTTCAGAGAAAATGCAGTGTTTACATTACAGCCTAGGGATAACTTCACCGGCCACTCCTCGGATGGCTACTAGAGGTATTTCCTGGGGCAGTGCTGCACACTGTGCAGTACTACCATTCAGCATCTCCTCCCTTTACTTGCAGACACTGAACTTGCCTGAAAGAAATGCATTGATTCAATGGATCTCTATGAGGAGATGCTGATTGGCCAGGCTGTGTTTGACTTGTGCTGGCTCTGCCCCTGATCTGCCTCCTTGACAGTCTTTGCCAATCCTGTGGAAAAGCATTGTGATTGGCTCACAGAATCACTTCTGATGATGTCAGGCAGCTCAGTGGCAGCTGCAGCAGCTGCACACTGGAATAAATTATTTTACTATATTTAATGAGGCAGGGGCTAGATGGTGATTTTAACACTGTATGGTCAAGAATACATATTTATGGTCCTGAGCCTATAGTGTTCCTTTTAAAGACATAAGCATTTTTTGTATTTTATGCTGTTTTGTGTTCAATTGCAATTTGCATATTTCTTATTTATTGCACCAACACATATTATATACTGGATTCCAAAATCCAAAGTGCGTTATAAGGCGTTTCAAACACTATCAAGTGCAGGTAACATAATATTGTAGCAGCTACCACACAAATGCAGGAACTTTCAACCCCTACAAAATACAATGTGATGCGTAGAGGGGCTTAGGAGGATGAGGTGCGTGGATGGGTTCGAGGGGGGAAGACATATGGGGCGGACTATATAAATACCAATAATATTAATATTCTTTTACACCATTTCACTGCTGTTTTAATCCTTAGGGGTAAGTGTATATTTTACTAGCGCTCCACATTTGCAACTAGTGGTGAGGGTTTTTTTTTTTTTTTTATCACTTAGTTTCTACGTTTGTACATATTATATACTGGTTTTTTTAAAGGACCAAAGGGGCTTTAATTTGATGTGACATATACATATATAAATTCTCATTTATTATTTTTTTTTAAATGGAAAAAAAAAAATGTGACAATTTCAGGTTTTTTAAGTATGAATTTTCATGGTTTTGATGGGTCCGTGTTCCATTTTGGAGCATTTTATCAGGTTACTTATTCAAACTACCCCATAATGGCATACCATTTCTTAAAGAAGACACCCCAGGTTATTTCAAAAGGCATATTTTGAACCTTAGTGTGCGATAATATTTTCACTAGCTTGTACCGCCAGTATAGTGGTAATTAGCATTTTTTTTTATTACTTTTTGACACTCATAGTGAGTTTTTACTGTATATTTTGCCAACCTTATCTGTGCTATCGCAGTCAAATACTTCATATGCCGCTCAGTCTAAGTACAGAAGTACTCCATATGTACCTTTGCCAAGTATATGTGGACATTGAAGGGGCACAATTAAAGGAACACTATAGTCACCTAAATTACTTTTTCTAAATAAAGCAGTTTTAGTGTATAGATCATTCCCCTGCAATTTCACTGCTCAATTCACTGTCATTTAGGAGTTAAATCACTTTGTTTCTGTTTATGGAGCCGTAGCCACACCTCCCCTGGCTATGATTGACAGAGCCTGCATGGAAAAAAAAAACTGGTTTCACTTTCAAACAGATGTAATTTACCTTAAATAATTGTATCTCAATCTCTAAATTGAACTTTAATCACATACAGGAGGCTCTTACAGGGTCTAGCAAGCTATTAACATAGCAGGGGATAAGAAAATCTTAATTAAACAGAACTTGCAATAAAGAAAGCCTAAATAAGGCTCTCTTTACAGGAAGTGTTTATGGAAGGCTGTGCAAGTCACATGCATGGAGGTGTGACTAGGGTTCATAAACAAAGGGATTTAACTCCTAAATAGCAGAGGATTGCGCAGTGAGGCTGCAGTGGCATGTTCTATACACCAAAACTGCTTCATTAAGCTAAAGTTGTTCAGGTGGCTATAGTGTCCCTTTAAGACACAGCCGTTTCAGTTTTATTCATACTTTGAATTTTTTTTTACGCTGGGTCCATGTCCCATTTTGGAGTTATATAACAGGTAGCTTATACCAACTACCCTACAAAGGCATACCATTCCATAAAGAAGAAACCCCAGGATATTTGAAAAGGCATATTTTGAACCATTGCATAGGATAATTTAGCATAGGAAATCAGATCACAATAAAATAGTGAGATCTGTATTTTGATCACTGCAGACACTAAATGATTTGCAGGGGAAGGGTTAATTTTTTATTAATCTAGTATAAGGGGGTTGTGATTTTAACCTAATATGTTTTTTGTTGTTGTGGGGTTTTTTTATAGGCAGAAACAAATCAGCACTAATCCGTCTCTCTCCACTTCACACTGCACAAGGAGGTTAAGGGAGGTGGATTAGGAGCCCCTGCAGCACATGTGATCACTCTGATTGGCCAGGACATGTTATATTTTATTTGTTAGCAGTAGTTCTGTTTCACAGGTCACTTAATGATGCAGTCAATCTTAATGTAACATTGTTTCCGCTGTTTCTTTACAGGTTTCCCGAATTGTGGGGTTGCCGTCAGAAACTGTTGCCCAGTCTATTCGAGCAGTTCCAGTTCACAGAAAGCAGTAAATATTATAATTTTTTGTATCTTTTACCAATTTTGTAATGAGCGTTGCATTCCATGATATTGTCTTTGTTCTCCTTATATTGTCGCGCACTAATAAAATCACAAAAGATTTCAAGAAAAACAATGTATTTTATATCCATTACAGCTTAGCTTCTCCATAGTTGTTAGGGCAGGATTAATTCATTACTCAAAATTGCCCCCAAATTGTTTGCCTTGAATTACAAACCAGGTATTGAACTTTACTAGCCACCTTAAAGGACTACTACATACAAATGTGCATTCCTGACACTATAGGTTTATAGTCCCCCCTTACAAAGGTGATTTACTCACTTTTTTTTCAGCACTGAACAAAATAGTGCCTGGCCCAGCCCCTGCTCTGCCTCAGTTTAGATAATCTCAGCCAATCCAATGCTTTACCATAGGAAAGCATTGGAATGCTATTGTGCATGCAAAGTAGTGTGTGCAGAAGGTAATAGGGGCTGTAGGAAGTGCCAGAGGGTAGGGGTTGCAGAGGGTGCCGGTAGGTATGGGGCTGCAAAGGGTGCTGGGGGGAAGGGGCTGCAGAGGGTGCTGGAGTGGCAGGGGGAAGAGGTTGTTAAGTGTACCAGGTGGTAGAGGCTGTAGAGGGTGCATGGGTGTAGGAGCTGCAGAGGGTGCATGGGGGTAGGGGCTGCAGAGGGTGCATGGGAGTAGGGGCTGCAGAGGGTGCATGGGAGTAGGGGCTGCAGAGGGTGCATGGGAGTATGGGCTGCAGAGGGTGCATGGGAGTATGGGCTGCAGAGGGTGCATGGGAGTAGGGGCTGCAGAGGGTGCATGGGAGTATGGGCTGCAGAGGGTGCATGGGAGTATGCAGAGGGGCTGCAGAGGGTGCATGGGAGTATGGGCTGCAGAGGGTGCATGGGAGTATGGGCTGCAGAGGGTGCATGGGAGTAGGGGCTGCAGAGGGTGCATGGGAGTTGGGGCTTTAGAGGGTGCATAGGGGTAGGGGCTATAGAGGGTGTAGGAGCTGTAGAGGGTACCGGTGTATAATATGAATTGTAGTAAGTGTAAAGCTATGGGGGTTTGGGGTGTAAAGGGGATGTGGAGGAGTTTATAAAATTAAAATATCTTTGATAAAAAAATAAAATAAAAAAAAGGGAGCTCCCCAGAGCAGTGTTACAGGCAGCCTGTATGCTCTGTGTGGCTGTGGTCACTAAGACAGGCACACTGAGGGGCAGCCTAGTGGGGTCTTTGGGATGGCCCCTTAGCTATATCTCGGTGTGCCCAGCAAGGGGGAGAAGATTTGTAGCAGCAGGGGCTAGCGGAAGGCTGTGCAGCCACTTGCTGCGTGCAGGCTGGCTGCAGAACCTGCTAAACTCCCTATCTAAGCAATTACTGCACTGCACCACAGACGGGCCCCCCAGAGCCCCGGGCCTTCGGTCCATGACCGATTTGCCCGAGTGCTCAGTCGGCCCCTGGAGCTGTGTTCCAGATTTACCTGAGCTTGATAAGATTAGCAGTAGTTTGTTGCAATCAAAAATGCCATTACCCAGCATTTTTTTTTTATCACCTCACTGCTTTTCTTGGCAAGTCATGCATCTAAAAGAGTTTTGGCCTGTCTGGGTATACACTGAGGCTGGAAAGATTTTTAGGGGCAGTGTGTCTCATTCTTTGTCCAGGAAATTAAAAAAGTACGCCATGATTTTGAAATTCTGTGTGCAGTCTAGCCTTCTCATTTGGCTATTAGGTAAGCTGATATATAGCTTATATATTTTTACTAATTTCTATTGATTGACCATAGGGTTTCAAGAGATATTAAGTATAAAGATTTGTAATTTTTTTTAAAAGCAGGATTAAAATCAATGCATGACATTCATATGGCCCCATCACTTCATTCGTAGACATCAGCAGGATGTCTTACTGAAGAAGTATCTACAGACGTTTCACTGCTGTATGGGCTGTGGTTCAAATGCCCCATAGGGAAAGAACCTGTGTTACTCCAGCATTAAGGAAGTGTCAGAATGTCAAAGCAGAGCTGACCCGCAGAAGTCGATTTTACAGGCTATTGCCAAGAGGTTTTTAGTTAGCCATGGTGAAGAAGATGTCATCCAAAACACCAACAACCTCTTCCTACTCCTTGGAGTCTAGCTTGGATCTAAACCCAATGCAGGAATATTGGTTTGAGGAGGAGACTGTGTAACCATGAGGCAAGTCTAACGATATTAGATCAGTCAATTGTTTTAGTTTGAGATATACTGAAAATCCCTGAGGAAAAGTTGGAAGTAGCAACATCGGATATATTCTTTGAAGATCCGAGAGCCTTTAAAACATCTTCTGCCCTACAATAATATATAGATAAATATAGAGAAAATATATATTTTTATGCATCAATGGAAGGTTATTAGGGTCTGTTTGATTTATCCAAGAGAATGTAAAATGTGGACAACATTTCCTAAGATTGGTGCAACTGTCATCAGGCTTTCCAACAAACTACATTGCCTATCGATAGTATGGTATCACTCAGCCAATGGAGAAAAGGTTGGATTCTCAACTAGTTAAATTCAGCTAAAGTGGCATGGGTACAGTGTCCCTATTGCACTTAGTGCTGCAATGTCAAACATTGCAGTTCCAGAGAAACTGCAATGTTTACATTGCAGCACTAAGTCTGCCTCCAGTGGCAGTCTCCCAGTTAGCCACTGGAAGCGCTTCTTGCATCCAAACAGACCTTTGGTCCGGTATCTGACGCTGGACGTCCTCACGCTCTGCATGAGGACATCCAGCGTCAGATTTTTTCCCATAGAAAAGCTTTGATTTCCTATAGGGAGTTTGTAGGATGTTGGAGGAGGCGGGGCCACAACCCAGCTCCGAGAGAAATCGGTGCTGGGGTAAAGAAAATAAGCGGTTTTTAACCCTTTATTGACCACTTTGGGAGGGTGGGGGGAGACAGAGGGAGCTATAGTGCCAGGAACACAGCCTTGTATTCCTGGCACTTATAGTATCCCTTTAAAGCATATGTAGGCATTGGCTCAGACTTTCACTCAGTGGTCGACTAAATGTAAGTTTCAAGAACAGTGAAAATATGAGTTAATAATCTAGAGAATGATGTGCAGACCCAGACAGATATTGTAGACGTTTGACTAAATATATTTTTTCCTGTCTGGGCCAACACTGTTTCTATAAAGTGGTTAGAAGCTATTATTTCAAGATTACCTAGCAGAATTAGTATGTTGAACAGACTTAATTCATAGAGAAGCTGTTGCATCAAGGAGTCACCACAGAATCTCTCACAGAAACTTTTGGGACATCTAAGATTTTTACTTTACAGTCATTTTATCTCCAAAGTGGAGGCTTTATACTCGATCTGAGGAAGATAAATTTACATTGCAAGGAGATGTCCTTTACAATGAAATCAGTAGGAGTGATTTAACAAGCAGTCCACAGGTATAATTGGCTCCAATAACTTAACGCCTCTGCAATTTCCCATGCTTCTTTGTCTAAAGGAAACACTACCAGTTTTAGGTCTCCTGTTTGACCTGACCCTAGCACCAGGGATGTTTTCCAAAATACTCATATGCTAACATTAAGATTGCTGTTGTATCAGCGTTGAGGAATCAAGGGATGCACATTCATCTTAACAATATCCTGATTATAGACCACAACCATCGAGTGACAAAAATATCAATTCCTGTCCCCTTACAACTGGATTGCTTAGTTAGAGAAGAGTACACTGTCTCCAGTAAAATGCCTGTTTTTGTATGAACTAACATAAATATTTGGAAGCTGTTCTTAAAGTAACAAAAAACTTCAACTGGTGTCAAATCAGAGACCTAATCATAAGAAGAAAAATGTCAACTTGGAATTATATGAGTGTGATAGGATGCCTTCTGTAAGTCTAGTCCAGTGTATCCAAATAGAGCCAGCTTCGATGGGTTTACATTACACAGGAACTTGGAGGTGGTAACTACCGGCAAAAAACCTAGACAGAGGTCATTACCTTAAAGAACCTGATTGGCAGATCGTAGCCACTGATGTCAGTGCTGGGGCACGGGGAATCCAGTAGAAGAGCCTGATCCCAGGTTCAGTGGCCTTTTCTGGTTGAATTCCCCCTTCCAACATCCCATAGATGAGAACCTTATTAAAGGCTCTACAGACCATGGCTTCTCACTTGGGCCAGTGAGTCCTGTTAAAGGTGGATAAAAAGGATTGCCTCCTACATCAGTTGTCAAATGGGAACAGGGGTAGGAGACTCCTTTTAAGAGATGCAACTTATTCTAGGTCTGGAAGCATATGATAAAAAACTGAAAGCAGTTTCTTTTCTGGGGAAGGAAATACTCTTGGCCACTCATGCATACAGGAATATCAACAGAGATTTGTTCCTGCAGTTTATACATCTTGGCCTACAGTTATTTAAATTGGGAGCCTGAAGGGATTATCTGCTTTTGATACAGAAACTATATTTAAGACTAAAAAGAGATCGAATTCTGATAGTTCCCATAGAGTTTAGGAAGTTTTTCACTCATGGTATTACCTAGTAATATCAACTTTTTGAAGCCTTCATTAGCTAGTGTCTTGAAGTTCCACAGGGAGGTAAGGAAAAGAGTCTAATTCTCAGTACCCTGACAGTTCAGGTTTCTGCTATCTCGATCTTAACCAGCAGAAGATGGGCCTGTGATTCATTGATTATCCATTTCTTGAACAGATCTCTTGTCTGGAACCTCATTTACTTTTTGGGATCTATTACTTTTCTTGAAAGCTTTCTTTAGTTCCAACTGAACTGTTGAATATAGTGGGGACATCAAGAGAAACTGCAGCTTTAATCATTTATGTATACATTTTTGTACATAATATTTTCTTTGAATCATTGTGGCCCCAGTCCCAGCTATTTTGTTTCACCTTTTTTTTTTTTTTTTTTTTGTTAAATAACCCCAACAATTCTTCCAACTCTTTTTCACCTTCTATCTTGTATTATGCCTGCAGAGTCCTCTTTGACCTCTTCGAGCACATTCACTTGTCGTCCACAATGCTTCTCTATGAAAAGCATTTGAATGGACGAGAAGTGCTGTGTTCCTCCAATCTAAAGCTTCTCACATAGAAGCATTAAATCCAGTGCTTCTCTATGAGACGTATTGATTGAATGATCAATGTCCTAATACAAAGATGTCGAACGTGAAGAACAGAGTCTGAGTCTGTATTCATAGTGTAAGAAGCACCAGCTTGTGTCTGTCAGTTTAACAACCACTAGAGGTGTTTAGTCCATAGTATAAACATTGCCATATCTCTAAGACCGCTATGTTTTGCATTAGGGAAGCAAAATGCCAGGGACACTGCACACAGACCACTTCATTGAGATGGTGGTCGGGTGACTGTAGTGTCCCTTTCATTCTGACATTGATGACACTAGTACACATGACTTCAGTCAGAAGAGTCTGTAAACTGTAGGCTATATCTTTGGAAGAACCGTATATAATTTTTACCATTACAGAGCAGTCTGAAATTTCAAAAGCAGTTACATAATTTCACATCCAACCAGAATTAGTCCTTCCATCTTTGTTCCCAAACCCTTTATCTACAGAAGAGGAGATGTAATGCTTAAATATGTTCATTTGTTTACGTAGTAAACAGTGAGTTGATCAAAAATAGTAAAATTTGAAAGAGCTGTTTTGTTGAAAGGGGGAAAAAATTGGTTATTTTTTTCCAGTTGTTGAAACTGTGTGTGTCCTTGCTTTACAGTGAATTAGCATATCTCAGGGTTATTTTCAAGAGCAACAATTCAAAGTGAACATTAAAGGCCAAAGTTGCTGAACTTAAGGCATAACTGGTTTAGTGCATGATTCAAGTAGGGCTATTTTGGCCTTAAACGTGAAATTAACTTTGAATTCTCACTTTAGTAAATCATGTTAGAATTCTCCATGCTATTTGTTTAGCATGTTAAGACCTGTATTCGTAAAGTCCTTAAAATGTATATGTAGGGAATAAGTAGGGAATATACTACAAAATTCCAATTTCACCATTAAAATTGTAGTTGTTGCTGCTTTGTTTTTAATATTTTTTTTAACTTTGTGTGTTTAACCCTAGTGAATCACCAGATTTTCAGCTGTTTGTTAATTCCTTGCTTGATGACATCCATGCTGATGCAAATTTCACAGTACAGGAAAAAGCACAGAAACTTGCATCAAAGGTAATGATGTCTGGCGGCCTCTAACCTCATTGTGTGTACACCTGAACTACATGTGCTATGGGGCATACATTATTATAAAGTAAACACGTTTTATATATAGTCATGGGGGGAAAAAAAGTATACACTCTTTGAATTCTATAGTTTTACATATCAGGGCATAATAACAATCATCTGTTCCTTAGCAGGTCATAAAATTAGGTAAATATAACCTCAGATGAACAAAACGACATATTATATTGTGTTATCATTTATCTTTAACAAATATAAAGCGAAAATGGGGAAGCCATGTGTGAAAAATTAAATACACCTTATGATTCAATAAGGTGTGCCTGTAGAACACTCATTGAGGTTTGCTGGCATTTGTTTATGCTCTCTTAAGATCCAGCCACAGCATTTCAATCGGTTGAGGTCTGAACTTTGACAGGGCCATTGCAACACATTGATTCTTTTCTTTTTCAGCCATTCTGTGGTAGATTTGCTGGTGTGCTTGGGATCATTGTCCTGTTGCATGACCCAATTTCAGCCAAACTTTAGCTGTCAGACAGATGGCCTCACATTTGACTCTAGAATACTTTGATATACAGAGGAATTTATGGTCAGCCCAATGACTGCAAAGTTCCAAGGTCATGTGGCTGCAAAACAAGTCCAAGCAATCATCCCCACCACCACTGTGCTTGACAGTTGGTATGAGGTGTTTGTGCTGAAATGCTGTTTGTTTTTTGCCAAAAATGGAGCTATGTATTATTGTCAAACATCTCCACTTTGGTCTTGTTGGTCCAAAGGACATTTTCCAGAAGTCTTTCGGTTTGTTCAGATACAACTTTGCAAACCTAAACCGTACTGCCATGTTCGTTTTAGAAAGAATAGGCTTTCTCCTGGCAACCCTTCCAAACAAACCGTACCTGTTCAGTCTTTTTCTAATTGTACTGTCATGAACTTTAACATTTAACATGCTAACTGAGACCTGTAGAGTCCGAAATGTAACTCTTGGATTTTTTGCAAGTTCTATGTTTCAAAAGCAGAGTTGTTTAGTTTTATTGCACTCGAAATGTAGTAAATTGTAAGCTGAATTGCAGAATCTAGGCAAATGTAGTGAATTTGAAAAATATCTATCTCTGCTGTGGTTAGAGCTTTGCCATTTTCACCAAATTTTTGTATTTCAGTATACATTGTTTTACAATTCATTGTTTAGTGAATAAACCACACAGTGTATGTTTTGATGGTACTATAATAGTGGATCATGGGAAATGTACTTTCTGTGTGGTGTGTATGGATCATATAAATAAATACAAACAATATACACCTATACTGTGAAGTGAAAAAACAAACACAAATAACTTGCAGTGAATGATTAAAGGTGAAGAAAATGGCATAAAATAGTCACTATCTCACCCCCTACCATGTAAATATTTTTTATTCACATCTCTAACCATATTTTTACAAACAGAACTATCATTTTTCTTTTTGTATTACAGCTAAACTGTGACACGGTAATAAGTGAGATTGGTGCTGATCGGGGTTCAGTGACTTTTAAAGTACACCGGGATTTATTAATCAAGGTGAATTATGCTCTTCTTATGTTTCTAATATTCTTTTATGTGGATTCAAACTGTTACCACTAATTAATTGATAGTGACTATCCTCACACTTTCTACAAACAGTGACATGCTTGAGCAACATTTGTATATCTGTGAACTGGATGTTTGTTCTTCTGCGTCATTGTTATGTGAAAATTGATGATAAAAAAACTATGAGAGGGACACTATAGAGCCCAAAACAACTTTAGGTTATTGGAGCAGTTTTTCTGTATAGATAATTTCTCTGCCATTTAGGGGTTAAATCACTTTGTTTATAACACCCTAGCCACAGATCCCTGCATGTGACTTGCACAGCCTTCCTAAACAATTTCTAAAAAGTTACTTAGATATTATAGGTTCCTTTATTGCACACAGGACAGGTTTGTTAATCCTCACTCATAGGGAATTCCCAAAAATGCATATTTATTGAAGTCAAAAATGAAAATACATATGGCAAGATACCAGAACAGTAGTCCTTATGTATGTTGTATTGGTCCAAGCATGTGAAAATGAAAAATAAGGTTGTGAGTGAACAAAGTATAAAAAGTCCAAAAGCTGAGCATAGGACCACCCGCAGCTGCTGTACATGGGGGAGACCAGCAAAGAAGCCGACCCGAAAGAAAGATTAGAGAAGCCCTGGATGCGTTTTGCACCACTCTGGGTGCTTTCTCAGCATGGGTTTGTTTAATCTAGAATTTCTTATCTCTTGCTATGCTAATAGCCATCTAGTGCCTACAGGAGCCTCATGTTTGTGATTAAAGTTCAATTTACAGAGCAATAGATACAAAACTTCTAAAGTAAGTTAACGTCTGATTGAAAATGAAACCCTTTTTACTTTAATGAGTCACAGCCAGGGGAGGTGTGGTTTGGAATGCATGGACAGAAAGTGGTTTAACTCCTAAATGGCAGATAATTGAGCAATGAGACTGTATGGGGCATGATATATACACCTAATTTGTTTAAGCTAAAGTAGTTTTGATACCTATAGTATCCCTTTAAAAATAGACTTAAATGGGATGTGAAACATGTACATTTTCATCAAAGTAAAGAGGCTTATTTCTGTGCATTGGTCCTGTCATTATTCCTACTGGTGGTAATAAAGACCTCCATGTGTTACATATGATGAGTAGATTAATAAATAATTAATCATTGTTTTTCAGACTGTGCTGCATAAAATAACCCAAGATGGCCCCAGGTTTGGTCTTAATACTGATTTACTATCAAGGATACCAAAAGGAAAGACTATTGTGGAATTTAGGTGAGAAACCAAATGTCTCCTGGGTCCAAGTCTCAAAATAAAATGCTCTACAGTCTAGTTTAGGGGGTAGGCAACCTGTGGCACTCCAGATGTTGTGGACTGCACCTCCCAAAATGATTTTACAGTCATAATGCTAGCAATGCATTACGGGATATGTAGTTTACAACATCTGGAGTGCTGGAGGTTGCCTACCCCTGTAGGAGAACTGGCACCTCTCAACTTTCACCTTCCTCAGAGGTCATCAAAGATAATGAGAGCTGTCTACCCTGGAGTGCCGAAGGTTACCTATTCCTAGTCTAGCTACAAGCTCATCAACTACTAGGCAACTACTTGTCTTTACTGTTCTCCGTCATTGCTGGAAGCAACATGTACTGTTACATCTGTACTCAATCAAATAAACTATTACAACTATTAGAAAATAAAATATTACTTAGTGTTTAGGTGATATGCCCCACCAAAAACACAAAGTGCAAGTGCAGTGCCAAAATGATAATACAATCACTTACCCCTTAGTACACACACTAGGTCAGCATATATATGTAAGGAAACAAAGAAAACAATAATAGTGCAACTTTGTATGATTTACACTCACTTTTAGATTAGCCTTTTGTAGGAATAAGAGGCTCTAAATGTGTAGACCTCTGTGCCCTTAGGGCGGCAACTCTACTTTCTTGTACAGTGGTATCATAAATATGCTTAAGGGATGGATCGTGTAAATAATTAAAATGAGAAAAATAAGAGAGCAATTTGGTGCAGTATGTTTGAAAAACAGATAGCAGATAATAAGCTCCAAAATAGTATCCTCACTTTTCTTTGGAGCCCATAAATGACTGGCTCCACAAGTTTGTACGTATATTGTTAAATGTAGGGTGACAATGCCCTATTTAGGTGTGCCCTCTTTTTCAGTAGAAATTGACACTTTTATAAATTAGCCTGGTAACACCCCCCTGACATCCAAGGAGACAGCAGGTAATGTTACTTCCTGGTTGTTAAGGTCAGGAGAGTGGAACTCAAGAGGCGGCAACTGTCCAGCAAACCTGCCTTGCAAAGACATCTTATTGAGCTATATTGGGAAGTTTGTTATTGGATAGCCACAGAAAGTCTGGGCGGGGTAAGTAGTGGAGGGTTTGCGAAAGCTGCAGACAACAGAAATGCAGATTTTGCAAGAGGATTCTAAATGCCCCCCCGATGTAAATAATACATAATTAAAAGCATGGATGCAGTAATTTGGGGCATATAGAAACATAGAAACATAGAATGTGACGACAGATAAGAACCATTCGGCATATCTACTAAACAGTGATTTTTATTTATTTTGTATTTAGACAGTGGAGTGTTACTTTAAGTTAGCCGAACTTCCTGTGTCAAAGAGAGTTTTCCCACAGCACTCATAGGGAACCATACTTGGGCCCCTGTCAGACTTAATGGGTCTCCCCAGGAAAAGAAAAAATTCAATTTCTGATAATTCTGTACTGAACAGACCCTCTGTTGCACATTCCATGACCTTATACATGCAATAAATATTAAGAAAATAAGAGACAATATACCCCTGGTATGTATCATGTTATATTTTAGAATAAATTAATAGAATATCCGATTGTAAGTGTAGTGTTACTTCACAAAGGTGTTAATTGTCAAGAATTCAAAGTGAAATAACATTTTAAGACCATACAAAATCCTTTAGAATTCTCATTTTAGTAAATAACCCTTGACAAGTGAAATTAAGTTATTAATTGCCTTCATTTTACCAAATTCCTTTGTAGTTCCCCCAACATTGCCAAAAAGTTTCATGTTGGACATTTACGCTCCACAATAATTGGTGAGTATTCAATTTTAGCTGCAGTTCTCACTAGTTTTAGTTACATTTTGTATTGGTGTGCAGTGCTTATATTTATTTATGTATTACCCCTGTAATGGATCCCTTATACTCCAGCTGAGTATATCCTTGCAGAATCTCCCAAGTCCCAAGTGCAGTAGTGATTATAGTTCCCAAGTCCCCAAACACGAGCTTTGACTTCATGGAGGGTAAAACAAATCTGTTTAATCCAGGCACAATGGCCTGCTTATATACAGTTCAAGGACTCTGAAAACACGCCACTTACACTTCCGTAAACACACCCACAAAATGCCATGTCACCATGACTAACCAAAAATGACAATTTACAGAAAACACCCCAAATACATATTTAACATAATGGAACCCCCATAGTCTATACATCCCAGGATAGCCTGGATCTGAGCGCCCAAGCTGTCCAAATAGAGCTCAGATCCCACAAACACAGCTGAATCGTCACAGGGGTGAAGTTTTGACCGACCGCTCACGAGGCTCTTGTCCAAAATAGTTCCACAGTTTTAGAGGTAGCGGTCGGTCATGTTCGGGAGTTCCAAAACACACGAAAGGGTGAACTGTTCCCCTGGCTCAGTGGTAGCGTTTGTTCTTGAGGTCCGTACGAGGCGTTCACATAGTTTTACCGCGCTGTTGAGTGTCCGCTTCAGAGTTCCAGACACTCGACGACCAAGTCCCGTTGCCTGCTTTCGTGCGACAAAATGTCTCCATTTTCTCCACCATGCGTCGTTCGGTTATACGAATGGTGGCCACACACAAAGAGCACTTCTTGCGGTTTTCTTTGTGCTTAATGAGCTAGAGGGGTGGTCGGTGTTCGGCAATTTAAAGTACCGAATGAGGAAAAAGTATAAAGCAAAGTTTAGGCGGATTCCTGAACTGTGTATGAGAATAGTCCCTGGGAAGGCAAAAATAGTGGTTTTGTCACAACCCCCCCCCCCTTTCCCATTTTAGTATTAATTTTATTGATTTTATTTTGAGTTGTTTTGGTGACTATAGTGTCCCTGTTGTAGGTTTTTATGTATTTTTATTTTTTTGCAAACTAAGAGAATTGTACTGATTAGTTCAAGCAGAGGTGCAACTGTAGTGTGTGTGCTCTCCTATGTTCCCTGGAGCTTTCAGAAATTAGAAAGTGCCCCTTTAAAAACAGACCATCACCTGCCACGTGTAGTATCTGTCCACAATGAAAATGAAACTGCTGTTTCTGAATAGCTCTCAGAATATTTAACCCATGCTCGCCAGGCCTTAGTTCTGCTGTTCAGTACTGATTTGTTAAGCCCTGTATCTGATGTAACATCAATGCATTATTAAAGGGACACTGTAGACACCCAGACCACTTCAGCTCAACTAATTCAATGCTTTCCTATGGGGAGGTCTAATGTGCGTGCAGCATTTCCCTCACGTACGCATTAGACCCCGCTTGTGGCGGGGCATCGGAGGGGGTGGAGCGTCGACCCAGCGCTGAGGGACATCAATGCTCAAAAAAGGTAAGTAAATTTTTTTTAACCCTTTATTTACCGGGAAGGGGGGACCCAAAGGAGAGGGGAGGCAGGGGGAGTGGTAGTGCCAGGAATACAGCTTCCTTTAAAGTGTCAGCTCATGTGATTGATATTTTTTTAAGGAGTTAACCTGTGTTTCCTTGTTGACCATTGAATAAATGAGTGGACTTTCAGTCTTTCACCAAAGAGGGATAATATAATGTGTCCTAAATATTTTTATTTATAAATGCTTAAGTGTGAAAGATTTCATGATGCACGTAGGATTGATACGTAAGCTAAACATATTTCACCTTTGCTTTCTGTGCCAGGAAACTATATTGCTAACTTGAAGGAAGCCATTGGAAATGAAGTCATTAGGATAAACTACCTTGGAGACTGGGGTCTGCAGTTTGGTAGGTTTTATTCACTGCTGGTAGAATGTGAACATTGAAGTGTACCTGTCATGACTAACAAGAGTCGGTGTCACTTTTAAGAGTGTAATCTATACATTGTGCAAGCCCAAATGCCAGCACATGTTCAGGTGAAAAGTTATTTTGTAATTTGCCATTCTGGGGATGCAGTTTTGCAAGAATTGTGAGATATGTTCACATTATTTGCAAGGGACAGTTGCTTGCACTACCCTCTCCGGGCCATGTCTTGAAGGACAATTTGTGCAGGAAGTCTTCAGGAAGCAATATTTAGATGAATAGTTCTATTTAACTAGCCTTAAATGTTAATTTCCACTGCAAGCCATAGCGTACACACCAGAGGTAAATTTCCTCTAGCTAGTGTCGGGTGGAAATTGTGAGCCCTGCGATTGTCATTCACATGATTTATGTTTTATTGTCCTTGTATGATTGGGTTCCTCCAGCATAAGACAAAATAATATTTTCCTCTTATTGCAATTTTGTTTATTAGGTCTTTTGGGTACTGGATTCAGTAAGTTTGGCAGTGAAAAGGAACTTCGTGATAACCCTCTAGAACACCTGTTTAATGTGAGTTGTATTAAAAAGAAACAAACAAAATGAGAACAAGTTTTAGTTTTGTTTTGTTTTTTTGTGAATCTTTCATTATTAAGATCACATGAAAAACTAAAAAGAATAGAATAAAAAAGCAAGAAAAATTTAATTAAATGAGCAAGGGACATGTGCCTCGTGGTTTTACAAGAATTATGTAACATGAGTTGTTCAGAGCACCATGTATAACACTAAAAACATTTATTTAATGGACAAGGAATGAACAGAACTCCAACAGAATGAGCTGTTCTGTGTATCACATCAATAAAGTATTTTTAAGGAACAAAAAAAAAAAAAAGTATCTTCCAAAAAAAAGTCAAAAAGAAAAAATCAGTAACTGTCAAAAGTTTACAGATAAAAGTTAATCCAGCTATAATATGAAATGATCAGACAGATGATAACACCATATGTCACACATTTTGTAGGACAGCGCTATCTAACATTATATTGTTTACCATCACAAACAAGATGTCTGGGCCCTTTTTTTTTGACATATTGAAATGAATGCCTGTAATAAAACCCATGCATTGTCCTGCTAGTTAAAAGAATAATAATGAAATACTCAAAATATGTTCAGTGCAAGGGGATAATCTATTTATACACTGTTGTATTATATTATACAATGGCTGTGCTTATTAAATATATCTCATACTTTCATTGAGGTTTAATGTATTTGAGTTTAAAAACAAAGGAAATGAGCCGATAGATTTGGTTAGTAGCGCATAGTGGGTAACGTAGTGCTTTACAGAAATATATCATTGGCAGGTGTATGTGAAGATCAACGAGGCAGCAGAACAGGATGAAAATCTGAGATCGTCTGCTATGGAGTTCCTGAAGAGGCTAGAGGGAGGAGAAGCGCAGGCTGTGTCTTTGTGGACTCACTTTAGAGAGCTAAGCATACAGGAATATGCTAAAATATATAAGGTGTGTACTGTGCATTATAAGCTCGGTTTGTATTCCACTGTTCATTTAGAAGCTTAACCTATATATAAGAGCCCTGTCTGTACGTTTGCTTAAATGTGCTGTCTCCACTTTGGTCACATTTGTTTTGATTCTATCAGTTCTTATTTTTTTAAATTCTATTATTTTTCTAATGCATCATCTTTTGTGTTGGACATTCTTTCTTCAGATTAACCTGCTTTAATGGTAGGGTGACTTTATACACCGTGTTGTTACTTGTCACCTAGTAACAGCTATCGGATGACTATTAAGTAGAGCTGATGATGCTTAGAGTGATAATTTCAGGCTGCTCTTTTCAGAGGCTTGGCATTCATTTTGAAGAATATTCTGGTGAGTCATTTTACAGAGAAAAATCCCAGCATGTCCTGCAAATGCTCAGAAACCGAGGAGTTCTAAAGGAAATGGAGTAAGTTGTGTTAGCATTTCCATTTTGTTTACTTTTTTTATTATTATTGATTTAGTCACTTTCAGAGTGAGGAAATGTAATAATGTAAAGTGATCTGTTAATATTAATAATGTTTTCAGAATTATTTGTAGGTTATGGAAAAGAATAGGTGCCAAAGTCGATATGACTTTAAAATACAATGCAAAAAAGTTGGACAAATGTCACAGCTAATGACACAGCAAGAAACCAAACTAATATTGGGGAAATACCCAACGCATTTTAGACCTCCAGGTCCTTATACATAAGACTTTTGTCATTAAAATACAGCTGTGCAATTGCAGTGCTTAAATGTTTAGACTACAGCTCCCATTATCTTTGATGACCTCCAAGGAAGATGAGAGTTGTAGTTAAATGTGACAAGTTAAACACATTTAGCACACTGTCTCATATACTTTATTGGGGAATCTATGATTTCCTAGCCCATGCAAGTACTTGAATGGCATTTGCTAATATCATTTTGATGTGTGTATTGTAGGAATGGCACTGGGGTGGTAGACCTCTCCGAAGGACTGTCAACTTACAAAACTGTGGTCCGGAGTGATGGAACATCGCTGTATATAACCAGGTACAACATCTTGCTTTATCAAAGGTTTGCCATGTGTGACAGACCTCTACTGACATTTTTGTTTTGCTTAGTTGGAGGTTGAATTATTTTGTGTTAGCGAAGGCACCAAGCAATGCAACACTTACTGACCTCAGTATGGAACAAGGAGTGTTGGTAGGCTCAGAAAAAGTCACAATGTGTAGTTAAAGTTGTTTCTGCACTGAAATTTTATGAGATATGGTGCAAAGTGACTACAGTGAAGGCCAACCTGCTGTGTCCTGTATTATATAGATATGTTATCATTTTTATGTATCTGTTTGCATCACTCCTGTATATCACAAAAATTATATTTTTCATATGCCATGTCTAAAATCAGTTGTCAGCAAGTTGTTCATTTCTGTATATATTTCTATTAAAGAATGAAGAAATAGTATACAATTGTGTATTTATGCTGGTAAGTGTACAGAATGAGCACAACCCACTGAAAGATTCGTAGCTTTGATTTCTGTAAGCATTTTCTCAGCCTTTCCATCATCCAACATTGATACATTGCATACTTTTCATTTGGGTGATAATATTTAATCCACAGGGCTAATTTAAAAACTAATGAAAACTAAAAGTACCTTTCCTGGTTAAATGCTCTATTATCCTGTTTCAAATAATGTATGCTAAAAAAAGAGTAAAGAATAGAATTTGATAGAGAAAGGTGTTAAAGAGAATATAATTTTGGTCACTGGAGACTGGCTTTCCCAAGTATATGCATATTCCCTGTGAGAGCTAATCTCAATAGCATTGCCACTCTCTAATTCAGCCCTAGAGAGGCTCTAGTAACCTTGTCATTTCCCTCTAGAACCCTGGACTCTCTCCCCTCACTCATGGCGTTGTACTCCTCTCTTTTTTTACATTGGGCTCAGCCCGTGTTTTAGTGCAATGTCCGATGGTGTGCTCTATCCTGGACTGTGCATGGTTCTTCTGACAATGTTCTGTTATGATTGTTGTTCATATTGATTGCATAACCTCTATCTAAGAGTGAAATGTCTTTCGCTGTAATGCTTAATGCTTATATTGTTTCTGCTTGACTTGTATTTGTCTGGTATATTTCATGCAAAAAAAAAAAGAGTAATGTTTTTCTATGCCAGTGACAGAGAGTCAATGCCTGTTCCATACATTTACGTAAAATATATGTACTTTATTTAGTTGTTGTTTATTTATTTATTGTAAAATGTTTATTTCTTTCCAGAGACGTGGCAGCTGCAATTGATCGAATAGAGAAATATGACTTTGATGAAATGATCTATGTGGTATGTAATCTCATTCAAGCGGTGAGAGATAATTGCACTGCTGCTAAAGATTAGTATAGTCTTGTACGCCATTTATTTTCATTTGACTTTAATTGTGTAATAATCAATACACTCTGGGAGAGGTGATGGTTAGAGCCTTTTTGTTTGGAGCACTGGTTAGCTGCTGTTTTTTTCACTGTGCTGGGAATGTTGCAACCTGCCGGTT
This sequence comes from Pelobates cultripes, assembly GCA_933207985.1. Taxonomy (NCBI): domain Eukaryota; kingdom Metazoa; phylum Chordata; class Amphibia; order Anura; family Pelobatidae; genus Pelobates; species Pelobates cultripes. The sequence goes on from OW240913.1 coordinate 172,747,246, forward strand.
CAGTTTTTTTTTTTTTGGCTGCAGTGACTGCAGTCTTCTCTTCCTGGTCCCCAACTACAAAAAAAACTAGTGAGAACTGCTAAAAAAAAAATATCAAGTTTTTTTAAATGTATCCTAAAAAATTTATGTTGAAACACTTACAATTTGTCCTAAAATCTGCTATCCAGAGAATTTATTGAAGCAGCATTTAGTTGAAAATAAAAACCCTGTGGGGCTTTTTCACAAAACACCAAATTAAAGTGATTTGAAAACCATTTAGGTCAAAATAGATTCTCCAGCACTGCAGTAGTCCCATCTTGGCATTTTCTTCTTTTTTTTTTTTTTAACCTAGGTTATAACAATTAGAGTGCAGTTGTCTACATTGTGTAGTGAATAAGCCAAATATATGAAATTATTTCTATTTTTAGGCATTATACCGTTTAAACAGCAATTATTATTGCCATTTATATGTCGCCAACAGATTCCGTAGCGCTTTACAATATTATGAGGGGGGGGATTTAACTATAAATAGGACAATTACAAGAACACTTACAGGAACGATAGGTTGAAGATGACCCTGCTCAAACTAGCTTATTGAAGTGGTTATGGTGCTAAGGTACTATCGCTGCTCCCTTTTTGTTTAATCAGTTTGTCAAGCAGACAGAAGAGAGCTATAAAGTGTAAGCGGTCCACTCAAAACAGATCTGTCATCAATTTGTTGGTTATTTTGGTTTACACGTTTTCTGCAGCAATACACTGGTTTCTGGCTTGCTAACACCTCTTTATTTGTATAAAGGTTTTGTGTTGATAGTGGGGGAGGGGAAGGGGAGAATCTGCATTGTTTAAAAATTTGTGCGTAGGCAAATATGATTATTAAAAAATTTACCATGATAATTATTGACTAAACACAAAATTATAGTGCATTAAAAATAAAATGGCAAAAATAGCTATTTGGAAAAAAATTCAAATCAATCATAGTTACAGCTTGTTTTTTCTTGGCTAAATTTTTAAATTTGATTCTCATTTCACTATAAACAAAACTTGGGTCTTAAAGCGTATGTCACTTTTTTTTTTTTTAAACTATGCATATTTTCAGTTATACATATGGACTACTTTTCTTTATGTATAACCTGAAGGTTGACTAAAGTTGACAAAAGACAACTTTAGTCAAGCTCCACAGCCTTCGTCAACTTTGTCATTCTTCTGTATCTACCTCCCTACTATAACCATGAGTTAATGCTGAGGTTAGAGGATGCCACAGGGTCCCCTGGGCACGTGCATGATTTCACACTCAAGAAAGAAAGGAAGGTATTATTTCCGGGTGCTGCCATCTTAGATTCTTTAATATGGCGGCACCGAGAAAGAGGCCCTGGAGGAACCAGAACTACTTTAAAAAATGAATGCCAAGTTGATCCGATCCCTGAGTTATTTCAACTATTATGAAGAAAAGATGTGATCTGTGCACGACCTTTAGCTAAGCGATACTAAAGTAATTAGGTGAAAAAACAACCAGAGACTGGAATTAAATATATTTTTATTTGAAGACAGACAAAAGCCAGCAAACACATTTTCAGCACCTGTTCAAGATTTTGCAGATCCTTGGGGAAAAGCATTCAATTCGGTGAGTATCTTTTGACATGTAATTTTTCTACACATGGTGAACATAAAGAGTTTTTCTTTCTTTTCTTCTTATTCTTTAATATTCACTCAATTTGAACCATCTTACTCTATTACATAGCTGAGCCAGTTGCTTAATTGTGCATGTTTTTATTTTTAAAAAGATTAATCGGTGCGGTTTATCTAATATGTCAGAGAATATTTTTATTATTTCACATAATCTGTCGTGTACCTGTGAAATAAAAGTGTTACAAATTAAGTATTAGTGCAGACTACATTTCAGATATGTTATATAATGGATATTTTTCCCATGCAATGTACATGTATGTATGAAATATTGAGAACATTCTTTAACTGCTTGGACACCAAAGGTGCTGAATAATAGGATTTATATTTAATATCAAAAATTAGTTATTGATCACTGCTAAAATATTAAGAGCTGTGCATTGAAACATTCAGTTTTTTTAATTTTAGATGTCATCATGTTCCATTTGGTCGAGTACAGGGGATGAAGACTCGAAAAGGAGATGTCATTTTTCTTGAAGATGTCTTGGATGAAGCTCGCACAAGGATGCTGCAAAATATGGCCGCTACCAGCAGTAAGACTTTCTCTGTCTTGTATCTGAAAGATCAGAAACTGTTTAACTATCAGACTGTTCATAGGACCTGAATGGTATGCATTATGTAGCACTAGCTAAAATGTGTTTCTTTCATGGAAACTTGCCGATAAACCAGGTACAAAAATTTACTTAAATGTAGAATCTTATTCCATATTGTAAACTTAAAGTGCACATTGAATGCCATGCAGGTTCAATGTTAGGGAAGATCATCAATCTAAAAGTAGCAAATAGAATATTGATACAGTGTGGAAAAAATTGTTAGCCTTTACCGGAGGTGAGGCTGATTTTCATTTGGCACTCAGGGGTACAGTATACATTTTTTGGACATACTTCCTCTTTTTTTCCACTAAACCATCATGCCCTTTCATCCTCTCAATCGGTTATCCACTGAAACGCCATACTCCCTCCTTGCTAATTCCGTCCTATCTCAGGTAATGGGAGTCGGGTGTTAGGTATCAGACACAGACATACTATGGCAAAAATATCAGATGTCCGGTATTATTATTATTATTTATAAAGTGCCAACAAATACCACAGTACTGTAATATAGGTAGATTAACAGACAAGAATTTGCAACAAGACAAGTTGGATGCACAAAAACAGAGGGTGTTAAGGGCCCTGATTATTCTAGGGGAAGTGCGGTAAAGTGACACATGAGGTAAGGATCAAACATGACACAATTTTATCAAATAGACACAAACATGACACAACATTGTCAAATTGAGGGGTAGAGTTTCTTTCAGTGAGTCTTCCCGGACTCGCCCTGGTCTTTCACTGGCTATTTTTTCTCTTATTCTAAGTTTGGTGCTTTATAAATAACATATAGTAATAATAACTTTAAAAACTGTTATTTCATCAGAGAATCCAGCATGCCCATTGCGTTTGAGGAGTGATTGTAATTCACACTGTATTTCTTTATAGCAAGTAAACACCTTGAAGACCCAGCCAGAACAGCAGAGAAAATTGGGGCTGCAGCTCTGATTGTGCAGGTAATTAGTGTTTGCAATGAAAGACTATGAAAAAAACACTTAACGTTTCATGTATCAGAAAGCAACGTCAAATCACAGCACACTTTCTCCATTATTTTATTGCTGCTCTCGACCACCTCCTAATTACTGTCCATTAAATTGGTATTAAAAAAGAAATCTGAAAAAGGTTGTTGTCTCTAGCATGTCATTCCCTTTTCTCCAGGACGTTGTATTTTCAAATATTGAAATGATTCAGAAATATGAATGCTTGGCCAAATTGATGAACCCCTTTTGTTCTATTTTATTCTTTGTTTAGTAATATCATTTTGTATAGATGTTATGGTGTTTTTTTATTCTTCTAGACAATGTTCAACGTTAAGCTATTATTGTGCAGATAAAAGGGCAGTTTTGTATGTTATGGCAGGGTTAAAGTAACAAGGTGTATTCAAAGTACATTTTCATATTTAAGGTAAAACTAACTGAACTGAAAAATTTATCTTAAACATCTGTGCTTTCAGTTCAGCTTCTCTGGTCTTGAATTTAAACCTCCTTTGAATTCTCACTTTAGTAAATAATTCTATTTTTTGTTTTGTTTTTTTTCTTGAAGGCCCAGCAAAATCCCAGTAGACTTTTAAATAGCCAACACATCTCGAGCCCTCCTCCTTTATTTCACAATTCACTATATGTAGTTTAACTGATGGCTACCCTCTACTATAAAACTATGCAACATGTAACCAATTAATCAAGTATTACAACCATGAATGGAAGCCGCTTTTTTTTTTTTTTTTTAGAACTGTTTTTAGATTTAGAACTATTAACTAAACTAACAGATTTCAATAACACAGTATGTCCGTTATTTTAATTTGATGTACAAATACACACCGATTTTAACTACTCCTAAAGTGATTCATTAAATATGATTTAGACCAAGATGATGATAAACATACTTGGCTGCATTGAGATTCTATGACCCATCTCATATTAACTAATTTAAAATATTATTCATGCTAAACATGACATTCTACCTGTTATGGTCTTTGATTTTTCATGTTTACTCTGCAAATGACAACATCTGGAGTTCATATTTTGACTGATGTAGGGCATCCCTTGCAATCTAAATTAATGTAATAACTTGACACTAATTACATGGCCTCCTTATAATAATAATAATAATAATAATGCTAGATATTTAATAAATAAAGCTTAATTTCCTTTTTTCTGTCACTGGTGGAATATTCCTGATGTTTCTTTTCATTTCAGGATTTTAAAGGGCCTCTCATGTCAGATTACCACTTTGACTGGGATCGGGCATTGCAGAGTTTCGGAGACACTGGTGTGTTTTTGCAGTACACGCATGCACGACTGCACAGGTGAGAGCTCTGTTTGCAGATGAGGATTCATTTGCTTTAATATATTAGATTGATGAATTTTTGGTAATAAAACGTCACTTTGTTGAGTATAAAAATCCCTCTTTGACTATGTTCCTCACTTTTGTAAACACAAAACATTGTTGAGAAAAAAGAGAATGACAGGGAATAAATAAAGTGTGAAAAAAATGCTTTTAAAAAAATTTTATTTAGTTTATGGTAAATTGCAAATTGTGTTAGCAGCATCAGAGGAAAATTATTATAGGTTAAGCCTGGTGAATTTTGTTATAAAGCATGTTTTACTCAAATCTTGGTAAAAGGGATACAGTGTCCAAATACTAACAATTAGTACAGCAAATGGCATTGCATAGATTGTTGAATATCATGTCGGGGCACATGCTGCACAGAATACAGACTAAGGAACAGCACACATGCAAACATACAGTATCAGTTCTGGTCTCTATGGCAGCACCATTGCTGAGAAATGCATGGTGTGCCCCCAATTCCCTTTTTGTCTTTACTAAGTAATGCTTCGCAGGACACAATAAAATCTTGAAAAATAAACATATAGGTCTAACTCTTTAAAGCAGGGTAAGAAAACTCCAAAATACTATGTTACTATCTGGTGTTCACCAACTGCCCAGTGAACATACACAAATGTACAATTCAACATCTTTCAAGGCTACTTGCAGATAATAATCATAAACCAAACATTAAAAAGTGATGTTGCTATGAGTAAAGTGATGTTTGCAGCATTTCTTTATCTGCGTAGCAAAGTGTCTGATGTTATCTGTTGTTTTTAAATAGCCTGCAAGGTCTTTGGGAAACAAAGGATCTAACCGACTTCAACATATCCTGTTTGCAGGAACCCTCTGTAATTTCCACATTGCAGCATCTTCTCAGGTAACTCTTTATAGCTTTCTTGTCTAAGCCAGTGGGATAGGGTCAGTATTGGGGCAGGAGCAGGATCTTGGTGGGGGAAGGGGCAGTATTTTGGTAGACAGCATTGGGGAGCAGGGGCAGTATTTTGGTAGACAGCATTGGGGGGCAGGGGCAGTATTTTTGTAGGGACAGTGTAGGGGATAGGCGCATTATTTTGTTAGAGACAGTATTGGAGGGCTGGGGCAGTATTTTGGTAGACCGCATTGGGGGGCAGGGGCAGTATTTTGGTAGACAGTATTTTGGTAGACAGCATTGGGGGGCAGGGGCAGTATTTTTGGTAGTAGACAGTGGTAGACAGCATTGGGGGGCAGGGGCAGTATTTTGGTAGACAGCATTGGGGGGCAGGGGCAGTATTTTGGTAGACAGCATTGGGGCGCAGGGGCAGTATTTTGGTAGAGACAGTGTTGGGGGAAGGGGCAGTATTTTGGTAGGGACAGTGTAGGGGATAGGCGCATTATTTTGTTAGAGACAGTATTGGAGGGCTGGGGCAGTATTTTGTGTCGTTAGGGCAGCATTGTGGGGGAGAAAGGGGCAGTATTAGGGGGAGTGGGTGTTGAGAAAACATATACACACTCCACTAAGTCTCCCTACCTTCTTAAGAACTGAAGTGGATCCTGGGGTCCAATGAGCTTGGGCTGCGCTCCTGTGAGAGCGCTCCGCTGTGTACCAGCATTTCCTGTGGCTGTACAGCTCCCTCGCGCGCCCTGTAGAGGTCCTAGGACGTCACATTCTGGCCCAGGCACCACTGCGGGGCACACGAGGGAGCTATACCAGAAGAGAGGTTAAAGAGCGTAGCTCCCTCGCTGGCCCCCCTCTGTCTGTGCCGGGCAACCGAGCTACTAGCCACAATCACAAGGGCTGTAATTCTCTTCTGGAAGTTCCAAATCCCAGGACTTAGAGTCAAAGATGTTGAACTTCGGGCTGCAACTAACAACTATTTTCATACTAATCAGCCAGTTATTTTTTAATTTAATCAATTATTGTGCTTTGTGGACACAGTATAGGTTACTGAGTGTAGTGTGGGTACCATACAGTATTGCTCAATGAGTGGAGTGTGGATGCAGTGTGTCAGTTAGTGCAGCTTAGTTCAGAGCTAATAGTGTGGGTACCTGTAGCATAGGCCATTGAATGATTGTTACAGTGCAGTTCAAGTAATGAAATCTGGATGCAGTGTACATCGGTTAGCAAAGTGTAGATCAAGTGCAGTCGATGCCATGTGAATGCAGTGTGGATTCAGCGTGGTACAGTAAGGGCAATGTGGTTCGGTGCTGATGCAATGTACACAGTGTGAGATCACCTACACCTTGTCTCATTGCAGATCAGTGTCCAGTGGATTTGGGGTTAATTAGGTTTGAGTTTCTGTCACCCGGGGATTCCTAACGCTGCACACAGTCTGTGACAGCCCACTCCCACCTGGCTATCTCACTGTACCACTCACTCACACATTGCTCTCCTAGCAATAAACACAATGCACGTGCACTCCCACAGCAGCCAACAGACACTCTTAATCGAGCAGTGCGCATGTGTTGGGATTTCTTGGTCGAACACACAACTAATCAATAATGATATTCGTTGACAACAATTCTCATAACCAATTATTAGCAATTTTATCGATTGCTTGTTATAACTCTGGTTGAAATCTGTACTTCAGTTCTAGTCAGTTCTGATTATTGCAAAATCACATCTCTCCCCTCATAGATATGATGAAGTAATACTCCAGTGTCTTGATGACTATCAGCCAAGATACCTCGTTAATTATCTCATGGGCCTAGGGTAAGTGTAATATTAGTAATTGGTAAGTGTGAAAGAAAACTAGTCTGAGGTCATGTCAATTATCACTCCTTGAACACAGGAACAAGGAACAAAAAGGCCAAGGAGCATTACACAGAGAAAACATCCTGGAGGTCTGACACGTATAAACCCTTATATATCTATATAGTTTAATGAATAACCGTTATAATAAGGGTACAATCTAGGCATGCATACGCCCCTGTATTAAGGGTACATTACAGCACTCTCCTGTATAACACCTTATATAATGGTAGGTTCTGGCATTAGGCAGCATAGGAAAGGAGTCCGTGATAACATGTCATGTGGTCCAGAGAGAATAACAACTGTGTAAAAGGGAGTTTCTGTAATGTGGTATGTGTTCCTGTCTGTCTTTCCTACCTTGTGTATATACAGAGCTAAATTAATACTGCTAGATACTCCTGGGAGACCCTTGAGCTTTTCAGGATTATTTAGTAAAGTGTTTACTCAAAGTGAATTTAAAATCTAAGGCCAGAACAGCCAAACAGAAAGAATTCCTGCAATTTGCATATTTCGACTTTTATTAACTTTAAATTCTCCCTTTAGTGGATAATCGAAATGGTCAAAAGCTACTCGAAAAAGACTTACACCGAATGGCCACAAGATGGCACCAAATCACTACGAACCTGTAAAATTAAAGAAGCTCTGTCACTCCTTAGTATTTCGTAAAGATTTATAAAATACTAATGCTGACTGTCTTAGATTTTAATTTAAATTCCAACGCAATCCAAAGATTCCATAAAGAATAGAAGGTAAACAAAAGACAGAGCTCAACCTTCAACTTTTATCCAAACCCAGCAGCCATCACATGTGATGGCTGTGGGATTCAGACATCATTTAGCTCATAGTGAGATGTGAAGAGCCAGGAGCTGAAGAGGGTCCCCTGGATTAAATCAACGGTGGCTGTAAAAGACAGCTGCAGATAAGTGACTGCACCCCATGGATACCGGACCCTAACCATAGATGACACCTTTAGGTGTCTATGCAAAGACTGATCCACTTTAAAAACATGAGTATGAAATAATTATATTATATTAAGTATTATCTAGAAAGATAATGCCAAGTTGGCATGGAGGGGAAAAGAATCTTTCTTTTGGGGTCTTCTCAAACATCTATAGAACATAGTTATTCTGTCATACTTCTATATAAATATTATGCAGAACTGTTTAGGATTTGATAAACTGTGATAGATACCATATGAAAAGCATTTCCTGAGTATCACCTTAGATATCCAGAGCTCAAACAACAAATATGTTGGAGACATAATGATATACAAGCAGAGTTCCTTTACGAATCTCACTCTGGAAGAACCTGTAATAGAGTTCCACAGGCGTAAGAATGTAGGGTAAAGGCAAAAAGGACAAATAAAAGATATAATGTTTCTGCCTTAGAGGCCTTAGTTATGTATGTAAGGCCTTTAGGCCGAAACATTGTATCTTTTTTTTGTCCTCTTTGATCTCCAAAAAATAATTTTTTCCCTTCACCCTACATTGTGACGCCTGTGGAACTCTATTTCTTGTTGTTCCTGGTGGGCTGCGGACCCCTCTCCACAGAGCTCCTACATAAACTTACTTGTGTGCAGCACTCCTTTGACTTTCTGGAAAAACCTGTGTTTACGTATTACGAGCCATTGGCAGACATGATATTCTGCTGGCCAATGATGATGTCATGGTCCATACAGTTTTGCAGAAATCGTAATACTTAGTTCCTTTAAGTCTCATACTGAAAATGTAGATTTCTTGCTGTCTGTCTTACATTGTATGTTTGGTGGTATCTTTCAGCCATCTAGCAAATGTAGCTCATCGTGCACTCCCAGTCAAAGGAAGCACATCAGAGGTTGCTCAGGTAAGGAATTTAACTTGAGAGAATTAGTTTAATATATCATTTTGTTTTGTACTGTAAAGTCAATTTGAACACTTTTACCTGAATGAACAGTTTATTTCTGAGTGAACCTGATTTGAACTGAGTGAAAAATGTTTATTTTATTTGATTGCACAGGTAACATTTATGTTTTTTCTACTTCTCAAAGAAATCTGTGAATTATTGGCAGTTTCTGCAGCTGAGTAGCTACAGTTAAAGGGACACTATAGTCATCAAAACAACTTAAGCTTAATGAAGCAGTTATGGTGTGTAGATCATGCCCCTGAAGTCTCACCACTCAATTCTCCACCACCAGTTAAATCACTTTTGTTTCTGTTTCTGCAGGCGTAGCCACACCTCCACTGACTGTGACTCACATAGCCTGCATGAAAAGAAATGGTTTCACTTTCAATCAGATGTAATTTACTTTAAAAGCTTTTATTTCCTGCTCTGTAAATTATACACTGCTCAAAATAGGGTGAACACTTAAACTACAAAATGTAACTCCAAGTCAATCACACTTCTGTGAAATCAAACTGTCCACTTAGGAAGCAACACTGAGTGACAATCAATTTCACATGCTGTTGTGCAAGTGGGATAGACAACAGGTGGAAATTATAGGCAATTAGCAAGACACCCCCAATAAAGGAGTTGTTCTGCAGGTGGTGACCACAGGACACTTCTCAGTTCCTATGCTTCCTGGCTGATGTTTTGGTCATGTTTGAATGGTGGCGGTGCTTTCACTCTAGTGTAGCATGAGACGGAGTCTACAACCCACACAAGTGGCTCAGGTAGTGCAGCTCATCCAGGATGGCACATCAATGCGAGCTGTGGCAAGAAGGTTTGCTGTGTCTGTCAGCGTAGTGTACAGAGCATGGAGGCGCTACAGGAGACAGGCAGGTACATCAGGAGACGTGGAGGAGGCCGTAGGAGGGCAACAACCCAGCAGCAGGACCGCTACCTCCGCCTTTGTGCAAGGAGGAACAGGAGGAGCACTGCCAGAGCCCTGCAAAATTACCTCCAGCAGGCCACAAATGTGCATGTATCTGCTCAAACGGTCAGAAACAGACTCCATGAGGGTGGTATGAGGGCCCGACGTCCACAGGTGGGGGTTGTGCTTACAGCCCAACACCGTGCAGGACGTTTGGCATTTGCCAGAGAACACCAAGATTGGCAAATTCGCCACTGGCACCCTGTGCTCTTCACAGATGAAAGCAGGTTCCCACTGAGCACGTGTGACAGATGTGAGTCTGGAGACGCCGTGGAGAACATCCTGCTGCCTGCAACATCCTCCAGCATGACCAGTTTGGCAGTGGGTCAGTAATGGTGTGGGGTGGCATTTCTTTGGGGGGGCCGCTCAGCCCTGCATGTGCTCGCCAGAGGTAGCCTGACTGCCATTAGGTACCGAGATGAGATCCTCAGACTCCTTGTGAGACCATATGCTAGTGCAGTTGGCCCTGGGTTCCTCCTAATGCAAGACCTCATGTGGCTGGAGTGCGTCAGCAGTTCCTACAAGACGAAGGCATTGATGCTATGGACTGGCCCGCCCGTTCCCCAGACCTGAATCCAATTGAGCACATCTGGGACATCATGTTTCACTCCATGCACCGTCACGTTGCACCACAGACTGTCCAGGATTTGGCAGATGCTTTAGTCCAGGTCTGGGAGAAGATCCCTCAGGAGACCATCCGTCACCTCATCAGGAGCATGTACAGGCGTTGTAGGGAGGTCATACAGGCATGTGGAGGCCACACACACTACTGAGCCTCATTGTGACTTGTTTTAAGGACATTACATCAAAGTTGGATCAGCCTGTAGTGTGTTTTTCCACTTTAATTTTGAGTGTGACTCCAAATCCAGACCTCCATCGGTTGAAAAATGTGATTTCCATTTTTTAATTTGTGATTTTGTTGTCAGCACATTCAACTATGTAAAGAACAAAGTATTTCAGAAGAATATTTAATTCATTCAGATCTAGAATGTGTTATTTTTGTGTTCCCTTTATTTTTTTTGAGCAGTGTACTTTAATTACATACAAGAGGCTTCTGCAGGGTCTAGAAAGATATTAACAGAGCAGGAAATATGAAATTTTAAATTAAACATTATTTTCAATACAGGAAGTGTAAACATTAGAGGACTCTTTTCAGGAAGTGTTGGAAGGCTGTGTAAGTCATATGCAGGGAGGTGTGACTAGGGCTGCATAAACAAAGTGATTTAACTCCCAAATGGCAGAAAATTGAGCAGTGAGACTGCAGCAGCATGATCTGCACACCAAAACTGCTTCATTGAGCTAGTTGTTTTGGTGACTATAGTGTCCCTTTAAGAATGCTGAAACCCAGCAAGCCAATGGCAGCTGTGACACAGCTATCAGCATGCCAAGTCATTTCATTCATATTGTGTGTCTAAGTTATTCCCCCCTTTCTTTAATGAGTAAAACTCTCAACTGCTGAACTATGCATATCTTATAAAGCCTTGGAATATGCATGGTACTACCATATACAACCAATGATAGGACCAAACCTCCTCTCCAAGGATGGTCAGTTCCAACTCTTAAATTACATTCATTAAAAAAGATATTGATGAGCTTATGAATACTAATGGTGTGATTTTGCCAACTATGTCATTTGGTGTAGATCTCAGTATATTGCCTGTACATGTTTGTGATTCATTTCAACATGACTTTATAGAAACCCATAATGGTCCATGCCGTATCATTCTGGCTTTGGAGCGCAGTGGTTCAGGTGTCCACTCCTGCACTCAAATGGACACTAAAAAAGCTGTAGACTCTAACTCCTACCACTCTCATCCAATAGTCACTTTAATGGATTGGTTGATACAGTTCTCCCAAACCTAATGTGGATAATTACTTATGGGGACATTAAAGAGTTACTTCAAGCACTATGACCATTTCAGTGATTTAAGTGGTGGTCATGGTGCCTGGAGTCTGAATGTGGATTGTATCAAAAACCCATTCAGAAATTTAAAGTAGTGCCATTAAGCACAAATACTAACAAATATACTATGTGATGAGCTTTAATGTGCATATATTCTCTTTTGTGGTTCACCACCAATCTTCTAAAAATACTAGTTGAGATCTTATTTTTTTTTAAAGTGTCTCTAATACAAAAGTGGTGTAAAGTTCTATATGTTGATCAGTCACCACAGAAAACAATGGAATCAGCAAGAATATTTGCACTGATTTCTGCTTGCCCACTTTCATGAGCAACAAGTTTAGAAACTTTCCTAGTAATGCTTTAACATCTCTCTACAGGCTCGCCTTCTCTTTTTCAACAATGTACAGATGGTACTTGCCAATACGATGAAACTTCTCGGTATTACACCAGTGACTAATATGTAACTTAAACTATTCATGGTATGTCAATGCTGCTTTTTATTTCTTAGTAAACTTAATTTTGATCTAAAGCGTTTGCATCTTTGTTTTTAGTTAGCTGACTTGTTTTAAGGGACACTCAAAGCACTAAAACCACAGCATCTAAATTAAGTTATGGTGCCGGGAGAACCCCGGAGACACTCTTACCGCAAGAGTTTAACCAGAAAGTTGCCTCAAGTGGTGTTGTCTACTCCTCACCAGATGGCATCCAGCTTCTGATATTTCAGTTTTGGAAGCATGGAGTACCAATGGGCACCAAATGCCACCTGGAGGGGGGAGGGTAGGAGTGGATATCGCCGCAGAAGGCAACTTTGTGGTTAAACAGTTTGGAGAATAGTTTAACCTCTTAAAGGTAAGTGCCTCCAAGAGGCACTGAAAGTGCCTGAAAGTTCAGTTTATGCCATTATAGTGCTCCTGGTTATTTTCCTGAAGACACCTTGAATAACTACTGAACCAGATGAGCCATTCAAGTAACAAGCTGTTTACACAGTTTGGTGAAATGCTGCTACAGTTTAGAGCCAACTTATAGGTTTAAAACAAATTTAAATGCGATAATATACTACACCATGATGTTCTTATATTTGTGTGTTATTCAGACTATAACCAGTACTATACAGTAAAGTTTAATTACCTGGAGGTAACTCAACCATTGTTTGTACCATCACCTTTTTTTGTGTTTCATGTCTAAGTATTAGTGTAATAGGAGTGACATTACACTAGGGTGGCTTTTTGTGTTGCACTGGGTTGTAGATTTTATCAGCATTATCCATTAATACACTTCTACACACCTATTTTTTACTTTCAGCAGCAGCTTACAAAGGTCATGTTTACAAGCCTTACTAGACAGATATGCATGCTTCTAGTTAAATTTGAGCTTTAAATTAAATGGACAGATTGGAATCTAAAATTAAACTCCGATACTTATTTTAGGGACTGTATTCCACCTATTACAGTCCTGAAATCAATGTGTGCAGTAGAATGCGGTTTTCTTTTGCAGTATGGATGAAAAATGCAAAAGACAGAACATTCCAGACTTTCCATTTTTACATTTCATTAAACATATCCAAAAACCTTCACATTTTTATAGTTAACACAAATGTATAACAAAATGATGCCTTTGCTGATCAACTTCTAAATTCTTATTCTTTCCGAGAAAAATGTTCAGTAATATTTATCTGGTTAGGCATTTTCTTTAATCTGATTAAATTGAAGACAAACCATTAATTCATTTAAAATGTTTTATTAAAAAAAAAAGTGTCATTTACCAACAAAATTAAAAATAAAATAAAAATAATAATCAATAAAAGTGCAAGAATTATTCACCAGTGCTTTCCAGGTTTCTTAATACTTCTGCATTCTCCACAAAGAAAATGCAGATGTTTTTAAAAAAAAACAAAAAAACACGGGGAAACAATGTCTGCTCAGTGTATATATATGATCTGAGAGCAACTGATAACTGGAACTTGACTGTGAGCAATATCTGAATTTAAGGTTCCCTTTTGCATTGTTCATGAACGGATACTTCCACCTCAGATTCTTAAGTACCAGTGTGTACTGAGCACTTTATAACGGGGAACTGCTGCATTTATCACTTTTCCAGTTCTCTAGCATGTCTTGCTGAACTGCTTCCATGTGCCTCTGACATGGCTGCTGCCATTTAATTTATTGGATAGTTTGTGGTGACCACTGTAATATCGTTATAAACATAACCAGACTGCGATGGTTTGATTGTCCAAGTAAAAATAGTACTGCAAAACATTCATTTAGATATGTGCATTGTCCTGCTCAGACATAGTCCATTAATGTAAAGGACTATCCTTTGAAATTAAGTAACAGAGGAAAGTAATGTAGTTAGATTCTTTACATTTTCTTCCCGTGATAATCCTTAGAATTGTCTAAGTGGTATCTTGTTGATTAACCTCACACGCTGATCAATCTTTCATTCTTGCTGCTTTCCTTAGTGTCTATCTTGGTTGTATCTTTTCTTGGTAGTCCATAGATGTATATTGAGACACACACAAGGAGGGCACCAGCAGAGAATGTGAGGGCTACAAGAAAAACCAAGAGCATTATTATTATCATGCCACATAACAATACCAATAAAACAAATGTGACAAAGGGGTGCTTAGTGAGTAGTGGTGATAAACATGAGCTGATAATATACTCCATGGATACCCCCCTAAAAATCCACAAACTTAAACACAAAAAAATTCAAAATCAATGTTTAGGTGATAAAACATCTATCTGCTAGAAAAAGCCAATCTATGCAAAGCGCTTCTTGGCAAGGGGGTGTTTTACAGAGCAGCTATATACATTTATTTTAGATTTTGAATGATAGTGATATAATAAATTGCTTAGATTTTCAACTACCTCATCTCCTCCACATCTTGTTCCTGGTTCCTGTGGTGGGTGCCACCTCTAAATGACACTATATCTGACAACCAAGAGCCAGTTACCTATAGATTCCAAATAAGGAGAGCATACCTCTGGTTGCTTAAAAGTGGCTTTTTTAAAATTGATTCAGAATTGTTGGTATTGCACGCAGATTATTTTTTCTCTGCTGAGCATACATCTTGGAGAGGCTACCAAGGAAAGGTCTAGTTGTCACTTCAAGAACACACAAGCATTGATGTTTAGAGCCTATTTTGTTAAAAGACTAATACATGTGCGTATTTAAAGTACATACAAATTAAGGCAGTATAACACAAATGTGTATCATTTCTCTTCAATTTTTTATGTCCCACATCAACCCCCAAAACATTTGAGGGGTAAGTGTTCAATTCATTCATTTAGCGCTGCACTGACACTAAAAGTATTAGGTGTTGGGTCTTATCACCTAAACATTGCTAAATAAGGTTTTTGTATTTTTGTTCATATTTGCAAAATGTATGCATTTATGGAGTAATTTAAATGTGTAAGCAACTAAATGACACAAATTGATACATGGACCCATCTTCATTTTTGAAAAAAAAGTTTTACAGCACTTGGCAGCTTATATTAAAGGGACACTCCAGGCACCCAGACCGCTTCTGCTCATTGGAGTGGTCTGGGTGCCAACTCCCACTACCCTTAACCCTGCAAGTGTAATTATTGCAGTTTTCATAAACTGCAATATTTACCTTGCAGGGTTAACTCCTCCTCTAGTGGCCGTCTACAAGACAGCCACTAGAGGGCACTTCGGTGTTTATAGCACATGAAAACTATGTGAGGACTTCCAGCGTCGCTAAAATCCCCATAGGAAAGCATTTCTCAATGCTTTCCTATGGGGAGGTCTAATGCGCACGCACAGCATTGCTGCGAAGGCGCATTAGGTCTCCCCCGCGGAGGTACATCGGCGCTGGATACAGGTAAGTTACTGATGGGGAGGGAGAGGGAACCTGCAGTGCCAGGAAAACTGTTTGTTTTCCTGGAACTGGAGAGTCCCTTTAAGCCCTATATTTTCACTTAAAGTGGCACTGTCATGGCCGTCCCGTTTTTTTTTTTTTTTAACCCCCCCTCCCGACTCCACTACATCTAACTGTCCCCCTAGTCACCCCTAAGCCCCTCATATTACCGATTTTATTTTGATCTTTATTTTCTGCCCTGATCTATATTCAGGGCGCCACCATCTTTGTGTGGGTTGAGGAAGTCCCTGTGGGACACGTCATCTGCCGACACTAGAGAGCACTGTGAAATTTCCACACATGCCCTGTTAAACACTTGGGCATGCGAACGGGAATTTCATCCATTCAGTCATTCGTCAGAAAGACGAATGAATAATTAGAAATGTCAGATGAACAAACACTGTATATCAGTGTTCGTTCAGTTTATTACAAGGAGGGAGCTACCGGCGCGCAGCTCCCTCCTTGTAAAATGTAAAGATAGAAGCGGCACTTCCTAAGCCCCCCCATATCCTCCCTCACTCTATGGGGGTCAATATGACCCCCATAGAAATAGGTCCCTCTCAGACATTCTTATTTAGGGCCCCCACCTGCCGCTCAGGAGTGGGGACCGGGGGGAGGACATTTAGGTCACCCCACCCCGGGGAGGACAGTAGGTCGATATAGGAATGCAAAGGTGATCATCCTGTACTCAGGAGATATAGCTGAGCACAATTTAGTGATTAAAATGTTTTCTTTTATTATAGCAGCATACATCAAGTTTACAAAATAAACCACAAAAATAAAATACCATAAACTTTGAAAGTAACTGGTGCAAAATTGGCTGTACAATAAGGCTCCCAAAATACCAAATGATATACCCTTTGTGTCACCTTTTGCAAATGGCATGCATTTATTTTGTAATTTGAACAGTCAAATAGCTACAGTTCCCCAAAATGAGATAGGCCCAACAGATCAATCTATCAAAATTATATCTGAAAAATCTGAAGTGACACTAATGTACATGCCTAGGATGTTGATGTTAAGGTAAGCGGGTGAACTGCCAGTAGGAAATATCTATAAATAAAACTATAAATGGCATTAAATGTAAAGTACATCTACTTTCAATAAGATTACTCAGACAACTTACTTATCTGAAGGCCAAACAGCATAACGGATGCAATGGTTGACAAGACAATTGCTGCTGCAGCAGAAAAGCCCTTCATGATGTTGTCCGTGTATTTCACAACCACTGACGTGTATAGGCCACCAACACTAGCCAGCACTGCAAAAAAAAAAAGTGAATTTTTTTTTTTAAATTCAAGTAATAAGAAAAAGCAAGGCAGAAATTGGGGTGCACTAGAACCTGTGTAGCAGTAGAAAAACATTGAGAGTATATATTAACAATCCTCAAGTGTTTAAAGGGTCAGGGCAAGCAAGGTATCTACTTTATCCCATTGTACCGGATTCAGTATCTGGAGTCCCCTGGTGCCTTCCTTTCGTTCAGCATTAAACAGTTTTAATGTTTTAATGGCTATAGAATCCCTGACAGCCTATTCCCTCTGTGCTGCTTTGGCTAGTGATTTAAATATGAACCTGAGCAGCAATGGTCAACTGTGATTGGCTGAGCGTGTCAGCTGAGTGCGTCTACCCCATCAGAGCTCTCATTGCTGGAATGACTGGATATGACTACAAGGAAGTGTGTAATATCTTTCTCAGCCATAACTTTAGTAGGGTCCGGCCAGGCTGTGGGTGGCCAGGGACCCTCATTCAGTGTTAAACTGCTTGAAAATGGTTTAACACTGAATGGAGGGACAGGATATTAAAGGCAGGTTATAGTTACTACAGTGTGCCTTTAAACACTTATGCTACCCACAACAAAGTGTCACAAATTAGAGAGCTCTGCCACTTATGACATTACCCTGATGGAAAAACTGGAATAAATGGTGTTCACCAGATATAGATTTCTGTAAGTTACTGTACAGTGTTTTAAGTGAGAAGAATAAACACTTCTTGGCACTTATACAAGTGATACTTGAAAAATTAGAATATCGAGCAAAAGTTCATTTATTTCAGTAATGCAATGTGAAAGGGGAAACTAATATAGGAGATATACGCATTACATGCAAAGCAAAATAGTTCAAGCTGTGATTTGTCATAAGTGAGATGATTATGGCTTACAGCACATGAAACTCCCAAATCCACAATATCAGTAAATTAGAATATTGTGAAAAGGTGCAATATTCTAGGCTCACAGTGTCCCACTTTAATCAGCTAAGTAAGCCATAACACCTGTAAAGGGTTTCTGAGCCTTTACATGGTCTCTGTCTGGTTCAGTAAGAATCACAATCATGGGGAAGACTGCTGACCTGACAGTTGTGCAGAAAACCATCGTTAACACTCTCCATAGGAGGGAAAGCCTCAAAAGGTAATTGCGAAGGAAGTTGGATGTTCCTAAAGTGCTGTATCAAAGCACATTAATAGAAAGTTATGTGGAAGGGAAAAGTGCACAAGCAGCAGGGATGACCGCAGCCTGGAGAGGATTGTCAGGAAAAGGCACATTCAAATGTGTTGGGGACATTCACAAGGAGTGGACTGAGGCTGGAGTCGGTGCATCAAAAGCCACCACACACAGGCAGATCCTGGACATGGGCTTCAGATGTCTTATTCCACTTGTCAAGCCGCTCCTGAACAACAAACAACGTCAGAAGTGTCTTACCAGGGCTAAAGAAAAACAGACCTGGTCTGTTGCTCAGTGGTCCAAAGTCCTCTTTTCTGATCAGAGCAACTTTTGCATCTCATTTGGAAACCAAGGACCCAGAGTCTGGAGGAAGAATGGAGAGGCACACACTGCAAGATGCTTGAAGTCCAGTGTGAAGTTTCCACAGTCTGTGTTGATTTGGGGAGCCATGTCATCTGCTGGTGTTGGTCCACTGTGCTTCATTAAGTCCAGGGTTAACGCAGCCGTCTACCAGGAGATTTTGGAGCACTTCATGCTTCCTTCCGCAGACAAGCTTTATGGGGATGCTGACATTTTCCAGCAGGACTTGGCACCTGCCCACACTGCCAAAAGCACCAAAGCCTGGTTCAATGACCGTGGGATTACTGTGCTTGATTGGCCAGCAAACTCGCCTGACCTGAACCACAAAGAGAATCTATGGGGCATTGCCAAGAGAAAGATGAGAGACATGAGACCGAACAATGCAGAAGAGCTGAAGGCCGCTATTGAAGCATCCTGGTCCTCCATAACACCTCAGCAGTGCCACAGACTGATAGCTTCCATGCCACGCCGCATTGAGGCAGTAATTGCTGCAAAAGGGGCCCAAACCAAGTACGGAGTCCATATGCATGCTTAAACTTTTCAGAGGTCCGATATTGTTCTATGTACACTCCTTGTTTTATTGATTGCATGTAATATTCCAATTTACTGAGATTGTGGATTTGGGGTTTTCATGAGCTGTAAGCCATAATCATCGCACTTATGATAAATCACAGCTTGAATTATCTTGCTTTGCATGTAATGCGTCTATCTCATATATATTTGTTTCCCCTTTTACGTTGCATTACTGAAATAAATGAACTTTTGCACGATATTCTTAATTTTTCGAGTTTCACCTGTAGAAAGGGCTCTAACAGTTTGCTACATATTGAATTGATACCTGGTGCCAGTTAACAGATCATCCATCTATGACCTCTCTTAAATATACAAACCGAATATCATTGCAATCCTGGTTTAAAGGGACGTTTTCTTGGGGTATATCTGAAAACAGCTTGCAAAAGATGCAAAGCCCTTGTCTGAATTCTTTGCAAGTCTCCCTACATCCAAAGTCCAGACTTTCTGTAGCTGTCCAATCACAGAATTCCCAATGCAGCTCAATGAGAAATCTTTGCAAGGCAGGTACTCCGGGCAATTGCTGCCTCTTGAATTTAGCTCCACATCACCAAACAACTAGGAAGTAACAGGACATGTCTGATTAAAAGTGTAACAATGTTCATTTATAAAAGCACCAATTTCTATTGAAATCTGAACTTTTTGTTAAATGAAAACAAGGGAACACACTTTTAAAGCATTTCAGCAAGCTAACGTGCTTTAGTGGTCTGTAGTGTTTCTTTAACAACCAATAACCTAAAGGGATCCTTCACCAAAGAAACACTTGTAGCATACAACATTGAGGCAGGACATTTAATATTACAGAATTGTCAGAAATTCCATAGAACACTATTTTTGGTTTCAATATATTTCCTAGGAGTTACTCCCACAGTATATGTGACATCATCTAAATAACACACCCAACTTCCTTTCTGGAAACAGCTTGACTTCTGAGTTCTGTTCAGACAGATTTGAAATTCCACAAAGGTCGAGCAGGACGACAGATTAATGCTAGTACATATTATGGGCATCAGTGTGCATCAACTACACGGCTCAATAATGATGTATTTTTCTTAAACTGTCCTAAACATTTAATTAAACTCCATTAATATCAAGGTTACTTCTTGGGCAGATTTTTGCATCATTTCATTACTGACTGCTTAAAGCAGTTTAACCCCTTAAGGACACATGACATGTCATGATACCCTTTTATTCCAGAAGTTTGGTCCTTAAGGGGTTAAAGGAACCACTTAAATGGGGAACTATCATCAAAAGATAAAATAAAAATAAAAAAAGTGTTACAATAGGTTAAAAATTGCTACGTTGGGGTAGGGGGGGGTGGGGAAGAGCCTGACCGTGAAACTGAACAGATGTGCTGTGGGTGAGCTCCTGAACCTGATACTGCCAATCGGGATCTAATCACGGGCCACTCGCTCAATTTGGACTCAATCCAACTGTATCCTGTTAAGCAGCCCTCGGTGCAACCTTGACGAAAAAGCTTGCTACTCGCCACGCTTGCCCATCTGGGTCAAAGACCACTAGGGGCATAGCCCCAGCGCATTGTGCACGCAAGTGGAGGTCTGATCGCCGCAGGCGGCGGTGCAACATCAAGGCCTCGGACTCCAAGAGCCCCTAAGTCAGTGGTTCCGCAAGGCCAGCCTTAGTTCACGCCTGGAGCTCGGGGTATGGCCTGTCTTGCTCCTGGCTCACTGTGGACATCAGCACCCATCTTGTACCATTGCCAGGATTTCCCACCCTTGGAATTGGATGATTCAGTTCTGTGTGTGACCTACCTGCTCCTGAGCGGACTCTCCCTCACTATAACTGGTCTCATTCCTGCCACGACAAGCTGTTCCAGAAATCTTATGCTCTGCTGATGCCCACAGCTGTTATGTTATTGTAACAAGTTTCTTTTTCCCATTTGTGCTTGTGCAGGGTAGTGAGCTGTTGGGGTGTGTGGGCTAAGGTGGTTACTATAACACTGTATCTCTATTATTTACATTGTTTTTTTATTCCCATTTATTCGCATACTATGCAATAAGTCTATTTTGGGCTAATGCCTCCTCTGCATTACTTCGCAATGACCTTCAAGGCCCTAACACAGCACTTATTCTAGCACTGTATCTCTATTATATACTTCTCGTATTTTACCTCAATTTATTTTCATTTTAGGCAGTAAATTTATGTTATGCTCTGGCCTTATCTGCATTACCTCGTCATGGCCTTATATGCCCAGTGCCAACACTGCACTTAACATACTCATTTTAGCAGGGCCTACATCAACGCTTTTTGATAAACTTGCCTAGTCAGCTTGTTCTTGATTATAAACAATCATATAGCATGTATTTGCCTAGCACATTTAACCTATATAAAAAGAGGCCGAC
The DNA here is from genome assembly GCA_933207985.1 of Pelobates cultripes. Classification (NCBI taxonomy): domain Eukaryota; kingdom Metazoa; phylum Chordata; class Amphibia; order Anura; family Pelobatidae; genus Pelobates; species Pelobates cultripes. Next base: position 172,768,912 of record OW240913.1, read on the forward strand.
TTCTCAAAAGTGTATATTAATGTTTGTAACAACTGTTCCCCTGCTTTGTTTATTAACGCTATAACTCCTTTCGCCATGTTTCTTTATTGACTATTATATGCCTCAAATAAAAAAAATAAAAAGATTGACCCAAAAAAAAAAAAAATATATATATTTTTTTAAATGTTGTTAGAGCACAAGTATGTTACTTAATTCGCACTATTTATTATGTTATTATTTATATAGCGCCAACTAATTTCACAGCGCTTTACAGTGGGTAAAGTTTATCTGCCCCTGTGTTTAACCTGAAGCTGTACTGTTTATCTAGCAAGGTTACACTATTAATTCACTTAGAGCTAGCACAGTTATTTGATGCCAGAGAATATCTAAATATATTCCACTGTTCCATCAGGTCTATGCATAGGTTCTATTGTTATAAAGCATGCAGGATTGTTGGACTATGGCCCTTGATTTAAAATGTGATGTTCACAGCACGTCAGATAACTGACGCTTTAATAAGTAATTGACACACATGGGCATACAACCATTCACATTTTCTGATAAATAAAATGACTTCCTAATATTGAATTACATATTGCATAAACACCTGTTGAACGTGGCTTTATCTCACAATAAAAACAACTTTAGCTTTTGACAGAGCTTACTGCAGGAAGCTCAGGGGCCATGTGCATGAAACATAAAATTAAATCTTATTTATAGAGCGTAGTGATGAATTTTATCCTGCAATGTCCCTTTTTAATCACTACTCTTACGTTGGCTAAAATGTGATATCTAAATCAATTTCTACCAAATGTTAATAGGGATGTGTGTAATATCACAGCAAAGTACTTACAAATAACAATCCAGACAAGGTAATTGTAGCCATAGAAAAATCCTTTTTCAATGACCTGTGAACCATCTGAGAGGTAGACACCCGCTAATGTAACCACAATACCAGATATGTACATTTGGATATTCCTCACCCACAGGGAAGTATCAGAGCTTTTCAAAACCTTCTCAAAATATACTCCTGCAATAAGAGATTGCAAAATATTACATGTGTGTAGTAAGAAAATATAGAAACATTCCGATGCTGTGGCTAAAACGTATGTTTCTATAGAATAACTATTTATGAGGTGGCATTTACCTCTGTAGTCCAATGCAACACTGGACAAAATCAGTACCCAAAGAAAGGAAAAAAAAGAACATATGTACTATTCAAAACAAGGTAGATTGGTCGAAACTGTAATCCAAGCACAATATAATGGATGGAAGAAGGGAAATAGAGAGAACAATGTTTTTTTTGCTATAGTTAGTGCTATTATTTGAAAAGAAATATAAAATACTCTAATTGATTTCAGATGTAGTCAGTACTAAAAGGATAAAAAGAATTCAAGAAGCAACCAATATATTGAGTTACATAACAATGCATTTAAAGGGTCATTGTAAGCACCACAAGAACTTTGTCATTCCAAAGATTATGTACATAGAGTACCATGCACACACTCTCATTCCCAATAATGGCTTACAAGTGCAGCTATTTGTAAAGATCACTGCAGCTGTAAACCGTCTGATTCAGCAAAGTAGTTTTCAACCCATAAATTTGCAGTGTTAAATTCATACATTTGTGTGTTTTAAACCATTATCTAGTTCATGCATTAAAAAAAAAAAAAAAAAATACGGGAGATCAATAACCGTTTCCATTTAAATACCACAATGTATCAACAGGAAAAAGTAATAACAGGTCCAAATAGAATTAGATATACATTATTAACTATCAGAAAGTACATACCAGCAAATCCAGAGCATAAGACTGCAATAGCTACAGCACCAAATCCCAACAAATGATTCTGTTCAATCTGTGAAGCCATAAATATACAATTGTTCAGAAATAATAACTTCTGTGTCTGAATTGCTGCTATGATCAAGTTCTGTTAACCCCGTGCATATATATATAATACCAAACGATTCTGCACTCCAGCTATCCCTTGAAATATTGCCCGGTGCGCGACTGCACAATGTATAGATGGATGAAAAAAAGCCAGCACTCTGGGTCTTGTAAATAAAAACTTCTCAGGTTTTATTCCAACAGTCAACGTTTCAGTTCTAATTTAACTTTCTTCAGGACATAACTTATATTAACAATATTGACTATAAATAAGGAAAAACTCACTCACCCAAACCTCGATCACCTGTGTGCCGGCGTGCAGCCATCACCGATGCGCATGCGTGATTAAGCCCCGCCCCTACTGACGTCCCTTCCGGATGCCGTGCCTCAGTTTCCAAGGTGACCCACTGAAACAAACCATCACCTTGTGAATGAATGAGGACAAGTGAAATAAATATGCACGATATGTAAATCGTTATAAGTGCCCATAAATGTAGCTGTTTCAACTACTTATTAATCTATATACAGGGATGAAAAATGAAGTGTATAATGGGTATAAGCAAACCAAATATTCAATTGCATCAATCTTAGATCGATAGTGTGCAAATCATGGGATTAATTTCCAGAGTATAAAGAATGCTGCTTTAAAGTGACAGTGCAACCACATTAGTTGAAAGTGTCTGTGCCAAAAAAATAACAGTGTAAAAACATGTGACCACTCATATACAATGAGAAAAGTGCGCAAAATGTGCTAATATACAAGTGAATGAAGAAATACATTACAGTATAATATTAATATTCCTCATCCATATACTAAAGTGCATAAATTTTATATATATATATATATATATATATATATATAATGAGGTCTGAATGATTGCAATGTTAAGGAGACAGTTACTGAGAAAACTCAGACTGTATCCCTTTTGGGGAAAAACATGCACACAATATTATTATATACATCGTGATCAAGGTCTAAATAAACATAAAAGAAACAGAATAAAAAATATAATTAATGTGAGCTTCCCAATAGGGTTCTGCTCCAAAAAATATCCGACAAACCCTCTTACTCTTCATTATATCCTCTGGATTCAATCTATATTACCCTATTCAAATAAAGAGCATATATTCAATTATTAGGTGTATCTAAGTCCAATATCACTCTAATGAGGATAAGAAATCTCTATTGTAAAGACTGAGAAAGGGATATACATTTTTTTATTAAATACTGGAATATTAAGCAATAAACAACCCAGGCCTATGGCCCCATAGGGGTCTATATAAATGGCATATACGTAAATTTTTCATTGAGTCCCATAGGTGCAATAGTGTTCAATTCCCGGATCCAGAAGGTCTCTCTTATTACCAAGAAATGACGTGCCACCGGTTTTTCCCCAAAAGGGATTCAGTCTGAGTTTTCTCAGTAACTGTCTCCTTAACATTGCAATCATTCAGACCTCATATATATATATTTATGCACTTTAGTATATGGATGAGGAGTATTAATATTATACTGTAATGTATTTCTTCATTCACTTGTATATAAGCACATTTTGGGCACTTTTCTCATTGTATATGAGTGGTCACATGTTTTTACACTGTTATTTTTTGGCACAGACACTTTCAAGAAATGTGGTGGCACTGTCACTTTAAAGCAGCATTTTTTTCTAAGTAGTTGAAACAGCTACATTTATGGGCACTTATAACGATTTACACATTGTGCATATTTATTTAACTTGTCCTCATTCATTCACAAGGTGATGGTTTGTTTCAGTGGGTCACCTTGGAAACGGAGGCACGGCACCTGGAAGGGACGTCAGTAGGGGGCGGAGCATAATCACGCACGGTGATGGCTGTACGCCTGCACAAGGTGATCGAGGTTGGGGTGACTGTTTGTTTCTGTGGGTCACCTTGGAAACGGAGGCACGGCATCCGGAAGGGACGTCAGTAGGGGGCGGAGCTTAATCGCGCATCGGTGATGGCTGTACGCCGGCACACAGGTGATCGAGGTTGGGGTGAGTGAGTTTTTCCTTATTTATAGTCAATATTGTTATTATAAGTTATTTATGTCCTGAAGAAAGTTCAATTAGAACTGAAACGTTGACTGTTGGAATAAAACCTGAGAAGTTTTTATTTACAAGACCCAGAGTGCTGGCTTTTATATATATATATATATATATATATATATATATATATATATATATATAAAAAAATAAAAAACTTTCCACTGGAAGTATATATAGGTTCTTGTTGAAGTGCACTCACAAGACTAAATAATATTTCTAATCTTGCTGTTTATTCAAGCATCAAGTAATACAAAGAAGTGTCGACGTTTCAGTCCTTGACGGACTTTTTTCAAGTCTTGAAAAAAGTCCGTCAAGGACTGAAACGTCGACACTTCTTTGTATTACTTGATGCTTGAATAAACGGCACGATTAGAAATATTATGGAGTCCTGTGAGTGCACTTCAACAAGAACATATATATATGTATATAAAACACTGTGCCACAATTTCAACTAAAAACAGTGTCATTGTGTATGACAGAGTGTAAACAAACATACACAGTAGTAATCAAAATTATTCAACTCGAATTGAAAATCAGGTTTATTGTCAAAATTTACAGACTTTCAGCTGTTTGCAATGAACAAATCAAACAAAAGCAATTAAAATAGCTCAACACAACAGATATTTCAAGTGGTTTCCCCAAATTCAACTGAAAATGCAACTTATAATGACATCTCCAGTCTCAAAATTATTCAGTCAATGGTTAGGACTTTAAAAAAAAAACAACAAAAAAAAAACAGACATTCCTGTGCCCCTCTCTCCCCCCATTAAAAAAAAGAAACCACTGTTTAGTAGATATACCCGAAATGAAAACACATGCATTTCATTATGTATTTTTGTATTGGAGGTATATCTAAGAACAGCTTGAAAAATCTGCTTTTCTTTTGAGCCTTTGCACACCCTCCCCTTCTAACCCTGCCAAGACTTTCTGTAGCTGTCCAATCACAGACTTCCCAATGCAGCTCAATCAGACCTCATTGCAAGGCAGGTGCTCTGTGCAATTGCTGCCTCTAGAGTCTAACTCCACTGAGCTAACCAAACCAGGAAGTAGAATGACTGACCTGTTGTCTGATTGACAACTGGGGTGTGTGACAAGGTTCATTCATAAAAGTGTATATATTTATTGAAATCTGCACATTTTGTTAAAAAAATTTAAAAAAGAGGACAGGTCGCATTCTTCACATATAAAGCATTTCAGCAAGCTAAAGTGCTTTAGGTGTCTGGCGTGTCCCTTTAAGAAGATATCTTGATATCCTGTGTTCTTTTTCATAAGAAAAAAGGGTTGCTGTAGCTTTCCAGCTCTATATTAACCCTCCTCTATGTATCACTGGCAAAAACCATAATAATTGGGAAATAAACCATGACTGAAGCTTTTTGTGTTTGCTTGGCCATCTTCAGGTAAGATGCTTTTAAACGTTCACAAGTATGGACAACTGATACCCAGCATTGCAAACCACTAGAGTTCGATCAGGAAATGAGAAACAGAGTCATCACTACTATATCTTGTAAAATATCACAATGTTTTACCAGCAGAAATGTTAACAGTCCAACCCAGTGTTTGTTTTACACAGGCAGATGAGCATACACAAAGCAATTCTTTTGTTTGTCTATATTAACTTCCTTTTAACAGAACAAAAGACTAGTGGGAATTCCCAGCCTTTTCATCACCGCACCTTCTCTACAAATACAAAGGCAAATTCAAAAGGTCACCAATGTAATTGCTCAAGCTAGATTTTATTTTAGGACATATTTTTTAAATATGTATTTGTATAATTTAAGGAACACTCCCACCTCCATAACATCTTAAGCTTATTTAACTTGTTATAGGTGGCTGGTGCCCAGTGCTCCTGACTCTCACCTTTCATTCCTCTCTGCTGTACACAAGAATGACAGAATAACAGAATAACAGAATAGAGAGGTACTTGCCTAAAGGTATCAGTTTAATTAAAACATAACATTTAATATATTGAGTAAAAGTATTACTGTTGGTAAATCAACAGGTAAACTAGAAAATGTTTATTGATTATAAGACTATTAATAATATAAACCAGAAAATATATTGAGAAAAAGAAAAAAAACTTATATCAAATTATCCAAAAAACATATAAGGTGGAAAATACATGTAAGATTAGTTAATAGTCTATTTGTGTATTGCTGGAATTGAAGGGTGAGCCCAAATATGAAAGAACTTGTAGTGTTTCTTAAGAGATGCCAGTAAAGCTGAAACTGGCAATCCAAGGAGACACAAGATATCGAATAGAGTGAATATAACAATTTGATCAAAACTATAGTATACATTTTTTGCAGTTCTCCTTAAAGGGAACTATTGGTATCGATATGCTAAGGTTATAGACTCTAATAGAAGGAACTAAGCCTGGATTGTCACCAATACCAGATAAAAAGATCAACTCACTGAATGCATGACTAATATCCTAAATAGTGCTGTCAGTGTGTGTGTGTGTGTGTGTGTGTGTGTTTCTGTATGTACCTGGAGGTGCATGGAGGCACGCAACGCTACGTGACATCGACGTGCTCCACCTTCACAGGGCTTCAAGAAGCAGCGGGAGGATCAGATTTCGCACAGGGTGGTAGAGGGGGGTGCTGTGGTTTAGTAGAGGGGGAGAGGGGACTGGGATTTGGTTGAGGGGGGATGCTTTTTTTTTTTATACTGTACTTTTTAAAATAAACCTACGTTTCTATGAAAATTTAAGGTAATTTTTTTTTGCGGCCCACATAAACCTAAACCTTGTTTATGTGGCCTGTGCCAGACTGAGTTTGACATGTTTGCTCTATTCAATAGCTTGTGTCTTCTGGGATTGCCAGTTTCAGCTTTACTGGCATCTCTCAAGAAACAATACAAGTTCTTTAATACTAGGGCTCACCCTGCAATTCCAGCAATACACAAATAGACTTAACTAATCTTACATGTATTTTACACCTTATATGTTTTTGGATAATTTGATATAAGTTTTTTCTTTATATTTTTCTTAATATATATTTTTTTATTAATAGTCTTATTATCCATAAACATTTTCTAGTTTACCTGTTGATTTACCAACAGTAATACTTTTAATCAATATATTAAATGTTATGTTTTAATTAAACTGATACCAGTAGGCAAGTACCTCTCTATTCTGTTACTTTCTACTTAGGGTTACCCCCTTTCTCTTGCCTCAGCATCTCTGACATTCCTAGTTCCTACCCCTTTCCCCGTTAAAATAAGAATGACAGAATGGCACGCAGCAGCTGAAATTTGTGAATTTCTTCATGAAATGATGACACTTACCTGTACTTTAGTGGCCTCGCTTGGGCTATACTGCACAAGGATGACCCCTCCACACAGCATGAAAACAGAGAACCACTGAAGATTGCTCAGTGAGCGTCGCAGCATAAGCACCGTACATAATGCAGTGCAGGGAATTTTCAGCTGATATGTCACCTAAAGATTGATACAGTAGATAAAAGCAAATTAGCCCAAATAATCTACCTTTAAAATAAGACTTCATTCTTGATTTTGTTTTCTGTTAAAGTGACAGTCAAAGCACGATTATCACTATAGAGCACTGCAATGGTTATGTTGCCAGGAATCACCTGGTGCCATTCCTCCTTATAATGTCAAACTGTTCAAGAACAGTTTGCTATAAACAAAGGTATTTTTATTAACTTTGTATTTGCATATTCTATTTCTCTATATATACATACAAGACATTAAAGGAGCAATATAGTGCCAGGAAAACAGACTTGTTTTCCTGGCACTATAGGGTCATTAGGTCCTCCCCACCCTCAAGGCCCCTCTCCCGCTGGGCTGAATAGGTTAAAACTCCTTCAGCCACTTACCTTTCTTCAGCACCGGGCTCCCTCTGTGCTGGGGAACTCTCCACCACCTGCCGACATCGGATCCGAATGCGCATGCGCGACAAGAGTCGCGCGCGCATTCAAACAGCCAATACGAAAGCTTTACTCAATGCTTTCCTATGGAGTCCAGCTTATTCTCACTGTGAATTTTACAGTGAGAATCTCAAAAGCGCCTCTAGCGGCTGTCCGTGAGACAGCCACTAGAAGCTGTATTAACCCTCAGTGAAACATAGTTTCTCTGAAACCGCTTTGTTTTCATCTGCAGGCTTAAAACTAGAGGGACCTGGCACCCAGACCACTTCATTGAGTTGGGTGCCTACAGTGGTCCTTTAACAAAGAATGGATCCATTCCTGCATAGAGTGCTTAAATTGACAAAATCAAAAATAACCGGTAAGGATTATGTATACATGTCATTTTAGCATAATGAACATAAGTCATTTTTACATGATCGTTTTCCTTTAAGGCTAAAGGAAGAATATATACTTATAAACCAAAACATTAAAACCACTGATAGGCAAGGTGACTAACATTGCCTATATTGTTACAATTACACCGATCAAGGGGTGGGATATATTAGGCTGCAAGTGAACAGTCAGTTCTTGAATTTCATGTGTTGGAAGCAGGAAAAATGGGAAAGTGAAAAGATCTGAGTGACACTGACAGGGCCAAATAGTGATGGCTAAACGACTGGGTTCGACCATCTACAAAATGGCATGATGAGCTAGCATGTGCTCCCTAATGATGAGTACCTACCAAAAGTGGTGCAAGGAAAGACAACCTGTGAACTAGCACCAGGATCATGAGTACCCAAGTATCATTGATGCACGTGGGGAGCGAAGGCTAGCTCGTCTGGTCTGATCACACTGAAGAGGTACTGTAGGTCAAATTGCTGAGCCAGGACAGAAAGGTATCAAAACACACAGTGTATTGCAATTTGCTGCGCAGTCCCAGATCAGTCATAGTGCCCATGATAACCCATGTCCATCGCTGAAAGAGTCTTCACTGGGGACATAAGCATCATAACTGGACCATAAAGTAATGGAAGAAGATTGCCTTGTCTAAAGAATCAAGTTCTTTTAGATCAGGGGGATGGTCAGTTAATTGAGAAGAGATGGTAAGAGGATGTACGATGGAAAGAAGGCAGACCGGTAGAGTCAGTGTTACGCTCTGGACAATGTTCGGTTGGGAAACCTTGGGTTCTGGCATTCATATAGATGTTTACTTTGACACGTACCACTTAACTAGAGATTGTTACAGACCATGTACACCACTTCATGGCAATAGTGTGCCTTGATGGCCATGGTCTCATTCAATGCAGGACTTAAAGGTTCTACTGCTAATGTCATGGTGCCATATACCACAGGACATGTTCAAAGGTCTTGTGAAGCCCATGCCTCGACACATCAGAGCTGTATTGGAAGCACATGGAAGATCTACATGTTATTAGGCAGGTGGTTTTAATGTTGAGGTTGATCAGTGTATGTCATACATTTTGAATACTTTATTTCCAGCCTTAAAACTTTATCTGTCCTATGTGACATACCCACCTGATAAACTGCTGCATCCAGGTTGCTCAGTGCCACAAATGCCATGTTATTCTGCAAAGCGTAAACCAGTGATGGCACTGATAGTTTAAGCATCTCTACTGGACTTCCCAATACATTTTCCTTTAGAGAAATGATCAACCTACTAAGACTACCAGTTTCTCTAGAACAGATATAAAAAGAGTGTCGATTAATCAGATTATTTATATTGCAACGTTACAAATTTTTTTCGCAGAGGTCACACATTTTTTTTACTTCAAAAAACAAAATAAATAACTGAAAATGGGGTGTTCTCCAGGGAATTTAAACTTACTAGAATTACAACAATAGTAATGCACTCTGAGAAGGTAAAAAGAGTAAAACAGAAGAGGTAACAAAGAACCTGTCAGCAGTCATACCTAAATGTATGTAGGTATTTGCAATTGTGTAATATCCAGTAGGTCAACATTCCATGTGGCTTTAGGGCAGGGATCAACAAACTCCAGGTTGCCATGGCCTGGGTGTTTGTCACAGATGCCTGCCGATGCACATGGCGTAACTACATGGTTGAGGTTGTGAGTGCAACCAGGCCCTCTGTGTTCCGCCTATCATGGGTGCTCCAAAAGCACCTTCAGGCCCCACCTGAGGCATTGGCTATGCGCAATGGAAGCTGTGATCTTCCTGCTCTTCTCGTGTGCCCTGCTGGAATGCCAGGAACCAGGATATGATGTCACTTCGGCATCAAAAATGGTGCACAGAGCAAGAAGAGCAGGAAGATGAAAGGATTAAATTAATGATATTAATTTAAATAGGCTCTGTCACTTGTAAACTTTCCAAAAAGATATATGAACATTTTACAGAGTTTAAATTTCTTGGAAATTCCAACATAATCAAATGATATGCACAGGATAAAGTAGGGGCTCGTTTGTCTCATGTAACTGACCATCTTTGGCAAAGAATGTTTGAATCTAAAAGCACACTGTAGAGGTTATTGTGCCCTGGATCCTCACATTGTGAGCAAACCATTTTATACAGTTTAACCTCTTACCCTGCGATCAGCTGGGCAACACTACATGCCTAAACAGTAGCTTCCAACTCTGTGCCTGATATAGTGGAGGCAGGGAGTGGCAGACCCAATGTAAGAGGTAATGCATTCTTACCTGAGATCCAGGCACCAAAGTGACTACATGCTGTAGTAGTTATGTTGCTTTGAGTGATCCTTTAAAGAAGGAATGTCTCTCTAAAAGTCCCCATTTGGCCAACTCCACACAAGCAGTAATGACCTTGTGTGGTCTTTGCAGAAAATGCAAAGACTCCAAAGGTGTCAGTGTCAATTTTAACCTAGGGACTTATAGCCATTTAGTTAGTTGCCAAGTTATTATTATTGCCATTGATGAAGTGCAGACATATTCCGCAACGCTATACAATTTAGGAGGGAAAAAGACCGTACAATATACATAGAAATATAAATGATAAAGCTCTGTCATACAAATGATACATTGTCACTATTAAATGGTTACTATCTTTCAATTGGCCAAAGAGGGCTATTTGTGTGAAATGGGTTCTAAGAGGGCTGTAAAATAGAAAATTTACTTCATACTCACTGATATTTTCTTCTCCCGTATGTATGCCATGGCAGCACTACAGATGGGTATAGCTCCACCCCCTTCTAAACTGGACAGGAACACCTAATTAAAACTACAAAAGAGAGATGCCTCCTCCTACCCCTCAGTCTGAGTCCAAATCCACAAACGAGAAACAAAAACAAAAAACAAAGGGTGGGGCTGTAGTGCTTCCATGGCATTCATCCGGGAAAAGAAAATATTGGTGAGTATGAAGTACATTTTCTATATTCCCGGATATATCCTTGGCAACACTACTGATGGGTTATACCCAAGCTAAGGAAGTAAGGGAGGGACAAAAAACAACCAACACATTTATTATGTACATAATTACAATGCCACTGATAGGACACTTCTACCGAACTCAGAAATAGAAGATCTGGCAACATCTAACCAATAATGGTGAATGAAGGGGTTGAATGAAGACCAGCTTGCTGCTGAACAAATGTGGTCAGGAGGAATATTTGATGCAGCTGCCCATGAATAAGCCAATGACCTGGTGGTATGGGCTCGGAGACCCGACGGGACCTGAACCCCAGAGGCCACATGTGCCTGAGAAATTGCTGTGATTATCCAGCGACCAATCGTTGCTGTAGAAGCGGATAACCCATATGATGACCAGAAGGAATGATAAAGAGACTAGATGATTTTCTAATGCCAGAAGTACGGTTCAGGTAAATGGAAATACAACAGACCAAGTCCAGACAATGCCATTTCTTTTCCTCTTCAGATGAAGGAAGAATGCAGGTCAGACAATATCCTGGTTAATATAGAAAGAAGACATGACCTTAGGACGAAAGGTTGGAATAGTCCGAAGAATAACTATATCCTCTTGCAATATAAGTAAAGGAGATTCACACAAAAGAGCCTGAAGCTCTGAAATCCTTCTACCTGATGAAAGAGCCACCAGAAGAACGGTTTTCACTGTTAAAGTCAATAAGGCAGTATTCCCTAGGGGCTCAAATGGAGTACAAGACAAAACTTGCAATACCAGAGGCAAATCCCAGGGAAAAGAGCAAGATCTTACTGGAGGACGCAATTTCAGGACTGGGTCAAAAGCCATCTTTTGGTCCAAGAGTATGGAGAGAGCTGAGATTTGCACTTTAAGGATGCTAAGACTAAAGCCTTTATCAAATCCTTCCTGAAGGATATACCTGGAAGCGGAGGAGAAATTTCATGAATATGATACCAGCCGCTGAAAATACTCTAAATACGGTAATATACCAAGGATGTTGATTTCTTTCTTGCTTAAAGCAAAGTATCGACAACCGATACTGAGAAGCCTTTCTTTAAGAGTCGTTGCCTCTCAACTTCCACACCATCAACTTCAAAGTCTGGGGTGCAGAATGAAAGACTGGACCTTGGAGGAGTAACTGGTGTTGAAACGTCAGATCTAGAGAGATTCTGGGATAATTTTTGAAGTAGAGGGAACCATGGTCATCTGGGCCAATACAGAATTATTGCTAGAATGGTCACAGGTTCTTGTTGGATTCTTTTTAAACAGAGAACAAATGAGAGGTGTTGGGGGAAATACATACCCCAGATGGAACTTCCACTCGCAGCATAGTGCATCCCTGTCTTCCGCCAAAGGGTCGAAATAACTTCTCACCTTGCTGTTTTGAGATGTTGCCATCAAGTCTACTTGTGGAAGCCCCCATTTCTGGACTATGCCTTGAATGCTTGTGAAGAGAGCCCATTCCGATTGATCTATTCTCACCCTGCTCAGGTAATCTAACAATAGGTTGTCCTTGCCAGGTAGATAAACTGCCTTGATGCCTTTCAGATTAGTTTCTGCCCAAATCATAAGAGGGAGAATAATTGCCATTAGATCCCTGCTTTTTGTCTCTCCTTGGTGGTTGAGATAGGCTACTGCTGAGGTATTGTCTATTCTCACCTTTACCCATTGAAGTCTCAGGGAGGGAAACCGGAGAAGAGCTTGGCATAAAGCTCGCAATTCCAGGATGTTCGAACATTGGTGTTTCAATCTACTTTTCCATAAACCCTGGATGTGTTGGGAACCCAAGTGTGCACTCCAACCTGACTGACAGGCATCTGTGGTTAACGTCATCCAACGGATTGATCCCAGAGTAAATCCACCAGTCAGCCACCATAACAGCTCTTTCATGACTTTATCTGAAATAAGAATAGGCTGATTCAGGTTCTAGTTCGAATATTGGTATAGGAACTCTATTTGAGGAATTCTCATGTGCCACTGTGCCCATCTCGTAAGCCCTATGTCAATGTAAGACTCCCTAAGAGACTCATTACTTCTCTTGCTGGAACAGACTGACGAGGAATCAGCTGGATAATTTTCAACTGGAGTCTTAGACCTCCGTCCAAGGATAAGGATACCTTTGCACTCACTGTATCGAACCTTGCACTTAGGTATACCATTACCTGAGATGGAGAGAGCGGACTTTTCTTGAAGTCGACTATCCAGCCGAACTTCTGGAGAAGGAAAAGAAAATAACTTTATCTCGATGGAGACTCAGTTGACATTTGTCATTGGAGAGGACTAGCATAACGTCCAGGTAATGGAAAATGGCGATGCCTTCTAGACGAATATGAGCATTCAAGGAAATTAGAATCTTTAAGAAGGTTCTGGGAGCAGTGCATAGGCCGAATGGAAGAACCCGGAATTGGTAATGCTGCTGATTTACTGTAAATCTGAGGAATTTCTGGTGAGGAATGGCGATTGGTACATGAAAGTAGGCATCCCGAACATCTATGGAGACCATCCAATCTCCTGGAGAGGCCACTATGATGATGGACCTGACGGATGCAATTTTTAATTTTTTGACAAACAATCCTTTGTTGAGATCTTGAAGGTCTAAAATTGGCCTCCATTCCCCAGATGCTTTCGGAGTTAGAAAAAGCCTTGAGTAATACCCCAATCTTTTTTTCTCCTGAAGGAAGTTGACAAATGACTCCATCTGCTAGGAGAGAGGTCACAAATAAATGGAGTGCTTTTGCCTTTACTGGATCTTGACGTATTCTGATTTGCAAGAATCGAGGGAAAGGAATGGAGGAGAATTTCAGGAAATATCCTGTATTTACAGTTTTTAAGACCCATTTGTTTGGAATATTGTGAGCCCAGATCTAGGAGAAGTCCCGAAGTCTTGCTCCCACACCCCCGGACTTGCGCCCCATCAGAATTGTTTAGACTGCCTGGTACTGCCACCTCTCCCACAAGTATTTTTGGAGGAGGAGAAACCACCCTTCCATGATTAGAATCTGGAAAATTCTTCCTTTGTCTGTAATGTCTATAATCCTTATCACGAAAGGAGCGTCTGTCTTGTGGAAAGGATCTTTTTTTGCCTTCTATCTAGAGGAAGAGAAGCTTTCCGCCCTTCCACTGCACTTTTGATGCACTCATCCAAATGTTTTCCAAACAGCATATCCCCATGATAGGGAAGGGCACATAAGCTATTCTTAGAAACGGAGTCCACAAGCCAATTTGAGGCTACCAACAAGAACATGATTCTAGAGGGATCTGATTAAATCAATAGAAGCGTCAGTAGTAAATTCAATGGCCATTCTGAAATTATTTAAAGAATTTAAAATTTTAGATCTGCTAACCCCATGGGAAATATCCTCCTCGAGGTCTTCCAACCATTGCTCTAAGGCCCTCGAGACAGATGTCAGGGCAACCACAGGACGAAGCCCTGAACCAGAGGAAATATAGGCTTTACACAAGTTGGAATCCATTATTCTATCCACTGCATCTCTAAGTGATCCTGCATCATCACTTGGTAAGGTGGTCTTCTTGGCCAAACGAATAATAGCTGCATCAATTTGGGAGCTGAGTTTAGAAAGCCAGCCTTGCAAGGAGACTTTTTTTCTCAGTCTTCCTCCATTCCTCCTTAATCAGATCCTCAATAGTTTTGTGAAATGGAAAAGTCGGGTTCTTTTTCCTCAAGTCTTCAAAATGTTTGATAGAGGCCGGTTGCTCTTCTTTCTTATATTCAAATCAAGGGTTTGCCTTAATAAGAGCTTAGTATTTCTTACTATCCACAAAAGCTGGATAAGAAGGTGTATCTTCCTCTGAATACTGGAGGCATTCCCTCATCTGAACTCAAATTTGGGTTCCATTCAGGACTGAAACATCTGTGTCTTTTCCTACTTTTTTTTCTGTTTATTGTAGACCCTCCGTAACAGCTTGACGGATATAGACTGGATCAGATTTTTATGCAAAGACTCTTCCCTGGAATAGCCTTATCACATGCTTCACATAAAGGAGTCTTGTCCTTTTTCTTGTGGGAGGATCTATGAGCAGAACTGGGAATCCATATTAGGGTAGGAGGAATGCGCACGCTTTTAAATATTTAACTAGAAAATAAAATACCAGTGACTTACTTAGAACCTAGAGAATACGACCTGTTTGTAGATGAGTGGCCTGGGGCCTCCATGAGATCAGGCAGCTAGAAAATAAATAATATTCCTAGCTAAAAAAAAAAAAAAAACCTCTATCCAAACTTCAACAATATAAATGGATTAAAGGACCACTCTAGGCACCCAGACCACTTCAGCTTAATGAAGTGGTCTGGGTGCCAGGTCCTTCTAGGGTTAACCCATTTTTTCATAATTATAGCAGTTTCAGAGAAACTGCTATAATTATGAATGGGTTAAGCCTTCCCCCTAATCCTCTAGTAGCTGTCTCATTGACAGCCACTAGAGGCGCTTGCGTGCTTCTCACTGTGAAAATCACAGTGAGAGCACGCCAGCGTCCATAGGAAAGCATTGTAAATGCTTTCCTATGAGACCGGCTGAATGCGCGCGCAGCTCTTGCCGCGCGTGCGCATTCAGCCGGCGGGGCGTAACGGAGGCTGAGAGGAGGAGGAGAGCTCTCCGCCCAGCGCTGGAAAAAGGTAAGTTATTACCCCTTTCCCCCTTCCAGAGCCGGGCGGGAGGGGGTCCCTGAGGGTGGGGGCACCCTCAGGGCACTATAGTGCCAGGAAAACGAGTATGTTTTCCTGGCACTATAGTGGTCCTTTAATAGAGAAACAAAAAGGAAAGGAAATCAACTGACCTGCAGCAGAAAGAAAATGGAAACAGTACCTAACCACAACAACAGAAACAAACTCCAGAAGCTCTATTGACAGAAGCCAAGTATTTTTGCCAAGAACCTGGGGAGACTAGGACCGCAAAAAAAAAAAAAAAAAATAGAGCCGGAACGACGTTGTCACTTCTGGCGTTATTGCAATCCACCAAGGACTGGAGAACCGTAAATGATGCGCTACCTTCTGCTTGCAGCTTGCGTTCCACCACCAGAACAAGGTAAGGAAATGAGAAAGGTCACACGAGGAGAACCTTAATAAGCCTACAACTGACCAATACCTGGCTTTACAGGGGCCATGACACATCCAGGTAGGTGTACCTGTGTAGGGAATGCCAAGAACCCAAATATCCAAGATTTATCAGGTGTACCCATATAAGGGACATTACCACCGTAGTGGGTCTGGCACAGCCAGCTGCTACCTGTCTGGTTACTACAGCATACGCTCCCCGGTCGCTAAGGGCAGACTTCTCCAGGCGGTCACCTTTGGTGAGGCGCCGTATCCTGAAGCTGCCATGGGAAGAGAAACTGAACTTCCCAAGGGATAGGGGTACGGATGACCCAAGTAAGTCACAAAAGATAAAGGAGGTGCAAAGCGTCATGTGACCAAAGTGAAATGGACATGAAAAAATATTGAGGGGTAGGAGGAGGCATCTCTCTCTTATTGTTTTAATTAGGTGTTCCTGTACAGTTTGAAAGGGGGCGGAGCTTTACCCATCTGTAGTGCTGCCATTGATATGTCCGGGAAATGTTTTTTAAGTATTTTCTTAGTACGCTTTGAACACAACCAATGTATTGAGATTACATTAACTTTTTTCTTTTTACATCCTATAGTCTGTAAGCTCGTTTGAGCAGGGTCCTCTTCAACCTATTATTCCTGTAAGTTTTCTTGTAATTGTCCTATTTATTGTTACATCCCCCCTCTCAAAATATTGTAAAGCGCTACGGAATCTGTTGGCGCTATATAAATGATAATAATAATAATAAAAAAGGGATATGTTCATCATCACGTGACAATTTTGTTAAATCAGCTAACCCTTTTAACCCCTTAAGGAAACATGACATGTCATGATTCCCTTTTATTCCAGATGTTTGGTCCTTAAGGGGTTAAACAAACATACAAGCCAAAATAAAGCAAGAAAAAAAAACAAAAAAATAAAAACTCTGTAAAGCATGTAATAAACATTTATAAACGTAAGTCTGGTTGTACTTTTGGGCATGCCTCAAAGCTAGGGGTGTTTATTCAGCCTCCCCATTTACCCACTCATCTCAGACAAGTTCACGAATGACAAAAAAAAAAAAGGACATTATTGTGCTGCAAAAGATGAGGGAAGCACAACACAGGAGCCTGCTCTGCATGAACATTGTAAGGTGGAGAGCTCTTCCAAGAACATACATGTAAACCTGGAAGGCATGTCCAGTGCACTTTTTAGCATTCTTAGGATTAGGACACTGATTGGCTGCATTACTTTTTAAGTTACATATACTACTGCTTCACATTATTTATTTGTAAAATAACAAATAAAACATAATGAATGTAAAAGATATGACAACTGAAATTTTACTTTACCAACAGGTTAAATGCTACGAGATCAAGAGGCAAGTAGTGCGAAAAACATTTAGACAGAATACATTTTACCGTGTTCCCAATGATACCCTGGCCATCTAAAGGTTTTCTCAAGGCAATGTAAAAACAAAGTGTCCCAACACACCACATCAATTAGTAGTGTTTTTATATTAGAGTTAGGTTGAGCATAATGAATGCTACGAGATCAAGGAGTAGGGGAAATGTTTTGGCTCATAATAATTTATTGAATATTGGCTCTAGACATAGATTTGTTTTTTATATTATTGTGTGTGCACTGGTTCTTTACTGCAATGTAAACCACAATTGTTGTACTTTTCCAAAATTACTGTCATGTTATAGCCTAGTAACTGTTCAGTTTGCAACACTCCAGTAAATTAAACAAATTATTGGACCGCCTACAGTGGTAAGGGGTACAGTAGTAGAAAACACTTTTGGGGTGATTGGCATTCCTAGCTTTCAAATTATAACAGTGGCAACAGCCATGTATTTGACAAGTAGCATCGACAGCATTTCATACAACATAAAACAAAAATTGCCAGCCTCAACTGTACTGAAGATAGACAATTTTAAAGATGTTGCTATTTTTGTCCAAATTTTGCAATTTGTTTTTTTAGCTCACTACAAATCTGTGTTTAGCAAATACATGCCATTATGGTGCTTTTGAGAGGAAAACCTCATAGCTAAATTAATTAGATGTCAATATATGCAGCACCCCCAAAAGAAACCTTTTCTCTACAAACACACGTTATCAAAAACTTTACTTTTGTGCAGTGTATAGAAGAGATAAGCATCTAGGCAGATACTTAGGGGATATGTAACTTTAAATGTATCTCATAAAGAATGACATAAATCTTGGATTAATAGTTTTAAAATAGTATATAACTATCCACTTCACCTTTAAACAGCGTATGGCAACTATAACGAAAATACTGCATTTGTACTTACTTTGCCAAAATACCCACACTGAGTATTAACTTTATTATCTCCGTGAGACAGACTGCAGTGGTAGAGAAATACATTTCTGTGGTTACAGTCCTTGTGTACCTTAACACCACAGTGTAGGTTGCAGCCACAAGGGTCATCACCAGCAAGCAGTAAAGCTTGAACAGCAAGCTGACATTCTCTGGGGGGAGAGAGGAAAAAACATTAAATTAGAAACACAACCTACGCAGTATAATAAATGCTCCAGGTCTCTGCAGTGCACAATATGAATTAATTCCCCCAAAACGGATTTCTTTCTCTATAGAACACACAGACGATCAAGGTTCTGAATGGCAATTCTTTGCATTCTGATCAGAGCAGACACAGAGGAAGCCATTAGAAGTGGCCATTAACTCGCAGTACACCGTTATCCATGTCCTCTTGTTGCTGGGTTGATGTATATCTCTATACCCGTTATACAGGACTCTCACCCTTGGCTGCCATGGCTCCCAGGCTGGCTCTCAAACCTCCACTGCAGCCCTGATCACTGCGCCAGCTACACTGGGCAGGCGGACGTGACGTCACCAGAGGCGCGACTGGTTCCAGAGAAAGGGAACTAGAGTTATGAAATACTCCCTGTCAGTTAGGAAACAACCTCTGTCACTGCGCAAAACTGAGGCTTCTATAATGCCCATAGAGCATCACAGTGAATGTAATCTTTGCCTTAGCCAGCAATGCATAATATAGCAGGGGTGGTGCTAAATCGACCCCCTACATGCTGATTGTATACTTAGTATTAAAGGGACACTACAGTCACCCAGGCGACTTCAGCTCAATGAAGTGGTCTGGATGCCAGGTCCCCCAGGATTTAACCCTTCACATGTAAACATAGCAGGGTTAATCCAGCCTCTAGTGGCTGTCTTCCTGACAGCCGCTAGAGGCACTTCTGCGACGCTGAATGCAAAAATCGCCTTCAGCATGCAGACCGTCCATAGGAAAGCAATCGCACTCAGCTCCAGTCAGGTGCGGATGTCGGAGGGGGAGCCGAGGTCACCGGCGCTGGATAAAGGTAAGTGGCTGAAGGGGTTTTAACCCCGTCAGCCCAGCGGGAGGGGGGGGCCTAAGGATTATATAGTGTCTGGAAAACAAGTTTGTTTTCCTGACACTATAGTGATCCTTTAAAACTTACAGCATCTTATTGCTTTGCCAGTCTTAAAACTAGTAAAGCATCAAGGGAATTGTAGTTCTCGTTTTGAGTAGGGTCCTTAACAACCTATTGTTCCTGTAACAGTTTGTAATTGTCTAATTTATTGTTATTTCCCCCTTTTTATAATATTGTAAAGAGCTGCGGAATAAGTTGGTGCTATATAAATACCAATAATAATAATGATACAATTATTACACAGCACCCATGCTGTGTAATAAAATATAAGGTAGAGCCCCCCATTTAGGTAGTGTATACAACTGAAGTGGAAATCAATCAATAAATTGATTATCTTGCGTATCTGCCCCTGGCCAAATTAAGAAGTAATGCGTGCCCGCTCCTAAAGTAATTCCCACCAGACACAAGTTTCGGGTTAATGAAAAACTTGAGGAATGTTTATTCTGAGGGGACGGCATGTCCCTTATAAAGAAAAATTACATCATATGCTTTGTCAGAGATAACATGAAATAATACATCAATAATTGGTTAAGTGGTTCATTTAGTGCTCTTCCTACCGGGTGTGATGTCACTGGTATCTTGGTGGTCTCCCCCAGATTCCAGCGCCATCTTGTTAATGAGGGTGTTAGTCGATGTCAAGAAGGAAACTCCCTAGCGGCCATTTTAGATAAATCACATAGAAAGTTGAATAATGCCGATTAATAGGCATTTTACTAACATGAATTGTTTTAATATTTTTGTCCACAACAACAACAACAACAAAACTGACACCTGACAATGACATCCTCTATAGAAAACAGGATTTATCATGTCAGAACCTTCACTTAAACAAATAGAGGAAAGTTTTGGTCAATGGCAGAGTTTGTGTATTGTAATAGGTAATCTTCCAGCTCACATAGTTTAGGACAATTATTTTTGAAGGGTTAGATATAATAAATCAGGAAACAATAATTACTGAAAACATTAGGAGTAGGAAATACATTTAGTTTAGATAAATACAAGCACTGTACAAAAAAACAACATGTGGCGGAACCAACCTCGCCACTGGAGGAGCCTGGTCGCCCACCTCCTGCCGCTGGACTATGGCGCCATGTTTAACACTGTTCTTTTTCCCTGCAGAAAGGCTGGTTCGTGTCTTTCTGCGGACTGTTAAAGTCACGAACACCGCTGAGCCGCCGACTTCCCTTCCTACCTGCAGTTAATTATCCAAACACCGGTCCATTCGGTACTTTACTGTTTAAACCATGCTACCCCAGATAGCTATGCCATGGAGCCCAGCCGTATACTGAAAGACTGTATGAAAGACTTTGGCTCCGTGGCGATTGAACTGTATGAATGTGATCTGAGCGCCATCCGGTAATAATGTGTGCTCAGATCTAAGCTATCTGGGGATATGTGTATGTTCTATGTGCTAAATGTAACAGTATGTATTTTTAAGTCTTTTATTGTCCTTTGTCTGCCATGTGGTTAATGGAGTTTTGCCTCTGTCCTTGGAGATAATTGGATTACTTCCCAATTATTTCCAGAACAGAGAGGAGGGATTGTGATGCATTGTGGGATTGAAAGCTTGGGATTGGTCAAGGTCCAATATGTTTACCAGTCTTCCATCTGGTCCCCTAGGGGAGTGTCCACCAGGTGGGAGACCTGCATAAAAGCCAGGCAGGTAGCCCCAGTAAATCAGCTCTGCTTGATCCTCAAACGAAGTGTCTCGTTCTTCGGGGGAATTGGATTGTATGCTGTTACAGTGCGACTGCCAGGAGTGTAATCTGTTCGGATGGTTTTTCCTGTTCGGCTGTTTACAGCATTCGTGTGTTTCCTGTTCGGGAGTTGGAGTTTGCATGTGTTTGCAGTTCGGGAGCTTGGTGAATTCATGTGTTTGCAGTTCAGGAGATTGGTGAAGTCATGTGTTTGCAGTTCGGGAGATTGGTGAATTCGTGTGGTTGCAGTTCGGGAGATTGGTGATTGCAGTAACTGCCTGTGCATCTGAAAAGGGGAATATCGCCTAAATGGTTTTTAACCTCTTGTATGCAAAACGGTCCGTTACACAACAGAATAACATTTATTTCAAACTTGAATAGTTAGTACATTCATTTAGGATAAGACAGCAGTTTCGAGTAATTATATATATACACACACACACACAGAGACAAATTGTTGACTTCATCTGTATATCACAAGCTGGATTTCAAAATTCTTGCTTAGGCACAGAAGCTACATTTTTCCACAATTATCAGCGTTCCCAACTTGACATGCTAATGAAAGACTTCAACTTCCTGACCAGAACCAGTGTTCTGTCACATTCAGATTCCTACCAGAATGTGTTTCCCCTCACAGCAGTGTTGCCAATTGCTCCACACAAATCTTGCCCAGTTGCTGCCAAAAAATATCCAAAATGAATATAATATGAAATAGTACCAAAGGGGTTCAACCATATCACTCTCTGTTCCCTCATTCTCATAAATATATATCTTTATTATCAGCAGCATTTATACTGCAACAGCATGTTCCAAAAAGTTTTACATTCATGGAAAGGGGATATTTGACAAGTACTTGAAATACGGAATATTGACAGACATAATAGATGAGGAAGGTCCTGCTCAAGCTAGCTTAAAATCTATGTTGATTTTTGAAGTAGGCAAATATATATCATTAGTTGTCTTACCCATGGACACTTACTGGTGAGGTGGTCTAACTGTGATTTTACCACTGCTCTAATCTCCAGATATATACAAACATGTAAATACTCACATAAGCACAAGTCTATATACAGGCAGTCCTCACTTACCGATTGGGTTCCGTTCTTACGACTTGGTTGTGAAACAAATTGGTCAGTAAGTGAGGATGCGCTAGGGTGTATGCACAAGAGAGCAGGTCTATGTTCAGGGTAATT
Source organism: Pelobates cultripes (assembly GCA_933207985.1). Taxonomy (NCBI): domain Eukaryota; kingdom Metazoa; phylum Chordata; class Amphibia; order Anura; family Pelobatidae; genus Pelobates; species Pelobates cultripes. The sequence goes on from OW240913.1 coordinate 172,791,462, forward strand.
CCCCGAACATAGACCCGTTCACTAGCGCAGGGAATACTGCGAATCTGTTTGGGGACACTTCCCCGAACATAGATTAGCTTACTAGCACAGTGAATCCCGCAAATCTATGTTCAGGGAAACTTCCCCGAACACAGATTAACTCACAAGCGCAGGGAATCTCTGAAGTTTATGTTCGAGAAAAACTCTCCGAACATACTCTGGCTCTCTAACGTGGGGAATCCCTCAAATCCCCAGGCTAGAAAGCTGGTCGTTAGTGCGAGCAGTCGCAAAACAGGTCGTAAAGTGAGGACCACGTGTATTGTGCATGTCCCAATCCTTGCAGATGTCCCACACATGTAGCACATTATATGACGCTGCAGTGCAAACATTTGTCAATTTACAGAGTTTATGCCTCATACATGCCTATGGATGGGAGAGACAGATGCTTGGGGCATGGTGCGTGTAAATGCAGAGGTTAACTGACCGGTTGTGTTCAAGGTAGGTTTTGATACTTGTGTACACCTCTGTGGTTAGAATGCATGTGGTCTATAAACATCATGCTCTGCATGAGGACACCCAGCGTCGGTTAAATCCCCATATTAATACAGTCCTATGGGGAGGGCCTAACTTTGTATTCCTTATACTATATAATACCATTAACATAGCAAGATTTATTTGATGGAAAAAGCAGTAATGTAGGTATAAGGTTTGTGTCACATGAACATGGTGTCTAGGTGTGACAGGCTCACTTATGGAGATCTTAAACACATATATTGCTAGGCATGGTATTGGCAACACTGCCTCACAGTTCAGCAATCATTGGAACTCCTTCCTCTAGATCCCTGTGTCTGAAAAGGCTGCTAGGAAAGGTCCTGTAAGGTAAAGTAACTGTCTGATATAGTTATTTCTGTTCGGCTGAATTATAAGACTAACAACCTTGTACATTGCAAGGATGTCACATACATAGTCTTGGTACATGCCCATCTTTATTCTCTCCTAGTCTAAGAGGACCCTACCTCTACACCCTCCTATTCTAGTAATGCCCACAGAGATATGTTTTATATCAATAATTGGTTATATGCTTTCACCAATGTTGCATGCTTGTTCATGACGTTAGTTAATAGTTGTCAATATTTGATTCGTAATTAATGATACTCACCACAGTTTCCCCAATATTGTGTGTTATTATAAATCCTTTCTTCTGTTTAATAAACATCGGACATTTTCCTGAACTGACTCCCTTGTATGTCTATCAAGAATGTCACCACTCACCAAGTACTTGAAAGGGTGTGGGTCAGGCTGGATAGAACTGTAAGACCATGGCAGGTAATTCTGGTGATCATTAAGGATAGGACTATGTTCAAACACTGTCACACTCAGTTTATAGTTAGGGTCTTCACTGCAGCATTGAGACATGGGACATTTAGGGTTAAAGTGAAGGTTAAATCAGGATTAGATTTAAGGAGTATTTTATTTATTTACAGATTAATGACACCTTGGAAAAAATAAATGTACTATTATGTCCAGGGTTAATTTTAACCTTACTTGTAGGATTAGGGTTAGAATAAGCATTGAGAAAAGCTAAATTAGTTCCTAACCCTAATTTTACCCTCACCTTAACCCTATATGTCCCAGTGCTGCAGTGAAACCCCTAGCTATAAACTAACTATATAGAGCAAGGACACTGGAGTGTCATTTGAATTTAATAACTATGGGCATATGATAGCAAAATAATGGAAGATAATTAGGAGTGAAGGAGTTGGAGTGCCGGAAGACCAAATAGATGTACAGAATAGTACTACAAGTACCTGAGGATACCACAAACACATGGTAACCATGAGGAGAATGCAAGGAGGACAGAAACATACAAGCACAAGTTTCAAACAATTTATAAAATCCCAGCTCAATGGTATGAACAAAATCCAAGTCAGCAAGCCATATGTCTTACCCAATATCTGGTATTAAACTGGAATAATAACCTGGTCAAGAGAAGAGTTGGACACCATGGATCTGAAAACCAAGTAGCTGCTCACTATGAATGGATGATTCCACTCGAAATCCAGCACCCCACTGTTCACCAGCCAGTAGGAAGGAGGCCATGGCTTGATGAGTGTTAAGGTCACAGTCTCGGATAAATCAGAGACTATTCACAAATACATCATGAAAATGGCTCCCAAATGTCAAGATTGGCCTGACCCTAACACACAAATACCTAGGTATATGCAATGAAGGTATGTGTACCAGTCGTTAAAGTGGCTAGGCTAGCACTGAGATTATAGTCAAAAAGTGTTCAAGCAGACAGAATAAACATTAACAAGCCACGTTCAGGGACTACAGAGCTACACCGAAACAAGAAACAAACCAAGATCAGGGTTCCAGAGATCAAGTATGGTCAGACAAGCCAAAGTCAGATAACTGGAATAATAAGATATATGTAACGCACTCTCGGGTAAACAAAAACCACGGCAGGGCAAGGAAACATGGACATCCAGGAAATGTATATACCCTGTACTGGGGTGTGATTGCCTACAGAGGGCCATAATGTCACCAGTGTGTATATATCATCAAAAAGCACAAAGATTGACATTATAAAAGCAGACCAATGAGAGGGTTCCGTAATCATACATCATGTCAAATGAGTCATCAGGAAGCTAGGGATGATTGGGTGTGGATCAGAACATAGAAGAGACATCACTTCTGTGAACACACGGCGACACTAGGGAAAGGTATTGTGACATTATCCTTGCCAGGACCGCCCCTTGTATGAACCAGCCCCAATAGCCTCTGCAATTTTTCTAAATGGGAGTCCAATCATGGCTTCCCTTTATCAACAAAGGATGCTGGGAGAACAGCAGGATGAAAGGTATAATTAGCAAAGAAGGGACTGTGGCTTGACATATGATCAGAGTTGTTGTATGCAGATTCAGCCTTTAGATCATCCCAGTTGTCCTGCAGATCAGACTCAAAGCACCTTAGATATTGTTCCAAATCTATCGACTATCATAAATATAACCATATGAGCTTGAGAGGGAGTAAGATCAACCTTAAAATCTAAATAAAGATAAATCCTTGTTTTAGAGGGTATAGGCAAAGGCTGTAATAAGCCACTGGGTATTTGGTGAAATGATTTAGCTTGAGTGCATGTGGTACAGGCTAATACATATTCTTTGATCTCTGTATGAAAAGAGGGCCACCAAAATTCACAGTACACAAGATGAACTGTTTGTTAATACCTACATGACATGATGTTAGTAGCGTGCAGATAATCATGGAGTGGAGCAAACACTTTCTCAAGGGGTAAATCAGGAGGTGCCTGTGACTGAACCCTTAGATAGAACTGTTCTAGTCAGAGCCACTATTCTGTCTAGTGGTACAAGTGGTGAGTCGTTTGAGTCATCAGAATCAGTAGCTACAAATTGTCTGGAGAGAGAGATTTTATATTTCTGCTACCTGGTCTGTAGGAAATTACATAATTGTCTGGAGTTCAGTCTCTTAGCATCGCTTATATAAGATAGGTTCTTGTGGTCTGTCAGTATCATCACAGGTATAGTAGAACCCTCAGTTGTGGGTGTTATTTAAAGGGACACTATGGTCACCAGAACAACTACAGCTTAATGTAGTTGTTCTGGTGAGTATAATAGCTCCCTTCAGGCATTTTCATGTAAACACTGCCTTTTCACAGAAAAGGCAGTGTTTACATTGCCCCTAGGGACACCTCCAAGTGGCACCGCCTCAGATGGCCACTGGAGGGGCTTCCAGGCTCAGGGCTGCACAGTAAGCAGCCCTGCCATTCAGCGTCCCCACGCTCTGCATGGAGACGCTGAATTTTCCTCATGCATCTCTATGAGGAGGTCTTGATTGGCCAAAACTGTATTTGGCCCCGCCCCCGTGCCAATTTTAGCCAATCCAGTGCTTTCCCTATGGAAAGCATTGGATTGGCTAAAAATCAGCCATTTTGATGATGTCACAAAGGGGGCAGAACCAGCGCCGGCGGACCAGCGCAGCGCTGGAAACAAGGTGAGTTTTAAACTTTTATAGAGGGGCTAAGAGGGAGCAAGCCACCTAAATGGTGGGTTTAGCACAATAGGGACAGGAATCCATGTTTGTGTTCCTGACCCTATAGTGATCCTTAAATTAAACCTGTTATTATTAACATTTGCTATGTTTTATTCTACTCTTTTTTTTCCACATACAGTGATGGAAAAAAGTATTTGATTCCCTGCTGATTTTGAACGTTTGCCCACTGACAATGAAATGATTAGTCTATCATTTTAATAGACATGCAAATCAAAATATAACTTTTTTGTTAAAATACATTAAAATTATAGACGGATCATTTCTTTGTCAGTGGACAAACGTTAAAAATCAGCAGGGGATCAAATACTTTTTCCCCTCACTGTATAATAAGATGTCCCCATCAATACAATATACATTATTGTTCCTTGAACTTGTCTTGTCTGGTTTTTGGGGAGAGATGCAACACTCTCTCATATGACTGACTGAGATTTGTGGAAGAAGAAAGGAACTGGCTTAGAATTCCTGGAGGTTGCTGCATAGTGCTCTTTTAGACAAGAAGAATGGTTTCTGGATGTGCTGGTCACTGTCTTACTTTAAGCAGTTAAACTATTTACAAATGGTTTAAGCCCAAAGTGCTTTCTATGGTGACTGTCCCCCTGTCCCCCTTGCTTCCCTGTCCAGCCTAAAACATGTTTGTAGGGCCTTTTGTCTGTGGATGACCGGTGGTAGGCTGCTTTGGGAGTAGAAGTATTCCTTTAAGTCGTATTTCACCATCCTGGTCTTGGCAGCTCTGCTGGAGGATGACAGGAAAGAAGTAAAGAAAACAGCTGCCAATGTTATAATGGCTGACTACAGGAGAGCTCCACTGCATTAGGAAGTCTAAACTAAAAGTAAACTGGACTGGATCTAATCATACTAATACCCCAGAAGTCATTCTGCTAGGAACAGCTAGCAATAGGAAAAACAGACTAGTGGTGTGTGCACCTACATGAGTCTTATTTAATGACTGTTATACATTTAGGTTAGTATTCTATTACTGTATCCCTGGGAAGGGTACATTAGCATCCAGAGAAGGAGTAAGATCCAACAGGGCAACTCTTCATTATTCACATAGAGATGGTAAATGTGGCCAAGTAAATAAATGGTTCTGGGGCCTCTATCTAACCCAGCGGTTCTCAAACTGTGAGCCAGGCACACAGGGGAGCCGCAAGATATTTTTCCGGTGCTATGATGATAGCACCGGGAACTGTGCCTACTTCTCCTCTGTTGGCTCTGCAGGTCAGGAGGGGAGAACAGAGATCTCCCTCTCCAGCCCGCTCGGGGTATACTGCTGGTAGCAGGCAGGGGAGGAAAGAAGAGAGGACCTGGGTCCTCCTCTCATGAGCTTGGAGCGTTGTCGCGGTTACTACGGCAATGCTCCAAATCTCGCAAGAGTGAACTCTAGCAGCTCCTGAGGCTGCGCTAGAGTTCACTGTCACCACTGGGACCTCCAGGGCTACTCCACGGATCACAAAATGTCCCCCCTCCAAGGCAAAGGTAAGCAGGGAGGGGAGATATGAAAGTAATTATTTTTTTTTCAATTAAAAAAACATAACACTTAAATATTTATTAATCTCCCCTCCTACCTCCACAGACCCTTAATAACTCTCCCCATACATACACCATGCCCCCAATACACACACACACAGCCACTCCATACACACACACATTGCCCCCCCCATACACACAAACACTGCTCTCCCATACACACAAACATTGCCCTTAAGGCGCTCGGACCCCTGGCTTCTGTTTAATGAATTTTCTAGAGGAACTACAGAAACTTGTGATCCTGTTCACCACTCTGCACAAAGGTCAGGTCTCCATCAGGAAAGTCTTTAGGTACTCACAGTTAAGTTTATTTTTTTGGATGGGCTGGTTGGCAGTAAGGTCGTGCCACTAACCATTTCCCTGGAAATTCGGTACAAAATACCTTCTCCTTCTAAAAGAACCAGGAACCGAGGCTGAGGTTCAAGGGGCAAAGGTAGAGCATGCTTCCCAGCAGGTGATTTACCTACTATTGAATTCTTTCCATTCTTTCACCATTGGCAGACTTTCTTTTTCCTGCAAGAGTGGATGTCACTCACGTCAGGGCACTTAGGTTCTACAAACAGTCCAAAGAAATGGGATCAAATTGCACACAGAACCGGTGCAGGATGCCCCACCATGACCTATTGTGGTATCTGCGGAACACAGGACCCTTATAGATGTGGAGATTAGAGCACTTTTCTCAAAAGGAGTGTTTCAATGCACTAAAGACAATGGTGGTTTCTGCGGCAACATATTATTGTTGTCGAAGAAGACTGGAGACTTCCATCTTGTAATCATTCTGTCAGGGATCCCCGCGGTCTCCCCTCTGCTTACCTGTCGGCGAGCGGCGTCTCCTCTGTGCCGCTCGCCGCCAGCGTCCTCCACGCCCCCCAGCGGCAGCATGTGTAACGCTGCACGCTGGGAGGTCAATGAATTAAGTAAACGCCAGGGTCACGTGAGTGACCCGGCGTTAAAGAAACAGTACCACAATCACAGTGGGGGTATAGATATCCCCCACGTGTGATTGTTAATTCTGATTGGAAGTTATCCAATCAGAATTAAACCAAGGGTATTTATACTCACCTTTCCTGTCTCTCAGTGCCCTGTTGTGGTCTTGTGATACCTGTAGCGTAGTGTTCTCGTCTTGCTCTCTGGTTACTGATTATTTGGCTCGTTATTCCGATTATCCTGTCTTCTCCACTCCTTTGACCTCGGCTTGTTTCTCGTTCTCCCGTTTTCTGGTTCCCTTTACTTGGCTTGTCTCCTGACTACTCTTAGCGTGCTTAGCCCGGCCACTCTAAGGTCCGGTACGGCACATTTTCTGTGTGTGTGTGTGTGTGCCAGCGTGTTGGGTTCCCCGAATCGTGACATTACAACAGGGCCACCATGGAACCTGCTGACATTCCACAGCTGTTAGTAAATCAGGAGGCTAGAATGGATGGTTTAGACCACCGTATGGATCAGTTTGCCCAGGCTTTACAAACCATACTGGCTCGTACTGCCCACTTGCAACCTGCCGTCCAAGAAGCTGTTGCTGCTGTGCCAGAACCCATTCCTGATCCAGTACCCGCTCCTGCTCACGTGGTTCACATGACGCCACCTCAGCGCTATAGCGGTGATCCAGCATTGTGCCGTGGTTTCCTCAACCAAATTGATATTCATTTGGTGATGAATCCTCGTTCCTACCCCACTGACAGAACCAAAATTGCTTTTTTGATTAACCATTTGTCCGGGAAAGCTCTAGCATGGGCTAATCCCATGTGGGAGAATACGTCCCCAATGTCCTTTTCAGACTTCTTAACAGCTTTTAAACGTACGTTTGACCAACCCGGCCGGGTTGCTTCTGCTGGCAAAGCTCTGCTTAGGGTTTGACAGGGTAATAGGTCTGTAGCGGATTATACCATTGAATTCCGCACTCTGGCAGCTGAAGTGGTCTGGAATAACGACGCTCTCGTAACAGCTTTTCAGGAGGGTTTGGCCGCTTACATATTAGATAAAATAGCATCCAGGGAAATGCCTGTTCTTCTGGATGATCTAATAGATTATGTCATTCTAATTGACAACCGTATCAGAGAGAGGCGTAGTCAAAGAAGGATGAATACACAGGGGTTACCTGCTTTACCCAGTACTGCATTGCTAGCATTACCTCCCCCTAATCAACCACCTCCCGAACCCATGCAATTAGGTGCTGTAGGCTTATCTGAAGCTGAAAGAACGTACCGCAGAAGGGAGGGTTTGTGCCTTTATTGTGGTAAGAGGGGGCATCTCCGAAGAAACTGTCCTAGTTTGTAGGGAAACTCCAGCACCTAAGGCCTAGAGAGGGGTTGGCCTCGGGTGTTATGGTTTTTTCCCCTCATATGTCCATCTCTAGACAATTTATAACAGTTTCTGTTTTGGTCAATAAAACCACGATAACAACTAAAGCCTTGATCGATTCAGGTGCTGCAGACAGCTTTATGGATGAGAACTTTGCTAAAACCGCAGCCTTGAGTTTGATCCAAAAGGCCACACCCTTGGTCATTGAGGCCATAGATGGTAGACCACTTGATAAACCTCTGGTGACCCATGAAACCCAAGAAATGGTTATGGTCGTGGGTGCCTTACACAAAGAAAGGATAGCCTTCCAAATAATTGACTCCCCTACAGCTTCCATCATTCTGGGTTTTCCCTGGTTAGTTAAGCATAACCCGGTACTCGATTGGGATTCTCTAGATATACTCTCCTGGGGGGTATCTTGTCAACAAGACTGTATGGCCTGTTTACATCCCGTTTGTTTACTTAATGTGCCTACAGCTAAACCACTTTCTGTTTCTGTCCCTCCTGTGTATGCAGACCTCGCATTGGTCTTTGAAAAGAGGGAAGCTGATAAACTACCCCCACACCGGGATTATGATTGTGCCATAAATTTGTTACATGGAACGATGCCTCCTAGGGGTAAGGTCTACCCGCTTTCTGAGAAAGAAAACCAGGTCATGGAGGAGTACATACAGGAATCCTTACGTAAAGGTTTTATCAGAAGGTCCTCCTCTCCGGCTGGTGCTGGTTTCTTTTTTGTTGCCAAGAAGGAGGGCGATTTGAGACCATGTATAGACTATAGGGGCCTGAATAATATAACAATTAAAAATGCTTATCCTATCCCTCTCATTGCTGAGTTGTTTGACCGTGTTAAAGGTTCTAGATATTTTACTAAACTAGACCTCAGGGGGGCTTACAACTTGGTTCGGATAAAAGAAAATGATGAATGGAAGACAGCGTTCAATACACGCAGTGGGCATTACGAGTATCTAGTCATGCCTTTTGGACTGTGTAATGCTCCTGCTGTCTTTCAGGACTTCATAAATGATGTCCTTAGAGATCTACTGCATGTCTGTGCTGTGGTTTATCTCGATGATATACTCATATTCTCTCCTGATTTGGAGTCACATCATGCCCATGTGAGGAAGGTACTTAACAGATTGCTACAGAACGGTCTTTATTGTAAATTGGAGAAATGTTTATTTGACCAGAAATCAGTACAATTCCTAGGGTACATCATTTCTGAACAGGGGTTCAGTATGGATCCTTCTAAATTAGAAGCCATATTGTCTTGGCCTCTCCCTCAAGGTCTTAAGGCAATACAGCGATTCATAGGCTTTGCCAATTATTATCGCAGGTTTATAAAAAACTTTTCATCGGTCATTTCTCCTATCACTAAACTAACTAAAAAGGGTTTGCACCCCAGGGTTTGGACTCCTGAAGCCATCAAAGCCTTCAAAACCCTCAAAAAGGCATTTGCCACTGCTCCTGTGCTACACCATCCTGATCCTTCCCTTCCCTTTATAATGGAAGTAGACGCTTCAGAATCAGGTATAGGAGCTGTATTATCACAAAGATTATCCTATAACGAACCCCTCCATCCCTGTTGTTACTTTTCTAAAAAACTGTCTGATTCTGAAAAGAATTACGACGTCGGGAATAGGGAACTATTAGCTATTGTGATGGCATTTAAAGAGTGGAGGTACTTATTAGAAGGAGCTAGACACAAAATCCTGGTTATAACTGATCATAAGAATCTCTCCTATATAGCTGATGCTAAAAGGTTGTCCTCTCGTCAAGCCAGATGGTCCTTATTTCTTTCACGCTTTCAGTTCATTATCACATATAGGCCTGGGTACCGTAATGTCAAGGCTGATGCTATCTCCCGACAATACGAACCTTTGGAGTCTATCGCCCCCACTCCTGAACCCATTGTACCCACGTCTAAGATAATAGCTGCTACCCGTTTAGTTATTTTGTCTCTTTTCCTTGATGGTATCAAGGCATACCAAACCCAAGCTCCCTCTGAGACACCTGTTGGTAGATTATACGTGAAAGAGAAAGATAGAAAGAAATTGTTAGCTTTATTTCACACCGCCAAAACGGCTGGCCACCCAGGGGTTACCAAAACATACAAGGGTCTCCTTCAACAGTTTTGGTGGCCTTCACTTAAGCAAGACGTGGTGGATTATGTGCAGGCTTGTCGTGTTTGTGCACAGTGTAAGTCCCCTAATGTCAAACCCCCAGGACTCCTAATGCCTTTATCCGTACCCAAGAAACCATGGACCCACTTATCCATGGACTTTATTGTGGATCTTCCTTCATCCGATGGAATGACAGTAATTTTGACTGTGACTGATAGATTCTCTAAAATGGCACACTTTATTACACTTAAGAAACTACCTTCTGCGGTTCAGTTGGCTCAAGTATTTGCCAAAGAGGTTTTCCGCTTGCATGGTATACCACAGGATATCGTATCTGACAGGGGTCCTCAATTTGTCTCTCGGTTCTGGAGGGGCTTTTGTGCGGAGATGGGGATTTCCTTGTCGTTTACTTCCTCCTATCATCCACAATCTAATGGAGCGGCCGAACGGGCGAATCAATCTGTGGAGTTATATTTACGTTGCTTCACGAATGCACACCAGGACAACTGGTCTCACCTCCTTCCTTGGGCTGAATTTGCCAGGAACACTGTGACTCATTCGTCCACTGGCTTAAGTCCTTTTATGGTTGCTTATGGGTTCCAACCCTCTGTCCTTCCCAGCGTGTTCTCAGACAAGGGAATACCCGCTTTGGACGAGCACCTCACCTCCTTACAGAAGATGTGGGATCAGGTCCATGCTACTCTTTCTCGTGCGACTGCTACTCAGAAGAAATTTGCTGATCGTCGTAGGGGTGCTGCTCCCTCTTATGTCCCGGGTGATAGGGTTTGGTTGTCCTCTAAGAATCTCCGCCTCAGGGTGCCCTCAATGAAATTCGCGCCCAGGTTCCTTGGCCCCTATAAGGTATTACGTAGGGTCAATCCTGTGTCCTACTCCCTGGCCTTGCCTCCTTCCATGCGTATACCGAACACTTTCCACACCTCCCTTTTGAAGCCCCTGCTCTGTAATCGATTCTCTGGTCCTCTCAGGTGTCCAGATTCCCTCCGCGCTGTCTCTAATGACGTTTACGAAGTAGCTGCTCTGCTTGATTCTCGTTTTTCTCGGGGTCGGTTGCAGTATCTGGTTGATTGGAAGGGTTACGGTCCTGAGGAGCGGTCCTGGGTTTCTGCCTCTGACTTGAATGCACCCTCTTTGATCCGCTCCTTTCATGCGCGGTTCCCTTCGAAGCCTTCGGAATTCCCGCCCCTTGGGCGGGCCTCGAGGGGGGGGTTATGTCAGGGATCTGCAGGCGGCTAGGAGGGGAGGCTGCACGCCACTTGCAGCACTCACCCTCTGTCCATCGCCGCCCGCCGTCTCCCCTCTGCTTACCTGTCGGCGAGCGGCGTCTCCTCTGTGCCACTCGCCGCCAGCGTCCTCCACGCCCCCCAGCGGCAGCATGTGTAACGCTGCACGCTGGGAGGTCAATGAATTAAGTAAATGCCAGGATCACGTGAGTGACCCGGCGTTAAAGAAACAGTACCACAATCACAGTGGGGGGTATAGATATCCCCCACGTGTGATTGTTAATTCTGATTGGAAGTTATCCAATCAGAATTAAACCAAGGGTATTTATACTCACCTTTCCTGTCTCTCAGTGCCCTGTTGTGGTCTTGTGATACCTGTAGCGTAGTGTTCTCATCTTGCTCTCTGGTTACTGATTATTTGGCTCGTTATTCCGATTATCCTGTCTTCTCCACTCCTTTGACCTCGGCTTGTTTCTCGTTCTCCCGTTTTCTGGTTCTCTTTACTTGGCTTGTCTCCTGACTACTCTTAGCGTGCTTAGCCCGGCCACTCTAAGGTCCGGTACGGCACATTTTCTGTGTGTGTGTGTGTGTGTGCCAGCGTGTTGGGTTCCCGGAATCTTGACACATTCTCTGTCAACTAAACACTTTTGTGGTTTCAAGAAGGAGGAAATCTACCTTTTATGGGGTCTATTCCAGAGGAATGACTGCTTTACCCAGCAGATTCTGAAGGACATGTACCTGTCAGGGCCAGTGGCTCAGTCAGTGCTTTCTTCATTTGGGGGGCAAGATCGAACATGCAAATTGACTTGTCTTTCTTTCAGCCTAAACTCTGCTCCTTGGTGTTTCATCAAGTTACTGAAGCCACTGATGGAACATCTCAGGTCTAAGGGTTTTTGTTGTCTTATTTAGTTAGACAACCGTCTGCTCTTCTGGGACACCGCCTCACACTTGTGGTATCAGACGCAATACACAATTAGCTTATTGGAGTATCTAATGTTTGTGGTCAATTGTGACAAATCAGCTCTGTCTCCCTGGTATTCGTATAGTAGCTGGTGTCTGGAAAGGAGTAGCAATCTCTTAACAGCTCATTTTTCTGCAATCCAGAATTTTCTTTTGCATCTGTTTGTATCTGGCAGATCTTTTCGGTCTCAACATAATGCAGTCAGCTATCTCACATGCCCATACACAATGTTTCTGTCAGTCAAGATTATCTTGTCTGCAGGCTGTTACGGGGCATTAAATTACCTTGCTACGTTTTCTCCACAACTGGCCAGACTGTCATGGTAGGAAGGGGTGCTGCCCTAAGACAGCAATATCCCTTTAAGAGCAGGAACCCAATGTGCACAGAAAATAATAATCACAAGGAATAAGTGCAAAAATATGTATATTACGAAATAAACAAATATGATACAAGATAACCAAACAAAATACAGTATTACTACAATGCCAATATAAATCAAACAGTAGACCTAGGTCTAGCACAGGAGGTGCAGGCAGAGTATCAGGGTACAATCTTTCTAGGTTAAGTAGAGTACGCTGAGCAGGACCAGGTTAGTATCATAGGAGATAGACAAGACTCAGGTCCAGAGCCACAGGGTGTACAGTTAGAGCCAAAAGGATGTAAGGCCAGAATCACAGTATACAAGGCCACAGGATGCAAAGCCAGAGTCACAGGATACAATGCAATAGGATGCAAGGCCAGAATCACAGGATACAGGACCAAAGTCACAGGATGCAGAGACTATAATGCCACAGGATCAAAGAAACAATCACCTAGCCCTGAGGGAAGGGTGAGACCAGACTATAAAGGGGCCTAACAAGGGCCAGCTGAAGTGCTTAATGTTCCTAGAAGTAGGGAATAGCACCAAACAGGGAAAGTGATGATCAATGGTACTGCACAAGAGGATATCACCTAAGGAGTGAACCGGCAGTCTGTCTCCAGAGGGTGTCACCTTTACTATTTCCTGTCGGACAAAATCTGACTCGGCTTCCATTTTTTTTAACCATGTCATTCATGATGTATCTAACCTGTGTCGTCTCTACACTTATATGGACGTTACGGCTTCCCTTCGTCCCTTGCAGACAGGCCAGTTCCTGGTGTCCTATGTCGATACTCACAAGCCTATGTCTACTACTGGATGTTATCCCTCTCCAATATTTTATGCTTGGTTTTCTTATATGTCAGAGCATTAAAACAGCAAAATATGAAGCCTCCTGTCAAGTGGTAAAATTGAAGATTATGCTAGTTTAAGTGTACCTATAATTTTACTTTAAATAATGACAGGAGGATAATATTTTCCCTTCCACCCAATATTTTTTATATGTTATTAGTTATCTGGTGCGCATGTTATCTATTTCTTGCTCTCCTTTTTTACGTGTGTTTTTTTTTTACCATATCGTCTATATATTGAGTTTTTGGTGATGGTGCTAACTGACTTGCATCGTTAATATGTTTGTGATTTTGATTCAAACATATAAAGAAAATTACTCTTTGGTATATCTATATAGCTTTTAGTGAGTATATTTTTCATACTTTTAGCTCCCCTAAATATAACTTTAGGTTTATCTTCTAAAAAAGGCAGAATTTCATGATCTTGTTGGAGAATATGCCAATTTTTATTAAGGATTCGTTTTAATTGTCTTTGGTCTTTACTATAATTAAAAATAAGTGATATCTTTTCTCCTTCTTTCTCTGTCTTCTCCGTTTCTTGTTTATATGTTAACAGGGTACTTCTATCTAAATTTTTTATCTTATCTATTTCTTTATTCAAATGTTATTCAAATGTTCTAACTCATATCCTCGATCTAAAATATACTCACTAAAAGCTATATAGATATACCAAAGAGTAATTTTCTAGAACTATACAAAGATACCAAAAAAGGATTTTTTCATTGCGGAGATTGTATGGGCTGTAGGAACCATAAACAAGTTAAAAAGGTAGTCAGTTTTAAATCGAGAGCAGGTAATCAGATATACAAGATAGATTCATTTATTTCCTGTCACTCCAAGAATGTGATTTATATGCTCACGTGTCCTTGTGGGCTACAATATGTGGGTAAAACATCGAGATGCCTAAAAACAAGGATACGTGAGCATATTTATAATATTAGGAGGGGTTTTCTGAATCATCATGTATCTCTACATTTTCTAAAATGCCATGGAGGGGATCCCTCTGGACTCCAGTTTTTTGGGATACAAGCAATGGAAGCCCACTGGAGAGGGGGAGACCTACAATCGGCCTTGAGCCGTTGCGAAATGAAATGGATATTTAATTTGGATACCTTGTCCCCTGGGGGCCTTAATTTTGACTTTGAAATGTCAGCATTAATTTAATTTTAATTTTAATTAGCCACATGGCTTGTAGATATATATAAAAATATATTTTTTTAAAATGTTTTATATAAAATACAATTAATTTTCTAATTTTAGATTTTCATTTTGATATTTTTCATATATATTATTATATTTTTATATATTTTGTATATATTTTTAGAGGTTTTAATGAAATTATTTACACTGTGTTATTATTATTATTTTTTGCAGGATCCCTTCTCTCTATTTTTCCCTTTTAATATAGAGAATTATACTGTATGCTATATCTTACAAGATATACAAGAAGTAATGCTCCTCAATATAAATGAAATTTATTACAATTACCCTCCTCATATTATAAAGATGTTGCAATTGTAATTGGACTCTTATGTATTTATACTTGATTTATATATATGGTATGTGCAAAAACATTGTAAGAAAAGATCTATTTTAAGATATAAACTAAAATCTCCAGCTGTTTCTGTATGTAAAGGCTCTTTGCCCACTTCAAATATGGCGCTGGACGCCAGGACTGTTGATATATGTGAAGGGAATGAAAGACCGAAAATCCGGAAATGACATCATGAACACGTGATCGGACGGAAGGTCACGTGATCGGACGGGAGGTCACGTGACGCGGAAACACGGCGAAACCGGAAGTAAGGATGGACGCCGGCAAAACGGCGCCAAATTTGAAGAGGAGAATATCATTTAAAAGGAAGAAGACCAACACTCACCACACACTTTGATAAAGACCTGGAGGTCGAAACGCGTTAGTGCTGTGTATTTTGTTATGTTATTTTAGCTTTTTCTGTATCCTTTATTTTAACCAGTAAAGTCACTTTTTGATTATTGACACTGGATGTCCTGGAAGTTATTAAAGGGCGGAGAAAAGGAGCAGAGCTATTTGGAAAGCTGAAAATTGAAAGCCAGAATAAGCTTATTATTCACCTGCCATCTAAGCTAGAGCCAGCTTTATGTGGCTCTACACACTGTGAGTGACCCAATACCTGAGACCAATTAATGTTCTGTATATAACAGTGTTACACTATATATGTGTTTTTCTATTATAGGTCTAACAGGAAGTGTTCTACTTATATTAAGTATAATATACCTTCTTATTGCTCTATGTGCACCCCCCTTATATTCTTTTTTCTATCACTTTGTATTTGAGTGCCATTTAGTGATTTTGGGCACTGGGGGTAGTTGCATATTCTCTGGCTCTATAGCGCCAATCCACCATTTCTTGTATTGTTTTTATCTGTTTTAAATGATGCTGGACGTCCTCACACTATGCATGAGGACATCCAGTGTCGCCAGAATCCCCATAGGAAAGCATTCAATAATCTTTTCCTATGAGGAGGTCTAATGTGCGCGCATGGCCATTGCTGCGCATGTGCATTAGGTCTCCCCCGCCAGCTGATGTCAGCGGGGGAAGAGAATGGGCGGAGCCGGACCCAGCGCCGAGAGACATTTGCGCTGGATACAGGTAAGTCACTGAAGGGGTTTTAACCTCTTCAGCAGTATGGGATGGGGGTTGGAAGGGAGAGGGACACTGCAGAGTCCTGCAGTGCCAGGAAAACTGATATGTTTTCCTCACACTGGAGAGTCCCTTTAATAACAGTATATCTGTTTTAGTAGTTTTACTTTTTATGCCTACACCATAGAGGTAAAAGCTATACATGTAAATATAATTTTATCTATACTAGCAATCTGATTTTCTCAATATACAGATAAAAGTTTATTATCCATAAAAGGATATCATATAATTGTTACACGAGTTTACATTGTACACAGTTGTCAGTAAATGATCACATTATTATTTGTATAAGAAGTAAAATATTTATTGAATTGTGTAACTTAATATTAATAAAAGTGGCTCTTAGGATTCATCAACCGCCCTTGTCAAGTTAACTTTAACCATGTTAGTAGGTTTTGATGTCTCTCCACCACGGATTCCTGCCAAAAAGATCTGTGGCTTGGGCACATTGGTTGAGTTGTCACGTTTGGTTTGAGTCTCAACTTGTTTTGGTAAGTACACCTGCGTGAAGTTCTCTCTTCTCATATGGCTGCAATGTGTCTGCATTGAGTGAGTTACTTTTTGGCGCAGGTTAGCCTGCAGAAAAGAACAAAACAACACAAACAGAGTAGTTAATCATCATATAACTCAATAATTGAATTATTGTTAACCCACACAAGATTTAGTTGTAAGCGGTGTGGAGCAGAGAACGGCTCTCAATTCCTCCCAGGCTGCCGATACTACAGGGGCCCAGCTGTGCTTTTAAAGGGCAACCAGCAATACCCATCAAGTGTCCATAAATCTATGGCCTACCTGATTGGCCCTCAAAGTATGCATGCCCCGGTGCTGCCGCACTGACGGTAGTTTGCTACTGGTACTGTAGGTTTACAAGATAGTGACAAAGGCATAAAATGGACATATTTTTACCTCAAAACCTCAAAAGATGTAGCTGAAAATAATTTGGGGGTTTGTATAAGAGTAGCACACAGCAGATTTTCAAAATAAACCTCGCTATATGGGTGTGTTAAAAATCTGAATTTTTTTTATTACAATAAATTGCAGAGATTGCCAGTTTGATGGCAACATAAAAACTTTAAAAATACCCTTAAAGGACCACTATAGGCACCCAGAACACTTCAGCTCAATGAAGTGGTCTGGGTGCCAGGTCCCTCTAGTTTTAACCCTGCAGCTGAAAACATAGCAGTTTCAGAGAAACTGCTATGTTTATATTAAGGGTTAATCCAGCCTCTAGTTGGAGAACTTAAATCTATGCAATAACCTACAAGGACTTTATGGGAGCGATTCTGGGAGCAGCAAAAGATATTCCCGTAATTGGATAATTGACTCTCAGATGTATACACATTATTTCCATTGATAGAGGTTCTTGTTTATTTATTTTTTATAATTTGTAAGCCATATGTTCACATGACTTATTATACTAACCAGCTTGATTGCTTTCCTCCGCAGCTCCCATTCATTCCACTCATAAGACTTGACAATGTTAGTTTCCAGTAAGTGGGTATCAGTCTGTGTGCTACTATTGCATTTAGTGACTGGCTTTATTAAAAGATATTCCGGAGCTGGGGCCTGATAAGAAACACAGTTGATTACGCTTATTCCAGTATTAGAGCAATGCACCTAGACATTGACTAAATGTGTGCAAAATAGAAAAACATTAGCCTGGAAAACCCATAGATATCAAAAAATGTAAAATACCTATACAAATAGTCAAAAACAATAATGCTGAATAATGGTAAACAAAATACAAAGCAGGACAAATGTTAAGATTTTTGCAATAAAACCCATATGCATCATTATGTCCCTGGTAACTTTGTGTATACCCAGCAATGCCAAAGCCAGATTTCTAAATCGAGCAAGTAAGAGTAGAATTCCATCTTTGCTGAAAGACTTTACACAGAAATTTAAAAGAATCACATATGGAAAGTGTGGAATCTCAGAATACAATATACAATATATTCAGGACTGTGATGGCTGTGTGTTATTAAGTAAACCAAAAAAAATATGCAGTACATTAAATTTCCATTTGTATCATTTAAAAAAAATACTCTTTCTTTTTTTAACCAGGAAGTACATGTGGCATTTCCACAGATTTCAGGTATGTGTCCTGGGTACAGATGTTTTTTCACAGCCCAATGGTAATGAAATGATGTATCTTAATGTAGGCTAAAATGCCTAGGCAACCCTTTTGGCAATACAATATCCCGAGGTCTAAATAGGCAATACAGTGGCTGCATTAACCAACTGAGCTATCTTATATGAAAGCAAATTATACAAAGCAATGTTTGCAGACAAAATTATAAACAAGAAGAAGCCAGTAGGGTACTGTGAAGCTACATGCACCACATGAAGAGAGTTTGATATATTTCATGCCCCCAGTAGTGGCGGGACTACCAGGATTGTAAATGTTGCAGTTGCAACCAGTCGCTCTGAAACAAAACAGATTTTTAATGTTTTGCTTATGTTGGCAAGTACATTAAAATCCTGACTAAAAATAGACTGACGACTCCTTTTCTATGAAGTAGTGAGCACCGTTACACACGTCCACGTGGAAGAAATATTATTATTATTGGTGATCCTATGAAAGATTACAAGGAGACTATGCATGAAAGCATTTAGCATATTCTTGCCTAACCCCTTATGAAAGTTATCAATTCAACAATACATTTAGTAAGCATTTGGAGCTACACTGATGTCATTTTATAGCTATAGTATTGTATCCCGTACGTATCTATTATATCTGTCTGTAACTACTTTATCTTTCCTCTTCTCTTATGTAAGCTTTGCTAAAACCTGAGTCTATATATTTTTCCTGTTATATAAAACAGCTCAGGTAAAGTATTCATTTCTAGTTACAGTTTTTAAAGTATAGAGGCGTATCTTGAGAAGGGCAAATAAAACAGTTCAGGGAACTAATTAATGGAAGACATCAATTAGGCAAACACAGTCAATGAGAAAGCAAATGGAAATGCACTAAAACAGCTATTTTGTGATGATGTGTTGTCAGTTACGGTGCTATGGAGATGGATGACCTTACAGGTAAGTTCTGGAACAACATAAGCAGGGGATCTAAAGTGCATAACTCAACTAAATGCTATTGCAAAATGTCCTTCAGTCTACTAAGAAGCCTTAAATCCAACCGTCATTCTGTGTCACTGCAAGAAATACTTATTCTATTCAGAAGCTATTAAACACATAAGCAAGCTTTATGTCTTTTTATAGAATTTGTCTTGGCATTCTGTTTTTTTTGCAGTGCACCTGCTCAATTTTGACACAAACCCGAGACAAGGGTCTGGACCTATAAAAACCCCAGGTCACATGGAACATGTGTGTATAGGTCAACAGGTAACCTTTTTGTCAGGTGAGATTGGAGGGTCAGGGCCACAGGATAGATCAGTGCATTGTAGCCTTGCCAACCCTCATGGCTTGTACCGCTACACCATCCTGGATGTCCTTTTGTAAGCAAAGGTAGTATTTAGCAGGCTTCCCCAAACTCCACCCTCCATATTTTGCTGAACTACAACTCCCATGAATCTCAGCCTATCTATTTCATTCATAGAATCATGGGAGTTGTAGTTCAGCAACATCTGGAAGGCTGGAGTTTGGGGAAGCCTGGTTTACAGTGTTGAGTCTTCTGGGACAGCTCTTTGCCTCAGAATCAGTTCATTAAGCAGTAGTACAGGGGTGGGCAACCTTCGGCACTCCAGATGCTGTGGACTACATATCCCACAATGCTCTTACAGCCATAATGCTGGCAAAGCATCAAGGGAGGTGTAGTCCAAACAACTGCAGGGCCGAAGGTTGCCTATCCCTGCTGTAGTAGAAGGAGAATTGGCCTATTTGAAATAAAAACACTTGTGAAATTTTGTTTTTAAGATGGAATGTTTTATTCCTTGTGAATTCAAGGTTTATATACTTTGTGTGGAGAACAGTGTATGACATGTTAAGGTATAAGTGGTTTTAATAAAATACCTGGGAATAAGGAGCAATAGATGCAAATTGCTGATGCAGCTCCAATAATTGTATGAGTTCGGCACATTGCTTTGCTTTCTCCCCAATTAGATGGATATAGTGATCCGGGTCCTGGGCAAATGTGTAGGCAGCTTCCTTGGAGGAGAAAATATAGTATCTTTCCCGGTGCTTTAAAACACCAATGTCTGGGTTTCCTGAGCAAAAGAACAAAAAACAAATATACAACGCAGAGAGAGAATTTAGGATAATTTAAATGTATCTTATATTCTGATCTTATAACAAGGGTTAGAAAAATATTAGACAAGAAAGGCTAAGATAAGCATTGTCATAAGCCATTAAATTGAAGTTTTTCTTTAAAAAAATAATAATTCTGCTTTAATCTAGTGGATCAAAATATGCGCACACTTCATGTGCAAACAAATTAACTTAATTATTCAAAATAAGAATTTTTCGAGGATTCTCAAAAATTATTTTTTTTAAAAAATAGCAGAACTCAGAAGTGGCTAAATTGCAAATTCCAGGGTCAAATAATGTATACATTCTGTAATCCAATAGTAATGAATAAAAGGCACTGCTCTTATAAACTTGGCCAAATATGGTGTTAGACAAGCTCATGAAAAAATAATATAAAAACACAATATGTCATGCCCAGCGGCCACTATTCCAAAGGACTATATAGTGTAAGGAATACAATGTTGTTTATAAGAAGAGAACCAGGGGTGGCGGGAGCAGGATTTAACAGAATTGGAATAAGAGGAAAGATATTTAAAACATTTTTTTTTTTTTTTTTACTGGAACCCAGATAGCAATATTGGCTAAAGATGAAAAAAAAAAATGTTTCCACTGCGCATTTGGACCACTTCTCTACCTTTATTGATATACTAAACTTTATTAGAACATTTTCTCAAAATGGACATGAAAATTAACCAAGAGGGGAGGATAGACAGGCAATATGTATGTATCACATGAAATGTAAAAAAACAAATAGATCTTTTTTTCCTACACAAATAATTCTATGGCTGTAATGACTATTACTATGACTATTACTTAAATGCCCATTGGAGTGATACTAAAAACCTCCAGTTATTTAAATGTGCATAGGAATTGGAGATAGTGTGCAAATAACTCTTTTCTTAGTTTTTTTTATAGTATGTATTGGGACTGATGTGTACTATAGTCATTGCTGCTGCCCAGGAGTCATGGGAGTTTGAGTGCAGCATTTCTTTTTGTATATTTGCATTTGATTCTCCATTACACAGCCATGTTACAATCTGACCGCCCACTCCATGTATTCCATGTTATGGGTTAATATGTATGTAGGGGTTTAGAAAAATACCCTTCTCTTCATTAGAGATTTTTTTGATACCTGAACTTGAAAGAAGCAAGGTAAGTTACTAGCGTAGGACTTACCTAAGAGGTTTGCCTTGACGTGGCAGGTGAGCTTACACTTAACGGCCATTGGAGTGATACTAAAAAATGTCCAGTTATTTAAATGTGCATAGGGATTTGGGATAGTGTGCAAATAACTCATTTATTTGATTTTATGTATTGGGGCTGATGTGTTCTATAGTCAATGCTGCTGCCTGCCGCCCAGGAGTAGTGGGAGTTTGTGTACAGAGTTAATTTTGTTTAAGTCTATGGCTGTGTTTGAGGAACTTGTTATCTGAGGCTGGGAGAGGTAATACTAAAAGAATAAATAGGTATAAACTTAATATGAATAGATGAAAAATTAAAAAGGTACAAACAGATCGTAACAAAGCAAGCAGAGAGTGATTTTATATAAGGGATATCATGTGAAAAAGACTTTGAGACAATTAGAGGATGGACTCACCTATACTAAATTAGTTGGTGACCCAACACCTCATATGAAGAAGATATTTCTGGAATTCTTGGATAGGGTATTAACACAATGAATCTCCACTAAGAATGAATATGACTATTTGCCACTTGCCAGTTATTTATACAAGAATTCCAGTATATTACCTAAGATCCATAAGGATGTGGAGAAAAGGCTGGTCATCTCAGGCTTAGAATCAATAACTGCCGCCCTCTCTGAATACATGCCTTTGACGTATTTAAAAAATGCAGCACAGGTTTTGAATATATTCAGACCTGAGGTGGGTGGAGGGAGGGAGACATTATGGCCACTGGAGATGTCTCCTTCCTCTACTCCATTATTAAACATGAAAGAGGTTTCGGAGCAGTGGATTTTTCTTGGATACTTCAGATATAGAGAGACTAGGCATGTGCATTTCGAAATTCGGGACTTCGTCAATTCGGGACTTCGTCAATTCGGCACTTCAACACTTCGGAACTTCGGATCTTAGACACTTTGGAACTTCGGCACTTGAACACTTCGGCATTTCGGAACTTCGGCGACTTCGGAACTCCGGCATTTCGGGACTTTTCTTGCAGCTGCTTGGTAGATAATTCCCTAATTCCCACGGTATTAGGGAGTTATCTAACAAAAGGCTGAAAGACCTAAATTGGTCTTTCAGCCAGATTTACTAATACTAAGTAAGAATTACTTAGTATTAGTAAATTGGGCCCCTACTTGCTATACCGCGAGTAGGGGCATGTCTAGTAAACAGTGAGCAGCCTGTGGTGGGTGGGGCCCTAAATAAAAATTGTGGGGGACCTAATGTCCTCCCCCCTGGCCCCCACCCCAGAGCGGTGGGTGGGGGCCCTTAACAAGAATAAGGGGGGGGGGCCTAATGTCCCCTCCCCTGGCCCCCGCCCCTGAGCGGCGGGTGGGGACCCTAAATACAAATTGGGGGGGGACCTAATGTCCTCCCCCCTGGCCCCCACCCCTGAGCGGCGGGTGGGGGCCCTAAATACAAATTGGGGGGGGGGACTTATTGTCCTCCTCCCTGGCCCCCACCCCTGAGCGGTGGGTGTGGGCCCTAAACAAGAATAAGGGGGGGACCTAATATCCTACCCCCTGGCCCCCACCCCTGAGCGGTGGGTGGGGGCCCTAAACAAGAATAGGAGGGGGAACCTATTCCTCCCCCCTTGCCCCCACCCGTGAGCGGTGGGTGGGGGCCCTAAGTACCTAATGTCCTCCCTCCTGGCCCCCACCCCTAAGCGGCAGGTGGGGGCCCTAAATACAAATTGGGGGGACCTAATGTCCTCCCCCCTAGCCCCCACCCCTGAGCGGCGGGTGGGGGCCCTAAATACAAATTGGGGGAGGACCTATTGTCCTTCCCCCTGGCCCCCACCTCTGAGCCTCCCGCAGTGCAACACATCTCCTTCGCATACAGTTGATCAGGTTGTTGATTGTGGCCTGTGGAACGTTGGTCCACTCCTCTTCAACGGCTGTCCGAAGTTGCTGGAGATTGGCAGGACCTGGAACACGCTTGTCATATAATTACCGTGACTCTGCTCCCCCGAAGTTACTTCCGCGCTCGGAAGTAAGCTCCTCCCATTCCGATGACGCTCCACTCACATGCCTTATAGGGAAGCCGCACCAAACTCAAATTGCTAAGTTATTTTGATCCAACCTCGGACTCCACGCTGAGCTACCTCTGTCACTTCTAACAGCCCTCATTCACCTAGTTTTCTTCAGCATCTGTTACACCAGCAAGGACTCCTGTATTAATGAACTTCAACCAAACCAGGATCATTCTACATCTTGCTGATCCCTTCAAATTCTACTACAGTTACAGGAAGTTTAAGTATCACTTCTATATAATCTAAATATTGCTGCAACCTGCATATAAGGATAATCAAATTCTATGTGCCACTTATCAAGTTTAATTATTGCTACAACTTCCAGTATATTACCTAAGATCCACAAAGATCCACAAGGATGTTTGTTTACAAGGAATCTAGTGTGTGTATAAGGGATCCAGAGTGTGTATGTAAGGTATGCAGTGTGTGTGTAGGTGGTGCAGTGTGTGTGTGTGTGTATACAGGAGTCTAGTGTGTGTGTGAAGGACCCAGAATGTGCAGGAGATCTAGTGAGTGTGTGTATATAACGGATTCAGAGTGTATATAAGGATCTAGTGTGTGTATATGATCCAGAGTTGGGTAAGGGATCTAGTGTGTGTCTGGAATGTAATGTGTTTAGGGGTGCTTTTTTGTGAGGGTGCTGTGTGTGCTGTGTGTGGGGGTGCTTTGTGTGATTTGTGTGTGTGGGTGATGTGTGGGAGGGTGCTGTGTGGGAGAGTGCTGTGTGTGATTTGTGTGAGGGTGCGGAGTGTGCTGTGTGTGAGGGTGTTGTGTGTGATGTGTGTGAGGGTGCTGTGTGTGATGTGTGTGAGAGTGCTGAGTGTGAGAGTGCTGTGTGTGAGGGTGCTGTGGATGAATGTTAAAATGGATTGTGTGTTTGGGGGGGGTAAAAAAAAATAAAAAAAATAAGCAGGCATTATATCCCCCCTTCTTACCTTTAGTCTGGGAGGGGGGGGACCGGCACGGTGGTACCTGGGAGGGGGGAACCGGCACTCTCACATCATCCCTGGTGGTCCTTGTGGTGAGTGAACTCTAGCCTTCGGGCTAAAGTTCACTCTTGCGAGATTGGGGCGTTGCCATGGCAACGCTCCGGATCTCGCGAGAGGAACCCGGCGGAGCTACACGATAGAGCTCCGCCGGGTCCTCCTCTCCCTCCCCAGCTACATGTCTATGCAAGTGAGCCGGTGAGGGAGATCTTTGATCTCCCCACCGGCCTGTCATGGCAAACAGCGGGGCCAGTGCTCGGATAGTGCCAGCCCTGCATAGACAGGCAGGGGAGATCCTGTGACCTCCCCTGCCGGCCTCGGCCCATGGCCACCGCAGCCCACCGGGCATTTGCCCAGTGCCTGATGGCCAGTCCGAGCCTGATCAGGGCACTCTCTACTTTAGCTCCGCCACTGCGTTGAGGTAGAGAGTGTGATTGCATGTCAGTGAGTGGGGGGATGGGGGCACAGTCCAGGGGGCCCAAGAAAATGCTTACCTAAGGGTCCAATCAATATTAAAAATGGCCCTGACTGAGCCTTGTCACTAACAAACACATCTATTTAAGCAATTTTATAACATACAAACAAGAAAACAAAACTTAAAACAAAAAATCCATCCTTACACTTGCTGTACATTTATATGTCCTGCATCAAACACTCAATCTACACATTTCTTTGAATACTGGCCACATACCAGGTAACAGGAGGCCTTCCTTTGAAGCAACAGTAAAGCCACAGAATCCATGATACTGAATAGGAAGTCGATCAAAATTTGCTGTCTGTTCTGGGAAATACCAGTCGAGTGTTGAAAAATCACTGGTATTTACACGGGATCCTAAAGAAAAATTGTAAATAAGATAAAGCAAGCCTTCAATTTTAACAATTATGTATTTTAAAATATCAATGTTTTACTCAGAAGAATAATGAGTAGGACAAAGTGCTTGGGACTACTTATGCAGCACTTCTCAAAAAGTTATATTGTTACATCAAAACACAAAATAAAAAAGATCAAGTTTGCATATTTCATACTACTAAGGAAATTCCTCACATTTTGGCTAGGAGTTGAGTGTCAGGTTAGTATACTTGTATTATATAATGAAAGGAAATTCAGATAGCATAACTTACAGGTGCATGTGTGGATACTGACAAAATGGACTGGAATAATTACGCTGAGTACAACAATGAAATACATGGATTTTCATTCTCTCAATGTAGAAAAGGTAACAATATAATATTATAAACACACTATATGGACACCTGACTATTACATCAACATGACATTGCATTCTAAATAGATAGACATTACAATGTAGTTGGTCCCTCCTTTGCAGCTATAATAGCTTCCACTGTTCTGGGAAGGCTTTCCACAAGAGTTTGCAATATTTCTGTGGGAATTTTATGGCAAGACAGGAGGCTTCATATTTGCTTATCTTTCTTTACTGTAACTCCCAGCAGCAAAGAAATGGTTAACAATGTTGTATGGAAAAATCAACCAATCATAACATATCTCAACTACAATATAGTGTCATCAAACTCCTCCCACTTCTCTTTCTTTGCTGCTTGCCTCCCAGGTGAGTCTGCTCCAATTGCATTGCTTTACTGGTTTAAGTTACTTCAATATTTATTTAATCTTGTTACTTACACACATAACAAACTTTATTTTTTTGATTTACTCATCTTCCCCTTTAAATATTTTCTTCTTTCTAACCTCACATATATATTATTTTTCACTGTATTTGTATTATTGGATTGTTCTCCTTTAAAATTTTACGTCCTACCGGATTTTTTCTCTGAACGGAGGGTTTTTTCAAACCCTGCCGCTTTCAATCAGCTGGCCGCAGCTTTTTTTTCTCTCAGGAGAGCCGCGGCCCATTCTTTCTTTCCCCTCAGCCGCGGACTCCATTTCCCAGAGTCCGCGGCTGCTATTTCCCGCCCTTATCCTTCCTCCCGCCTACTAGCGTCTGTCTCTTGGACGCAGGCTTTTTTTTCCCGCCCTTTTCAACGGCGGCAAGCTCGCGGCGGCCATTTTCAGCCCCAGAGTAACTGCCAACGGCTCCTCCACTGCGGCGCACAAGTTCTTTTTCAAATCCTGTGGGTACAGAAAATCATATCACTGACTAGCTTGTGGAAGGTAGGTTGCTGCCATCTTATCCCCATCTCATTTCATATACTCATTAAAAAAACGATCACTATACTGATCTATCTCCTATTTGTTTTTTCCACAGGCTTTGCCTACACAGGACCATTCTATTACAATCTGGGTGAACCCCTTTCCCTAATTTGTATAATTACAGTGTGGTTTAATTTTATAAATTTTGTGTGATTGCCTTTTATTGCCCTTCTGTGGGTGACCCCCACTTACTTATTTAAAGTACATATTCTGTACAATATCTGTGTGGTTGATACCACCTACTGAAACACTGCTGTGTTAATATTTATGTGGCTAACCCCACCTGATATATTTTTGTGGGTGACCCCCATTGTTTACTGTACATTATATATACACATTATATATACATTATATATATTTATTATTAGTGTAAATTTATAGTGGTGACCCCACCTCAGTAATTGAACAATATATCTTTTGTTCACAATCTCTATTATTGGGTGATCCCCATTAATTGCCCTTTACTATTTTTATTGTGCCAAGCATTTGTGGGTGACCCCCATTGAATTTGACGTCTCGTGGGTGACCCCCACATCATACTTTCTAATTGAGTTGCCTCATCATTAATTGACACTCTAACGATTATAATCTATATATATATATATAGATAGTTGTTTTATAGGGTTTACATTTACCTTTAAATTGACATTATGTCAGATCGCCAAGACCCTGCGATTTCTGCCGAACTTAAGGAATGGCTTTTCTCAACTATCGCAGAGTCCATTCCTAAGGCTCTGGCAGCCTACCATGACCGTAATCCAGAGGTACACCCCTCTACTCAACAACCCTCTGATTCTGAGGATTCCCATATCTCCGACCAAGATAGCGCCCCGCGCAAGAGACCCTGGAAAGGGAATAGCGCTACTGCGGGCAAGGGCAAAGCTCCTGCTAAGGTCGTTAAACACTCTAACCCACACGTTTCGCAGGCTACTACAGACCCTCTAGAGGGTTCTACTTCACATTTGTCTGGCCATATTCTAAGTGACTATGACCCTAATTACTCTGATGAGGATCCCATGGTGAATGTGCCCCAGGATTCCTCAACATCGGAGTTTGTGAAAGAAACCTTCCTAAGTCAAGATCACAAGAGTAAGGTACCTGACTCAGACACCCTCCTGGATGCTTCAGGCCTTCCCCTTTTTGACCCAAGGGTGATACGCCACCCGCGCTCAGCAGAATGGGCTCCCCCAGATCATATTGCTAATTTCTGTAAACTGTGGCTTCGCAAGCCTCTCGAAAAAGAAAGCAGAAACAAACTAAGGGCTGAATGCCCGAGACCAACTATTCCAGGCAAAGTTGCCTCTACCCCTGAATTTGACCCCATGCTGGTCACCTATTTAACAAAATCTGGTAAAGACCCTCGTAAGGGTATTGAACAGGGTTTGAAAGCAACCCAAGACAAATTATTGGACATTTCAGGTCCTATCATACAGATATTCATACTCGCAGATGAGGCACTCACCAGCGGTGAACTTGATCCGCACATTATAAGAGAATGGGCACAGAGAGCCCTTTGCCTTTTGGGCAACGCCAATACGGCTATTTCAATTGAGAGACGCAAAGCGGCACTGTACAAAATCGATGCCAAACTGGTGGATTTGAGCACTAAAGAACTAGGCCCAGAGGCCGATGGTCTTTTATTTGGTAACAGTTTCATGCGAGACCTCTCCAAGCATGTCTCAGTTTTTACCACACTCAATAAAGCCCAGTCCTCCCTACGTAGGGTGTTCCGTCCCACTTTTCAAAATCGTTTTTCTGGGTCTTCTGTCTGCATCAATTCAGGCTATTTTTCCAGGGCCCTTGCATTACAGAGCAATGCAACGGCTGAAAACCTCCTATTTACATCGCTCGACCTCCTACGACCAATTCATTTCCCTAACGGACGAAGTTCTCATCGAACTTCACTGGTGGCTTCGTAATATGGAAGCCTGGAATGGGAAAGCGATTTTCGGATCTCAACCAGATTTTATTCTGGAATCCGATGCCAGCCTACTCGGTTGGGGCGCTACGTGCGCCCAATCATACACAGGAGGTCTCTGGTCCCCGTCGGAACGAGCACTTCACATAAATTGTCTCGAGCTCATTGCCGGATCCTTCGCGATCCGCAGCTTTGCGAAAGAAGCCTCCAACTGCTCTCTGGTACTTCGGATGGACAACATCTCCGCAGTACGGTATGTAAACCGTCTCGGGGGGTCCAAATCGAAACTACTGTCAGACCTCACCAAGGATCTGTATCAGTTTTGCTTAGACAGGAATCTGTCTATTCGGGCCGAGTATCTCCCAGGACCCGACAATTTAGTCGCGGACTGGTTCTCACGTCACTGGAGGGATGCCAGCGACTGGCAATTAGATCCTCTTCTATTTCACCACATTCACCTATTGCGGGGACCGCTCACTCTCGACCTCTTCGCGTCTCGGCTGAATCGTCAAACAGACGATTATTTCAGCTGGTTACCAGACCCGCTATCCCTAGCTGTCGACGCTTTTCTCCAACATTGGCCACGGGACGGAGCCTATGCCTTCCCTCCCTTCTCCATGATTCAACGTACTCTCCACCAGGTCAAATCACAGGGGGTCAAGATTGTGATAGTTACCCCTCTATGGCGAGCCCAGACGTGGTTCCCCACTCTTCTGGAACTTTCCACAGACTACCCCATCATTCTACCTCGCTCACATCGGGTTCTCAAGAACTCGACGGGCGACTACCATCCACTAGCTCTACAGGGCCACCTTCAGTTAGTGGCCTGGACAGTTTCAGGGGTGCTTGGCATGTCACAGGACTTTCAAGCACTGCTCAAACACTCCTATGGGATTCATGGGCACCAGGAACCAGGCGCACCTATCTCGCCGCATGGCGAGTTTGGGTCAGCTGGTGTCTGGAGAGGGATTTCGATCCCGTTTCAACATCTCTCTCAGCCATTCTAAATTTTCTATCATTCCTTTTCGATCAGGGTAAATCATACCGATCAATTAATGTTTTTCGTTCCGCCATTTCGGCGGGACATGACCCTATTGATAATTCCTTAGTTGGGAAACATCCTTCTGTGTGCAGACTTTTACGAGGCATTCGTTTGACGAGGCCACCTTCTGCCAAATACTCTAGCTTCTGGGACATATCTGGGGTCTTCGCACTGTTAGAGTCCTGGCCTCCTAACGAGGCCTTATCCCTTCGACAGCTCTCTGCAAAATTGGCCCTGCTACTGTGCCTGGTGTCATTCCGCAGAGTTTCTGACGTTCACGCTTTTGATTCACACGCCGTCTCCTTCCAACCAGAAGGGGTCCGATTTACGATTACTAGGCGCACTAAGACGAATTCCTCGTCTGTCTTTTACCCATACTTTCCCAACAGGCCGGCTCTCTGTGTGGCTACGTGTACTCGTTGTTACACAGAGGCAACTGCCGCCCTACGTTCTCCTACCGGTCCTCTTTTCATCTCTTATGTCAGACCTCACAAACCGGTCTCTTCTCCCACTATCGCTCGCTGGATAAGATGGTTACTTATCCAAGCGGGAATCGATAGTTCATTTGGGGCCCATTCGGTTAGGGGAGCGGCCGCTTCCTCTGCCTTTCGGGCCGGCAGTTCATTAGCAGATATTTTGTCCTGCGCAGATTGGTCAAGGGAATCTACCTTTCGGACCTTTTATTTTAAACCAACACAAACACATGCGGCTTGTTCTATTATTCGAGAGCGTTAAAACAGCAAATATGAAGCCTCCTGTCTTGCCATAAAATTAGGGATTATTCTAGCTTATAGTGAACGAATAATCTGAATTTTATTAAAGACAGGAGGCGAATATTTTCCCTCCCTTCGTTCACTCCGGAACCCACCCTCGAGGTAAGTCTCATAATCACTAATTAACCCCTTAAGGACTGGACTGTTTTTGCGATGTTGTACATTTGCGACCAGGAATATTTTTACACTTTTGTGGTGTTTGTGTTTGGCTGTAATTTTCCGTTTTCTCATTTACTGTTCCCATACAAATTATATATTGTTTTTTTCAGGACAAAAGGGGCTTTCTTTACATACCATTATTTATATAATCTCATGTATTTTAATTTTAAAAAAATACAAAAATCTGATGAAAAATTGAAAAAAATACACGTTTTTTGACTTTTACTTGAAAAATCTTTTACTCATCTACAAAAGCGAATTAAAAAAACTGCTAAATAGATTAAAAATTTTGTCCTGAGTTTAAAAATACCCCGTGTTTACATGCTTTTTTGCTTTTTTTTGCATGTTATAGGGCTATAGGTACAAGTAGGATATTGCGGTTTCAAAACATACATTTTTAAAATTTATCAATAGTGACATTGTAACACTATTATCTGTCATAAATCTCTGAATAACACCCCACATGTACATATTTTTTTTAAAGTAGACAACCCAGGGTATTCAATATGGGTATGTCCAGTCTTTTTTAGTAGCCACTTAGTCGAAAACACTGGCCAAAGTAAGCATTCATATTTGTTTGTGTGTGAAAAAAGTAAAAAAACTAAATTGAACGCTAATTTTGGCCAGTGTTTGTGACCAAGTGGCTACTAAAAAAGACTGGACATACCCCATTTGCAATACCTTGGGTTGTCTTCTTTTGCAAATGGTATGCCATCATGGGGGTAATTCTCATTCCTGGGCTACCATACGCTCTCAAAGGCAACGTAACCAACCTGGCCATTTTCAATGTAAAAATATTTGACCCATGTATTTGACCTTGTAACTTTCAAAATGCTATAAAACCTGTACATGGGGGGTACTGTTTTACTCGGGAGACATCGCTGAACACATATATTAGTGTTTAAAAACTGGAAAACGTATCACAACAATTATATCATCAGTAAAAGTGCTGTTTGTGTGTGAAAAATGCAAAAAAAGTAACTTTCACTGACAATATCATCGCTGTGATATGTTTTACTGTTTTGAATCACTAATATTTGTGTTCAGCGAAGTCTCCCGAGTAAAACAGTACCCCCCATGTACAGGTTTTAGGGTGTCGTAGAACGTTACAGGGTAAAATACAGTGCTAGCAAATTAAATTCTCTGGAATTTCGGCCTGGGTTGGCAGGCAGGTCCCTCAAATTGCAATCAATAAAATTACTGAATTATGTAAAAATATTACATAAATACGCACGTAGAATTTAAATATATATGCATATTTATATATTTGAAGTCTACGTGTATATTTATATAATTATTTATGTAATTTTGTATATGGACATATGTATATTTCGTATTATTTTTATTTATTTATATATACATAGATATATATACAAATTCATTCTAAGTGTATTTTGATATAAATATATATATATTAATTTTAAAATACAGTTAGAATAAAATTTCATATAGATATATAATTTTTTTTAAATTTTTATTATTATTTTTAAAAAAATTATTTAATTTAAATTACTTATTATTTATATTTTATAATAATATATATATACAATCTATATAGTTATTATATATATTATATATATACGTGTGTAATTTAATTATAAGTGTATTTTTATATTAATATAAGTACATATTAATATAAAAATACACTTAGTATGGCATTATATATATGATATATAGACATATATTATATAGATATAATATATGTCTATATATCATATATACACATATATAATTATTTATTTTTTTTTATTAACATTAACTTTATTTTATTTTTGATTTTACACTAGCAGGGAGACTGCCTGTCAGCACAGACAGTCCCCCTGCAGGCAGCACTATGGACACCTATTGTGACCATGTGATCGCTGTGTTAAGCGATCACATGGCCACAGGGGTCCTAAATCAGTGTGGGGAGACTGTCTGGGCTGCAGGCAGTCTCCCCACACCGGGAGCAACGCTGATCGCCGCCGGGGGAACGACGGCGATCAGGTAAGTAACGGAAACCGTTAGGACGGTTCAGGACCGCCATCGGTCCGCAATGGGAAAATCCCGATGACGGTCCTGAACCGTCCTCGTCGGGAAGGGGTTAACACCACCCACACTTGAGCATAATAATATAAATATACAAAAGTAAACTGTAGGAAGCTGCTAATGTATGTAGTGAGAATCTTAAGGACAGAATAGAGGGATTAACCTTTCACAAAAGTTTAAATATAGAGAGCGAGAGAACATAATATGTCCTAGTAAAGATAAGTTCCTAAATACATTTTACACATAAAATATAACATTTAATCAGTATTGTTAAAAAAGGAATAAATATCCTAAAGACACGGGAATACCGGGGAACATATACAGGGAATGAATATATACAGGAAGAGTAGTAACAAAAGATAAGTACCTTTAAGGAGAATTTAGTATGTAAAGGAGAGATTAATGTTAGGTTCTCCAGGATGTAACAGAAAATTGTTACAATTGTATAAACTCATGGTTAAGAGAATTAGTTACTTTTCAGTAAAACAAATGTCTGAGGAAAAGTAGCTATCAGAGATTATACTAATATCTGAGACAGTGTCAAATAAAGGTAGGTACCTATAAATGAACATAAGTAGAACTCAGAGAAAAGAAAAGGGGAATGTTGCCTAAGTGCACTTAGTATAATTACTAAACTATCGATTTCCCAAACTTTGCAATTACTATAAATACACTAGCTGAACTATTCCCTAGCGATCCCTCAAAAGTCTTGCCTATCTATAACATCTGATAATCAGGTATAAGGAGAGAATCTCAGGTAAGTATAATAACAGATGAGAGCAGAGAAGGGGTGAATATTAGCTAAGGGAAAAAAGTTCTGCAGAGCCCTGACGTGCGTTTCGTCTTTATTTGACACTGTCTCAGATATTAGTATGATCTCTGATAGCTACTTTTCCTCAGTCATTTGTTTTACTGAAAAGTAACTAATTTGCTTAACCAGGAGCTTATACAATTGTAACAATTTTCTTTTACATCCTGGAGAACCTAACATAAATCTCTCCTTTACATACTAAATTCTCCGTATAGGTACATATCTTTTGTTACTACTCTTCCTGTATATATTCATCTCCTGTATATATTCCTTTAACCCCCTGTATTCTCGTGTCTTTAGGATATTTATTCCTTTTTTAACAACACTGATTAAACATTATATTTAATGTGTAAAATTTATTTAGGAACTTATCTTTACTAGGACAGATTATGTTCTCTCGCCAGTGGCGTACATACCGGGGTCGCCGCCCTGCAACCCAGGTATGTATCCACTAGGGCCACCCTCTCCTGGGGGGGCCCAGGAGCCGGCCACCTCAGGGCCCCCCGAGGCTGGCCCTGGTGGCACCCGGCTGGCGGGCGCGCGAGGGAGCACTCTCCCCTGAGTGCTTCCTCTTCAGCTCCCTTGCACGCCGCACTGATACCGGAGCCGGAAGATGAGGTCATCTTCCGGCTCCGGTATCAGTACGTGACGTGCGAGGGAGCTGAACAGGAAGCACTCAGGGAGAGTGCTCCCTCACGCGCCCGCCAGCCTGCCCACCGGGTGACACCACTGGACCCCAGGGAATCCCCTCAGCACTCCCACAGGTAAGGAGGCTGGGGGGATTTTTTTTTTTTTCTTTTTAAAGTGTGTGAGTGTTTGTGTGTTAGAGTGTGTGAGTGTGTGTGTTAGTGTGTGTGTGTGTGTTAGTGTGTGTGTTAGTGTTAGAGTGTGTGTGTGTTAGTGTGTGTTAGTGTTAGAGTGTGTGTTAGTGTGTGTGTGTGTTAGTGTGTGTGTTAATGTTAGTGTGTGTGTGTTACTGAGTGTGTTTGTGTGCATCTGTTAGTGAGTGAGTGTGTGTGTGTGTGTGTGTGTGTGTGTGTGAGTGTGAGTGTGTTTCTCCAGTGCTGGGGATCTCTCCGCCCTGATCCACCTCTCAGCTCCGAATGCGCATGCATGGCAAGAGCCACTGGCGCATTCAAACCGCCCATAGGAAAGCTTTGAAACTGCTATGTTTTCAGCTGCAGGGTTAAAACTAGAGAGACCTGGCACCCAGACCACTTCATTGAGCTGATGTGATCTGGGTGTCTGTAGTGGTCCTTTAAGTGTATGTGTTTATGCATGCACTGGCGTACATACCGCGGTCGCAGGGGTCGCAGGGGTCGCAGGGGTCGCAGGGGTCACAGGGGTCGCAGGGGTCGAAGCCCTGCAACCAGGTGCCCGTCGCCATGTGTTGTGGCCCTAGCCTCACGTGCGGGGGGGGCACGGACCAGTTTTTGCACCGGGGCCCCATGGGTTGTGTGTACGCCATTGTCTCTCGGTCTCTATATTTAATTATATAAATATTAATAATTTAACGCTGCAACCACCAAGACAATTTATAAATGGGGTGCCTTGGCCCCCCCAGGTAAATCAATAATAAAAACCCACCACAAATTAGCTCAATATTCAAGGAATTGCAACAATACTCATTAGTCTCTTCAGGTAACATGGTTCTTAACCCCTTAAGGACGGAGCCAAATGTACACGTTGTGAACAAAACAAAATGTAAACAAAACCTGGCATTTCCGCTACATGTCTGTCCAACCGTAATACACCTCTTTCATAGTAAATGCACCCACCCTTATTATATATCATTTTATTCAGGGGAAACAGGGCTTTCATTTAATATCAAATATTTAGCTATGAAA